>CM053562.1:31813815-32413815 GCA_028646485.1 Cryptoprocta ferox
CCTGTAGCATCTTTGAAGCAGTCTTGGGAGCCACGAGGACGTGCGTACTCACAGCCCTCCCTCCCCAGGGTCCTATTCAGCCTGGTGACTGCGGAAGCCAGCTTACCAAGACACTCCCCCGTGCCCGCAGCACAGGCAGACAGGGCTGAGTGATGGGGCTGGGGCTGCTGGGCTGGGGGCTCTTGCTGCTTCTCACCTTCAAAGCAGCCATCCCAGACAAGCCCCTGGGGGACCTTCTCTGCATATCCCCAGTGGGGACCCCAGTTGTCTTCTCCCTTTGGCGGGCCCCCCGCCCCTCGTGTGCCAAAACTGAGCTCCATGTGGTTAGTCCTGGCTGGGGGAAGCAGGTGGTCTGAAACTGCTAGAGAAAAATCCATCTATAATAAGCTTGCTTCCCAAGGTGATGGAATGCGGGGGGGGGGGGGCATTCCTTTCCAGAATGCGCTGTCCAAAGAGCAGGAACAGCACTTCACGGGCCCGTTTGCCAGTGTGAAACCAGGAGGTGCGTGAGGAGCTGTGGACAGACCAGAATGCCGGGGCTAGAGCTAGGCCCATTCCCGAGGGCAGCGGTAGGCAGAAGAGGGGAAGACTCCTTGGTCTCGCCCCTACCAACATATGCCTGCTTTCCAGTGACTCCACATCCTTTGTCAAATCTGCCTGGGAACAAGTATATATGCTTTGGGCATGGCCATGGGGGGTATGGGGAGGGTGGAAGTAGCCCTGGCTTTCAGGGGCTGAACCGAACAGGGAGGCTGGAGACTATCTGAGGCCTTCTGTCCTCTTAAAAGCAATGCCCATGCCACAATTGCTGTTTAGTTGCTGTTCTGGTCTCTTCCTTGCTGTGTTCAGGCATGCCTGTGGCTCAGTGTAAGCCCCATAAAAGGCTGTTCTCAGCACCAACATGCAGACTGGGTGAGTTTGGGCAGATCCACCCTGTTGTTTGGAATACTTTCTTCCTGGGGCTTGTTCTGACCCGATATAGGGAGACACTAGCTTAAAATGTGGCTCCTCCCCCAAGATCCAGCCCCCTGGGGCGTAGGGCCTCTGAAAAAGGCTCTTCTTAAACAAGGGCTTGGGTGTTCCTTCTACTGCTGAGGAAGAGCCAGGCTTTCCTTGGTCAGGGTGAATACAGGGGTGCTGGGGGGAGGGATCTGGGCACCAAGAAGAAGAGGCCTGGCCCATTCTCTCCCACTCAGCCTTCTTCATAAATACTCACAAGTGTCAACCATGAAAGAGAAACGTGCCCTGCTTGTGAATTAGCTAGACTTTATAATCCTCCCTCACTGTCTGTGGCCCATTTCACAGTCAAGGGAAGAAAGAGACCAGCCTGGCTAGCTCTGATAAATGATGGCAGAATACAGCGGGATGGGAGGATTCTTTACTTTCTCTTTGGATTTCAGTCCAACTCGGACAGCAAAGGGGTCCATTTGTCTCTTTCAGACCCTCATCACACCACTCTTACCCTCCCAACATGTGTGGTCCACCAGATTCTTCAAGTCCTCAGTCGGAATGTGCAGAGTCTCACCCTCGTGTGGGGTTTGAGCCTCTAGGGTGCATACTCCAGAGATGACAGTGTCTGTAAAAGCACTTTAACCGTGAAAGGCCATGCAAATGGGAGGTAGCATTGACATTAGAGAGTCCAGAAAACGTAGGCCCTTCTCTTGCCATCCACCCTTTCCCTACAGACCTGCTACAAGGCAGAGACAAGAAAAGATGAGCTAGAACCTGTATCAGGAGCTTGACCCACTCTAGACCCCACACCCAGAGTTCAAGATTCTGTGCCCACCATGCTTTTGTCAACATGATGTCCTGGTGCTTTCTGCTTGGCCACCCAGTGAGGGGCTGGGTCAGAGAAGCCAATCATGCTTGTGTTTGGCTTTAGAGTAAGTTCATCCAGTGACTGCTCTCCTGCTCCCCAGTTGCCCTCAGGACTGTGCCCCAAATGGCTTCCTAATAAAACCAACTTGGACATGAGAACCAAAGAATGGAACCAGGTCCTGAATTTCTTTTTATAGCTGTTATACCCTCCAGCCCAGCACTGAAAAGCCAGCCCCCTCTCCCCCATTCCCCTAGTTGGGTAAATCTCCACGAAATCAGACAGAACTGTAGTCTTACTGTTCTTAACTGCTCAGTACCCACCTTACCACACCAATTCCCATTATCGGTGACACCGATTGCCTGAGATCACTGGAAATTGTCCCCAAAACACGGAACTGGCTGGGGATTTGGCTAAATTGTAGCAGGTCCCCCTATTTTAGCTTTGGAAGAAGTTGATAATCAACTTCCAGTGAGTTTGGCTTTTTTCCACAGTCCATGCTCTACTCTTACTGTCCAACGATCCTCCAGGCTCAGGCACTCGGCTCTGGTTTTCCAAAGCGCCCCAAATCACAGATCTCAGACTCACCTGTAAGTGTGAGTGTCTGTACCTTCAGATAGCAGGGCCTACTTTGAGCTTGATGCGAAATAATAGATTTCTCATAAGATAATTAGGAACAAAGAGATGGCTAGGGGCTCTTTGTGTGTATAAGAGGAAGAACAGGAATTCTGAGACTCGGAAAGCTTTCATTCCTAAGGTTGGAGAACAGGGACTAAGAAGGAGGAAACACTTACTGTGTAGCGTCCAGTCCCGCAGGCCTGTTCCTGAGGGAAGGCGGGGGCCAGTCCCGAAGAGTCCTTCTCCCTTTAAGAAAAAAGAACATATGGAAGCAGAGAAAAGTGGAGCTGTAGCAGAGGGAGTTGAGGTAGCTGGAAGAGAGGGCTGGGAGTACGGTGGGGTTCAGTTGAACTTTTAGAAGTAGGTAACAGACAATAGAGGAGAGAGAAACTGGTTTTTCCAAGGCAAAGGTGAAGAAGGACTCAGCCCCTTTCAAGGAGGTGGTACTAGGTTCACTCTTTATTTATGCACCTCTTGGCGCAGCTTCGGGTTACCTGCTGAGCCCAACCAATGGAGGGAGGACTTCGGCAGCTGGCTCCACCCCTCAGAACCTGCACCCCCAGGGGGTGCCAGGGCTGGCCAGGCCCTTCTGCATGCTAACCTTGCTTTCTTATTGTTCTGTAAGCACCAGAAAAGTGAGGTGAGGGACACTGCATGTTATCTGAGCACTGGCCCTGAAGGCTCTGGTCTCCCAAAGACTTGGGGAAGGACGGAAGGGGAAGGCTCAGATCTTATCTGGGTGAGCAGAGGCCCTGTGCGAGCTGGCGTGCTTACACACCCATGTAAGTCGGCAGTGGCAATAGATGGTCTTTGAGCTTTTAGCTGTGCCCAGGCTTCCTAGCCCTACACTTCAGGAATGCAGCAGAGAGCTGACAGCCCATCAAGGGACGGCCTTAGAAAGGGGCCCAAGGGTCGAGCAGAGGCCCAATCAGTGGGTTTTCCCGGCATTTAGCATAGAGTGAGTTTGCTGCTCTTTTGTGAGAAGCCAGTGGCCTTTATAATCCAGGAGGCTTTGTGACCTGCTTCCCTTATATTCCTGGGGGTGGGAAAAGACTGCCCTGTCTGAGGGGAACGTTGGGGAGAGACTGAAGGAATTGCAGAAAGAGCCAGAAAACTCATCAGGAAATGTTAAAGAGGTTGGCCTCTCAACCACTGATTATTTTAATTTCACCTTCAGTTGCTCAGCGGTGGCCCCTCCAAGTCCTCCCTCCTTCCGCTTTCCTGCTCCCCACTGTGCCCTTTTGGGTGCACTAGGAGGGCAAGGGAGGTTGAAGCCTTCTTACTGGTAGTGCGTTTTGTCTAGAATTTTAGCCTGACTTCCACTTGCTCCTGTGGCGGATCTTCTGGTCTGCAGCAAGAATGGATCCCTCCCTTCTGCAGGTCAAGAGGAGAACTCAAGAACCCAATCTAGAGGGCATCTTCGTGTCGTCCTTCAAAAAACTGAATCCTACCTGCTCAAAATCTCTTTAGAAATCACCTAATCCAAATTTCTCACCGAACAGATGGAGAAACCGAGGCTCTGAGAGAGGTTCTGTCTCAGGTTCATGCAGACCCAGATTCTAATTTATCTGGGTCTACTGACCTCCACGTAAGGGGCTCTTTATAACAAACCCTCTATGCTGCCTCTGCTTCTGGACTGTGTCACATTTGTCTAGAGTATTCTATACTCTTTCTGGAAGAAAGGAAAAGGGGAGGAGATGGAGATTTTCCAGATGATACGATTCCTAAGGATAGGGACTCCTCCCCATAACTGTCAGGCACATGATTTCCCTGCCAGCTGGACTCAGTTTGCCTTAACACAGTCTCAGCTCTTCCATTTTCCAATTAGTAACGTAGAGAGAGAAGCAGAGAGTCCCTGGCCAACATGCACACACATAGGGTTAGAGACCCTATGCCCTTGTCTCTCCCTACCTGTATTTCATTCATTAATTCACAGATTCATTCATTCACTCTCTCCCTCACTGCCTCACTCCATAAAAGCATCAGATTAGTTCCAGGTGAGTGAAAGGCGGTGTTTACCCTTTAGGAGCTCCCGAGTTAGATGTGCGTATACCTGAACAGACATCAAAACAGGCCAATGAGAAAAACACTATGAGTAGTCCCCAAAAAGGAAATGTTAACGTTTGTCTATGAGATGCAGGGAAGGTCCCAGACAGAGGGTACCATTTGAGCTGATTCTGAAAAGATGAGGGAGGACAGGGGGTTGGTTAGGACCCAGCCTGAATGAAAGCCCTGAGGAAGGAGCTCTCACACTGTGGTTCAGAAGCTCACTCTGGTCCAGGGTAGGACTAGAGTTGGGGCAATGGACTGCTGATGAATCTGATTGCCCTAAAATATGGGGAAAGGGAGGGGGGATGTGGGTAGCTAGGGCAGAAAATAAACATAAGTCCTACTGGTTATATTCTTGCCTTCCAAGGGTCATGTTTGACCGTCAAATTTGTTCTGAAAAGTGGAAACAAACTCTAATGCAGTTGACACAGCCAGGAAGGATTTACCTGCCCTAATAATAATAATAATGATATAACAACAGCAACAACAATAAATATTTACCATTATTATTGTTTTTAATTTTTGCCTCAATCCGATTCCACAAGGTCCAGGAGGGTGCTCTCTGTGGACCGCTTGGACACTGGTTTGTATCGTGAGTCTAGAGGGGGGTTGGAAGCATATCTAGGTGGCTTTGACGGAAGACACCTGTCTCCCCACTACTCAGTCTGGTTCTTTGTTCCAACGTCAGCTCGAGAAGCAAAAGACCTAGATGCCCTCCCTTCTTCCACTTTTCTAGTCCCAGGGCTTGAAGAGGCATTTCCAGACTCTTTCAAGGGTGTCTGTGGGCAGAGAAGACGGGAACTCGGCGGCGGGGGGGGGGGGGGGGGCGGGCAAGGTGGTTGGACCAGGAGCACAGGCTGCCTCCAATCTCCACTCAGGAGCTCGCCGTTATAAGGATGTTTACTCACTTTCTCTAATGCAGGGCTTCATGTTTCAGCTTGGTGTACCATTTATCCCTGTTTCTAATTCCTTCTTCCCCTGCAACATGCCAGAGACTGGGCTTCTCTGCTGTGAGATCTTTGGTCCCCACATGCATTCCTGGGTCTTGGAAACACACCACCATTCCCTCTGCTGTGACTTCCAGCCCATATCTCACTGCCACATCTATGGCTTTTGAGGAAATAGGTAAAAGACTGCAAATTCTCCCAACTGTTCTGACGCCTGATTACAGCAGCATTACCTACCAGTCTCTCTAGACTACATTCTGGTTATAAGCGCCTCTAACTTCACAACTCTGCCTCCGCGCCCAGCGCAGTGCCTGACGTCCTTCATAAAAGTCTGTGGAATCAATTGTAATTCTTTGTACTGGAAAGAGGCACCAGAAAAGAAGTTTCCAAGAACCACATGGTACAACATTTGGAGTGGGCTTGTCTCTTAGGGGTGAAACAGGAAAGTTAGTGTGACACAAGGAGATGACTTGTTCCCAGAAACTTGATGGGGACATCAGAGCCTATGGCCTGAAGTGGGGGTAGCCATTGGGCTGCTTACAGATTGGAGCCTTCATCACCTGCTTCCCACTGGTCCTTAGCTTCTCAGTCTGCTCCACATTTTGAAGAGCCAGGATAACCTTTCTTTCCCTGTGAGGTTTCTCAGTTAGGGCCCCAAGTCAGTAGGTGTGCATGTTAATTCTTCTGCTACTGCCTAGGGTTAGTACTTTGGCTCACAAAGTGACTGTACAAATGTAGGGTGGGTAAGATGTGGATTAGCAGCAGTGCAAATAGAAAAAAAAAAAAAGCCCATCTTAGGGCTTGAACTTATGGTAAGCTTTATGGGACTCAATGAACATGATGTAGTTACCAAAAGGACAAATTCTATCTTTGGTTGTGTTATTAGGAATATGAGATGGAAAACAATGGAGGTGATATTCCTATTCTACTCTGTACTGATAAAATTACACCTGGGTTATTACATTCAGTTATGGGTTTCACATTTTAGGAAGGGTGACTACAAATCTCAAAGTGAGAAAAAAGTGTTCAGGTGGATTTGAAAATAGGTCGCTCTAGGGAAGGACTAAGAAACGGGATTTTTAATCTAAAGAAGTGATGCCGGGGGAATGCAGGGGGAGATAACGATAGCTATTTTCAATGATACAAAGATGTGGCACGTAGAAGAGTTTCGTGTTGGTTCTCAGTGGCCCTGTGGGGGTAGAATTAGAACTAATTTCTTTTTGTATATCCAGTTCCCCAGAGAAGTACCTTCTTAGAAACAGACAACAGAGGACGCAGGTAGGGGGCAAAAGAAACCTGATGATTCTGGAGTCAACATAGCCCCTGGGAGAGGGCAAAGTCTCCCCCACCCCCACCCGCAAGGAGTAAGTGGAAGGACCAGATACACTCCCACCGGGTGATACTGAACACCTGTCTGAACAGGTGGGAGCAAAGCCCTAAACCCAAGTCAATAAATCAAACTGAGGTCCTTTCCTCCCATCTTGACTATATCGTCCCTCCCACATCCTTGTATCTCTTTAGTTGACCTGCCTGGTGCAAGCGTTGTGCAGCCAGTTTATTTTGGTTTGGTCTTCACTAGCCAGGTATCTGTACATGGTTTCCTGAGGCACAGCCCCACTCTGCCCATAACATCCTGTGATCTGTGCACATTTCTATCACACATCATCTTACAGTTATTGATTTCTTGTCTTTCTCTCTCACTAGACCATGAAACTCTTAAAAGAAAAGAAAGTCCTATGTTCTTTGCACTTAGAAGTTCCTGGCACATAGTAGGTGCTCGGGAAATATTTGTCGAATGGGTGAAGGTGAAGAGGGGCCTTCGTGGGGAAGTTTGACCCTTTGTTATGGAGGAGACTTGGGGTCTGGGTCTAACACCCCCTTCCCTTCACTCTCCTGGCTTGTTCTGCTCCAGTATTGATCAGAACCAATCCCAGAGTCCCAGAAGCCACAACCAGATGTTTTCCTGCTCCAGGGTACCTGAAAGCTCATCGTCCATTCTTTCATTTCTGGGCTGGGGCTGGAGGACCTGTTCCACAGGTAGGCATTTTCTCTGGAGACTGTCAAGGGTAAGAGGAGGGTCTCTTCTTCCAGGACCCTCTCTCCCAAGGTCTAATTTAGCCTCTCAGATGACGGGAAACCCCCAGGGGACGTTAAGTCCTCTTATCTTTAGCTCAGCCATTTCCGACCATTATCTGCTCCAAATAATCTCTCCAACTTGCCTGGAGGCTTTCTGGGTTTGGGAAACTTCCATTTCCTTGGGGAATGGTTGTTTGAAATTTTATTTTTCTACATTAACATCTGAATACTACCTTAGGAAAATGGAGGGGTGGGAGGAGCATTCTTCATAGAAAGAGGCTTTGATAAACTGAAACAGTTCATGTTATTAAACAGCAAGAGGGGAATGTCAGAACACTTGCCTCTTCTGTCTAACTCATGGCTCTCACCTTTGGAGAGTTAGAGAGTATGGACAAGTCAGAGGAGAGACAGGTGTCATTTGCTAATTCATTATCTTTGCTCAAACTCTATTGTGCACTTGCTATGTGCCAGATACTCTACCAGGTGCTGGAGATAAATGGGTGGCCCAGCCCCTGAGCATAAAGACTTTAGATGCAGTGGGGGCGCCAGCCTGGTGATGTGTGGGAGGGCAAGAAGGGGTGCCCGTGTACTGGCACTGTAGGAATCAGAGAGGAGCCTCTATCCCTGCCTTGTAGATCAGAAAGGCTTCATGGAGGAGATGCCACCCAGCTGAGCTTGGAAATGCAAGAGGAAATATGCCAACTGGAGAAAAGAGAGGATTTGGTGTGAGGATTCCTTGGGGTTTTAGGGCTGAGCAGGGCTGAGTAGGTTGTGGTCTTCCTAAGTAAAAAATACAACAGTGCAAACTCCAGCCTGGGTCACTGGACAGATGCAGATTTACCCCCTGGGGTGGGTGGGGGAGACTCTAGAGCGAAAGACAGGAGGTTGAAGGAGTCCACCCTGCCATGGAGGAAAAAAATCTAAGCTGAATTCTTCCACATCAGTATCTCTGCAAGAGGGACCTATGCAGGTAATCAAGTTTGGCAATCTCCGTTGGCTGCCTCCTCGTGTTTTTTTGTATGTTTCATGAGATGCCAGTTCGAATTTGCTAAATAAAGAGGGAAGGTTGGCAGGAGAGGGGCAAATTTTAATGGGGAGAAACTAACCGGTGAGCTGGTAAAAACAACCAAGCAGGCTTGAGGCCACCAGGCTGCTTAGCTCAGCACCAGGGATGGCTATGGTGTGTCTGTGCGCGTGCGCGAGTGCCTACGTGTGCGCATGCGGACACCTATGCCTACGGCTAATTATAACGTAAGCGTAGTTTAGCTTGGTTTGCCCAGTAGTCCAGAAAGGAGATTAAGTGGGCAAAATGGATGAGGTAGAAAAAGAGGGGGAGGGTCGGAGAGTTGCAAAACTTTTCTGTGAAAGGTTTATTACACCGGTGGAGCTGTTAGATGGGGGAATAAGCCAAGTCTGGGTCTCTCTTCTCTTACTTGCAACCCTTAAACAAAACAATGAGAAATTGAACAAAACAGTGAGAAGCCAGACCTTTAGTTGGGGAATCATTTTGGGGCGCGGAGCTCTCAGAACGTGCTAGCAGGTGCCAGCTCATCCATCTT
This sequence comes from Cryptoprocta ferox, assembly GCA_028646485.1. Lineage (NCBI taxonomy): Eukaryota > Metazoa > Chordata > Mammalia > Carnivora > Eupleridae > Cryptoprocta > Cryptoprocta ferox. Next base: position 31,822,881 of record CM053562.1, read on the forward strand.
GCCCTAGTCCTGGAGAAGCGAGCTCTGGTGCTGAGTCCAGCAGTTCTGAGCAATAGAGCAATAAAACAGTCCAGGAGCCCTGTCACTGCAGTGGAATGGGATAATCCTACAATTTAATAAGCAGGAACATGCAGCAGGACTGAAGCAAATTGTTCGTAGTGATGAGATTGCTGACTCCTCCTGGGCCAGGAGGGAAGCAGTGGGAAGGTGTTTGGGGTCTATGTTCCTGGGGTGGAGGATGGGATGAGGGGGAGCTGGGGAAGAAGAAGGCCCCACCTTCAGCCTTAACCCTGAGATTCATTCTGAAGGCTGAGAGAACTGATGGCCTAAGTCTGTTCAGCAGTGCTTGAAACTCAGGATAGGGAGGAGCTACAGAAGGGATTCCCATTCTTACTGAACTGAAATAAACTGGGTGTCAGGCAGTGAAACACCTCTGGGGTGGGGAATGGGGGGAGGGAGCGAACAGAGGTAGGTTTGAGCCCAGACTCCAGAAACCGCTAATTATGCAATTTAATCACCTGGACTCTGACGCTCTCTTTCCTCATCTGTAGAATGGGCATAATAGTAATGCCTACATAATGCATGGGAATATTCTCCCCAGAACTATGAAGAGGTTCACAATCATTATGAATGCTTATCATAACTTAGATTCAAAAATGTTAAAATGCAGAGTTTTATGAATTTAGGAGTCGCTAGGTGTATCCAGTTTCTGGGTTCAGTATTTGATGCTGGGCACAGTATTTGATGCTGGGCACTCCCCAGTTTTCCTCAACCCAACCAGAGATGTATTGCAGCTGGCTCACACCTGCCTGTGAGAGCCGATTGTGCAAATTTCCGAAAATGGTTCCCAGCTGGTTGCTAAACATGTTGGTTGTTTGAAATCAGCCACAGTGGGAGTACTTACACCGTGTTACAGATCAGGGTCCTCTTGAGAGCTAGTCTTCAGGCATTTAAGAGCACACCCCTGACCCCACCTTTGTGCCTTCCCCAGTTCTCCGTGCTGCTTCCCTAGGTCTAGCTCCCCTGCCTGGTTCGTTTCTCAGCAAGAGCACCTTGGGGCAGGGATGCTCAGGACCTTGGAGGGGGTCTGGTTCTGGGCCTGAAACCCAAACTCTCATCTCATCGGTCTGCTTTCTATTTCTAGGAGATGGGGGTCCATATGTTTTTGTACTCTGTGCTTTTGGTTACACTCTTCCCCCACCCCCTTCCAGAATATTCTTCTGAATTCTGAATATACTTAATTTTGAAGCACCACCTCCTTCCAGAAGTGTCTGCCACCCCTTCTCCCATTCCCTGATCTGGGGCCCACACTCCTGCACAGGGGGCCCTCTCCATGGTGCCTCTTCCTGGTGTGGTGGGCGGTCGTGCTGGCTGCCCTTGCTGCAGGGTTGGGACTTCCTTCAGAGGCAGGGACCACTAAGGTGTTCTGAATGCGTCTCTTACAATAATTATACCAGGGTTTCCCCTCATATTTTGCTCCTGTAATCCTTGCGGCATAGACATTTCACAGATATGGAATCTGAGGTAACTTGTATGAGGTAATGTAACTGGTGAGTGTTAGAATTTAGATTTGAGAAAAGGCTTTTCTGACTCCTTGGGCCAGGGCTCTTGCCATCTCTTTTCCTTACATTTCCATATTCTCAGTCATTTTTCTCTTCCCCATGGAACCTCGCACAATGCCCGGCGCAGTGTCAGGGTTTGATGCCTGATGGAGGAGTTGACTAAAACTTCCTTTTGTTTCAGTCATGTATTTTGTAACAAAAATGAGATGGGGATCAGGGAGGACTTATAGCATAACCTGACTTCTATAAAATCAACCTACTCTCAGGAAAGCCCTGAGAAGGTTTCCCCCACTAGGGCACTCGGCTAGCCGTTCCCTTTAGAGTGAAGCCTTGAGTTTGTGGAAAGGCAGGTGAAAGGGTTTCAACAGAGGAATGGATTTGTCAATGGACTTTCAGCTGAAGAATACTGTTGAGCAAAATTTGCAGCTACAATGGTACACCTATCAAACCTTCCAGGCTTTAATAAAGCTCTTCTCCTTCACATTGGCTTTGGAGCCAGCATCAACAACAATTTACATTTCCCTCAAATTTGAGGACCACGAGCCCAAATGAGAATGCAAAGTGGACAAGTAAGTAAGCTCTTTTACAAGGGATGAGAGACACTTCTGAAGGGTTTTTTTTTTTGTAGGTGTCCCCTTCCCTCTACACCCTCACCTCCAAAAAAGTAGGGAATGGTAAGGATTTACCAATGAGAATTCCCTATTTTTCCACAGGCCTAGTGCCTCATTCTGTTTGGGCTTGGAAATATGAGCCCACTTTTCCAGCCTTTCAAAATTAGCTGTTTGAAAGGAAGTAAGAGACACTTCCCTACTCCTGTCTTTTCTGAACCATAAGAGAGCCGACGCCACACAGTGGCGAAGAGGCATTTACTGGGTTGTCCTCTGATGGCAAATCCAGAGCTAAGTGTACCTTCTTTCCCATGAAGGTTCCGCCAGAATGACAGTAGGTAAAATTATAGGTTTATCTTGGGCCAACGTTTTGAAGAACTGTGGTGTTCCTATTCTTTTCCAGCTAAGCTCTGATGTGTGCAGACTCCCTATAATTATGGTATAATTGAATTTAACTATAGGGGTAGAACTAGTTTTTAACCAAGTCCCCTCAAATAATTTGTTGCTTATTAGAAAAAAATGGGTACTCTTACTGCCTTTAGGGGCATGCATGTATGGCTCCCCCAAAGTCCTCAAGAGAGAAGAGACTTTCTGGTGTGAGCCCCAGTAATTTAGTGGGGTTTGTTGAATCACAGTACTGTTGTATCCCAGCTCTGAGCATTCCAGAGAATGCATTTTCTCTAAAAAGGAAATCCAGAGATGAAGCTTTCCCAGGGCCCCAATGTGAAATGTTACAGTCTCTCTCACTCCTTCGGTTAGGAGATTATTCTAAATATCCGGAGTTTGCAAACCATGGGTTGTGGGTTAAATCTGGGCATGGGCTTATGCTATTCAACTTGCATGTTTAGAATTTTTGGAGGTAAGGGTAACAGATATAAATTAGACAGTTTCACATAAAATTCTGGATTTCAGCTTTCCCTTAAAAAATAAAAACAGTCTGTCAGTCCAGGGCCTGAAGTCCTTCATTACCGTACTTTGTTGGACCTCGATCTCAGGTCCTTTAAAGAAGGCAATCATTTTACCTTCTGGCCCTCATCACTCACCTCACTTAAGTTTCTTGACTGTTGCCATTTGTTATTATTTGGATCTTTGAGTCTCTGTCTCTCAATACCATCCCTCACTCTCTAATATGAACTGATCTTTTATTGACGGCCGTGTGACCTAGTGCAGAGGGAAAGGTCTTTTGAATCACAGAAACTCGTTTAAATCCCGGCTCCATGGTTCATGAACTGCGTTACTTTGGATGCCAACTATGGGTTTCCGATCACTGTTTCCACATCTGGGATTCACATGCTACCACGCAATAGGCCGGTGTGAGCCTCGGCATGATCCTTGGCAGGTTCAATAACCATTAGTTTCCCATGCTCTCATTCTGCCCTAAATGGAAGCAGAGGGAGGGTGTTTGTATCAGTCAACATCACAGACCCCTTACGCAGAAAGCTACCCAGGGAGTTTCTTTTGTTTCTTTCTCTGCCTCCGACTTAACTCTCCCACACAGGTGAAATACAGAGAGGTAAACCCACTTGCTCAAGGTTACTCAGTGAATAACAAATAAACCCAGGTGTCTTGGGCTCTCAGCCCAGGCTCATTTCACTCAGGACGGCCTGCCAGACCCACACGGATTCTTTCCAGTAGAATTGAAGATGGAGCGAGTGTGGGATTTCTTTTGCTTGGGGCTTGACAAAACGGTTGCAGACAATGAGTGGTTTGAATGTCTGAAAAGAAGCATCAGGGAGTGACCTGAATTAATCACACAATTGTTGCAAGATATAACCAGTGTGTTAATAAGCTCTGCTTTACCATTTCACTCTTTAATGAGGCAGTTTGCACAGGCTTACCTTCAATATGCCTTACCATCCTTTTTGAGGTGGCTATGTAATAAAGGTGTGACATCCAGGTCAGCACCTTAATCATCTCTGGCTGGCTCTTTAAAGTGAAGTAAAATAATATCATATAGCTGATTCAGGCTCATCTCCTTCCCACCACCAGGATCCCTCATGTATCATCAGATATGTGTCTTCACTTGCAGATGGCCCAAGGGTTATGTGGGGGCCAGGTGGGGTCTTGGGCAATCATGCCATCTTCTCATAAGGTGATTCAGACTCCCCACAGTCTGGGAGATAGAAGGCCAGGATTCAAGCCCATGCCCACTACCAAGGATCTGTGTGACCCTGGACAAGTCATTTCACATCTGTGGATCTTAGGTTTTTCATTTGTCAAAAGAAGGGTCTGGAGAAGATGGACTCTAAGGGTCCTTCCGGCTCTAACAGTCTTACATGACTATTAATGGAGAACTTAACTCTTGGAATGTTACAGATAGACATTGGGAAGGACCACAATCAGGTTGCTGAGGGACAGTAGGGAAGTTATGATGCTCAGTGGGTCAGGGAGAGGCTGTGGGTAAGGAACCGGATTCTATGGTTTGTTATTTACATCCCTTGATAATTCCAATGAGCTTGAAGAATGCTAGGCTACTGAGTTGTTTTGACTGAATGCAGTGCAGGGGTCAGAAGTTGGTGCCATGGAGGGGGGTAATGGGGTGGTGAGGCAGAAGGTAGAAGGCTTTGCAATTCCATTCTTAGGTTTATAGACTGGTCAGTGCATCCTTGGGCAGTGGGTTTCACTTAAACTTACCTGCCTAGAAATGTAGATGCGGGAAGATTGTGTGTGAGTCAGGGATGAGATTTTAACAAGACTTGCTTTTCGGTTCAGGTCAGACCAGAGATCGGAGTGTATAGAAAAGAAGTGGTGATGGATTTCTCTTTCATAATTGACTGAGTGGTTTCTGACAAAGCATTTAGTCTCTCTGAATCTTTGGGGTTAATGTCCTTCCTGGGGCTGACCTGATTTTATTCTCTGGGTATATCTAAGTCTTTGGATAGAGAGGCTTCAGCTGGAGCCAGAAATAATGCACAGATATTGATTTTTTTGACATGAGATCTTGACCATGGCTCGGGACCACCATGAAGTGGAGTTCAGAGTTTCTTCCGTTGCCTATATCCTAGCAGAGCTCTTGGAGTTTCCCTATAGCTTTGGAAATTAGAAAAGCCCTTCGGAAATGTGGAGGGAAGATTGAAATTGGGCTGGGCTGGATTGGATCAGTGGTGGTTCTGCTAGGAAGAGTCTGATTTCAAGCCAGCCACGCCCTCCCTTGCTTTCCTGAAGATTTAATTCATGTTGCACCCCTCCAGATGCTGTTTATAGCATCCACTGGGTCCTCTGATCATGGATCACCATCTATGACTTATTTCTCTCCTCTGGTCTTGCTCTACCCATCCTCTATGCTGCTGTGTGGACTGTATCACATTTTCCCCCTCAGATGCTCCTGCCTGTGGTGATCCCTTGTGCTGTTGGCTGTTACATTTTGGATCCTTCAGTCTAGCTTTTAATTACATGCTGCTTTGTATTGTCCTCTAATTGTTTCATGTATACCATTTACCTCCTCACAACCTCTCCAGATTGTGGGTTTCCTGGAGCGGGGCACCATGTCTTTTGCCTTTCTTGTGTCACTCAATGGCCCAAACTTGATGGCCTTAGAAGTCTGATCTGTCAAAGTCTGATCTGTCACTGTCGCAGGCTTTGTACTAGACATGGTCTTCACTGGAGACTTGCCCCTGCCTCCACGCACCTCCCCCAGCTCCTGCCAGTGACAAGCCTTCCTTTTCAGCTGGGAACCTGTAGCTGTCCTAGCATGTCTGCTGCAAATCAGGTTGAAGTAAGCTGTCTGTAAGTGCCCTGGTGAGTCAGTTGGGGCCCCTCCTTGGAGACGAGGAATTCTGAGGTCTTGCAGGCACATGCCTGCCCATCTGTGGATCCGTTCCATGGCTAACCCTCATCTTGCCTCTGGGAACGCTCCTTACTTTTACCTTGCTCGAGTAAGCTTCTTCCCTCCTCCACTGGCTGCCCTGACTTGTCAGGTGTAGATGGCAGGGCAACTCTGAACAGCCAGCCGTTGGTGTGGAGAGGCAGGATGTCTGCCTTCTGGGGCATCGCAGAATTCTGGTGGGTTTTCTTTGGTAAACCCAAAAGAAAGAGGAGAAACCACCGAATCCTGGTATTTTTAAAGTCTTCCCCCAAAGAGAGCAAGAGTAGGGTGGGGAAGAAGAGACCTGGGCTCTGATTCGGCTTGGCCACCAATTAGCTGTGTCATCTTGTGTGACTCATTCACTCTCATCTCCTTTTCTGTATATTGAGGTAGTTGCATTAAGGCAATAGCTTTCAAACTTGTAAAACAAAGGAACCCTTTTATCAAATGAAATAGATTGAAGCCTTTCAATTTCTAGAATGGAAAAGCAGAGCCATTATGGTTGAAGCAGGGGTGCTGAGGGGCTCTTGGTTTCCTCCTGGTCTTTCCAATTATCCCCTGAAATACCTTATTGGAACTTCCCAGGGACCCAGTATGAAATGCGCTGAGAAGGATAATCTCTGTGGCCTGTTTTGGCTCTGTCAGTTTCCAACCCTTGCTACTCAAAGGTCCTCAGGCCAGCAGTGAGCACCAGGGAGCTCCTTAGGAATGCAACATTTCAGGCCCCCCTTGAAACCTACTGAATCAGAATCTGCAACCCCAGATTAACAAGATCACCAGGTGATTTATTTAAGCTTGAAAAGCACTGGCCTGTAGCAGCATTCTGTGACCTGGAGAGTTAGGTAACACAGGGACCAAAGGGGCATCACATCTTTCATTGAAGCACGTGGGCCTGGTTGACTGAGGTTGGAAGTGTGAACCACATCTCTTTCTTGCTTCAGTGTGTTGGCTGTCCCCTGGATGGGGAAGCAGTCATGGGAAACAGCAAGACTTGTTCTTAAGCGTAGCCGAAGAGGGTGGAGGGGCGCTACCACCTGGCCCTGCAGAACGCATGTTAGGTAATGCTGGAGACATAGCATTTCTAAGAAGGATTCATGTGCCCAGCATGGACGTGCTCACTGTAGATGACATACTAGCTTGACTGTAGTAGGCATTTATGCTTCCTAATGTCTGTTTCTTCCCCCATTGTGCAGGACGCCTCATCTCTCTTCAGTACCTGGGGTATGACAGATGGGCTTGGATTTCGAAGACCTGTATTTTAGTTAGAGCTCTGGCCTTCTGTAGCATTTCTCTGTCTTCTCTGGGCCTGTCTGTAATACAGCATGGTCACCATCACAGTTGTGAGGATGAACTAAAGTGTGGAAGCTCTTTCTTTCAATTGTGAGATGCTAAAACTGAAGGGATATTTTTATGTCACTTCTGATTTGTAAAAATGTCCAGAGTCTGACCTTACCAACAACGTTGACCCAGAGGCCACTAACACTCTTGGGAGGCTAACAGCTGGTTTCTTGTGTCAGGCGCTACTTTTCCCTAGAGGACAGGTTTCTTCAAAGTTGGGTGGCCCTGTTGGTGGTTCTTAAAAATCCTTCAATGGGACTTGATTATATAGTATTGTGGGAAATTGAAAAAAAGAGGAACGGTAACTTTAAAACTATTTTAAAATGGAAAGCAAAAAGTTTATTAAAAATCCAAAAATGAAAGAAAAAGGAAAGAGAAGACAAGAAGGTTGGGAGCTCCTTCCTGGTGCGATTTTTTTTGTTTTTTGTTTTTTGTTTTTTGTTTTTTGCCAGAAGCTGGGGAGAGATGGGTTTTGGGTGAACCCTGAAAGTTAGCTTGCTAGTTTTCTTTTTCATTAGTTAATGTTTTAACGGCTATTTCTGTGGAGATACTTCCTGGTAAACTAGAAGCATATTTTTGCTGTTGGGTGGGGATGTTTCAGGAAGATTTCTGTTTCTGGTGCTTTTATATTTATTGACAGAAGAATTTAAGTGTCATTCAATAATAAGATCTTTAGGATTTTCTTCTGATTTCTCATTTCCTCTCTCCTTTTTGAAAAACTGCAATCTTCCTCAGCCAAGAATAAACAAATTTAGCCCCAAAGCGGTGGGTTTGGTTTGACATCTAAGCATCTGGAATTTAAGTAGGTTTATAGCTTGGCGGGTAGCCTCAGCCACGCCCTAGCTCTGATCATGCAGGGGTGGGGGATACCCCACCCTTCTACCTTCTCATTGCTCAGCTCAGCCCTTGCCTTTCCTACTAATGGTCGTCTTTTGAATGGCACCCACAAAAGTTCTATGTCTCTAGGAAAAAATGCTTTGGGGAATTCTGTGCTAGACTTCGGGGAGGAGGGGGGGACCTCTTTGCTTATTGTGGTACTGCCATATGACTGGAGGCAAGTCCGAGACAGATTGGGAAGATGTTAAAGCTCTTGGGAGGGGGCTAGGTAAACTTCCTTTCAAAAAATAACTTTAAAAAGATTGAATCTGCTGCTAATTTCCCACCCTGTGAAATCATTCTTGGGAAGCTGGTTTGGGCGGTGCTGTTAAGCTGAGCCCAGGTGACTCTGCTTGTAAAGCCTTCTTTACCATGCTTTTATAACATTTGAAAGGTTCCGCCATCACTGGCCAGGCCTGGCAGAATGGAAAGGGAGCCTTTGTGCAGCTGCATCTGCCCCAAGCTGTTTGCCTATTACTGAAAGATGCTGACCCCTTGGGCCAACCAAGGCTGCCTTTTGTGATTTCATGGAATTTTCCTCATTAATTAAGCATCTTTCTTTGAAGTCTAGGCCAATGATCAATTCCCAATGCACCATGGGTTTTTCATTTGGATCTTCTTATCTCTTTGGGGGCTGGAAAGATATGCAGATCTTATCCAACCCTTCCTTTCTTCTCACTTAACAAATTTCCTGAACACAGTGCCTCCAAAATTTATGTCTTTAGCCCAGATCTTTGTCCTAAGCTTAAGACCTATTTACCCAACTTTCTCTTGAACATCTCCACTTGGATATCTCACATGCATTTCAAACTCAGCCTGTCTAAAATTGGATTAATCAGATTTTCTCCCAAACTTGCCCCTCAAACATTCTTGTGTTCTTTTTTCTTTTTTTCATAAATGGCATCAACTTTCACCCAGTTGCTCATGTTAGAAATTTAGGAGTTCCCCCTTGATTCTTTTCTTTCCCTTACTCTCCACATCCTCTTTGTCATCAAATTCCATCAATTCCACCATCTTAATAGGCCTTGAATGCAACCATTTTTTTTTTTGTCCATTCCCATGCCTCCTACACTGGTGTAGGCCACAGGTATCCATCACCTGGATTAGAATCAAAAAGAAAAGATTTCCCTTTCCCTCCTACCAGTTCCAAGCACAGAGACTGGCACAATAGCTGTTGAAGAAATGTTTGCTAAGTGAAGATGTGGAGAAAGGAAGGAAAGACAAATGGAGCTATTACCAGTAACTGCCCTTTGGAAAGACCAGAACCAGACACAGGAGAGAGATGAGAAGCTCTTCAGACATTAAGAGCTCCGGATAGAATGCTTCATAACATTCCTTTGTTGCGGGACTCGATGCCAGTGGCTTCTTTATCTACCATAGATCCCAACAGCCACAGTGTAAACTCATCTTCACTGGCTCTGTCCTTAAGGAAGAATAGCTAGTCCCATTTCTTCTGTATGTGGCAGAAGCTATAGGGATTCTACAGGCTTTGTCCAAAGCCTGGTGCCGATGCAGGCTGGAGATGTGAATCCATTTGCTGAGAGAAGAGCTACCCTGGGGCTTGCTCTCTATGCCATATAATTAGCAAAAAACCAAAATTGAATTTGAGATTTGGGCCCAACTTCAGTATCGTCAGGCTAGCTGTGTACATACTTCACGTGTACTCTGTCCCTTCTGTTTTCTGTGCAGCCCCCAAATCTTTTGCAGTCTTTTCCCCTCTCCCAAAGCCAAAAGAAAAGAGCAATGAGGGAAACCAAGAGCCTTAAAGCCTCGCCCATTGCTAAGTGCTTGAATTCTCTTCTCCCTTTGTCTCCACACCAGAACATGACATAACATGTTTTGCTGATGCTAGATCCTAGAGCTGCTGGGAAGGGAAAGGAAGCCTGACAGAATGCATTGTTTTAAAAGCACTAGCTCCCCATTTTTACTCCCCTACCAAGAAAAAAAAAAAAAAAAGCAAAGGAAAGAGATGTCCTCAGTTTCATTACCCTGTCTCTTTGTCTGGACTGTCTCCAAAGCCTTGGAAGGGGCCAGATATTTTTGTAGGAGGGTGGCCTTCTGCTGTGAGGGGAAAACACTTTCTGCATATGTTGGCTGCAGACACCCCTCATGGTACCAGAGTAGCTGTGCCAATTTCTGCAGGGGGGAAGCCAGCCGGCCATGTTCTCCTTGGGTGGTGGTGTAGACAGCGCAGGTGGTGGTGGTGATGGAGGTGAGGGAAGTGGCTAGTTTGTGTGTGGGGAGGTGGGGACAGGGGAAGGGGAAGGGGAAGGATAAAGAATAAGCCTCTTTGGAAGGTAGAGTGTTAATGAACCAAATTATTTGCTCTGAGACAAGGCAAATCTACAATTCTGAGCAGGATGATAATTCTCCTGGATTTGGGGAAATTCTTTTGATCTGCAGGAGAATTTCCAGGTACAGTAGAGAATAAGAAACTTGTTAGGTTTTCACTCCCTTAAGACAAAGGAAAATGGTATATAGATTTAGCAGCTTGGTTTTCTTTATTGTGATACTGTGATAAGAATTGGTCCACATTTTTTATTCATCTAGTTTCTTCCTCCGATTGACTTAAAGGATTAATTTGTGTACTGGTTTTTCTGAATGTCTAGATTTGTAAGTAGTTACTCTTGCTAATTTTTAAAACATTGGAGAAAAATGTTGCCTGCCTGCTGAAAAGACAAAAACAAAAACAGACTACTTCTATTTCATCCAGAAAATGACTTTCAATAATGTATTATGTTATTGACTAAAATTTAAAATAAAGTTATTAATGATTTAAAACTTCAAAGCTTCTGTCTGCAAGGAATTATAGACTCAGAAATTCAAAGCTAGAAGGGACTTTAAAGATCATCTATCAGTGGGTCTCAACCAGGGGCACTTAGAAATGCATACGGTTGTTTTGCAATGTCACAATGACTGAGAGATACAATTGAACTTAGTGTTCTGAAATTATGCATGCAAGCATTCTACATGCTTCCATGCTGTATGGTTTGATATAATTCCACACAGCTGAGAATTTCCCTGTCCAAAGGGGGTAACTGCACCCCTGTTTAGAAGATGGTGTCCAGCTCATCATTTGAGTTATAAAAATACTGAGGTCCGATATTCCCCAGGTTAATAAACTGGCAGTGAGTGGGGCTGATTTACATGTTTTTGATATGATTCAGTTTCTTTTGTTCCATGATGCTGATTTTAATAGTGCTTGCACAGTTGGCGTGAAGAGACCTTCTCCATTATGCAGTGAGAAAAACAGTCAAAGCCTGTGTGTCTTGGTACTTGGATATCTATGTTTTTCCTTCTTATCTATTTGTGGGGACCACAAAATCTTATTTTCCCAATCAGCAAAAGTGCAAGAAGAACAATGCAAATTAAAATGACCCAGGATAGATGGGCCTGTTGCTTGAAGGAACTGTAATGGTAATAGATAAGCAAGAGAAGATGGAAAAAAAAAAAAAAGAGAAGATGGAAGATCAATGGGGGTTTAAGTTTATTCTTCATCAGGAATAGGGAAGTCAATGAGAGAGGTTGGAATATGTGCATTAGGGGTGGGTGGGAGATATTAATATGTAGTCATTTTGAATCAGTTCACAGTGTCCAAGTCCAGGTGCTTGCATACTCATGTATTAAATACATTTGCAGAGGAAATCTCAAAACTTTTGTTTTCAGCAATCATGAAGAATGGAGTTTTCCAGAATATTGAAAATAGGAAAATATTCTTCTAATTTTTACAAAGAGAGAAAAGGTAGTTTTGGAAGACAACTTCAAGGGAACTTGTCATTGGATATGATAAAACTCTTCAACAGTATATTAAACTCATGCTTTAGGTATGCTTAGAAAAGATCGAGGTGGTATTTAGCAGCCAGTATGGACACTGCTACCATAAAGTGACTGGACACTGCTACCATAAACTGACCTATTATGGATCAACCACTAAGAAACCTGGGAAGGTCCACAAACCTATAATGCCTTGATTTCTGCCGCATGTTTGACAAAGTCTTCTGTGATATCCTAGTGTATAAAACTACAATGGGTAAATTAAGCGATATTGCAGTTAAGTGGATTTCCTGTTGGTTGAATTCATGCATTTAAGGAATGTTAATTAATGATAATCTGGAAGGACAGGTCAGTAAAATTTATCTTTGCCTCAACCATGGTGTGTTCAATATATACATTAATACTCTAAAAGAACACAGCAACAAATATAATTTTCAATTTCCTTGTATGACATAGAGTCATATGGAATAACATTAAAAGTGTTCTCAGTAGACTGGAAGTCTGGACCAAATTCAAGAAGATGAGATTTAACACATCTAAAATGTTAATCTGCTGCATTGAAACTCAAAAAATCAATTGCACAGCCACAGGATCAGGAGACCTGGTTTTGATGTTAATACTGAAAGGGAGAGGGCTTTCCAGGGGAAGGGCTTTCTATTGGACAATAAGCAGAAGATGAAACAGTAGTGGGATGTGGTTTTCACGAAAGTTAATGAAATCTGAGGTGTATCCAAAAAAGCATGTGAGGTTGATGAAAGGCTGGAGAATGAAAGGCTGGAGGAGGAATGATTGAAATAACAAAAGACGTTGTCATATCTGGGCTAAAGTTGAGGTAACTAAAATGTCAAGGTCGTCTTTCAATAGTTGAGGTTTCCTTGTGAGGAAAAAGGAGAGGATTTGCCTTGCAAGAACTTAAGGCAGTAGAATGAAGACTAACAGGCAGATTAAGGAGAAAAAGTTTAGTTGACTAAATGGAAAAACTTATTAGTAGTCAGGAAGAAATGGGGTTACACTCATGTTCATAACAACATTGCTAACAGGTAGAAGCAACCCAAGTGTCCTCCAGTGGAAGAATACACAAACAACATGGGATCTATACATACAATGGAAAACTATTCAGCCTGAAAAAGGAAAGAAATTCTGATACATGCTACAAGGATAAACCTTGAGGACGTTAGGCTAAGTGAAATAAGCCAATCACAAAAGGACAAATAGTGTATGATTCCATTTACATGAGGTACGTAGAGTAGCCAGATTCATAAAGACAGAAAGTACAATGGTGGTTGCCAAGGGCTGACAGAAGGGAGAAACAGGGAGCTGTATAATGGGGACAGAATTTCAGTTTGGAAAGATGCAAAAGTTCTAGAGAACTCTAGATGGTGGTGATGGTTGCAGAACAGTGTAAACGTAATTAGTGCCATAAGACTGTACACATAAAAATCAGGAAGATGGTGATATTTTATGTTACGTGCATCTTACCACAGTTTAAAAAAAAATAAATCGGAGATTCCATTGCCTACAGAATCAACCTTAAAGAAACAAAGAAGAGGGGTGCCTGGGTGGCTCAGTTGGTTTAAGCGTCTGACTTTGGCTCAGGTCATGATCTCGTGGTTCGTGGGTTCAGGTGGTGGGCTCTGTGCTGACAGGCTCAGATCCTGGAGCCTGCTTTGGGTTCTGTGTCTCCCTCTCTCTCTGCCCCTCCCTTGTTCACGCCCTGTCTCTCTGTGTCTCTCAAAAACTTAATAAGTGTTTAAAAACTTAAAAAAAGAAGAAATGAGCTGTTATGAGAGGGGCTGAGTTTCCCATAATTGCAGGTATCCAAGCCGGAGCTGGGCAGCTTCATGGTGGCATGTCCTAGGGGGAATTCTAGGATTAGAGGGGATTGTGTCAATCAATGACTTTAGAGCTTCTGTAACTCTGCGTGCAAACAGAGGCTTACTCCATGCTATGGACTGAGCCAGGCAGCATCCTTTCTTGACATGGTATTACATACACAAGAGTGTATTCATATATGGTATATCATACAAATATAAGACTATGTTTTATAACAAATATGCATTTGAATATATATAGTCTAATGAATATTAAAAAAAAAACCTACCCATTTAGCCCCATCCAGGTTTGAATGTGAAACTTTGCCAGAATCAGAAGCTCCCTGTTCCTGCCACGAACGCTTTTCCCATTGACATCCCTTCCTTCCCCCCTGAGATGATCCCTCTCCAGATTTTCATGATGACCTGTTCCTTGCCTTTTAAAAAATAGCCTTATGACCTATCATGCATAACTTGGTTTTGCCCGTTTTGAATGGCATGTATATATGATACATTTTCATTTGTTACTTCCTTTAGCTCATTGTGCTTACAAGATTCATTGGCATTGGTACATGCATGAAGCTGTAATTAATTCATTTTCAATAGATCAGAGTGTTCCCTTGTGTGTATACGCTGCAATTTATTTATTGTTTCTACTGCCGGACATTTGGGCTGTTTCCAGCATTTAGGTTTTATAGGCATTGCAACTAGCAACATTCACGTGCATGACCTCTGTCCTCATGTGCAAGAATTTCTCTCGCGAAAGTACCGAGGAGTGGAAATTTGGGTTTGAAGGGTTCCTACATCTCTAAATGTTCAAAATGCCAAACTGTTTTCCTAATGACAGTATTAATTTACACTGTCACAACGCATGTGACAGTGTAATGTATTTTATGAAGGTAAAGTACAAATGTATATTCTCTTCCTTATGATTTTCTTAATGACATTTTCTGTTTTCTAGCTTACTTTATTATAAGAATATAATAGTATACAATATATATAACATGCAAAATCTGTGTTAACCAATGTTTTTCTTGTTGGTAAGCCTTCTTGTCAACATTACGCTATTAGTTAAGCTTTTGGGGAGTCCGAAGTGATATATGCAGACTTTCAACTATGTTGGGGGGATCAGTGCCCTTAACCTTCATGCTGTTCAAGGGTCAACTGTACTGGTCAGATTCAGACTGCATCATTTACCTAAGAATTAGAGAAGGTGGTGATGTTGGCCGCCTGACTCTAATATCTTCTCATAAAGTGGGAAAATGATTTTGAATTGCACCAAGAAGAATTTAGGCTCCAAATCAATGTAGGTTCTTCTTCCGAATTAAATGGCTTTAATAGAGATAAACTTGGAATTATATCCTAAGCGCACGAAGGGCAGGAAGTGCTGTGTATCCTTTGGCTGGCGGGCCATCCCCACCTTGCCCCTCAGCTTTAGGTTTATAGTGCCCGCTTATCAAATACTGATGATCTTGTATTCGAAATGCAGTCTTTGAAGAAAGATAGAACTTACTGAATTGTGTCCGCGTTACAGTGCGCTAAGGCTTACTGAATCGAATTGAAATGAACTGGCCTTGAGAGGATGTTGGCCACACAGCATATTGTAGCTTTTGGCTTGGAGCTGACAGCCTGAACTTAAACTCAGTCTAGCTCAGCCATTTTCCACCAATGTAACCTTGAGCAAGATCACTGATCTCAACCTCAGTTGCCTTACCTATAAAATGGGTAGAGCAGTAGGATCTACTGCCTGTGTCCGCGTGGGGAGAGGCTGTTGTGAAGATGACAGAAGTCATGTAAAGTACTAAGCTAAGTCCCTGACATTTAGTGTTCGAAAAATGCGGCACATATTATTAGAATCTGTATCCCTGAAGAACTACTTTTATAATGGCTTCCTGGGTAATATAAGCATGAATTTGCCTGGGGAGATGGGCAGGACTTCTCCTCTTCAGGGTTTTTGTTTTTCTTTTTTTTTCTTTTTTTTCTTCCCCAACCCCCTTCCTTGGTAATTTTCAGCAGCGAACATTTAGAATAAGCTCTGGTTTTACTTTTCATCAAACCAGAAGTGACAGCAAAAACAGACATTTTTTTTTTTTCAGAAAAGAAATTAATCTCCTAAACAGGGTGATTTTACCCTTTTCTTTAAATACTTCTAAACTCATGAGAGAGAAGCACAGTGCACATTATCCATCAGAATGAAGCATCATCTAGCGCTGCTGAGTTTCATTGACTTTAAGATTGCCCTCTGAGCTATAGGCTTTTTTTTTCTTTCCCAGAGCACAGTTAGCAGGGATATTTTTCTTTAAATGGCCCCATTTCATTTGCATTTTTAAGCTTTCACTGCAGAGAGTAGAAGCAGTTGTAAATGGTTTCAAGGAGGTGGCTGGGATTTCTCCAGACTCAGAGCCGCCTGCCTGAAGCTTCTGAAATTGAGTGTCAGTTTCCCTGAGAGTAGAGAGATATTACTTCATATTTGTGCACGCGGTTCGCTGCTCTGCTCTTGGCTTGATGGTCTCATTTAGCCACGGGCATTCTCTAGCAATGATTCGTTCTCCCCAGTAAAATTAAATATCACCTTTCTCTCACCCAGCCCACCCCTTTTTTTAATAAGACATTTTCTTGTTTAGACTGAAGCAAGACAAGGTGAGAACCTATGAGTTCTTCTCTGATTCCTTTTATTGCCCTTTTTTTTTTTTTTTTTTTTTTTTGACAAGGAGAGAATAGCAGAAAGGTAAAAGAGGAGGAAAATCTACCATTGGAGATCTGACTGGAAAAATTCCAAGATCAAAGATCAATTTGAGTTTGTTTAAGATTTAATAGGAAGGCCTTGGAGAGAGCACAGAATGCTCCTGAGGGACAAAGGGACCAGCATTATCTCCGTGTTGACTCTTGAGTTCATACCATTTACCCGAATAACCTATAGTTAGGTGCCAAAGTTTGTAGTGAAGCCCACAAGGTCACTGTGTCCATGGGGTCTGCACACCTCCCAAGCTATGTCAGAAGGAGCCTGGACTGAGTCCAGAAAGGGATAGGCAAGCAGCTCTTTGTAAAATGAGAAAACATCAGGGGAAGAGCCTTTGCTGCTTAAAAAAAGAAGGGAGCTTTCGATGACTCTGAAGCTAATGTCAGAGGTGTAAGCCACGAGGCTTTGATTGATAGGATCCTTGACCCAAACAAGTTGAAACATACATGTGTTCTCAAATTTGGTTTAATATGCAGACAGCCTTCACCATGCTGGTGAGCTGCATGCCTGTGGTTTACAAGTTGGGTGTTTAAAAACCGGAATACAATTTACTTGAAAATGGTCCTTTAATAGGATGGGCAGGTTTCTTGGCCAGCTCACTGAAGTCCGTCTAAGGCATACTGTTGTGGCTGAAATGTACTGCTAAGGGTCTTACTGAGATGCAGACAGGAATCGATGGGGTGGGGGAAGAGGAGGTACAAGAGATTTCACTCTTTTTCCCTGGACCTTGAGCCAAGTTCTGGTGAAATTTTGAAATAGACCCAGCATGTTTTTGGCGTGTGCTTTTATGATTTCTTCCTCCCCTGGTTGACAGGGCCCTGTGTTGCCCAGAAGGTGACTAAATGCAATGGGTTTAGGAATGGTATTAAAGAGGGCTCCTCCTTTGGATGATGGGTATGTACCCAGCTAAGACTCTTATTCTGTGATCAGTTGGACTGAATGGAGAAAAAAGAGGATTAGAAATTCAGTCTGATTTGCTTCTGCATGATTTGGGATCAGGGTTATACTTAGGTATTCCTGAGCTGTCCTGGTGGGGTCTCTGCCAAGGTGACTGGAGAGCCCAGGGTCCAGCTCAGTGGCTCCACCCTGACCACCAAGTTGCTCCCAAGACTACTTAGAAAATTCTGAGGTTTCACATTAGATGCTTCTCATCTCAAATATCTGTTTTCTCAAGTGACTTCCAGTCACTTGTTTCTCCCTGTCCTTTATTATTACTCTGTGTTTCCTCTCACCAGCCCTGCTCTTACCAAAAATTTATGTCTGTTCTCTGGAATTTCCACAATTAAGAAATCCATCCATAATCTCTGATTTCTCACCGACCACTCCCTCTGCCATCTTGTTTGAACCTGCCTCTCCTGTCTCAAGGGGAGCTGCTCATTCTCCTATACCTCAGGGGCAGCAGGTGGCAGTGGCTCTGCTCCTTACTATGACTCCCCAAAATGACTCATGTAAATATTTCTGCCCCTTTAAGGCTCATGCTCTTTGGCATTTCCTGGTCATCTACCAGGACAGCTCAGGAATACCTAAGAATAACCCTGATCCTGAATGACGCAGAAGCAAATCAGACTGAATTGCTAATCCTCTTTCTTCTCCACTCAGTCCAACAGATCACAGAATCTCAGTAGGAAGAGTCTTAGCTGCGTACATACCCATTCTCCAAAGCAGAAACCCTCTTTAATACCATTCCTCTCCTAAAGGTCACCGATGAAATGCCTACGGGGTCTACCAGTACCCTTGATGAGTGCCTACGGGGGCTGTAATGAGCTAGAGACAGCAAGATACTTGAAAAGGGCACAATTTTTCCTTGGTTCTGGAGGTCACAGTGGAGGGAGATGAACCCCATGTTGCTAGATATTCATAGTTTTTAGGAGCAGACTTCCAAAGAATCCAGATTTTTTTTTTCTTTTTAAATTTATTTATTTTGAGAGAGAGAGAAAGCACGTGAGCAGGGGAGGGGCAGAGAGAGAGAGAGGGAGAGAGAATTCCAAGCAGGCTCTGCACTGTCAGCGCAGAGCCCAATGCAAGGCTTGAACTCACAAATGATGAGATCATGACCTGAGCTGAAATCAAGAGTTGGACACTTAACAAATTAAGCCACCCTGGCACCTCAAGAATCTAGAATTTTATATGCACTCTCCTGATTTTTAAATGGTCAGAAGTAATTCATCATAAAACGAATAAGCAAAAACCCTGTACCAGCCAAATAAAACCTGGCTATTGGTCTGATTTGGCCCATAAGCCTCTGATCCGTGATGTCCATGATATATTTCTTGGTCCACAGTAGCAATCTCTTAGTCATCTGACCTTTCACTAAAGATATCAGCACATGGCTCACAGCCTTTTCGTGCATCTAAACCCCTTGCCTCATCTTGGGTTATCTCAGTGGTCATGAGGATGCCCCAATACCACTCTGACTTCCCCTGAGTATTCTCATGGACAATGACCTTCATTTTCACTCTACTTGAGCCGCACACATACATAGTCTCACCCTAGACCTTGTTAACTTCTAGGGCCATATCCTAATTTCTGACTATAATCTTTGATCTTTCTACTTTTACTCCAACATTCACACTATTTGTATCTTTTAAACTAGGGACTCTCAGATCCTTAGTCTCCCTCTATATATCTTCTTCTCTGTATAAGCCCACCCCTCATTCCCTCTCCAGCTTCACGTTACTTCAACCTCCGTGTAGCAGATGTCATTGCTCCATGGGCTTTTTTTCCTACTTGGCTGGCCAAAACCTTAACCCTGGCTCTAATTAACTGTCAGCCTTCTTACCAGTTTTGCTTAATGTTGGAGAGAAACCCACCCAGATCCGCAGATTAATTTCACTGCTGCTTCATGGTTCTCAGTCTCTCCTGGACCTCCACTGCTGCCCTGTAATTGTTCCATGGTCACTTAGTCTCTGTCTAGTTCTCTACACGAGGTTTTTTGTGCCTTCTTCACTCTTCTCCTCTTCTCGAATGTTTGACTTTTACAAGTTAAACATATGGCATTGCTTACTACTTCACAGGGAAAGTAGAAGCCATTGATGGGAACATTCCTTTTCCACCACTTAACATACTGCCACCGAACCTACAAGTTAGCGACAACTACCTCGGTGCCTCCTTCCTTGACTTCTGTTGTGATGGAAGAAGAGCATCGCCATCTGGGCTGATCCCTTCCCTTGTCCTCTGGAGCTCTTCTCTTCCAGTCCTTAGTAGCCTGGCTTGGTAAATTCTCCCTCTCTGCTCCCTGAACAGTCACCCTGTCCATTTCCCTTTTGCTCTCTTCCTATCTGCACTTGAAGATGTGCACATCTTCCATCCTGAAGATCCAACTCCTGTCAGGCCCCATGGCACTGTTCAGCGACTGCTTTCTGTTTAAAGAGACATATTATATCCGCTTTTCTCTGCTTTTCCTCCCCTTCTACTCTACCCACTGCAATCTGGCTTCTGCCCTTATTACTCTACTGAAACTGCTCTCAGCAAGGTCATCGATGACTATTTTATTGCTGAATCCAATGGAAACTTTGAAGCCATTATCTTTCTGACCCTCCCTGTAGTAGCTGACACTGTTGGTCCTTCTCTGCTTGTGGAAAGCTCATTTCCTGGGGCTCCAGGACCAGATGCAGCAGCCGAATTCCCTCCCCTCCCTCTTTAGCCTCCTTTATAGGCTGCTCTTCCTCCACTTTTTCTTAAATATCAGAGTGGGTTCTGTCCCAGGTCCTCTTTTGGTCTTATTCATCCATGGTCCAGAGATTACTTGGCATTCCATGACTCACCTGGGGAACCTGAGACAGAGCAGGAGGCGTAGGGTACAGATTTAGTGCTGGGGAAATGTGGTTGGCCAGGCGTGATGGTGCCAAAGATGAAACGCAAGGAAGTTTTGACTTGCTGAACTTGTCAACAGGTGAACAAGCGTTGGGTCTAGAGTGTCGATAGTATTTTAGAAGTTTGAACCTTCCTTTTGTTGTATAGTAAAGTATTTGCCTGGTCTTTGTCCTGGGTTTCTGGGATGGAGCTTCTAAACCCTTGGCATTTCCAAAATGATGGGAGTGTCTTTATTATTCATGGTGGGCCTTTGGGACCACACTTGAATTTATGCTAATGAAATGACTCATAGTGAGCCCCTAGATAGTTTCAGCATGGGAGATGGCCATGTTTCAGCATGGGAGATGGCCATGCTATTGTACTGGGAGAGACCCGGAAGCTTCCCATTCAGGACCCTCCCAGGTTTGTTACATATATTTTCATTTCACTTGCGTGGGGATGTATATCCTTAATGATAAAAAGTCTCATCAGAAGTACTGCATTTTCCTGCATTCTGTGAGTCATTCTGAATTAGTGAATTTGAGGGAGCCACAGGAACCCCTGAAGTTTAGCCGGCTGGCCAGAAGTGCAGGTGGCCTAGGGACCCCCGAACTTGTGGCTGTTGCCTGAAGCCATGGGTAGTTAGTGTCAGAATCGCCCTGCACTGTTGCAGCTCTCCAGGAGAAAGTCTGTGGACACAGTGAGGGAGTTAGCGCCTGTCA
Source organism: Cryptoprocta ferox (assembly GCA_028646485.1). Lineage (NCBI taxonomy): Eukaryota > Metazoa > Chordata > Mammalia > Carnivora > Eupleridae > Cryptoprocta > Cryptoprocta ferox. The sequence goes on from CM053562.1 coordinate 31,843,909, forward strand.
CTAGAAGTGATCTGGTTATAGAACACAGAGGAAGAGAGAGGACTGTACAATCACAGGACACTGGAGGCAGAACTGACTTTATTTAGAAACAGTATCTCTAGCTTTTTGGGTAGGAGAGCCATAAGGAGTTTTTAGAAAGGCAGAAAGATTGGTCACTTTAGGTTTGGTCATACTTTCTTTTAACAGCCTTTGTGCTTCTGAGTTCCTGAATCTGTCCCTCAAAAATTCTAGAATACTGTATATTTCCAGGTTAAAAAATATGACTTTTTCTTTTGTCCCCTAGAAAAGGCAGAGAGCAGCCCTTGGGGATAATAATGATGCCATTTATGCTGTGCTCTCTTGTAGTTAAAATTGTGTCAGCCATTTTGACCCCTGATGGGATTTATGGTAGCTTAGATCTCTGTTGGAGAAATGAGTTTCGGGCAGTAGACAGGAGGAAAAAGGTTTCAGGCTTGGAGCATATTATTTTAGTGAAATGGGGAGAAAATTCACTTGAACCTTTTATTTTTTTTTGGCTATAAAATCTGACTGTTCATATTCTACTATCCCTGTCTGCACCCTGATTTCATGGAGCTCCCTTGCATGGGAGGCTGGCTGGTTCTATCCTTATCAATAATATAAGCTCCCATGATGTGCTGACTTCGGCTATGTGGCTGGTCACTGGGCCAGCTCCTTACAGACCCTCACTCTGTTTCTTCCTCCAACCTTTGCAAGTCAGAAGTGTCCCCATTTTACAGATGAGGAAACTTGCAGCCTAAACAGGGTGAATCACTTTGTCGATGGCACCTTCTTAGAATGCCACAGAGAGGAGCCTGGGTCTTCCCAGCTCTGCTATAGAGTACCCCCTGTAGGTGGAGAAGGCACTGAACCTAGAGCAGGAGGAAAATCATAATTAAGACCTGTTCTTATCCCTCCCAGGGGCTTGGAGTCAAATCAGAGAAACTGACCTTTATCTTGCTATCAAGGCTCTGGTTTGGCACAGGAATTGTCTGAATCAAGACTACTGTTAAATACACGGCCTATTGTTAAAGCTAAAAAAATTGCCAAGGACAGTAGCTTAGTTTAGGAGCAGCTTACTTTTACTTCTTTAGCCTGCTAATGAACATTGCATATAGTTGCATTTGAACCTTCTTTTCTTTTCTTTGTAAGCAAGCCAAATCCCACTCTTATTATTCCATGTAGATGGAAGACAATACTGTTTTTAGAATTTCCAGATCAGGGGGAAAGAAAGTAACATTTATTGACATTCACTATATTCAGAGAACTTCAAACACTTAAAATTTTTTTTTTGATACTTTTAGAGACCAAGATGCAGAAACTCTGTGTTCAGCTTCCCAAAGGTCTCATAGCTTTTAAGAATGAGCTCATGATTCAACCTGACGCTAAGGAAATATTGGTCACCCCTCTCAAGGTTCTCCGTTTTCTATTGCCTGGATAGTAATCATACCATGTCAGTGACACTTTTAACTTTTGCAGGTGTCTTCTACTGTTATGTTCTCAGTAAATCAAAAGCCCCAGCTTTATGAGGCAGGGAACAGGGTCCTTATTTGATTGGAGAAAGTGAAGTGTAGGCACAATGTTTAGTGACTGAACTCCTAAGAGGAGAGAGAGAAGGAGAACACAAGTTTTTCTCCCCCAACAATTTTTAAGTGGACCTCGTTTTCAATCAAAAATGAGAAAGAAAAAAAAAGGACACCTGGGTGGCTCTGTCGGTTAGGGATCCAACTTTGGCTCAGGTCATGATCTCACAGTTCGTGAATTCGAGCCTCCCATTGGGTTCTGTGCTGTCAGCACAGACTCTGCTTCATATCCTCTGTCCTCCTGTCTCTCTGTTCCTCCTTCACTTTCTCTCTCCCTCTCTGTTGAAAAATAAGCAAACATTTTTAAAAAATGAAGAAAGGGCACCTGGGTAGCTCAGTCAGTTAAGCATCTGACTTGAGCTCAGGTCATGATCTCATGGTTTTTGGGTTCAAGCCCCACATCGGGCTTGGTGCTGACAGCTCAGAGCCTGGAGCCTGCTTCACATTCTGTGTCTCCCTCTCTCTCTGCCCTTCTCCTCTCTCTCTCTCTCTCTCTCTCTCAAAAATAAATAAATATTAAAAAAATTTTAAAAATGAACAAAAATGAAAATCAAAACCTATAGGAGCCAATCAGGCACTTGGCATTTTTAAGCGACTTATTACTGTTCCCTGACGTGGAGCGTTATTGTCCTTGTTTTACTGATGAGAATTGAGGCTCACTCAGAGAGGTTATGTAGTGGTCCTGGAGTCACACAGTAAGTGCCAGGTCTGCTCTTTCCATCCCAGTGTACTGTCCTATGTGCCTAACCTTTCTTTTAGAGGAACTTTCAGTTGAACATGTTATGAAAATTCATCTCAAAAAGAAAAAAAAATAAACCCTCTTTTAGCCTCATACACCTCTCTCTCCACCTTCTCACCTCTCACCTGCCCTTTCATGGGCAAGCCTTGCAGAGGATGAATCTATTGGAGTAGTCTCTTCTTTCTCGATAGCCCCCCCCAGCCCTCCGCCCCCCCCCCATCTTACTACCACATACTTCTCTTTTAGCATCAGCAGTGGCTCTTGGCTAAACTCTAATGATCACCTCATTGCTATTCAACACCTGGCTTTTTGTATGTTTCCTTGGCTTCTTTCCAAACTTTGACACTAGCGCCCTGTTTCTGGAAATTCTGTTGCCCCTTGGTTTCTGGACCACTGATCTCCACTAGTCTCCTTTTCTTCTGTCTCTCTGACTTCACCTTCTCTTTGCAGGTTCTCTTCTTTAGCTTTTAAGTGTCTGTGTTTCCCCAGAGCTCAGCTCGCAGCCTTCCACAGTATTCATTTGTCCACCCAAAAGCTATTACGCATTCATCATCTGTCAGGTCGCGTGCTACGCGCTGAGGATTGAGACAAGGAAGCAGTGACCAAATGGACTGATGTGTGAGGAGCCCATCATGCTCTGCTCCTGCCCCACTGGCCGTCCAGCCCTCACTGCCTCCTCCCCACCCTCCATCTGCTCTGTACAACTGTAGCAGGTCTCAGAACTCAATGAGCTCTCTCTTGCCTTTGGGTCTTTACAAGGCTGGTTTCCTCAGCTAGGTATGTTTTCTGCATTTGTTCCTGTGTTTGCTTAGCTCTTTCTCATCCGTCAGGATATGGTTTGGGCATATCTCTTCTGAGAAGTCTTTTCAGACTTGCCAGAGTGGGCCAAGATCTGCCTCTGTGCTCAAGTTCATCACAGAACCTACACGCAGAATCATTACCCTTGTCTCATTATTCTGCCCACTCCTTGATAACGGGAGCCAGCCCCAAGGCTCCTTTGTATTCCCAGCACCGAACACGGTCCTAGACCTGTAGCTCTTTGTGGAGTGAATGAATCAAGCTTGCTATGACTGGTCCCTGCCCCTTTCCAGCCTGGACTCCTGTACCTTGTACCTACCTCCCCCCACCCCCACCCCCTTGCATTGTTCATTGTATGCCTCATTGTCCATCTTGACTGAACATGAGATTCACCTGTGGAAAAAAGAAATGACAAGCCTGGATCCTGCCCCATTTCAATTGAATTAGAGTATCTAGTGGTGGGACCCAGACATCTGCATTATGTAACCCTCACCCCCCACCAGGTGATTCTGGTGAGCAGCAAATAATCACGTGTAGGACACGTCTATGTATCTCAGTGCCTAGCACAATGCTCTGTACATAGTGGGTATTTGATAATAAAGCTATCTAGAATAATCTAGTGGATCCTAAAAGCCTCGCTTTTGCATATTCAAATTCAAGCCAATCATTTCCTTTCTCCAAGCACCCACACACAGAAAACTGCTGCGGTTCTCCGGGAAACTTTGTTCTGGAAGAGTTTGGCTCCCAAAAGGGTATCGCTTAGTGTCTAGTCCTCTTTTTACAAAATAAATCAAGTTTTCAGAGCCTAAATTGGCTGTTGATTTATGTAACTAAGTGACACATGTTTTTGTTTTAACCTCCACAAAACAGTAGTCAAGTAGGTGGGGTTTGGGTGAGAAAAGAGTACATGGAGATTACTGGCTTTCATTACATAAGAATTTATGATTTGCCATGGTTTCTGGTAAATGTTGGCAAAAGTTTATTTGGCCCCAGGCCCTATGAAAGCACCACGTTGCTTCCTTTCTGATTTTGCTGGCCTTTGGCAAGAGAACAAGATGTAGTCAAGTCCGTCAGGAATGGAGTAGGGCAGGGGAGGGGTGACAGCACCCAGTCCCCTTTGCCCTGTTTCCTCAGGTCACATCTGCACTTGGAAACTCTTTGCAAGCAATGCGAAGTCTCAGTGATCTCTACTTCATCACGACTCAGATCTCTGAGGGCAGATATTTAGGGGTCCTTTTCTCAATTCCTGTTGCCATTCCCACCCCAAAGTTCATAGGAGAGAGCTGGGATTGGGGGGAGGCTTAAACACCACGAGTGACTGAATGCAATGCTTGTCACATGTGCCAGACACTCCATAGGAAAAGTTCACAAACATAGACTTTTTAAAGCTGTATGGGAATGCTACGAGGGAGTTGTTATACCCATTTTATAGACAACAAAACTGAGGCTCAGAGAAGTTCAGTGAGAATGTCTGCCTACCAAGCGTCTGGGCCGCGCTATCATCCCAATCTACTGACTTTCCCCCTAGGACTCCTTCCACTACCACGGAGGTGACCTATGCAGGCTGGGGCCAGGCAGCAGGGCACAGGCTGGCTGGGAAACCATTTCTGGAGTGGCCTGCGAAGCGTTGGAGCAGAGGTGCCGAGGGTCTGAGGGCTCGCGGGTTGAAGAGGTGGGAAGAGGCTGAAGCTGATCCTGGGCAAAGCAGCAGGAGCAGGGCTGCTGGGCTCTGGCTGCCTCATTCTCCTTCCACTCTGGGACCTGGCAGAGAAGTCTGGAAGCTCCTTCCTTCTATTTGGAGTTTGGGGAAAACTCAGAGTAAACAGGCACATAAAACTTACCTGAACTTGTTATTATAACTCCATAAAAGGTTAGGAAACAGTTGACGGATGGGAAGAGAGAAATCAAGCGACCTCTCGGTATAGTCGGCTTGTTTACCACCGGCTTCTTATTTATCGGCGCTGTGTCTTCCATTTGTCAGGGTCTAATGATAGCAGCTTTTATGAGTAAGCAATTTTTTAATGAACTTGTTCCAAATGTGTATTCTGTTCTTGGAACTCTCCGTGCTCTGAAGCAGCTTTATAATTATTGCCTCCGGTGGAATAGCCAGGCTCTATGTAGCTTTTATGTAAGCAATTGCTCTTGGTTTGCCTCTTCCTCTTTTAGCTTCAAATGGAGAAGATGAAGGGGTGGAGAAAATACAACAATGATAGCTTTTTGTGAAGAGCGCTTATTATGTGTTAGATATAGTTCTAGATATTATGCAGCCGTCTTTTTTATTTTATCCTAATATTACTGCATCTAAGGTATTTTTGTAGCCCCTGTTCTGCAGATGAGGAAAGTGGCTCAGAGATGTTGAACAAAAGTGACTCAGGTAGTAAGTGGTGGAGACGATATGTGAACACAGGTCTGTCTGCCCACACAGCCTGTGCTCCAGACCCCACTGCCATATAGGGTGGGCTGCTTAGAGCAAAGGTGTGCCAAGGTGGGGCATGGGCGGGAGGAGGACTTTAGGACACTGACTGATGCTCTGGAGTCATTTGCCATGTTGGCCCAAGCAAGAGGTGTTGCAATTCAGTGATGATGGCTCTGTCATTATGGATAATTTTCTGGTCTTTTGCCTTCATAAAGGGAAATAGAAGAGTTTAGAGAGCTCCCTAAACTTGTTGCTGCCCAGAATAATGCCACCTTCTGTCTTGGCTTATGGCTGTGCCATTTTCCCAAAGCTCAAAAAAATTTCGTATCATTAACGGGTCTCTTCTCCGTGACACGGTCTGTTACCATCTTATTTAGAACCTTGGTCCTGCCCAACAGGACCGAGGTTATGGCCAGTCCCCTTCCCTCCATCCTGAGCATTGCTTTCCCCATCACTTCCACCTTCTGCCTGAGCAATGGCGGCCGTGGAAGAGGACCCCTGAGTGGGGGTGGGGATGGGGACTCGGCTCAGAGTTCTTACTCTGTGACTTTGGGCCGGTCATTTAACCTCTCTGAGTGTTTCCTCATCAGTAAAATGGAAATAGTAATAAGAAGAATGTCTATCTCATAGGGTTGCTGGGAGGATGAAATGAAATGATGCATATAAATGACTGGCTCATACATTTTATCAGGATTATTCTCTCAGCTCCTATGGAAACCCTCTTGGGAACCTCTCTCAAATTTTTCCTGGTATCTTGCTTTGTTTCAGCAAATGGGCATGGAGTGCAAGGAGCCAGGCTGTCTCATGGCCCTGTTTTTTCTTAATGCATTGTTATTTCCACTATCTCTTTATGGGGTGGGAAGATACAATGAGCAAATTCTGCCTTGGAGAAAGCCCCTCCATCTCTCACTTCTCATATCATCCCCCTGTGGCGTGGGCTTCCCTCTCTTGTGTCTGGTATCCTCTCCCTGACCCTGAGGTCGCCAAAGCCCCACCCTGGAACACCCAAGCACATGGGCCCTTACCTCATGATGAAGACAGAGCCAGGCGATTTGCAGAAAAGGGGAAATTTGCTTGGTTTGACCCAGGAGTGGATTTGTTTCCCTCCAATTAGTTGGAAAATCGAACTTGATCTAGGAAGAAGGCAGATTTACAGCTGGAGCTGATACATGACTGCCCTAGGTTTGTTGTAATAAAAGATGAAATCACTCCAGTGGGAGTCTTAGGTGGACATCGGGCTGGCTTTCTAATGACTGTTCCCTCTGATTTTCAGAGGCTGAGTGAAGCCGGCTAGGATGATCAAATAGCCCTTCATAGGGGATGAGAGATAATCTGGGGACCTGGAGGGGAAGAGGATTGGAGTGTTTTTTTTTATTATTTGCTTTCCATTCTACCCCCTTTTCCAGAGATTTGATGGCATTCCTCTAGATGCAGACATGGGATCATATCTGACTTCCAACAGAAGTAAGTCTGTGTGGACTGTGAGTTCTCAGGCCAGATGGCTGCCAGCTTGGCCTTCATCCTGGCCGAAGGCTGTTTCTCTCCCCTTTGTTTCTGAGCTTTCTTTTCTCTGTCTTTCTTTAGCTGTTGATTTTCTTTCCTTCTGTTTCCCCACTTTCTGCTGTCTTTTACTATCTATCTCTTGCTGTCTACTAATATATTCTCTTTCCCTTCCTCTCCCTTTTTCATCCTTTCTTTCTCTTCCCTCCTTCTCCTCAACGCCACTGCATCTCATTTTCTGCCTTATTTGCGTCCCTCCTTCTCATGGCCTGACTTCCGGCACTCCTCTTTACATCCTTTTCTCCAGGTGATTCTGGTTTATAATACGGAGCAAGAGCACTTGATAACGTTGGCCTGACCCTGCCTGACATCGGGTAAGTGATTCTCCTCCGGCAGCTTTTGATGTGATCTTCGTGTGACTGATGAAAGCTGCCCAATTTGCTCTTCAAAGCTGTTTATAGTGAGCTTGGATGTGTCTCCTCGGCATTTCACTCTTTATTTCTCCAGAAACAAGCCCAAATTAGAAGAGAAAACCATAGTGCTTCCCATTCGTTCATTATTCTCGCAGATCCCTTCATGCACACAAGGGAAGGACCATTGATATACAAACCCACCGTTTAAAAAGTGTTGTTATTCCTAGTGTCCTCATATTAGAGGTTGTTATCCAAAATACAGTTCTTTGGGAGAGCTTTAATTTGAATACAACCACTTTCAGGGTACCTGGGTGCCTCAATCGGTTGAGTGTTCGATTCTTGATTTTGGTTCAGGTCATGATTCCCAGGATGGTGGGATCGAGCCCTGCATGGAACTTGCTTGAGAGTCTCTCTCTCTCTCTCTCTCTCTCTCTCTCTCTCTCTCTCCCTCTGCCCCTCCTCCCCCAAATAATAAGATAAAAATAAAAATAAGTAAATGAATACAACCATTTTCAGCCCCAAAGAGGACACTTTGATTTGGACACTGGGTAATAAAATAAGAAGAAAAATGCTATTGCTTTTTAATACCAGAATCTAAACCCATCAGGTACTCTGGCTACTAAGGATACGGTCAGTTTAAAATGAGAGGAGCTAAAATGGCAAGAACTGCCTGCAGCTTCTGGTTCCAAAAAGAACAGTGGGCCAAGTTCTTTCCACCCTGGATCCCAAAAGCATTTGAGAAGGTGTGGCCTATTTCCCCCTTGGCTCAGGGTTTCCTGTAGTGCTGTTTCTATCTTTTAGCCTAAGAAGAGGGGTCACACGCCTGCAGTAGCAAGCTTACACATTCAGCTGCTTGAAGGAAGAGGGATGGACAAAATAGACTGTAGAAGATCTTTCTTATAGATTCCCCAGTTCTGTGAATCAGATACTTTAGGGATAATAAATATAGAACACTGGAAAGATTGCTGAGTTTTGTGCTCGAATACCTGAGTTTAAATGCAGATTTGGACAATTATGAGTTAAATGATCTTCAATAAATTTAAGTTCTTTTTTCAGTTTTTTTTTTAAACAGCTTTACTGAGGAGTAATTTGCATACCATAAAAGCCAGCCATTGTAAGTGTACAGTTCAATGATTTTTAGTTAATTTATAGAGTTGCGCAACCATCACCACAATGCAACTGTATAACGTTTTAAATAAATCTTTAAACTCTGTCCATTTTCTTTCTTCATCTTCAAATTGGACTTACGTGGTGGACTGACTGCAAAAATGAGTGCCGTCCTTCAATGCGGTGCAACGTGACTTTGTTGGTTTTCCATCAAGAGGTGGAATTGATTTATTCAGCCCTTGAATCTAGGGCTGGCCTTGTGACTCATTTTAACCAACAAAGGTGGTCAAAGTGACTGTGTATCAGTTCTGAGCCCAGGCCTCTAAGGCACTCATAAGCTTCTGTTTACTCTCTTAGGAACCTGCTCTCCCCACTATGGGTATTAAGGTGAGGCGAGCCCACTGGAACATGAAAATTCATGTGGGGAGAGGCCCCAATTATTCTTGCCACCCCAGCTTAAGTCATCTTAGATCAGCTGCCCCCAACTGCCCTCCTGCTGACCACAGGTGTACACATGTGCTCTCCTGAGATGGGCGGGGCCCAGCCTAGATCAGCAGAATTGGCTAACCAACATGGAGACCACAAAAAATGAGAGGCTACTATTTTAAACTACTAACCTTCAGGGTGGTTTGCATGACATCATCATCGTTTCCCTAGTTTTAATTCTACTAAAGAAGCTTGTTGTGTGACCATGGGTTCTTTCCCTTCCTGGGGATTTCCCTAGGTGATTTCTAAAGTCCCTTCTAGTTCAAAGCCTACAAGACATCAGAGCAAACTGAGGCAGATGCAATGCCCTTCTGACAACACACGTGGATCCTTGGAAAATGGGGCTACTTGGAAAACCAAACAGAGGTCAATGGGTGAAGTCTGCAGATCTGGGAACATGCCCCCACTTTCCCACTGAATGTGTAGGGCTCTGACTGTCCTCAAGCACCCCAGAGGTCCTAGATGCTCCCCAGCCTGTGACCTGACTTCTGGGCCAGCTCCTAAACCTCTGACTTGGCCTGTTGAAGTCCTCCTCCCTTTCCTCTTAGAGCAAGGGGGTCAAAGCGGTGTCTCAAAATGTACTTGAGCTTGAATAAAGGGCTGTTTAAATAAGGGTAAATATTCCTGGCAGTCAGGCGGGAGTGAGAAAGTGTCCTTTTTCCAAACAATGGAAATTGAAAAAACTCAAAGAATAGAGAGAGCTCTTCACCACAAGAAACTCCCGGAAACCGGGATAAAATCAACACGCTCAGTGCTGGTTAGGGCCTCTTTCAGCACGAGGACTGTAAACCATCTCAGGGATAACTGGACGATTTCTGGGACACCTTTGGGGAGACACAATCCTTGTCACCTCCTGAAGCATGCCTGGGAGATGATCAAGGACAAAGGGCAGATCCCTCTGCTGAGATCTGAGTGACCTCCCTCTCTTGCTGTGAAGAATGAATTCCTGACTGCAAGTCTGCAAACCGTATCCACTGTAGTACGGATGTCATATCGGTTAACTTCCCACCAAAGGGGGCCCTCTGAGGGGCAGGGGCCTCCTGTCTTCCTAGGGCAGAGTGAGTGGGTGTGAGTGCTCAACAACTGCTACAAGGCTGGGCCAACAGAGGCAAGACCTAGGCATCCTATGTGACATGGGATTACATTTGCTTCCTTTCTCACCTCAGAAAAGAAAACAGAGTACAAACAGCCTCATTCAAGTCATTGTCCTTTTCACATTGTCCCACAGAGTCATTGTCTAGTTTGTGCGTTCCCCTCTCCTTTTCCAAACACCATTCACTCTCACTTCTGGGATCATGGGATCCCTGACACCCTGCCACTCACTACAAATCACCCAAACTCAGTGGCATAAGACAACGGTTTCATTCGGCTCCTGGACTCTGTGGGCCAGGGATTCAAACAGGAGATGGCCGGGACTGCTTCTCTCTGCTTCACAACGTCTGGAGCCTCAGCTGGGAAGACTCAAGGGCTGGAGGCAATTCAAGGGATGGGACTAGGGTCATCAGGAGGCTCACCCATTCACGCATCTGGCAGGTGGTGCTGGTTGTGGGCTGGGCCCTCAGTGGGTGGCCAGCCAGAACACCCACACGCGGCCACTCCACACGTTTGAGCTGCCTCACAGCATGGTGGCCTCAGTCTTATGTGTGGCTCAGATCAGGGCTCTGAGTGCCAGTGATCCAGGGAAAAAATAAACTGCAAGGCCTTTGCCATTTAGCTTTAGAAGTCATGGAACATCACTTCTGCCACATTCAGTTGATTGCAGACAAGTCAGAAACCTGCCCAGGTTCAAGGGGAAGGGATATATATCCCAGGGGAGATTGTGTATGGTTTTAAGGCATGTTTAAAACCCTCCAGAGTAGCCTATGTAGCCAAGTCCAAACTAGGCCTCATGTCATTCTCCATCACTTTCCCTGTAAGGAGCTCCTTTCTCCTCAATTCTTGGATCCTACAATACTTTGGAGGTGATCGTGCGGAAGTTACTTAAGTGCTTCTTGGTTCTTTGGCCATGGTTGAGTTTGAAAGTGGCAGAACTTCTGCAAGAAGCCCTCTTTGCCTTTGCTCTTCTTCCAACCTGTGACCCTCCCCCATCGTCTGACCACTGCACCCAGCCTCTGCCTTGATAGCTGTCTTGTGGGTCCCTGGAAGTGGTCTTGTGCCCTCTTGCATGTCCTTGCAGAATTAATTGAATGCTAATGATCTGTGCCTGGCTCAGCACAGCTCTCTCCCTTGCAATACCTCCATATCACACCCTTGCCTTACCACACTTTCTGTCTGAAATTTTCTCCCCCGTGGGGAGAAAGAGTCTCGAGCATGTTCCAGAAGGCATTGGCCTGCACTGCCTAGCACAGAGCCTAGCACTAGGAACTTGCTCAATTAATGATTGGTGAATAAATTAACCCTGGTTTGCATGTGCTCTAGATGACTCATGGGCCTGATTCACCAGCGGATTTGTGGGGATTTGAGCAAAGGAGAGCCTTGCATATTGCCAGAAGGGAGGTAGTTTGGTGTGTGTGGGGTGCTGCTGTACACATGTGTTTCAGAGGGACCGGGAGTGGGTGGTGACGGTCCTGTGGCATGGTATTGCAGAATGGAGCCAGCACTTGACACCATGGGATTACCTGGGTTCTTCACATCTGCCCTTTATAATCTCCATTACTTGGAAACTTTTCTGGACACATTGAGTAAACTCTGCAAGTGCCAGGCTACCTGTCAAGTGTCCAGGGCCTCAGACCCCTGCTGCCTCTTCTTTTCCTCCCCAGAGTGTGTGGATAAACCACCAGAATCTCTCTGGGTGAGCCTGACCTCACTTGAAAGGACCTGTTTGAGAGAGGTGTGTGTGTTGGTGGGGCAGGGAGGTGTCTAGACCTGTAGGGACCTGTGTCAATGGGAGAAATGGCAAAAATAATCTACTGTCAATCCAGCTAGAGGTGCTGCAGTCCTTGGGAAACTTTTAGGAAAGATCTGCTTTGTGTTTCTCATTTCCAAACAACAACAACAAACAAACAAAGGAAAAGACTTCCAGGCTTCATGCAGTGAGGTTGGGGCAGTAGCGCCCGGGAGAAAGGGCTGCAGACTGACTGAAGGTGTCTTCATCGTGGGGGGAAAGGAGCTTGCTTCTTTTTCTTCCTTTTTCATTCCCTGTGCAGACTTCCAGCCCTGTGCACGTTAATTCTTCATGCCTGTGCACCAACACGGCGGTAGACTTTTCCATATGCTCCTTCTATTCTGAACAACAGCATGGATCGCTTTTTCCAATCTACAGAGGAAAAACCAGAGGCTCAGAGAAGTGAACTAAACTGCCTAGAACACATTGCTTTGCTAGTAAGTGGATGAACCAGATTATTTATTCATTTAATGAACATACTAAGTTATGCATTAAGCTATGGAGAGAAAAAAGATGAATAAAATGTGTTGGTTCTGGCCAAGAGGAAATTCAGTGTAGGAGAGGAAGACAGTAATTATACAACAATATGGTAGGTGCAATGACAGAGCCGTACATGGAGCATTTGGCTAAGTACCAAGAGGGGGATCTAAAAGAGCTGAGGATGTTCAGGGTGGACTTCCTGGAGGGGGTGGTGTTTGAACTGAGTATGAGAAGCACAAGGTAGTTCAGTGAAGAGAGGCCATGGGGTGGGGCAGAGCATTCCAGAAAGAGGAGGCAGCATAATCAAGGCATGGAATTAAAAAAAAAACAGCGAGGCATGTGGAACTCTTAACAAGTTCTGTGTTGCACTAAGGTTGGTCCAACCAGGGATTATCTAACTTCGAAATGCAAGCACTCTTCCACTGTGCGAGACCTCCTTAACTAGTTCATTTTGGAGGTCATGGCATGTGGGGTACTTTCTGGGGGTTGGATGCCCAGTTTTTACTTTTCAAAGTCCCTTACGTAATGAACAGAATGTGGGAGGCGTTTACTGGCACTTCTCCATTGTGACTTCTCAGCAGGGCTTCAGGGGGACCAGGAGGTGGCTGTGCCAAAGGCTTCTGACTAACCGAGGGAAAGTCAGTCCTCCGCCCAGTGCGCCGTGACCGCCCGGCAGCATCTCGGAAGAAGTAGGCCAAAGATCACCAGGAAACAATGGCTTCTGGGTTCACTGCCACAAAGCAAGCTAAGATGAGTCAGAATGAAGCAAAACTTACATACGCCAACAGGTCTAGCTGGCAGCCGAGAAACATATTACCTCAGAGAAAGACCAGAGCTGAAAATGGGCAAGGCTTAATGGTGCCAAAGATCTGCCGTGTTCTTTCTTTCTTTCTTTTTTTTGGTAACCATGGTGGGAGTGGTGTGGTGGTGGTGTGGGGGAGGCATATGATACATGCATTTACATTCCAGCCCCTAAAGAAACACATTCTGTTCTGACAGCTGCCCCCAAACTGTTCTCACCCTGTGGCTTTTTGATACCCTTTCTCATGGGCTCACTGGAGAGAACCCGTGAGGACACAGACTCTCGGGTTCAGTCAGGAAATATCTTATCCCACAACCCAGGCCTCATGCAAATAGGTGGCGCTTCTGTCCGGCTGTGCGACGTTTATAGGAAGGACAGTGTGGCCTACTAAGTTAAGGTGACCTTTATAAGAAGCCGTTTCTGGTGTGGGACCTGGAGTGAGAGCACCGGGAGCTAGAAGTAACCTTTGTCATTTTATGCATCAAGAAACTGAGTTGAAGCTAAGTCTTACTTTGCAAAAGTCAGGCTCACATTAGACATAGAACTTTGGGTAAAGTCCAGTCTCTTGACTCTAAGCCTAATGCTCCCTGCACACTGGCTTGCCCCCCCATGTCGCCATTCTGCCTGCTGTCACAAAGCCTCAAATACTGTTTAGTTATCTTTTTTTTTTTGAATGTTTATTTTGAGAGAGAAACAGAGTGCGAGTGGGGGAGGGGCAGAGAGAGAGGGAGACACAGAATCCGAAGCAGGTTCCAGGCTCTGAGCTGTCAGCACAGAGTCCGACATGAGGCTCAAACTCACAAGCCATGAGGTCATGATCTGAGCCGAGGTTGGATGCTTAACCAACTGAGTCACCGGGGTGCCCCTGTTTAGTTATCTTTTAAATGAACATTGCTGTTTATTTGCCTTTTCTTTACTGAAAGAAGCCACGTGAAAGACCATCTTTTATCGCTATGTGTAGTAGGTTCAGTGCCCATCACATCCCAGAAGTGTCCCTATCATATTTCTACCCTGGAATGCACAGAGACCCCACCGGGAGCTGAGATTTGGTGGATCATTGCGATTTAAATGGGACCTCACATTTAACGGGTCTTCCTGTCCATTATCTTGCCTGGCCCTGTTCAAACACAGCTATATTTTCTGGGTTACTTTGGCATTCATAATTCTTGACAGGAAAATCCTCCCATCGAATCACTGCTTTATTTCTTTGTTTCAGGAGATTCTCTAGCATGTCTAATACAGCAACAAGTCATGTCCCGTGGCTCCAGGTCTGCTATGCCACAGCATACCGAAATCAACCGCAAGACCTTGCCTCCCACCTTACCCAAGTCAAGGGTAGAGGTGGGGCTGCTCTCCGCCCTCTGGGGAGGTGGAATCTATGACCAATGCGTAAGTACCTTCTTGATTTCTCTGGGGTTCCCCAGAGAGGTAGCATTCCTGAATGATGGGGGTACAGAGAAAATTGAGATTAACTTTCCATGAAGCAACACAAGCTCGAATCTCAGAAAGAATTGTCCAGCGGGGAGTCGCTGGAATATTGATGGAATATCACTTCTTGCTATTTAATTCATCCATCTGGGATAGAAAAGACATCTCTTGGGGATGATTTAGGTCAGTGGTGTCCAACCATTTTTAGTGTAGAGGCACATTTTAATCTAAAAAAAAATTAATAGACCTGCAGATAAAGGTACTCACATTTGAGAAATGCATTGATAGAACAATGCTTAATGGCAGGGGCCATCACCTTTAAAGGAATTTGAATGCTGGTAATCACAACCTTTTTTAAATATACTATCCCAAAGTTGAGTTATTGCTTTCATTCTGTAACTCTCTGTGCCTGTCTTCACCACTGGACTAGGAATACCTACCACAGGGGCAGAGTTGGTTTGACTTGTCCACCATCTATTGTATATTTCAGCACCCAGCCCTGTTCCTGGCACAAAGTAGGCACCTTCTGTGTATTTGTAGAATGAATGAATAAATACAATAGAAGTGTCGGAGTATAGGGGCACCTGGGTGGCTCAGTCGGTTAAGCAGCTGACTTCAGCTCGGGTCATGATCTCACAGTTCGTGGGTTTGAGCCCCGCGTCAGGCTCTGTGCTGACAGCTCAGAGCCTGGAGCCTGCTTCTGATTTTGTGTCTCCCACTCTCTCTGACCCTCCCCCACTCACACTCTGTGTCTCTCTCTCTCAAAAATAAATAAACGTTAAAAAAAAAGTGTCAGAGTATATGTACATGAGCCCTACTATTCAGCCAGTCTATAGGTATTGATTTATGCAAATATGGTGCCCCCATCTATGGGAGCCCACAGACTGGAAACTATGGATTCAGATTTACTCTTTGCATCCAACATTTTGTTCCATTTTCCCCACAGGGAGCTTAATGTTCAATAGACCACAAATACCGGGACAAATGATAACCTGTGCTAGTTGACCTCCCGAAGTCCTTTCGAAAATGGTAGGTCCATTCAGAGGACAGAGTACACAGTTTAGAAAGGCTGGAACTTCCCAATGCCCATGGAGACAGGGACATTGATGACAGCTTCTTTCAAGAGCCATTTTCTTACATTTGTAGGAGCAAAAGGTAAGCTAATCTCTGCGAGCCTCCAGGTAGTCTGGTTGTTATTTCAACCCCAAATAGGCTTGCAAAGGTACTTTGCGTATTTCCTCTGTCAACCTATTTGTGTGGAGTGTTGATAACTGAAGTGACACCCAGTAAACACTCTTTGTCTTATAAGATGGTGGCTGGAGTGAAGATGTGTAGGGAAATGTAGGAGTTGAGAGAAAGAATGCTTGGCTTAAAAAATGTGTGTGCATACATCTTCATAGAGTGTGTGCATTACTATTTAAATGCTGACATCTCTCTTCCTTCTTTAGAAAACAGCTTCTTGTCTTGATTCTCCCTGCACCTTTCTGTCCTCTCCAAACAAAGAGAGAGTGATGTTCCAGGTGTGAATACATCAGGGAGGCTTCCTGCTTGGGATTCAGAAATTCACAGCCCTGAGGAAATGAGTAAAAGAGAGGACAGAACAAGAGAGCTGAAAAACAGAATCTTCACCACCTGCTATTTAGTGATTAGTTCCCAGATAAGGAAGGCGAAGATGCATTCCAGAAGCTCAGGACTTGCCCAGACGGAAACTCAGAGTAAAGAGGGGCTCGGAGGAAAATGAAGCCAGAAGAGGGAGGGGACAGCTGGGCCACCGAAACAGTATCTATCAATTCTCTCTCAAAGCCTCCCCTTTTCATGCAGCCCTTATAAATTTCAGTCCCTCCCTTTGTCCTCTCTCTCATTCACCCCACCTCATCTGCTTTGGTTTATGGGAAGGAATCTTGTAAAGATTGACTCTTTCGATAAATAACTGCGTGACCTGGGGCAAATCACTTCTTAGATTTTGGTCCACTGGCTGCTATCTCTTGACTTGCAATAGCTTAATTGAAAGAAGAAGAAAAGAAGTCAACAATAACACCCTACCAACCAAACAGAAGATCCCCCCAAATGCCACAATGCTGGGCAGGGGGAGCCCTGGTGAGCATGCAGGAGAGACGCCTTCGTTCTAGTCCTTACTTGTGTGCACGCTGGGCTGCTGGACTAAACCCACAAAGAAAAGCAGATGCTTGTTCATGCCCCTACTGAGATGCTTTCCTTCTCAGTAGACAGGGGTGAAAACAATTTCTGCACAGCCTACCGTTCTGCAAGGGGCACCTGTGGCCACCAGCCTGACCCCAGGTTTTGAGCACAGGGGGGCAGGGTGCTCTGTACCTGTCTGGGGTGCAGAGCCTCTTCCCTCATTAGCCTTTTCTGCTCTCTTTGTTCTTATAACTGACAGCGTCTCGTCCTTGACAACAGCCATGTGTTCAATTTTTCCAACACGGTGAGGTCAGCACATTGGCTTTTAGCCTCTAGAGCAGGTAAGAGCCATTGAGCCTTGACAGATACAAGAGCAAGTTACTAATTCGCCCGGATTTTCATTTTGCACTGCTCCCATAAAAAATAAATGTGGAGCCATGGACAATTATGCTATAGTAGAAAATAAATACTCTGGTGATTAAACACTGGAAATCACTAGCTTAAAAATTTCTCCAAAAATACAGTCCCAGATGTCGTGTGAGCTCCAATCAAACATGGGCAATAAAAATCAAACCGTAGACATTGCCTTATGAAGTGTTCACAGATGTAACAGGAGTAGAAATTCTCACAGCTTAGAAAAGCAAAACTTATGTTTTTCCTGTTTTTTTCCCCTTTTTTTTTGAGGAGGGGGATGGGGAGTTTTGCATCAAGACTGTTCATTTCAATATGTAATTTGCCTTGAAGAGTTTCTGACTTAATTTATTTTCTCACCAACCTAAACCAATTCAAAAAACATTTATTAAAACACGAACAATCTACTTGTGGTTGACGAGTGCTAATAGGTGCAATGTTACCCCTGTCAACTTATAAGATCACCTACTGAGCTTGGAGCTAAACAGGAAAAAGTAAATTGAACTGGAGTTTGAATCTGTTTCCTTCTAAAGTGTCTGCCATAGTTGGACAAACACAGTGCCTAATGAGATGTGAATTGCATTGTGGGAATTTCCTTATTAAAAAACAAATTTTTCTTTTTTTCAAGTTGGAGCATGTTCACATATTTAAAATTTTTTAAATGTTTATTTATTTTTGAGAGAGAGAGAGAGAGACACACACACATACAAAGCGTGAGTAGGGGAGAGGCAGAGAGAGAGGGAGACACAGAATCCGAAGCAGGTTCCAGGCTCTGTGCTGACAGCTCAGAGCCCGACGCAAGGCTAGAACCCACAGACTGGGGGATCATGACATGAGCTGAAGTCATATATTTCACTGACTGAGCCACTCAGGTGCCCCTGGAAGATGTTCACATCTTAATGTTGGATGTACTTCTATGTGAAGGGCATATATGTGTATGAAAAAAAATAAATGCTGTGAAAAATCTCTTTTTTTCAAGCCTTCTTTGCTAGTTCTTGGACTAAATAAGTATTTCCAGTGAAAACTGACTAATATAATTATGTCTGGACTCTTTTATATTTTCCAATAGACCAGCTTCTCTTCCGTCATGGATTCCACAGATAGGTAGATTCCCTTGAGCAATTTGTCAACATCATGCCATTTTTGGTTTGAGAGATTTTGTGGGAGCACCTAATAGGAGGAGCTAGGAGAGTGTGAGTGAGTGTATGTGGGCACACACACTCCCAGTGTGTATGTGTGTAGTGCCAATGTTGGTATATCACTGCTGCATGAAAGTTCCACACCAACTCTTTGAATAAATCAGACAATTTGCTCCAAAGAGTTGGCCCAACATTATCTTCTTTCTCCTCTTGTAGTTAATGAAGAGATTGTGGCCCTTACGTGTGAATATTCTAGACTTCACCAGCCGATAGCAAAGATAATCTTAGTCCTCCCTCTGTGTGCAGACTACTTCTGTTTTCCTATAAAAGACAGCCAGAGTTCAACGGATCTTCTTTTCATTCATTTACTCACTTACACAATAGGGAACCACCAAGTACCGGCACTGTTTCAGAGGCAGCCTTCTAGGTGCCCAAGGTACCTAAGGGAATAGGACAGAGAAGGTCTCTAACCTTTTGAGGCTTGCCTTCTGGTTTGAGAAAACAATCTATAAACAACAACAACAGAATAAATACCATAATCTCAGGTCACAATAATGACCGTGGAGATTGAAAGCCAGGGAGGTAGGATGGTAGACAAATGTGTATGTGTGGAGCATGATTTGGCCAGGGACATCCACAAAGTGCTGTCTGAAAATGGGCTGAGTGAAGACAAGCACGTGGTGCGAGGTGGGCACGCTGTGTGCAGAAGAAGCAGGGAAGGTCGAGCACCTCAGGACAAGTTGAGCATTGAACTTGTTCAGGTGAACTGTCCCCTCACTACATTCTCACTGAGGGGATTTTCTTGACCCATTTATATACCAAGCAGTAAGATACTCTCTGGTAGGGATGGATATGAAGATCTGGGATACTGTATTAAGGGAAACAGAAGTGTTGCTTTCCTTAGACTAGGAGGACTTGCAGGGGAAGTTGAAAAACACAGCGCTGTAGCCCACTTTTGCCAGTAATAGATTAGGTACCTTTGGGGAAGTCGCTTCCCCTCTCTGACTCCAGTTTATTCCTGAAATGATGTTGTACTGGGTGATATTAAATTCCCTTTCAAGTTAGACAGTCTCTGAGCCCTTTGAGAACAGAAGCCGGACTTGTACTCCCCTGCTTGAGAATAGCCTATTAATATGGACTCACTCACTAGGATGTTGAAAGCCAAGCCCCCAGTAAAAATAAGCATATGAACGGGAGTTACACCTGACTGACTTCTCCTGGAGTCTAAAGGAACCATGTTCAGGCACTTGACATCTTTTAATCTTCTTGATTTGATCTGTGTTATGGCTTTAGTTAGTAGGGAGCTCCTACAACAGGCAACCAGTAGAGAGAGTTCTGTGGAGAGGTCAGATCTCCCAATGCACACCGAGAGGAGGCAGCCTGTCCCTATGCAACTGTGTGAAAAAGGGCAGGTGTGATGGTAGAGCGGGGCCAGATAGGGGTCCCGGGGCCCAGGCCTTTAATAATACATGATCCCTTCTAACCCAGGTCTTTGGTTAAAGGCTGCCTTTTACCGTGATCCCTTGACTTACTGGCATGAAAGCAGCCTTCTTTAAATCCTGCTGTAATGAGCAGAGAATCCCAGGGCTATCTTTCCTCTGCTGGGTCTCCTGCATGGTGTTTTATAAGTTCAGGGTAGACAACATCCCAAGGCCCAGCAAAGGTGTAGGATGAAGTAGTATTATTCACATATGTATTTTGAGCACCCTTACTGTATGGAAGAAGGTATCTAGAGAGACCCTAGTGTATTAGATGTAGCCTTTGACCTCAAAGAACCTCCTCAACGTAGATGCATAGGTAGATACCTAACACTCACACAGGTCAGAGAGAAGGGAGTGATGGATGTAATGAAGTGGGGGTGGTGGTGGTGGTGGTGGCCAAGTTGATACTTTGACTCAGTCCTTACCACACTTGGAATAATTATGATTTTAAAGGTCAGAGAAAGGGCCAAGGAAGGGTATTCCCAGCCAGGTGAACAGAATGAGTAAAAGCTAGGCACAACATAGAACTTCCAGGAAGACCATAAATTTATCTGGCCTTTGAGGGGAGGGACCCTCAGAAGCTTAAATTTAAATTCCAAGAGCTTGACGCAAAGGAAGCCATAGCTCTGCCTGTTTGGAATGCAGCTACTTTTGGTCCTGGTGTTTCTAGTCCCTGTTCCAGAGGTACAGTACCCCCCTCTTCTCCTCTCCTCCCTGCCTCCTTTCCCCCACCACACAGACCACAAACCTACAAGGAGGGCAGGGCTGTGGTTTTCAGTAGCTAAACTTGCATCATTTATAATGAGGGAAATATTTTAAATTCCATCCATTTTGGCATTCTGATGATTTGCTGCAGAGTTGGAAATCAGCTTTAATCTCAGAATTCTTCCTTGTTTCCTTGCTGTGATTTCTAAATGCCATTTCTGCCCCACCTTCCTCCATCCAGATAAGCTTTATCTTGAACACAAGTCTTTGGAAATTTCCTGTTACCTCTCTGATTTCAGTCCTCAGATCTTCTACAAAGACAGTCACCTGCCTATAATCCTCATCATCCAGATGCCTCTGAGAAACAAAACCACACACTTCCCGCAGCCACCTTGGTCTGGTCATTTGCACATCACCGTGGCTTTGTCTCAGCCTAATCCTCCCTTGTCATTCCCATCAATAGTTTTTCATCTCCGTATGTGCCAGCCAACTGACTCATACTTATTCTTGACAAGTATTTGATGATCACACAGAACTGTACCTGCTCATTACTTTCTGGCCTCTTTAGTTTATAGTCCTTACATTCCTCATCTTAACAGTGGCAATGTGGCTAGGTAAGCAAAATAGTCTTCTATTATCATGCTCTTGGCCACATGGTAACAATAATGGTAACAAGGAGTAACTTTTATCATGCACTACTTTTTTAGAAGATTGTCACATCCCCAATGCTCAAGGAATCTTTGAAACAAATGATCCCATTTTACCAATGAGGAAATTGAGGCCTAGGGAGGCTAAGGGACATGTTTAAGGTCACTGTGTGGTTAAGAGATAAGAAGGGCTCAAACTCAGGACTGTTAAATAGATGTGGCAGTTCTTGGGATATAAAGCATGCTCAGAATTCTGTCCTGGACCTCCTATACTTTCCTGGAGACCTGCCACACCAGAGGTTCTCAAACACCAGTGGATTTTAGAATTACCGGGGGATTTGTATAAAATGCAAACTCTCCCCATTCCCTATATACATTTTGATTCTGATGTGATGGGGCCCTAGAATTTGCATCATTCCTCTGGACTCCTGATGTCATCGATGTGGGAGGACGTGCAGAGAAATTGCTGAGCAAAGTGGAGAAGCTGGAGTCTAGTAGCTTAAAAAAATGCCCTCTTTTTCATTTACTTTTCATTGTATGCAAATTTAAGTTCATTCAGGGAAAGACAGTTTGTATTCAGCTTTCGTTCTTATAAAATATCACTTTAATCTTATTTTAAATGGCTGCATTTCTGGAAGACCATTTTATCCCAAAGAGAATTTCATTTCTGATCATTTCAGATAGGTCTCTTATTTTAATGCTCCTTTTCCTTCTTTTAATATGACATCATAATCCTCTTCACATCTAGATTTTGGTGTTTTTTCATGGAATATTTCCAGGGCTGGCATAAATGATGGAGTTGTCAGAATTGTATTCTAAATGAGAGTAAAATTCAAATAAGGACCCAAATGGAAAATATGCCTATAAATATTTGAAAAGATCTCTCTCCCCCCTCCACTCTTTCTCTCTCATAGATTTTTCTTTAAGTTAAAGGAAATGTTGATTTACATAGGTGTCTTAAGAGATGCATTTTCTGTTATATGTACCATCTCAAGAAATATTCAGCTAAATTCTGCTTGTCAGAACTCCAATAGAGGTCAGAGCACTGGATTAAAAAAAAAATGAGTCCAGCTTTGATTTCCTTATGTAAATGTTTTATCTAGGTATGTTCATTATGCCAAACTTAATGGTTCTAAAAACCACTCCAGACCCATCTAATTCAATTTAATTCTCCCTGATCAAAAAATACAAACCCAACTATTTGAAAGACAGAGATTAGCTCTATTTCCACCACTAAAGGAAATGAGAAAGGTATTAAAGCGATGAAATCTCAGACAGAGCTTCAATATTGATCTCATCTCCCCTAAGTTTGATCTTGTGTACAGTACACAGAGTAAAACTTGGTATGAAAATATGCATTTGTAAGGCCCAAGAAAAGTGGATCAAAACATCTGTATTCATCTCTTCTTCGGTGGGAATTTTCCTTTCCTTGGGGTCAGTGCAAAGAGTCGAGCTTAGTTCTCTCAAGATTTCAGACCATTGTCCCACAGCCATATTTTCTCATGAGCTATGGTTTTGGCCTCTTGCACAAGATGCCATATTATACAATGTATACATATTATACATCTTCTTTCCATGGAACAAAATGTAAACTCTCTCTTTACATTTTTAACCCTGTCTTAAAAAACAACTAAAAAAAGCTGGGTTTGTGCCAAGGCATTTCAAACTCCTGCACAGCCTAATGGGAAATTCACAATCTTGCTTATATGGATACTCTATTTTCATCCCTACCTAAGCTTTTAAACCATCTTGTAGATCTGTGTAGCACACCTTCTGCCCTGTTTGCTGGCTTCATCGGTGATGAGCTGGTGTAGGACCTTGTGTATCTGCATCTCGTCTGGGAACAGAGTTCTTCAAGCCCAGGCAGGAAACCGGGCAGAGGTTAATGAATGATCTTAGTGTATGGGTACCTGGCTAAGCTCTGGGGGCACGGAGGAGCAGAAGATGGGCTCGGCCCCTTGTGAAAATGATTATGCTCTAGTGAGAGGTAATGGGCCTAACAATAGAAACAGCTCCTGTTCATTGAACACTTGCTCTGTGCCAAATCACTGGCACTAGATCATTTCACAGATGCAGTTAAATTCCATCCTCACAGAAGCCTGATGTGTTGGGTGCTGTTATTCCCATTTTGCAGATGAGGAAATTTGGGCTGTCGGTGCTCTGGCCCCCAGTGAGGGTGTGCCAGTGTTGGCATTTGATCCCTGGTCTTTCTGATATCAGAGCCTCTTCACTATATATGCTACACTGGCTGAAAATATAAATAATAGTCGATGACTGCAGACCAGGAAAGATCAACAGAAGAAGAAATTCATCTCCAGGGTCAGAGGGATTAAACTAGAAGCTGGAAGGCTTTATCCATTCCGGTGTGGCAGTGTCTCTTCTTTTAATGACTTCCCCCTTGCAGGCGGAATTCTCTGGAAGAATGCTGTTGACAGCCTTCAATGCATCATAAATAACATCCCAGGTGCTCCAACTACCAGCTTCAGTCACACTCCTCTAGAGAGCTTTGCAAAAACCTTCAGTGTTAACCCCCTCTCTACCGGCACTCCTTCCTCATTCCCTGCCCCTCCCTCATTTTGAGCTCACTCTCATTTGTTCATATTTGATGATTGTTTTGAAGGGCTCTTAAATATTTTTGGTAAGCAATTTTTGCTCAGATGAGTGTCACTTCCACAGAGCCAGGATCTATTGCTTCTGGGCAGTTAGCGTCTAACAATTTTGTAAACATTTTTTTGTTTGTTTTTCAGTGGGATAGAGAGATCACTTAAACTGCAGGTTCCCGAAAGGCTGGGTTTTGTGGGTTTTGTTTGCTTGTTTGTCTGTTTCCTCCTTGGTCCCCAGCTGAACAAGGCTCAGCACAGGTGCTCATAGAAGTCTGATGAGCTAAACCAAATATGGAGGCAACTGTCTTAGTCTCTGTGTTGAGGAAAGATTAATATATCTATAGATGACTCTCAAATAAGTTACATTTTAGTGAAGAAAGGCAAGTGTGGAGATCAACTAGTATAAGTTTACATATTGGGTGCCTGGGTGGCTCAGCCAGTTAAGCATCTGACTCTTGATTTTGGCTTAGGTTATGATCTCATGGTGGGTGAGTTTGAGCCCCATGTTGGGCTCTGCGCTGACAGCATGGAGCCTGCTTGGGATTCTCCATCTCCTCTTTCTCTGCCCCTTCCCCACTCTCACCCACAAGACCTCGCTCTCTCTGTCTGTCAAAATAAACAATAAATGAACATTAAATAAAGGTAAATTTACACATAGTGCACAACAAGATAAAGTATTGTAAGAGGGATAGCAAGTACCAGGGAGATTGGAGAGACTTTCTCCACTCATCTAAATGGGGGTATGAGAGAGCTTTAATTGTTCACCAAACTAATCACACCCCTTACTCCTGGCACTGGGAAGGTGCCAGGTTGTTGTTCTTGATAGTGGTGGTGGGAGGTATGGTGTGGAGAAATATCCTACTTTATATATTCCTGGCATGAAGAAATATTTTTACAATAAATTCATTCTTGCAATTGTAATTAAAAAGATAGGGCTTCTTGAAGAAAGCAGCATTGGACTGAGTTTGGAAAACTCTATGGATGGGCTCAGGAATGGGAAGAAGAATCCCAGGCTGAGGAGACACATCAAGAGGAAAAACACAGAGGCAGGCAAACAATGAAAAGATTCAAGGGGCCAGTCTAGGAAGGTTTGGCTAGAGTGCTGCACCTGGGGAGGGACATAGTGGTAGACAAGGCCAGAAAGGAAAGTTAGGGCCATGATGTGAGGGCCAAAGATGCCACCACTGAAATCATCTGGCCATGAAGGCTCTGGAGTTTTCTGAGCTGAGCAAGGCAAGATCATGCCCAAGTTTTAGAGGAGTCATCCGTCCAGGAGTTGGATGTGTGCTAAAGGAATCGTTTGTGACCCTAATAGTCTGGACCTCATCAATGTCAAGGGCTGACATCTGTTCCATATGCCATCCCATCCAGTCCTACAGCCCCAAACACTGTGACAGCTGGTGGGTCTTCCAAGAGCTACGGCCAGAAGAGAAGGAGGTGATAGGCATCTTCAGACAATCCCTAAAATCGCCCGTAGCTTCCCCTTTCCTTTGCTCAACATGGAAAGTCAAGGTGGACAGTTCCAGAAGTTATTCTTCACTTCAAGAAAATAAAGCTTCTTAAATATTTATATTCTTGCCCTCTCCTCCCTATTCCTCTCCAATTTATGTCTCACATATAAACACATACACACACACTCAACATATTCATTCACTCACTCCTCCTCCTATTACCTTGGTTCCATTGGGAGTTTTGCCATGAGGGCAAAACTCAACTAATTGCTATGGAATATCCATCTCCTGCTTTAGTCAGTAGCAGGATTTTTATCTGACAGGGCTCTTCATCAGACACGTCCTGTGGCTTGAATCATTTTCTTATCATTTCCATCTGTTCCATGCTACCCAGTATGAAGGCCCAACGTGCCCTCTTCTTGCTTTAAAAACATGTGTTTTTGACTCTGAAATGAAAATTCATTACTTGTTCCTTGAGCCTAAGTCCTTCAATGATGCACTTCTTTTAGTGTTCAAAATATTTCCGAGTATTTGTTTGAGTAACCTATTTGTTTGTCCAATAGAGATTTTAAAGCAAAGAAAACCTAACGGCAAAAAAAGGTCCATTCACGTATATCATTATATTGTTGGACAAGACTCTGAAGGTCTTTGTGATGGTAAATTTTATGTGTCAATTTGGCTAAACCATGGTACCCAGGTATTTGCTCAAACATATCTGGATGTTGCTATGAAGGTATTTTTTAGAAGAGATCAACATTTCTTTTTTTAAATGTTTGTTTATTTTTGAGTGAGGGAGAGAGAAAGAGAGAGAGAGAGAGACAGAGAGAGAGAGAGACAGAGGATCTGAAGAGGGCTCTGCACTGACAACAAAGAGCCTGACATGGGGCCCAAACTCATGAACCGTGATATCATGACCTGAGCTGAAGTCAGGTGCTTAATGGACTGAGCCACCCAAGTACACCGGGGAGAGCAACATTATAGTCAGTAGACTTTGAGTAAAAAAGATCATACTACATAATGTGGGTGGGCCTCATCTCATCAGTTGAATATCTTAAGAAAAAGGCTGACTTCTCCTGAGGAAGACAGAATTCTCCAGGCAGTGGCAGATGGCCTTTGGACTCAAAGTACAACACAACTCTTCCCTGGATCTCCAGTCTGCAGACCTACCCCGTGGAGTTTGTACTTGCCAGCCTCCAAAACTTCATGAGCCAATTCCTTACCATAATACATCTCTCTCTCTCTCTCTCTCTCTCTCTCTCTCTCTCTCTCTTTGTGTGTGTTCCATAGATACATTCTCTCTCTATATATATAGAATATATATAGAGAGAGTCTATATATAGAATATATATATAGAATATATATAATACATAGAATATATATTTCATGTATATATTTCATACATATATTTCATATATATAACATATATATATATATATATATATATATATATATATATATATGGCTGTATCTATTGGCTGTATTTCTCTGAAGAACCCTGACTGATAGAGTCTTCATACCCATATTCATCCAGCAAGATCACCATTTCTTCTTCTATTCCAGAAATACTTATAGGCTACCCACAAAGTGCCAATAAGACAGATCTTTAAATTGACGATACCCTTTCCACCTCCTACATCTTTTCCCTGCTTGAAAACCTATATACATGAGAACCCCAGCTATCACCCCACTTTCACTTTGTTTCATATCTTTTTCTTTGCTCTTGCAGTCAGTGGAGGGAAGCACTTTGGCCGCCATGACCGAGAAAACAGATATGGCAGCTTAGTAGTCACACGCCTTCTAGTTGAAAACTTCACCATTTCTATGACCGCATGGGTCCTAGTTAACAGCGCTTTACTCATCTTCATTTCTCCCCCCAAATCCTCTCCAAATTCACTGTTTGACTTTATTGGGACCTCCATTTTGATTTCAGTGAGAAAACTGATAGGATTACATGGTGTCTCTGGGATGAAGTCAAGTGTCAGGCATTGCTGAGATTTCCCAAAGAAATCTGTTCCTGGGTAGAGGTACATCACCCTTAACCATAACAGTTATTAGCATTTATTACTGAGCATACCTACATGCCGGGCCCTGAAGTAGATGGCTTACAACCATCATCTCATTTTATCCAACAAATGAGACATGAGAGGCTATATTGACAGTCCCCCAATACTCATCACCCAAATGTTAACAAGCAGTGGAACCTCTGAGTTTCAGCTGGGTACATGGACACTAGGAATGAAAATGAGAGCTTCCAGTCCCCCTTTGCATGCAGACGTGGCCAGGTGACTAAGTTCTGGCCAACAGACTGGGAGGGGGGGGTTATGTAAAACTTCCAAGAA
This sequence comes from Cryptoprocta ferox, assembly GCA_028646485.1. Taxonomy (NCBI): domain Eukaryota; kingdom Metazoa; phylum Chordata; class Mammalia; order Carnivora; family Eupleridae; genus Cryptoprocta; species Cryptoprocta ferox. Next base: position 31,871,457 of record CM053562.1, read on the forward strand.
ATATCCTGTTTTTAAAAGTTTATTTATTTTGAGTGAGAGAGAGAGAGAGAGAGAGACCGAGCAGGGGAGTGGCAGAGAGAGAGGGAGGGAGAGAGAGAATCCCAAGCAGGCTCCACACTGTCCATGCAGAACCTGACGTGGGGCTCAAACTCACAAACCGTGAGATCATGACCTGAGCTGAAATCAAGAATTGGAACGCTCAACCGACTGAGCCACCCTGGCGCCTCCTAAGAAATATCCTTAAAAGAGGCATAGCACATTCCCCTTCTGCCTAATGGCTGGACTTAGGACAAAGTCCCTGGAGCTTGCAAATCCATCTTAAAGTGTGCGGTATGAGTATGTGTTCCAGGAGGGTAGAGCAACCTGAGAAAAGGAACCTGGATTCCTGATGGGTTGTGGAATCATCATACTAGTTGAAAATTGCTTGCATCTAAATTATTTTTTCTCTTTAGTATCTTAAGTTTAAGGCACTTGGGGTTTTAGGGTGTCACTTGTCGCTGAATCCAATATAATTGATTTGGTGGGTTCAGATATTCCCATTTAAAGGAGGAAGAAATTGAGGCTCAAAGAGGTTAGATAATTTGGTTAAAATTGCATGGGTAGCAAATTGTAAGGAGTGGAGCCTGGTACTGTCTGATTCCAAAGCCTACTGCGGAATCTCTTCCTGCTAGTGAATGCAGGCCACTAAAGTGAACTTCTGATCTTCTCTCCTGGTCTGCCGATTCTTCTAAGCACGCGGAGTCTGCTTGAGCTGCCGCTGTCTCTAAAGAGGTTCAGAGGTGCCTCACTGTTTTGAAAGACGTTTGAAAAACTTCTGTACTCATGAGCATTCAGGGAGCCCAGATAGATTTACCTCCTAGCTTTTTGATATATTTGCCAGGTGGCTCCTTCTTAAAATGCAGAGTCGTGTGGGTATCCTGCACATCCTGTCAGACCACTAAGCCTGCCTGTCCAAACAAATCTACTCTGCTGTGACTTTATTCCCCTGGCATGTCCATACACATGTTTCTTCCACTGGGGCTTGGGGCCCAAGCATGTCTGAGAGATTGAATGGCAGCAAGTTTTCCTGCCAAGACCACAACACACATCCCTGGAAACAAGGAAAGGGACAGACTTACTGTGAAGTGTCCTGGCTTCTGTGTGGATCTTCTGCCAGAGGATTACAGAAACTTCCTTTAGATACAGAGACTCTCAAAGTCCTTCAGATGCTCAACAACAGTCTCTGCCACAGTGGAAAACACAATCACAACAGAGAAAAATGTGTCTGCTTTTTGCTTGTGTGAACTTACAGGAGTCCCATATACTGGCTTTGGTCTAGTTTACTGTGTGACCTTGAAGAGAGACAACATGTTGTGTTGAAAGAGCACAGGTTGAGATTCCAAAAGCCTTGCTGCTAGTTCTAACTCCCACGCTATCTAGTTCAGTCTTGGGCAAGTCGCTTAACCTCTCTGAGCCTCTCAGTTCCAAGATGGGAGTTCATTCACTCATTTACCTCCCCAGGCATGCATCAATGCATGCATGTGTCCATCCAATTCAGTGTTTATTAAATGTGCACTTTTCTGAGTTCTGGTTTTATACCAATAAAAATAAAACATGGCTTTCCCGCTGAAAGAGTTGATCTCCTACCTGACTGTTATCATAAATGTCGAAGTGTTCATGGATATGATGGTACCTAAGAAGTATAAAACTGTACATAACATGAGTTATTTTTAGGTCACAACTTTGGTATTTCCCCTCCTCCAGGGTGGGAACCCCAAAGTATGCCAGAAGGAGTCAATGGAGAGATGGGCATAAAATTAATGAACTAGCTACTGAGGCCACCAGCAAAAGATGGATCCTAGATGGGCATCAACTGGTGAATGTGGACATATCCTAGGAAAAGTATGGACTGAGAAACACCTAGAAACTCTCCCTCCTCAGGGCCCTTTGCCTGAGCTCAGTATCTAACGGGAGCCACCGGCCACAGACTTCTATCCTTATGATTGGAAGATGCCTCAGTCAGCCAGGAGAGAAATTTCAATATTTTATTGAAAGCATTTTGCAGTGAGAAATTTGCCCCCCCCCCCCCCGTTTTGCCAGTGCCAGCATAATTTAACTATGATTTAATAGCTTCTTTCATTTACTTGTTAAATTATGCCTCTCCATCCCTTCCCTTTGGGTTTTCCCGCCTTTTGGTCCTACAACCTCCCATTATTTATTAATGCCCCATAATACATGATCGAGGCAGGCAGGAAGCAGCCATTTCACAATGATTGAGGAGGCTCCTGGCAACAACACAACAAGAACAGAGGCATATGTTCTGAGAGTCTCTGCTGTACTTGCCTTTTTGGAACAGAGTTGGATAGTTGTTAGCCATCATCTATGTGGGTCCTCCCCTCCCCTCCCCTCCCCTGCCCACCCCCTCCCCTGGCCGTTTTCCTGCCCTGAGCAAATTCAAAATACTTGGCTCAAAATGACTGGTGAGTCACAGCTCATGTTTTTTTCCAGGTGCCAACTGCCAGAATGAGCATGTTCCTCAACGTTGGGCTTAACCTGAAAAGACACTAAGAGGTAATTTGGCTTTCCCTCCAAGGGAGGAGTCCTGTGTGGGATGAGGAAATTTCAGATAATTTGAATCTTTAGGGGCTCGGTTCTTGGAAGGAAGGTTGATGAAACAAACTAGGGAGGTGGTCCTTGCATCCCCCCACTATCTTATTCCGGGAATAGCTTGGACTGTTTCTATTCATGGAGTGACTCTCACAAGGAATGGAGTTTGTGATGAGCAGCTTTCAAGTGCAAGTGGGGAAATTGGGGTATTTCAGTGCTCACTCAAGAATATAGGTTGGGTCATATCTGACCCTGATCACAGTTCTGCTTCCCTCAGGCATTTGTGAATTTGTGAGAGGCACATTCATTCACTTCCCGATCTAGGTATCTTTTTCCTCATCTCTTCCTTTGTGCTTTGGACTAGACTAGCACTGATTCTGTGATTACGTGGATGACATATGGAGGTTCTACAAACTAGGAGATGGTCACACTAGGTGCCAGAGGCAGAATGACACCTGGAGAAGTGCCATGACTAATCCAACATCACACAATTGAAAAATAGAGCCAGAATTACAGCCAAATTTTCTATTTGACTGTAAATTTTTATTGAGGTATGCTAGTTTTTGTAGATAATATATATTCAAGCTCTCAGCATGATGCCTGGCATTTAATGCATGTTTGTCTTCCTTTACTACAGACCATCAAATCTGAAAACAGTGCTTAATAGGAGGGGCAGTGTTGTATGTGGATAGATCCTTGCAGTGAGAGATCTGTTACTGCTTGGTCAACCTTGGGTGATCTGATTTGCCTCTCTGGGCTTCAGTCTTCTTCCCTGTAAAATTAGAAGATTGGGTTAGATAGTCTTTGAGATACCTTCTTGCTGCAACTTTGTTCTTGAGACAGTCTTAGTTGGGATTGTGAGTGAATTAGAGCCTAGAGGGAGATTCTAGAGTCTAGGGAATGAGCTGCCCAAAGTGTAAGAAGCTCAAAGTATTTGGAGCTTTATGATTCTTGTATTGTGTGATGGTGAATCAAGAGAATGGCTGTCCAGGTCCTAGATGCCACTTGGCATATACTGCATTGTGTCCCCACTGGTTCCCTTTCCAGCTTTTGGAGAAGCATGATTACACTAAAGCCTGGGTATGTTTGTGATTTCTCCTTCATCCTTGAGTACACTCACCTGGTTCACCCCTCCAGATGGCATCAAGAGCCTTGGAGCCTGGGGAATTGCCCCCTGGGGACATGTTCTGACTTTCCCCTGGGGCCCAGGGAGCCATTCCCCATCTGGTAGTCTAGAATTAAAGCCAGAGGACAGGAGAAGAGAATGGAGCTAAAATAAGAACTGGAATAGCAATCCTGGTCCCCCTGCCCCTCCGCGATGTTACCTTCTGCTCCCTGCCCTGCCTTGCAGAGGGTGGCAAACGAAGTCAGTTTGCCTAGAGACTGGAGCTAGGCTTTCTTTAGCTCCCCCTAAGTTCTATTCTTTGCAGCAAGCCCGACTTTGTGGTGACCTCTGCAATCCCTCCATTTGCATTTCTGCAGTGCCCCGGGTTTGCAATGACACGCTCCATTCCTCCAGAAGTTTTCATTCCCGTGGCGCCAAGGCTGGGAAACTTCAGAGGCCCAGGCTGTTCTGTAGCTAACATCAACGTGGCATCTGCCTAAGCCTTGACTAATGTATTCTTTGCATTATTAAACACAGATTAAATATATATGGATATTTAAATGTAATGTGTTATTTTCCTAAATCTAGCTTTACTCGATGTTCCTTTGACTTACGCCTTTTCATTGCTCATAATTGTCTCAGGGATCATGAATTACAGGCAGGAAGGAGCTGGAAAGCTTAGCACCAAAGACTTTGCCATCCCATTACATTTACCCAAGAGATGCAACCCAGAAAATTGTTGCTGGGGTTCTTCATATGGGAATGTATTTTTTTTTCCTTCCTAGATAGAGCTTATTCCTCACCGATGATTCAAAAGCTAAGGCGGCCAGAGCCTGGCAGACATGTGGGTTTGTTTCTGTGGTGCAAGAAAATATTGTCCGGGGCAAGTCACTGAATAACCAATTCAGACAGAGTCTGTGGTTTCATGCTGGTGGCACCTTCATCCACTTTCCATCAGCTCTAGAGGCCATTACTTGTCCTCTGTGGGTGCTCCGAGGGGCCCAGAGAATTCTGAGTGTTTTTCTTCTTTAATATTCTAATTTATTAGGTTCCTGCTCAACAACCCAGGGAAAAGGCAGGGCAACCTAATCTGTCCATGACAGTGTGTCAGAAGCTGAGGCTATCTAAATCACCCCATGCCTACACAATCCAGTTCCCCTTCTGGAAGGGCCTGGATGAGGGGATTGGTCTTGATTGTCTGCATGGTCTTTGCCGGCTCTAACATCCTGCGGTTCTCTGTGCTTCCAAGGGGCCAGAAGGGGGAAATATAGATACTGTTCTCAGTCTCCATTTTAGATGTGTGGTCATTTTTCCTGCTATCCCTAACTCATGCTCCTCTCTGGGTCATGGTTAAAGATTTCCCATCTGATACCAATTAGTCAATTGATCAGGACATTTTGCTAATGTGCCCTGTGTTTCTCTGTATCAGAGTATTAGAGTATAAGCCTTTGGGGCTCTGGATTTAGTGTATAGTAACCAGCACGAGCTGACTGTAGGCATTTCTTTGGACTCCTCATGTTGGTACCTTAAAAACATCAGTGTGGAGTATTTACACCATAGAAATTGGCAAAAGCTAGAAAATAAGATTCTTTTTTTCCTGTGGAAAACTAGTTATTAAAATTGTAATCATACCACTTCTGTAAGCTTCCTGAGGGCACTGGCCAGTACCCACAGCTCTCTTTATAAATTACTCAACACATATTGGAGTTTACTGAACTCTTTGTAAAGATGAGCAACAGAAGCATGTCAAGCCACAGATCTTTCCCAGTTTGACTATAAGTGAGTTATCATCTCCATTAAGGACCACAGTCTACCAACCTTGCCTCCTTCCTATAGTATTAGATTATTTGCTGTGTTTTCTCACTGGGGAGACATGTTGGATCCCACCACCTATGTTTCTCTCTCCTGGGTATGCTAAACAGACCTCCCTGAATTAGGAATTGTCTTCTATCTGCCTCTGGACCTAGGACAATTATTGATACTATCCTTCTTCCAATAGGAGAGCTATCAGATCAAGGGGACCTAGGCTTGTCTCAGAGGGATGAAAAGGAGATGATGGAATTATCGGTGAGGGAGAGGGATACTTGGCTGGCCTGACTCCAGCAAGTAGGTCACTTGTCAGCTGGACCCACAAAAACCCCAAAGAAGGAAGGGAAAAGGTAATGTTCAATGTTTGCAAGGAACAAGCTTCACTTGGTTTGTCAAACAGTTAGAGATGCAGGACTCTCATGTTTCTTGTGCCTCCTGACCTTGGCTATCCTCCCTAAATGCCTTGTCTGGAGCCTGAAACTGAGCAGGCATTCAATGAACGTTTATTCGATTAGTGAATAATTTCATTGGCCATCCATAGTTCTCAAGGCTTAGAAAATGAATACAGCTTGTGGTGAGGGCAGGGAGGGTGGCAGGGGAATTCATTCTTGTCCTGAACCCTGCTTCAGTCCTCTTGCCCTGGTCAGAGTGGTGACCGGGACACTCAGAAGAGATGAGGTGATTTGCAAGATGTGAGTGTGCAAGAGGAGAGAAATTTCTGGGTAGGAGAGATGCTGGGCCTTCTCGAGTTGCCCGTTCTGACTTCAAGGGGGCCTTTCAACAAAAGCGTCTACAGCTCAGGTAAGCAGGGAGTTAAGGTTGGAGGAGAATGGAATTTTCCTTGTGGTTGTACAGACTTGTTTTAACCGCAGGAATGAACACAAGATTCAACTTGTTTCCTCAGCTATTGTCTGGAACTCTTTTTCCCTCCAGCCGCCAGCAGCCGGAGGTTTTAATGTGACATTTTTCTAAGTGTTATGATTGCTCTCTGGCCTTCTCTTTATAGGCTTTTTGCTTCCCTCCTCGCAGGCTCTCAGTGCCCCTGGCCTCTAAATGCTTCCCAATGAGCAAGTGCTCCCCTTTCTGCCTACCAGCCAGGGGAGGACATCTGGGCTTGGTTTATTTACTTTTTAAAGCCGCGTGTCTCCTCTCCTTCCTGAACCCCCACCCTGCAACTCCTCCTTGAAACCACAAACCACCACCTTCCCACTTCCCAAATCCCAAAGCACAACGCGGAGATGTGTGCAGGATGCTAAGCTCAATTCCTGTGCTGTCTGAACCATCCGAACAAGTGTTTTTCCACAGCATCATCAACATTGGGAAAAGATAGGCACATTTGTTCTCAATTTATTACTGTTGCCTGGTCCCAAGTGTTAAATACCTTCCAAGCCTTCCTTAGATCTTATTCTCTGGATCTTGCTTTAGATTTTCTAGTCTGTGTGTGCCTCCATGTAAGGTGTCTACCCAATCCCACACATCTTCATTCATTCACCCTTGATTGACGGGGAGCTCAGAAAAGTGACCCCAAAGCAGATTGACAAAATGGAGGTCAGGCAGATGGAGTATTTCCCAGACTCTCTTCCTTGATTGCCTTGATGATCTCACTGTATCTACTTTGACTTTTTGCCTGGTTTCTGGGTGCTCCCAGTGTCCGAGGATGCCGAATGTCAAAAGAGAAGTCAGCATGCTTTGGAACCTCAAGCGAGCTGAAAACATGGGGCCTGTCTTCTCCCTACTGGTATTGCAATGGAAAAACATTTCTGCAGACAGCTCTTTTTTTTTTTAAATTTTGTTTTAAAGGAGATTAGAGAGATTGAGACAGATTTCTTTCCAAAGCATCCCCCTTTTGTCGAGGTGCAAAAAGGTTAAACAAAAAGCCAAACTTTGGTTTCAAGTATAAGACACCTTTATTCTAATTATAATCATAGTGATTCAATGTGTTTGGGATTTAATTATTTGGAATTAGAATTAAAAAAAAAAGATATCCTGTAATTACCACTGAACTCATCTTGAGGCATAAATCTAATAATTAAATACTTTCAGATTTCATTCAACGAGTAATTAAAATTTAAAAAATACTGTGGATCCTTTGCCACCTCTGCAAGGAAAGTTCTAAAATTATCAGTGGATTTCAGTGGAAAGGTCTGGATATTATTGTGTATGAAACACAATTCTTAAGAAAATTATCATTTTAGTTATTTATAGCCCTTTCCCCTGGTGATCAGGGTGTTTGAGCAGGTGAGAAATGACTGAGTTAGGAGTTAGATCTGAATGAAAAATATTTCCTTCAAGAAAGATAGCTCCCTGAGCATAAACTTCATTTTTATTGTTAGCAAGGAGAAGGAAGCAGGTACTGTGCAATTTTTATGAGAACGGAGTTTTGTTCTCTGATCAGTTTTGGCAACAAAGAGTGGTCCATATGCTTTCCCCTCCTGGAAGTGGAGCACGGGAGTGAGCTTTGGGAGGAGGAGGTGATTGTAAAATTCAAGGGAAGGTCTTGGTAGAAGCTGTGCTTTAGGGAATATAGCTTGGGAGTAGGCTGCAAATAGGACCACAGCAGACACATCAGCTCTGGATGGGGAAGGGGAGGAGCTGGCGGATGTGCAGGAACCTTCTGCTTGTGTGACACTGCCTTCTTTAAGCTGAATTGGAAGCGTGATGCCCAGCACTCAGCTCCCCTCCCTGCAACAGAACTCAAGGCATTGGTGTTGTTAGCAGGAAAGGCGTAGGGGCTTAGACCCATCTCCTTGATCTGTTGCATGGCTTATCTCCTCAGGCATCTCGACCCAAGTATGCAACCCCAGGGGCATTCCATCAACAGCAAGTCCCCTGTAAAGTGCTGCTTTCCTGGGATAGCCACTATGTCAAAAAAAGAGCACCACAGCTGAGTGATGCCAGTGACCTTGGACTTGCAGAGGGAAATTGGGAATAGATTCAGGGAGAGACTGGAGCTCAAGGGGCGTACCGACAACAACAGCAACAGTAACTGTAATGGGAATAGCACACAGACATTTTACTCATGCTTCACCGATTTAACCTTTGCACCAACCCTGCAAGGGACATGCTATCTCCATTCTGAAGAACAGGTAACTAAGACCTAAAACATAAAGCAGTTGTCCATGTGTTGTCAACATGGAGGCCAGATTTCCTTTTACCCATTGCAGAATACGGCAGGGTTCTCAAATGGAGTGCTCCCAGAAGCACCATAGAGCTTCAACAATTAAGGTGTTTGGCTTTTACTCCAAATATACTGGAGACTAATTAACGACAGTACATCAAAGAAGTTAAAAGTTTGATTTTTGGAGCCAGACAACCTGAGTTTGTTTACTACCTGCTAAACCTTGGCAGATCAGTAAGCCTTACTGAGTCTGAATTCCTCATCTGTGAAATGGGCATAATTGGTGTACCTGCATCATATAGTTATGGGAAAGAGATAATACATATAAATTGGTTAATATAGTGACTGGCATCCAGTACATGCTCAGTAAATTCAAACTATTCCTAATTGCTTTGTAAGAATTTTGTTAAACCTTGAAAAAATGATGGTAATTTCACTGAAGGGAACATTAGGGAACATTGCAGATAAAGGGAAAATGTCACAGTTAGACATGATATTGTTTAATCCTGATCTTGTTTCACATTTCTACTCCCTAAATGTCAACATTACTTAAGCTTCTGTCCTCAGTCCTCTTTTCTTCCTACACTCTTCTTTGGGCATCTTATCCATTCACACAGTTCTCATGATCTCATTTATATGGATAGACCCCTAAGCTTCATCTTGGGTGCCAAATTTTTCCTTAAGGTCCATTCTCTTGCTTCCAATTCCTATGGGATGGTTCTTCTTCCTGGTGTCTCCATCCCCGCATGTCAAAAGTGGTTCTCAAAGTATCTCTTTTTCCCTTAATGGCTCTGCCATACTTCATGTCACCAAGAACAAGTCCTTTTTGTCAGTCTATCTCTTGTCTCCCATCCAATCAAGTCACAATTCAGGTCAACTTCATTGGCTCCAGAATTCAGGCTGCACTTTTCAATATGGGTGATTGCACTGTCTTCTTACCTGGCTGATGGATATCTTGGATACTGTACACGATCACCAAGTTGACCTTTTAAAGATAATCCTAATGCTATCAGTCCATGCTCAGAAATCTTGGATTTCTGAAATTTTAAAACTAAAGAAAAAAAATCTATTATTTTTATTTTATTTTAATTTCAGTATTGTTAATAAATCTATTTTCAAAAAATATCTCTGCTGGAGCCTGCTATTTTTGTTCTCTGGACACAACCTGACTTCCCTCCTTTATCCTTGGCTCCCAGCTTTGCCTGGTGGACTTTACCCCTTATTCAAGAGGCTTAAAGCCCACTTTTCCATTTACTTTTCCAGATCATTTAGGATGGCAAAACCTCTTTTTTTCCCTCCGTACTGCTGAAGCATTCTGTGTCCCTTTTATGATAGTGATATCATCTTGTGTTATGGTTTTAACCAATTAATAGAGGCACCTGGGGGCCAGGGATGTTTTCTTATTCATCTTATGTATGACCTCATTTAATCTGCACAACAACACTCTTAAGAAGGTTGGTATTTTTCATCCTCCAGATGAAGAAGCTGAAGCTCAGAACTGTTAAGTCAATATTCCAAAGGTTCTAAATGTACGAAGTGATCAGATTGGAGAATCATTCTAAATCCACATTCATTTGCTCCCAAAGCCACCACACAATACTGCTGGGTTGGTGGGGAGGGGGAGGAAGTGGAAGGAGGGAAAGAGGGTTGGAGAGATATCGAGAAAGTTTTTAACTTGGAGGCGGATTCTGAGTTGGGCCTTGGTCATTATGATTTCAGTACGTGGGTGCAGGCTAAGGCATGCGAGGCAAGGGGGAACAGTGTAAACAAAGGTGTGGAAGTTGGCCTCCAACCACTTGTTGAGTAAATGGACTAGAAAAGCAGGTGTGGTCCACTTTCCTACCTTAACGGGACATCCTTAGCAGTGGGGCTTTGTCCTCAGTGGGGTCTCTACTCCTACATACTTTCGCAGACCTAAGGAGAGGGGAAGCTGTTGGATGGAAAGTTCTGGTACTCATTTTGGTTTTCAGGAAAATGAAGGTACTTTCATCTAAGTCTAAGCTTGCAGAATACAGCGAGACCTGCCTGCTATGTAGAATCCTCTCCATGCCAGCTTGGGTGTCCCACTTCCATCTGGCAGCAGCCTAGACTCAGCAGGAAACCCTTGCTCAATGAGTCCACAGCTACCCTTCCAGCTGAGGTAAGAACAAAGAAGTGTCTTTCCCAGAGCAGCGGGCAGTCGTTCATGGGCCTTTTGCAGTAACCTCTTCAAGTTCTATTCTCTTAAACCCTTCACTCCCTGATTCCCCTTGGCCATAGCCTAAAACAGGACAGCCGCAGTTGAGAACTCCACAGGCTTGGACCCCAAATCATAAAATCTCTGCCCATACCTCAGTGATCCCACAGAGCAGGGGAAGTAAACAAGGAAAATTAAATGAAACTGCTCCACCATGAAAAAGCAAGAGATGAGTCATATTTTTCTCAACTGAATAGAAAGAGGCAGTAGGTTCTCTCTCTTGAAGGCTCTTTACTTGGTTTAAAAATCACAATGAATTAGGACCTCAAGTACAACTCCAATTAAAAACACTGCTGCCAAGTGTTTGGATATAGCCACAGAACATGCCAGTTATTTAAAGCCTGATGTCGACCCTGCAGGGAGTTGCATCCTTGTGTTTCAAGTGGCTGCCTTCACAGAATTCTTTCAGCAAGAGCTCCAGCATATATTTTAGGCAAACAATCAAGATGGATTAATAAACCCACTAGAGAATATTTATGTAATATTAGGATAGGGGAGGCCCATGACACGACAAAACCACGGTACTAAGCATGAAACCAAAGGCGGGCACTATAAAACAACAACAACAACAACAACAACAACAACCACCACAACAAAAAAGACGGATCGATTTAACTACAAAAAAAGTCAAAAGCTCAATACATTAACAACTCAATTAAAAAAAACACTAAACTGAGAAAATCATCTGTGGCAGAATGACATAGGGTTAACATACAGCTTTATCAACACTTATGAAGAAAACTACAAACACTTTAGTATAGGAAAAAGACATAAGGCGGCAAGTAACAAAAGAACTGTCAGGCAGCAAATATATGGAAAATATTCAACCTTCCTGGTTATCAAAGGAATATGAATGAAAACAATTGTGGGACTTCAATCAGTCTATCAGTTTGGTAAGGGATTTACAGTCTGATCCTGGCCAGGATTCTGAGCACGTGGAGTAAAAGTTGGCTCTGCACGGGACTCTGCGAATTGGCACTAATTTCCTTCAGGGCACATGAGCCATATGTATTTCAAGCGTTAAAAGCAACCACAGCCACTGGCCCAACAATTGCATTTCTTGAAACTCATCCTCAGAAAATACCAGGAAAACATACAAATACGTATGAACTAAAATGTAACAACATCATCATTGGCATGTACAGGAAACTGGAAACAAACTACATGTTCAAAACATATAACACAATATCATAATAGAACATTGTACAGTCATTAAGATGCTGATATATACAGTCAGAACACTGTCCATGTGGGAGGGTGATTACATTATACTGTGAAGTGAAAAAGCGCGTTGGAGAATATTCAGTAGGGTTTTGTTTTTCTTTGAGGAATAAAATGAAGATATTTTAAAACTGGCTACATTCTGTACCTTCTGATTTTAAACTGTTCTGTATTTTCTAAGTTTTCTATAAGGAACATGGATTATTTGTGCTCAAAGACAGACGAGAAACGATACACGTGGTAGGCAAAATAAAAAACGCTTCCTCAAAATGTCCATGTTCTGATTCCCAAACCTAGTGAATATGTGCCGTGACATAGCAAAAGAGACTTTGCTGCTATATTTAAGGATCATGAGATGGAAAGATTATTCTGGATTATCTGGGTGGGCCCAGTGTAATTACTATTGTTCTTGTAAGAGGGAGACAGGATGGTCAGACTCATTAAGATTTGAAGAGGTTATGTAGCTAATTTTGCATATGGAGGAAGAGGCCATGGGCCAAGGGAATGCAGGAGGCTCTAGAAACTGCAAAAAGCAAGGAAATTAATTCTCCCTTAGAACTAGAAGGAATGCTGACTTGCCAGCACTTTGACTTTAGCGCAGTGGGACTTTTGACTTCCAGAACCATAAGAAAATAAATTTTTGTTGTATGGAGCCACTAAGTTTGTGATAGTTTGTTACAGCAGCAATAGGAAATTCACATAATCTGTAAAAGCACTGCCTACATTCAGACACTGCCTGGTGAAGCATAGTAAGATGGGGTGTGGGGGAGCTTTTGGTTTAGGGACAGTCTTCCTCAGGCCATAGTCAATAAAGTGGGGTAAAGTGTGTAAATACAGGTAGACAGAGCTAGCCTCCATAAGATTCCTTCTTCCTTAAACTTGGCTTTGAGAATATTTTTAATTGTTTAATCCTTTACCTTCCCTTTAGACTCTGACAAGTCAGGGATCTGTGCTTGCTTCGTTCATCCCTGCGTCCCTCACATTAGCACCAGCCGAGGGGTTTATGGGCCACAATCACCAGTTCTCAGGGGGAAGCATAAATGGCTGAATTCCAAATTCCTTGTCTATCCTCTGAAGCACATCTTCCGAATGATGCGGTAACTCAGAGCTGATTTTCTTCCCTCTTTTTTTTTTTTTTCCTGCTGGTGTAGAATTTAAAGCCAACAGTAGTTTTTCCTTCATGTCTGGATGGTTCTTCCTTCTAGATTTCAGCATTTGACAAACATTCACCCACATTTCAAACCACAGGTAATGACCGTGGCCCTGGGGTGGTAGTTTCATACCCAGTGTGTGGATCCTATCTCTGGAGGATTCTGGTTTTAAGAATGCTGTTGGGTGACTTCTCCAGAGAAGAGTTCCAGGTTCTCAGAACGGGCTGCGAGCATGACGAAAGTGCCAGAAAGAGGTCTTCTATGCTTGATTGTCCCTTGAGCGAATAGACCAACTTCTTTCACCAAAGTCTGGGATCCTTGGAGGCCTCTGGAGGGGGAGGAGTGGGCCTAGTTGCATGTGTTGTCTCTCCATAAAATGTCACCAGTTCACTATAGGGACCCTGGATGCCATCCAGGGCTCCCAGTGGTGTCCTGTAGTAGAGAAGTATCAAATGACAACTTTCAGGCTCGGCATCACTGAATCACTTGGTTTAAGTCTTAAAGGGATAATAAAAGGAAGAACAATTTTTCAGGTATACTTCTTCCTTACTTATAGAAAGCAGACTGCTTCAGAAAGTTACAAATTACTTGCAGAGTGGATAAGTATTGAAGCAGAAACCGGAAAAAAAAAAAAAAACTTAATGGGAATACCATAAAGAAGGCACCAGATTTGAATGGAGCTAGATTCGCTTCATGATGGTTCTGCCAACTCTGAATCATGTGATTCAGTAATCCTTCCATATAGGCTGCTTCTTACAAGCTTGTAGTAAAATGCAGTCACATATAGTTAATGGGGGAAATAGGGTCTTGACCAGTGTGGTTGGAGATAGAATTTAAGAGCTTAAAGAATAGGTAATAAAAGGGGGTAAAAAAAGGAAGATTATTTCACAGAATAAAAACCCCTGCGTGCTAAATCCATAGAAATCCTAAATCCATGAATGTGCAGGATTGAGGAGTTCAGTCCATAAGGTGACCAAAATGGCTTCACTTCAGTTTTGCTATAGAGCAGAACTATGGCCTCTTCCAGACAGGATATGTCACTTCCGTTCCTGGCTCATTTTGCCCTCATTTATACAAAGCTGGTTATTTCTGCCTCCTCTGGTCTGGCTGCCATGCTCTCACACCAGGGGGTTGGCTGACCCTCTTAACCAGAGTCCAAGTGGGAGACGCAGGGGACTGATATTTGCATGTTGGGTCTCTGTTACAGGGGGCTTTACCATTCGATACCTCGTGTAAAGAAAGGTCACTTGCCCATACCTCAGGAGGGATTCAGGGACTCAAGAGCATGAAGCCTGGTGTTGGCTGCTTGCCTTGTAGCAGCTAGAGCCATCACTGGGGGAGGGCAGGGGCCTTATTTGGGAATTGTACTGGATGGCACACTGAATCAAGAGTTTTTTTGTTTTTGTTATTTTAACAGTGGAATCTTGGCACTAGAGAATAGTGGATCCTGGCTGTGGTTTGTCAATGACTCTTCTAGATAAATTCTGGGGACCGAGGCTGCTACTTGACATGGAAATAACCAAACAACTAGTACTTGGAGTGCACAGGTTGTCAGAAATAATTGGATCTAATATTCCTTGGGTTTCCTCTTCCTCTGTGCTATTCCTGTTTTCCTGCCTTCCCACTGTAGCCGGCACTGAAGGCATTGAGCCCAGGCTCTAGGAGCTTTTCAGAAGCTTCTGACTTAGGATAATGGTTATGAGCTCTTCTTTCCCCTTAAGCCCCACATTGGAGCCATCATTCAAAAACAAAATTGTGAAACCGAAATAAATTAATCTCTGCAAAACATAGCAGTATGTCAACCAACTCAAAACCAACTCAAGTCTTAGATCGTTACATGTCAGTTTATTTAGTGTGGGATGTGGGTTTTCATACCTTTGGTGGGATGTGGAATGTGACCACTAAACTAAGCTCACCTGGGGCCTGGGAGAGATTTAGAAGGCTCTGGGCCCGTTACAGAGGCAGGATGTTGGCAGGGCCTTCAGCAGTTTCTCCTGGGCCTTTGCTTCGAACACTGGGTGGCAGCACAGAACTTCCTAAGCTTCCTCCAGAGTCTGAATGCAAACCTGAGCAATTCCACCTTAAGAGGGCCATGCACAGAACCATGCAAAAAGTGCAGTAATTCTTGGACGTGGCTAATCTTTATAATTCACCCGATTGCAGATACAAGTGACAGCTGCAATAGGGGTGATGTTCTCGCATTCGCTGTGTCACCAGAATGCTATTTCGAATCATCCTGAGATTAGAAAAAGGATTATAATTGCCCCCAGGGCCTTGCTGTGTAATTTTTATCAGTCTTGATCTGTGAGTTCCCCCAGCAGTGCATGGGCTTCCGTGTGTGTGTGTGTGTGTGTGTGTGATAAACTGACCCATGATGAGATGAGATAAGGCTCTCGAGGACCACATGGTCCATTTTTCCTACTACTGGACTATCTTTCCAAATTTGTCCTTTGTTATGCCTTGGACTTGGTGGAGCAAAACCAACTTCATGGACACCCAACCTGTTCAGCTAAATGAGGCCCCAGCACTCAGAAGTTTCCTGTCTTTGGTTAATCTTTTGTTATTGCTGTCTTAAAATTCTTAATAATTTTTGGGGCACCTAGGTGGCTCAGTCAGTTAAGCATCCGACTTTGGCTCAGGTCATGCTCTCACCGCTAGTGAGTTGGAGCCTTGCATCGGGCTCTGTGCTGACAGCTCAGAGCCTGGAGCCTGCTTCAAGTTCTGTGTCTCCCTCTCTCTCTGCCCCTCACCAGCTCATCCTCTCTCTCTCTCTCTCTCTCTCAAAAATGAATAAACATTAAAAAAAATTAAAAAATATTCTTAATAATTTTTGAACAAGGGCTCCTGCATTTTCACTTTGTAGTGGGCCCCATATACCAAGTGGCCAGTCCTTCCTTGCCTGTGGAGAAGTGTGGCCAGAGGTAGATTTCCTTTGAAGGCTTGACTCCACTCTCTCGGCCTCATTTCAGGGACTGGCTTGACTTAGGATTGAGAATGCACAAGCATGGGCTTTGGGTCAGATATACTTGTGTGCTGGGTGGGAGCCTGTCACTTACTGCCCATGTGACCTGGAGCACATTGGTTGTCCTCCTCACTTGTAGAAGGGTGCCATTGTCCTTAACCCATGAAGTGAGTTGAGTATTAAAGGCTAGAATACATGAACAAAGGCCGAGCACCCTGTAGACATTCAATAAATATTGTCTGCCTCCTTGTTCTCCTCACTGTTGACAGTCTGCATTGATTCCTTCCACACCACCTTCCTTGCCCCCAAGTAGCTGGGTCCAGTGAAATGCTTGGTTTCATCTTCAGGGGAGCAAGTTTAAGGCAAGCGTCCAGTCCACAACCCAACTCCCTATGAGCTGAAAGCAATTTCTCATTGTGCTCAGGTCTCTGTTCTGAGAAAGAGATGCATGGCCAAACTGTGGGTATGAGATTTCTGCACCACAGGAAAAGCTGGCTTTACAGAGTCACCTACTGTTTGGAGAGCCTCTCAAGTGACCTTCTGATGAAATGCCATCTTCGAGGAACTGCTTCTGTACTAATTAGCTTAATATGTTGTACTTTGATAGTGCCTTTTTCTCCGAGGATCTGTGGACGCTTGGCCAACAACCATTAATCACACTCTCCTGCCGTGATGTCAGATAACTGCATTGATGCATTTGTTTCTCCACCTGGATGAGGAGCTGGAAGGCCCTGGGTCCCGGGCTTGCCTCTGCTCAGGACTTTTGTGTGGTCTTGAACTACTTTTTGGACTTCAGTTACTTCAGATTAATGATTTGTTTGATCTCGGAAATCCTATGAAGAGGAAATAGTCCCACAACGGAAACACACTTTAAAAAGTAGGAATAAGCTCACAACGCAAGGAATGGCAGTATTACATTTGGACAGTTACGTTCAAGTTTAAAATTCAGTGCTACCAAATAATATACTTCTGTAGGCATTGAAATTTCCTGCTGCTAATACTGGGGTCAGATGTTCATGAGACAGATGAGAAATCCCTTAGAACACTGAGAAAATTAACTTTATAATACTTTTCTATGTGGAATCCATTTGCCCATGGCTAAAAAATACTGTGCAGACACCAGCGGCTCAATGAGTTCTCACTGGACCTTTCCGGAATTTCCTTGATCACCCTTATGTCAGAGTGATTTCTCCCTCATCTAATTTTTTACAACTACCCATAAAGTCATGTGGCATTGAATCAGGTGAACCTTTTTCTGCCATTTGTAACTTGACACATAGCTCTTTGTCCTTATCTTGATGGTAAGCTCCCTGAGGGAAGTATGGGGTAAAGTAGATATTTGCCACCCACGACCCAGCACAGTGCTTTTTACCAGCAGGGCCCCGATAGTGACTGTCAGTACTGAGAAGACAGCTGAGTTAGTCTACCTCTTCCACCTTCTCAGGCTCTACAAAATGCTTAGGAGGTCACGTAAGAGAAAAACCTTTGGGTAGCGCCTCTGTGTGGTCTGAGCTTAAGTCTGCCATCCGAGAATGTATTTCTTGTACCAGACTGATGTTAATTTAGCCTTTAATCTGCAAAGTTATTAACAAATGCAGCCACTTCTGGGGATTTAATTAGTCCTATAAGGGATTTTTGGTGACTTGCATGGGAAAGTTTATCAAAATGATAGCAAAACTCTTTCAAAAAATCCAAAATGCTCTTCTGCTATTAAAAATCAGAAAGCTCTTTGATGGGCATACCGAGAGAATAAGGATGTAGGTATAAAGTACCTGTGGTTTCTCACTGGTAAAGCAAATGACAGATAAGATCTCAGACTGCTTGTCATTAAAATTAATCATGCCAAGTATTTCTACACCAATTTCTCTTTCTACATTCTTTGACATCTGTGTAGTTCTTAAAATTTTTCAGCCTATCCCTCCCCATCGGCTTGCATAGCCCTTTCTATAGACATCATACAAGGAATGAACCTTGCATTGTAATTACTCATCATTACGGATTGATACTATCTCTCATTTAATGAAAGGAGATGACTATTTACAATATTGATTAAGAGATGAACTGGGTGTGTATCTGATAAGTTACAGGAAGAGTAGGGAATAGACCTCAAGCCATCTGTCCCTGACTAATCAATCTGGTATAATAATTAAGGCCACAGTCCTACAGACTTTTTTTTTTTTCTAAGGTTGGTCTGAAAGGGGGCCTAGGATCCCATGGCATTAAATGGCCTCTGAGGCAAAAGGCCAATTTCTTCTAGTGTCAAATCATGAATTCCCTTCAGCATTACAATCCTCTAACTCTTCATTCAAATTGCCTCTCTTCCTTGCAGAAGGAGGGTGACCTTGACCTGTTCCATAGCTCTCAACTCTGCTGCTGAGATGGAGCTGAATATGTCATTGAAACCTTTCACTGGGGAGGGGGAGGAATAAGCAATATCTATTTTAGGCTGAGGTTTTCTAAAAGCTATAAAGCTAATGATCCCTAGAAGCAGCTTGACTTCACTCTGAAGCTTTGAATAATCTACTTCTGGTGGTAAAAAGGAGCTACAGTAAGTCATGTAGTCCATCCCTCTGTCTCTGGGCCGGATTATGTATTAAAAGTTCCAGAAAGGTGGAGTCATAACAATCCTTATGCTTGATAGCACTTTAGTGTTTACCAAGCATTTTATATACATCATTTCATTTACTGCTTTCCCCAAATACTTCAAATTAGTTATTACTGTCTCTGTTGTACAAAGCAAATAGAAGGTCAGAGAGGTTGTGACTAGCAGGAAGTCACGCTGCTTGTAAGTGCCAGCTCCTGGGCATGGACCTTGTCAAATGTCCTTTCTACAAGACTACTGCAACAAGCTATCTGGCAGGTTTTGCTTTTCCCCAGGCAAGGAAAGTTCTACCCCTTCCTTGTAGGTCCAACAGCTTTCATGGCTGGCTACTACCGATTTCTCCTATGCCTAAGCCCACATCCTTTGTTCTCTTCGGATCTAATGCAGTGGGGTTCCATCCATTAAAGAATAATCTTAGATGGACCTAAAATTTATTACAGCTGTTCTTGTAGTCCATCTTCCCAAGGCTGAAGACGCCATGCTTCCTTAGGGTCTTCTTTCACTGGCTTGGGTGTCAACAAGTTCTGCTATTGGACAAGTCATTGAAGTGACATACATTTTCTCACCTGTAATAAGGGGATGATGTCGCATATATTGCAGGGTTGTGGTGAGGCTTAACTCAGAAAATACACGGAAAGTGTACATAGGAATTGCACAACAAATCAATACACTTGAATTATTTCTCCCCCTTTCCTATCTTTCCTTTATCTTCTTCTCTGGCCTTTTTATTGTCCTTGGAGATCCCTGGAGAGAGAGGGTGTATTCCCCATTTATGGGCATACACTGGTAACCTGGTGCTTTTCTAAGAAAGGGATGCTACTTTTGATAAACTTCCCCTAACAAATCATGGAGATAATCCTAGAAATACTTGAGGAGCACATCAGAGGTTAGCATCCCTCTGCTGACTCAATGCCTTTTATTCTTGTATTATCCATGTGCACCAATTATAGGCCTAAAACATAGCCAGGAGGTGCCACCTAACAGCATTTGATTTATTAGTTTTATTAAACATAGATGCTTTTAATGTGGAGTTGTTTGTAGCCTACACTGGATTTCCAGCTACTTTATTGCATCTATTGGCCAATGTATGAATTATCTTCAAAGGACACGGCTTTTGCTTTTTATCACACTTTCTCTCCAACTACTAAGGAAGAGGTCACTTGGGAGACACATCCTTTCATGGCAAGAAAGTAGCCTCGTAGATCAAACGTGTGTTTGTTCTGGAATGGCGAAGCAGCCAGGCTGGGCCTGGAGGAGGGACTGACATTGCTCAGAAATCCTCATCAATCACTCACCAAATGGGACCCACAGGTAAAGTCTTTGCTGGGAGGTGAGTCTAGGGAAGGGAAGTGGGTGGAAGAAGGGAGAGCTGTAGAGTGGGTAGCACATTTGCTCTGGGGCCAAAGAGGGTTTCAAATTCTATGTTTGCAACATACTAGCTTAGAGGCAAATCAGTGACCATCCTGAGCCTCAAATACCTTATCTCTGAAATGGGATTAATACTAGCTCCCTCCTAGAATTCTTGTAAGCCCTGATAAGATTCTTGACCCATATGAATTCGCTTCCCATTCCTTTTGCTAATTATAGCCTCACCTGAGGGTCTTAACCTTGAGAGTTGGTGTTGATGAAGGAGAGCTTGGTGGGAGGCCCAAGAACCTTTGTTTCCTTGTGGTTTGATATTCAACACTTACATTCTTCCATCTTTCTCTATTACTTTGCATTAAAGCAGTGCCCCTATTTTTATTCATTTCTGGCTTTCCTCCAACACCTAGCACACAGAACGCTTGGTCAGAAAATGTTATCGAGATAAAGTCAAGTGGACTCTTTTTTGCACCTCTGTGATTATTTTGTTTAGTTCTTCTCTGGCTCAGCTGACTCAGGAAGAAGATTCTGAGGGTGTTGGCTGCTGATATTAGCTTTTGTGTTCCAGGCAATAGCCTGGTGTTTTGGAAAGAACACTGGGTGGTGAATTAAGAGACCAAGGGTCCTGGCCTCACCTGAGTGGGCTTGAGCTCTGATTCTGTGTGACCTTGTGAAAGTTGTGTTGGAGAGAAAAGTTTTCCTTTACTCTTCCTGAGTAAAGGCTCAGGAAGAGCCTTTGGCTCATCCAATAATCAAATTAACATAGGACTGGGGCGCCTGGGTGGCTCAGTCAGTTGAGGATCCAACTCTTGATTTTGGTGCAGGTCATGATCCCAGGGTTGTGGGATAGAGCCCCATTCTCAGCACTCGACATGAAGCCTGCTTGAGATTCTCTCTCTCTCCCTTTGCCCTCTCCCGGACTTACACTCTTTTTCTAAAAAAAAAAAAAAAAAAAAAAAAGAAAGAAAAATTTAAATTAGCGTAGGACCAATTAATATGAGAAAAACAAATTTACAAATTTACATAAGAATATATGGCCCACAGGAAGTCAGGCAATTCCGATCACTCTGCTAAGGAGTAGGGGATAAGTGTAGGGTCTGGGACTTCAAAGGGGAGGAAGAGAATTCACAGGAATTTGGGAAGAACAAAAGCTTGGTAAGGGAGTGTTTGCCATCACACAGAGACAATGGGACACACAGGGGAATTTGATCCCCCCAGTTTACCACACCTATCTTTGTATCTTTGTGGTTACTTTGGTTATAGATCTCTTCTCTGGGAGCAGGTCTTCTTTCTAAATTCTTTTAGGCAATGAAGCAGGAGGTAAAAATCTCTTCCTGAGTCTTTTGGGACTTGATTAACTTCAGCTCAAAATAATCAACATGCGAGTGGCATGTTTTGAGGAGACTTGTTCTGAACCTGTTAGTTACTTAACCTCTCTGGGCCATGGTGTCCTCATCCAAGAAATGGTGATAATAATAGTATTTGCTTGATAAGGTTGTTCGGCAGATTATATGAGAGACTATATTTAAAACCTTACAATAGTGCCTGGCCCATCATGAATGCTATCTATATTTGTTACTCTTACTACTACTATTACTACTACTACTACTACTACTACTACTACTACTATTTCTAACCAGCTATGTCAGCTGTGTGATGTTAAGACTCTTAACAGCTCTAATATTCTGTGACTTTGGTAAGTCCAGAGGGAATAAAAAGGACAAAAAATAGGAGGGGGGGTGGGCAAGAAAAGCAAGATAAGGCAGATCTTATGTGCAAGTGGCCTGCAGCTGAGCCTGTCTTCTGTGGTTCTGGGCTCTGAATGTATGTAAGTTCCTGACAGTGCCATCACGCAGGTCTTTGAGGGCAACACTTGTCCACATGTTTGCTTTTCCCCTGGGTTGGATGCTGAAGCTAATAGATCGAGTCCTGTGACACACTTAGCAGATAACCTCTTCTGGCGTACAGAAATGTAACCTCATAAATATTGGAACAAAATCCAACTCTTTGAAATTGGCAGTAAACCTCAAAGATGAGAGTCAAGGTGGGAGCTTCCATCCCAGTAATGTTCTAGAGAGTTGCAGATCTGGAGGCCGAGGCTTCAACGTGGGGCCAGAATTGTTCAGGTTTTGTTATTCCAAGCAGTTTTCTACCTTGAGGGGGGAATGGACCAGCAATAGAAGAGTGGGCTTAGCTGTCATTTTTTGGCCCTTAGCTTGTTCTGTCATCAAATACTTAATACTTTGGTAAATAGGATATTCAGGGCTGGGTGATGGACGCAGGTGGGGTTGACAAAGCTTCTTGCTTCAAGCAAAAACTGTCTTTAGGATGGATGGACCATCAGAGGAATAGCAGAACTACACACCTACTGTGGAGTTGTGGAATGCAGCCCCAGGAGAAACACCTACCAAGGAGAGAAGCATTTATAACTTTTGTGAGGTGGGGTTGAGATAGAGTAATTTACTGCTGACAAAAGAATGTTTTTCTTCCATCAAAAATAGAATTTATTGTCTGTATGATGTGTGGTACATCCAGACTGGAAGAGCAACATTTTGTTAGAGATGCTTTGCCTAGTACATCCACCCCAGACACCAGAACTATTTAAAAAATCAAAATAAACATTTCTCTTTAAAATGAGTACAGGTTATTGTGGAAAATGTATGCATGAAAAATTAAAATCATTCATAATTTGACTACCAAAGATAGTCAGTTAGCATTTTGTTATAATTCTATATATTGTCTGTAATCTTTACATGGTTCAAAATGGTACATGCACATTTTAATTCTAGGTTTTAAATCTAACAATTAGGCATAAGCAGTCCCATGTTATTAGAAAAGTTCATAAAATGATTGTGATGAGGTTATAATGTTCTGTTTGGAATTTACTAAACCGTAATAATGCTGGAAAACACTTCATGTCACTTCCCACGTGCCAGACACTGTTCCACGTGTTTTACGCACAATAACTCATTTAATTCCCAAAACAATATTATAAGACTTACATTTAAGATTGCCCATTTTGCAGATGAAGAAGATGGGAGGTTAAGTAACTGGTCTGAGGTCACTCAGTTGATGAGCGATAGGGCCATGATTGGAACAGAAGCAGTCAGTGTTCTAGGACCTCGTATAGCTTCTCTATACTATTCAGCCACTCGACTACTGTTGGCTCTTATGTCACATTATAGCCCTTCTCCCCTAGCTCCTCCTCCTCCTTCTCCATCTTCTTCCCCTTCTTTATCCCCTTCCTTCCCTTCTTCTAACTTCTTCTTCTCTTCCTCCTCCTCTTTCCTCTTCTTCATCATTACCATCTCCTCCTCCCCCTCCTCCCCCTCTTCCTCCTCCTCCTCCTTCTTCTTCTTCTGCTTCTTCTTTTCCTCCTCCTTCTCCCCCTCCCCCTTCCAATCCTCTTCCCCCTCCTCCCTCCCCCTTCCCCTCCCCTTTCCTTCTCCTTCTTTTTAAAAACAAAACTGCTATAAAGAAGTGTCCTCTTTTCCTTACAAGTGAGACCTTGGGCTGCTGGACACAGGCGAGCTTTTGGCAGTCCGGCTGGATGCAGGGATAAAGGGGCTGCCCAGCCAGTGGGCTGCTGGATATGCGGGAGATAGAATTTTGCAGACAAACTCCAGCATGAGAGCCAGTCTGTGGCAGAGTCAAAATTAGAACACTGTTTTCTGACTCTTTCCTACTCTATTTTTCTTTCTACTACTTTATGCAAAAAGACACACAAAATATTTTTTCATAAGGACAGATCATGAAATTAAAAAAAATTGATGTCTAGAAAGAGCCTTTTGTGGGCATATTAATTATGGAAGATTATTTTTTTCCTATTTCTATACTATGTCTTGGCTTAGCAAGTAGCAGGCTTTTTTGAGCTTTGTAAGTATTGGGAAGGAGTTTTGCACCCTTCTATTTGCATTGGCAGATGAGAGTAAGATGCAATCAAGACCCAGCCAAGGGGGGTAGGCGTGGCTCAACCCTTGCGAAGACTTCTCCTCACCAAGGCCTGCCTTTCCTTCCGACCCTGCTTCCTTGCAAGAAGGTCTAGACATCCATCTGTCCCTTGGGCTCTTGAACACCCTGGGCTCAGTCAAGCAGGTGGTAGACCCGTCCCTTCCTGGAGGCTGGCAGAGTAAAGTCTGCTCTTCAGACCCCATCTCCCTCATCTGAGCTCTGGGGATGAGGTTTATCAGGAAGCAGTATGAAGCCTGATCTTGACCATGAATCTAAGGTCCTGCAATCTAGTTTTACCAACAGATAAATTTGTATTTGGATTTCCCTAAGCCTGTAGTGCCTAGTTCTCATTGGCTTAGAAGCCACAGGAAGAGGTGTGTAATGAAAAGTCTTTTTCCTTGATCTTGACGTATTGGAGACAAAAAGTATTAATATGAGAGTCACGATCATCCCCCCACCTGCAGCCCTAAGCACTTAGGGAGCACAGTCTGGCATTGGCATGCTCACCTTCTCTCTGTCTCCCATTCTCTATGAAGAAAATCTAGCTTGAGAGGCAAATTACTGAATCTCCCTGTGGTTTGATTCTTGCACTTGGATGATGTAGAACTCCAACAAGGTGCGAGGGGAGGCAGAAAAGAGGAGCAAGAATGGGCACGTTGCATATCAAATGAGCAGAGAGTCACTCATGGTAAGGAGGAAAGAACTGAGATGGATGGATAGGAGGAGCAGAAGGAAAACCAAGAACTCACACAAATGGCCATGGGACTCTTCGAGGGTACGGATTCAGATCCGTGGGGGTATGTGAGTGGATATTGAGAATCAGAGGAATGGGGAAAGATAATCTTAAGAAGTTTCCACTGGGAATGATGAATTGTGCTCCCTTGACATTTCTGTTGAGGGAGACGCTGGTAAATAGTAAAATTTTATAAAAACTTGGGGAGGTCAGGTTTCTTTGAATGTGACTTTCTTTGTCAAGTGAGCAGTGACTTGGCCTCAGCTGTGACTGGGTTACATATGTCTCCCCAAATATTTAATTGGACTCAGTAGATGTTATCAAATGGAAATGAAAAAGAAAATACCTCTAAGTATCCTAAACCCTGGGACGTGTACATTTGGGTATCTGTCTGTGTATGTGTTCAGGGGCTCAGGGAGATCCCACATGGAGCCCATGCTGTTTTATACTAAAGCTGGCCACCTGGGGAGTCCTTCTCACTGCCCCCCCCCTCCCTCCCCCCCCCCCTCCACCGGTGTCTACTTGTTTGAGATTCCAAGGATATGTGGAGAAAGAGTGTGTCCTAGGGAAAAAAGATTGAAGGGTATGAGCTGGGTCAAAGACAGGAAGCAGGAAGGAGGGAAGAGGAGGTTTGGACGTCTGTTCTTCAGGAGCCAGACCCCACAATAAACCCAAACTCTGGCATGAAGGGGCTGAGGTAAAAGAAGGTAAAACAGAACCATGGGCTTTACCAGATGTCACCACACTGGGCGACACCAGGGAATTCTTGAGCATTGCATCCAGCTTTGACAGCAGAGGGTATGGGAGGTCTGAGGCCTCTTCCTGGACACCGTGGTCTCAGGCATCTGTGGTCTCAGCAGCAACTGCCACTGGAGGGGCTGAGAGAGTCAGCAGACACCACCTGGAGTCTGAGAGATGTTTGTGGTCACATGGGGAAAGGGACACAGAAATGCTCTTCTATGAGTGCCTTAGAATAGGCTAGTGGAGTCTAGGAAATACAGCTTACTTTTATTTCTGTTCTCTCTCTCCACCTGGGCCAGAGAAGCCTGACATTATCTCAGTGGGTAGAAGGACAGGAGAAACTTTCAAATAGGTGTCAGCTGCACTGGGAAAAGTTTTGAAGAAGTTTGGCAGGAACCCCAGCCGGCAGTTACATCTGCGTTCCTGACATCAGGTCTGTAATATTTGGATTCTAGGCCTAGGCAGATGGACCATTTGCCACGTGTCTGCTTTTCCTGGCTCCTGTTTTCCAACAGCCCTTGCTAACTTGGATCAGGCTATTCATGGATCTGACTCCTATGCACCCGGCACTTTGCACACATATGCGTCCTCACACACACAGTTTTCTGGTTATCAGGGAAAGGACACAAATCAGTAGAGGGACAAGGTCCTTACTCTAGCCTCGTATGGTTCCTTTCTGCCCACCTCAAGCAGGCTGGGCCCTGCATTGGGACTGGTGGCAAGGACCCTTCACAGACCCTCGGTGCTGTGCGGGCACTTCGTGGCACATTCTGTGGCAGTTTGGGGAGCCAGACATAAATCAAAGACCCACGCCCTGATCTGCAGGAGCAGGATGTCACAGTGGGAGTTGCGGGAGGGAGAGGAGAGGATGGTCACCGAAAGGCTTGGAGTTCATCTCCTTTTTTTTTTCTTTAAAATTTTTTAATGTTTATTTATTTTTGAGAGAGAGAGAGAGAGAGAGAGTGAGCAGGGGAGGAGCAGAGAGAGAGGGAGACACAGAATCAGAAGCAGGCTCTAGGCTCAGAGCTGTCAGCACACAGCCAGACATGGGACTCGAACCCACGGATCGTGAGATCATGACCTGAGCCCAAGTCGGACGCTTAACTGACTGAGCCCCGCAGGTGCCCCAGTTCATCTCCAAAACCACAAGGCAGCAAAGCCACATACAGATGGTGCATACTGGCTGTTTTAGGGGGGCTTCACTAGTGCGAAGTGCATGTTGTCCTAAAGAGATGGGGGCAAGGTTTAGAGGAGACACAAAGATAAACTTCCTGAACAGATAACTGCAACATCAGGCTCCACAGCTCTTTTTGGTTACCTCGTGGTGGTATGAGGTCTTGGATTGTCCCCGGCAAACCTGATTTCAAAGGTCATTGTCTTGTCAGATGTGTACAAAGAACATGTGCCCCATTGGGACTGAGTAATTATGGAGACTGTACTTACACGGTCCTAGGCAAGGACTCAATTGTCCTTTCCACGTGGAGGAACAACACAGGGTTGAATAGAAATGTGAACCAGTGCCAGCTGGTCTTGCGTGTTCTTTACATTATTGGTAGCAATGATTGCCGATGGCAACTTAATTCGAGAGGGAAAGTTCAGCTCTCTCCAGTGTCTGCGCGACACAGTTGCAGGAAATGGGTTTCTTTGTGCTGTGGTCTTGGGATTCCACTTCTACCCGGCAGGCTCGGCTCAGAAGCGAGGCATTAAACTTCATCCTCAACTCTTTGCCCCTCAGAGTAGTTACAAGATGGATATGCTTTGAAACCAGGAAAACCAGAACACGGGATAAAGAAGGATTTTAAGAACCTCTCAGCATAGACTGCCTGAGATGTCTGGTGGAGATTTTCAGTTCTGAAATACAGGAGGGTTCTTCTTTGGTTAGGTTTGGGGGAAGTGTATGTAGCCTCTTGGGTTTCTAAAAAAGAGAGAGAGCCTCAGAATTCCACCAGCAAACTTTATATCAACATTTGGAGTTGTGAGAAAGAATCAGGCAAACACCAACCAAACGTTCCTAGAAAAGCAGAGGGACTGAAAATGGAACTGTGAAGTGTTTTGGCAGTTTGGGATTCGGGAATATTATTAACACCCTCCCTCCCCAAACACCATCAGATAATTGACTGCCTGTGTTCGCTGGTATTTGTTCGCCTCTGAGACAAGTGATTTTGAAGCCTATAATGAGACATTTCTCTTGAAATGCTTCTTTTCCTTATTAATTATTTTTGTGTGTGAAGTATAAATCAGATAGAATCAAGTCCATTAGGAGGGTGATTTTGGGGGCACCGCGTGGCCCCGTTGGTCGAGCCTCCCGGACTTCAGCTCAGGTCACCATCTCCCCGGTTTGTGAGTTGGAGCCGCACACCGGCCTCACTGCTCTCAGCTTGTCAGCACGGAGCCTGCTTTGGATCCTTCGTCCTCCTTTCTCTCTGCTCCCGCCCTGGCTTGTGCTCTCTCTTCTCAAAAAAAAATAAAAAAATAAATAAATAAAACTTAAAAAAAACGGAAACAAAACAAAGCAGAACAAAAAAGGAGAGTGATTTGGTTTTAAAAGTTTCCAGACAGCCGCCCCCAGACCCACGCTCCCAAGAAAGGGGCCGCGGCTGTAACAGACAAGCCTCATTTCCGGGTTGTAGTGCCAGGACCCCAAGAAGCTAAGGAGTCCGGAAATTCAAGAGGCTGCCTTCTTAAATCATACATCCATCCCCAGCTTTGCCGCTCAGACCAGCAGGTTATTGATCCTCCCCCCACTTCCCCCACGAGAGGCAAACTGGGAGCCTGCGGGAAACTGTATTTACTTTAACATCTACACTCAATGCAGTTTTGAGTCACTGAGCCTGATGGGCTTATTGTCTCCTTTATTCCAAGAAGCCCAGAGTCAGGCCAATCTAAGGCTGGGGGAAGTGATCAATGTTGCTCCATTAGCTGGATAGATCGCAAAAAGACACGCTGATATTAAGTACTCTGAGGCAGGAAGGGAACTCCGGGAAGGTCTGCCAGGGAAGATTTCTGGTTGTATTGGAAACAGACTCCGGGGATTCTGAGAATCGGGTACCTCAGTGTCAGGAGCAGACACGTGATTTGAGTCCTCTTAAATACACCGGTCTTCCACCGCGGCTATGGGACAGTGTTGACTCAATTACGCCATCTAGCGGTGGGACAGAGCCATGGTCGCTAGCATTCCTGCCTTGCGGAGCTGGGCGGGGGGTGGAGGCAGGGGCGGCCTATAACAATTTATCTGAGTTAATGGTTTCATTTCCTCTCTTCCTCCCACTCTATTTTCCATCTTCTCCATTTTTCCTTTAGGAAACCGAGACCACCTGTCCCCAGCTCCTTTGCTCTCACCGGCTGCCTTTTTGGACCAATATAGATTTCTCTTTTCCATTTGGAAATCACACATTATTGCTATCTACACATTGTCACCAAAACCAATTTGTGCAAACTAACAGGTTTATCAGAGCTGCTGAAATGAGATTAAAACTGCTTCCAATGAAACAGATTAAAAACCAGATGAATGAAGCCTTCTAATAAGACATTAAAATAATGACAAGAATGATTAACTAGCATGATATATTGAGCAGTTATGAGGAGTCGGGTGCTCAGGATCAGTAAACTAATAAAAAAGAATCTACCTTTAATTCCCTTTAGTCGGTGAGGTATAATCATATCAACATTATGATTTTTTAAGTTATTATTTATCTGTGAGAACAATATCACACCTTTCTCCAAATTGCTCAAAGCTTATGGGAGAGAGAGAAAGAGAGAGAGAGAGAGAGAGACAGAGAGAGACAGACAGAGAGAGAGAGAGAGAGAGAGGGATGGAGGGAGAGGGAGGGAGAGGGAGAGAGAGATTTCTTTGGAGAGGAAAGCTCTTCTCATTTCAGCGCTTTAAGAATAAAAAGGAATACTTAATACGCTGCTTGCATTTACACGCCGATTATGCAGACACTCTCATTTTTGTTTCATCTGAGAGTGGCCTATTCATAGCTAGACTGTTTTACATTATATAATCAGTTTGTCAATTATTGCATTATCAAGTCACATCAAGACAATCTGAAAATGACATTTCTACTGGATAATATCACCATGGGTTGGCTGTGGCTGCCGCCTTGAAGTTCTGAGTTGAAGGGAGCCCTCTGGCCGAGCTTCAGCTGGGTTATCTTCCTCCCTGGTTGGGTTTGTGTTCAGGAGGGAAGGCACAGGAAGGAGAAGGCAGTCATTTATTTTTCACTGAGAATTCTTTTCTAAGTTTATTTATTTATTTAGAAAGAATGGGAGAGAGAGAGAGAGCATCCCAAGCAGGTTTTGCATTGTCAGTCCTGAGGGGATATGGGCCTGATCCCATGAACTGTGAGATCATGACCTAAGCCAAAACCAAGAGTCATCCGCTCAACCACCTGAACCACCCAGGCACCCTGAGAATTTTTGAACACCACTAGGTGACAGTGCTATGCACCGCAGATACAGGTGATTGAGAACTTGGCTCTGGCCTCAGGGAGCCCATAGTATGGGAGGGGGACGGCAAGGAGGAGAGAAGACAAACGGTGGTGATGACAAGTCCATAAAGCCATGTGACAAGTGACTGTGGTTAATACAAGACACCATGGATCCCTGGAGGCTGGAATACCTCTCTGGAGAAGCAAGAAAAGGGCTTCCAGAGGAGCCCTTGGGGCAAGTATGAAAGGAAGACTTTTTTGCTACAGAAAGAAAGAAAATAGGGCAGCGATGAAGTATATGTACCAACAGCCATGAAAGACTCTGCTGTGTTATAGGAAGAAATGCCTGGTGGTGAAGGCAGCCTGGAAGAGCCCAGCAAAGGAGTCTGGGGACAGTCAAGAAGGAGCCTGTATTCCACATGGGGGCTGGACATTTTATCCTAAAAGTTGGAGCAGTCCATTAATACTTTGCAAGAGTAGCTAGAAGATCCAACGTGTGTTTTGCAACCATAACTTGGGTGAGCTGTGGAGAATGGGTTAAGAGCAGAAGAGAAATGAGTCAGGGAAATTCTGCTACAGCCATGATACAGTGAGAAAACACAGCCAGGACCAAGACAGGCATGCACTTGCATCTGAACGTAGCTACCAACTAGCCCTGTGATCTTGGGCATAATCATCTCTGGAATCACAACATTCTCATCTGTAAATTGAAGATAACAATATCTACTTCCTGGGGA
Organism: Cryptoprocta ferox; assembly: GCA_028646485.1. Classification (NCBI taxonomy): domain Eukaryota; kingdom Metazoa; phylum Chordata; class Mammalia; order Carnivora; family Eupleridae; genus Cryptoprocta; species Cryptoprocta ferox. Next base: position 31,902,201 of record CM053562.1, read on the forward strand.
TTAGTGGAAGAAAGATATGAAATAATATAAAAGGAGGCCCAGTGTCTGGCACATGATAAGACTTTAGCGATAAGTCTCCTTTAAAACGGCTGGGGGTGTGCAAGGAGATGGGATAGGTGGTGGGATGTGTGGGTATAGGTGTGCATATCTTAGTGTCATAAAAATTGATAAAACAATGCTACATTATCACATTATGTTGAGAATATAAGGGAATCTGGAATTTAAAGATACATGCTCAGATGGATATATAATTTCTGTCATAGATGTACTTTGCTGAATGTGGTTGCACAGGTTAGACTTTTTTGCAATATTTTTGAGAGCTGGTTGATTGCAAGTAACACCCATGTTCCCCTTTTCACAGGCAGCTGTGAGGACTCAAAATTGATTGTGAGATTCCTTAATTGCCAGAATGTCAGTTCCATGAGGACACTGATGTTCACTGGTACATCCCTAATGCCTAGAGCTCAAAAAATAAATATTTATTTAATAAATGGATGAATTCTATGAATGATTGCAAAAAACCATGGAAACATTGATTGCTAGTCAATAGGTCAAAATATCTGGTTTCAGTCTTTCCTTCCGTTCTCCTCACCAACTAAAATTTTACTCATGAATTCAACATTTAATCAAAATTATTGAGTCCCTGTACATATTCTTGGCCTCTATTTGCCACGTGTGTAGAATGAGGGGTGTCGTATATAGTGGGGAATCATCCAGACGTGGCTTCCCCCTGAGCTTACATTACAGTCTAGTGAATGTGGGCAGTTGAATCTCCTGAAGGCTGTCAAATGTGTAGGCTCTTTACCCCCTTTTCCACTGCACTCCAGTATTATTCCAGATGAGGTGTGAATTTTGGATATCAAAGATACTAGGTAGATGGCACTGTCATGAAATAAAGGAGGATATGTCCTAGGCTCACATGCATTTGGTTTTGCCTCCTGACTCCATCACTTACTAGACATGAGAGTTTAGGCTAGCTACTCAACCTTGCTAAGCTGAAATTTCCTCATCTTTAAAAGGAGTACTCTCAGTAGGAATTAGTAAAATTAGGTATGCAAGTCATTTGGTGCCCTTGGCTCTTAGTATTATTTTTTCCTTACGAAGAGATTGCCTTGTAGACAGAATTGATAGCTTTGGAAAGACCACTGTTTTCCAAAGGATGTAAAGCGTTGATATCTATAGGTTGTGCCTCCTGTCTGGCCAGGTGTCAGAGAAGAAAATTAACTCAACTGTATTCAGAAAGTGGAAGAAGAAACTTGCAGGCCCTCTAATAGCCCTTGAAAGTCCCTGTCTTTTCTGGTGGTTTGTTAACATGCAATCAAGTGTAGACTCAGACACCCACGCATTTGCGAGAGAGCAATTAGAAATCGACAGGTGGGGTATAACGCAATGAAGAGAAAAATCTAAAACAGTATGTTTAAAAAATGCAATCTCACTCTTTAAGATCCCATATAAAAGGAGTTGAAAGTGGTAAGTCCATTATTTTCACATTCACTGCTAAGTTTTACAAACATGTTTAAAAAGCTATTATTTCCAAATTTAATAGATATTTTAAACATGTCTTTTGGGTATCATTTGAAAGCTCCCAGTCAAGATTTTCTCCTCACTTGAGCCAATCCCACACGTTCACTCCTAACTGTTTCCTTGCCCATCTACAGAAAAAGGAAGATATTCATAAAAATTTATCATGCTGATGGATACCAATTTTTCTAATCAACATATTTGATTCAAAGACCATATTTAGAGATACTTAAAAACATTTCTATAGTCTACAAATGACTCCACTGATAGGTGAAGGGGATTAAGAGTACACTTACCTTGATGAGCACTGAGTGATATATGGAACTGTTGAATCACTATATTCTACACCTGAAACTAATATCGCAGTGTAGGTTCACTACACTGGAATTCAAATTAAAGTTAAAAAAACACCCATAAAAATTCATGTCTGCAAAAATCTGCATGCTTACAGAATATACATTTTATGAAGTGGGCACTTACTCTTGGGGTGAAGTCCTACAGTCTCCATAAAACTACGTATGCTACTGAGATCCCTTGGTGAAGAAAGTACTCTCCATGTAGTTTCTAACATCTACTGTTTGGAAAAAGAGTTGAGGATTATTTTTCTAGCAAGATATACAGATATAAGAATGAGAGATGCACATAGAATGAGTCTGAGTTATATTATCTTTTTAGGTTCTTTCCAGCTTGAAATGTATATGTTTCTGTGTGTTCATGTCCTGAAATCTAGAATGAGGCTGCAGCTAGTGTCTCTTATTTTCTGGGCTGTCCCTAAATCAAGAAATGTGTCAGGACGATACAGCCAGTGGGGCAGGAGCTCTGGGATTAAGGCTTTCTCTGCTATGTTGAGAAAGAAATTGTCTACCGATTTGTCCCTGGGAAGCAAGACTTGTCCCTGAGGTAAGTGTATAATCAGAGGGGTGAAACGGAGGAAGCGCCTGGGTGGTTCAGTTAGTAGAGCGGTCAGACTTCAGCTTAGGTCATGATCCTGAGTTTGGTGAGTTGGATCCTCACATTGGGTTCTGTGCTGACAGCTCAGAGCCTGGAGCCTGCTTCTGATCTGTGTCTCCCTCTTTCTCTGTCCCTCCCCTGTGCACTCTTTCTCTCTCTCAAAAATAAATAAACATTAAAGAAAATTAGAAACAAAAGAAGGGTGAAAAGGAGTACAAAAGTACCTAGGATTACATAACTTTTGTAAATATGTATTTATTATATTGCAAATGTGTTTTTCATGTGGATAAATATATGAATGAATCCTATTCAACAATTGCCTTCAAAACTAGAAGCATTTCTAAAAAATAAGAGTAATGTATATCATATACGTTCAAGTAAAGTAAAATTTCTTCATATTGATTATAAAAGCATTAGAAATAACAAGTAAATAGTTATTCTTGGTAGATCTTTACATATTTTTGTTTTTGGTTGTATTATTCTCTAATACTTTGACATGAATATTTTTCTGAAGAATAGAATTTTGAATATGTCTTACTCATCAATTTTTTCATAGGATTGATTGCAATCTCCGTAAAAGCTACATTTTATGGTTGATAAATTTAGAATTGTTGATAGTTTCAATTGACTTCTCTGTAGACAGTACTTTTTTAGTTGAGAAAACACTTCAGGTATTGAGGTATTTGGTAAACTCTGAGTAAATTCTGCTAGATGGAAGATTTTTTTAAAAATTTTTTTTAATGTTTGTTTATTTTTGAGAGAGAGAGAGAGAGAGAGAGAGAGAGAGAGAGAGAGAGAGAACATGAGTGGGAGACGGAAAGACAGCGAAGGAGACACAGAATATGAAGCAGGCTCCGGGCTCTGAGCTGTCAGCACAGAGCCCGATGCAGGGCTCGAACCCACAAACTGTGAGATCAGGACCTGAGCCGAGGTTGGATGCTTAACCGACTGAGCCACCCAGGTGCCCCGGAAGATTTTTTTTTTAAGTTTGATAAATGCTGCCAAATCATCCTTACAAACAGCTCTGTAGGTTTTCAGAGAGCATTGCCAACACAGTACATGAGTAAACTTTTTGATCTTTGCTAATCTGTTAGGTTAAAGAAAAGGTATCTTAATGTAGTTTTACTTTGCATTTCTTCTATTATGAATTACCTTAAGCATCATTTCATATATTTAAAGGTAACAGATATCTCCATTTCTGTGATCACTCTGTTCATACCTTCTACATCTTCTTAAAATCAGGCTGTTAGACTTTTTCTTAGAATGGAAGATATTCTTAATTCCATTTTTAATATGCAAATGTATAAATATTTTATGTCAGATATTTTCATATGTACTGTCTTTTTGCCTCCATTTCTTCAAAAACTTTTTACAAAACCTACCAGTAAATTATCTGCAACATTTGAGGGCTATCTTCCTAGAGTTCCTTTCCGGTACGGACTATAAGTTTATTAAAAAAACAAAAACAAAACAAAATCCAAGGGATCTGAATTAGAAGATTTTCCCCAGAGGTAAGGGTATTCCAAAGTATAACTATAGATTTTCAAAATTAAATATTTTATGCTTTTCATGTCCTATCATTTAGGTTTTTTTTTTTTTTTTTTTTTTGCATTTATGGGATTACATTTTGTCATCTTTCTGATTCGAGATTTTTTTTCAATAATTACCATTTGCTATGCATTCCAAGCTGATGTTCGGTGTTGCATCGGCTGAACATTTTGATTAGAGATTTGCACCTCTTTCAAACAAAACGCAGGTTAATTTAGAGGACTGCTCTACAATATGGTTCAATGCCTTGTTGGGTGCCGTGGATCGATCTACAAAGAGTTCTTTAAAAATGGAAACATTTCTAAATTCTGATGATGACAGACAGCAAAGAAAAAAGCATGCCATTCTGAAACACTTTTTAAATAATTTCAACATGATTTTTCCCCACAAAAGTTTATAATTCAGCTGGCTTTGAATACAGCCTCTATTTTGACAGTGGACTATCAAAGCCTGTTTGGACACACTCATGGGTAATCTGTGCGCTACAACCAATTCCAACTAGAGTTTTGCTTCACAGGTTTCTTGATTTAATTAGAAAATTGGTTGTTGTTGTTGTTTTTTACCATGATATTGGGCTCTACCAAAATTTATAACGTATTATCACTATAAATGCAAGTATCTTTGTCTCCAAGGTTGAGAATTTTATCCAGATTTATGATAGCATCTACAATGATGTTAAGTTATTTTACCAAGACAGAATGAACTTCTAAAAGTCTTACTTTGATTTCATGAATTGGATTTGAAAGACAGGATTGGAATAAACTGATTTTCTATTTGAAGAATCTCATGACACTAATGTAAAGCTGACATCATCTCTCTGTGAAGTTCTCCAGCTAACGGAGCCAACGCTTTTAATAGCCATCATTCCACCTTCACACAGAGACAAGTAAAACTTGGAATCAAGAGTGAAATTAATTTAGAAAAATATACATTTGATCCAAATGAAAAGTCATGTTTTCCAGTGTTTTAAATGAACTTTCTGTTCTACTTGTGTTACACTGATGTCTTTTTTGAAGTAGATGTCGATGCTTCCTCAGGATATTTGCGTCTTTAGGATACTTGTGTCTTCTAATGATATCAGGTAGATGACAAAAGTAAACCAAAATTCTGTGCAATTTACACCTTCATCGCCAAGTTTATTAAGCATGGAAACTCAGTATTCACTATTGCACTAAATGTGCACTTTTTTGAGGTCATTGCCTTGAAAAATCCAATAAGACAAAGCCTTACCAAACAATAAAATAAATACATAATAGTAGATTTATTTCATCCAATAAACAATAAAAACCACTGAACAAATGTATTCAGACTATTCTCTCTATGACCTATGGTAGGACTGTCAAGTCTATATATCCTACACATATTTTACATATTCCTAACCTGTAACTCCCAGTGCTTCCCTCTGACCCACTGACTGGTAGTAACCTCAGAGTTTCATGCACTTCACAGGCTGTGGCACTGAGCATTCTCCCGGTCAGAGCACAAATGGCTGCTGGTACACTGAGTGGCCAGTAGGGGCAGCAACACTGAACACTTCTCCCACTGTGGCCAGACCAGAGGTAGCTGTCCCTAGCTACCTCACACGAACCCAGTTCGTTTTATCAGCGAGTGCATGTTGTCCTTGAAGGGAAGATGTCCGTAGCATATGTCTTGAAAGGGAAATGAAAAGTAGGTTAGGTTTTCGCCTGTCATCTTTCAGATTTCACGGTCTGTTCATGAGAATTCTGTAAACTACATACTAACTACATACTGTTAGACAAGACCCTGGAAGACGCTAGAGGTACAAAGTAGAAATGACCAAACTCATTTTAGTTTATCTTGATGCTTTGCTAAAAAATGAAAAATCCGGGATGTATGTTAAATTGGGCCGGGTCTGCGACGATATAAGCTGAGTGTTGCAAGCAAACTACGATGCATGGACACTCGAATGCTAGAGATTCTTTTCAACCCTAGAAGTTTAACAATTATTTAGTATTGGAGATTAAGTAAAGGCTTAGAAATGTAAAGATTCATCCTGTTTATCCAAATGAATAATTAGCAGAAAGGAACAAATGTTAGACTAATTATAGTTGAATTCAGTGATTCGCAGATTTTTTTGCGTTTAAGATACAAGTTTGAATTCTAAACAAGTGAGTAATAATTACGAAGCAAGGGTCTCTTCAGGACAAGCGGGGGTCTCCTGGAGTCTGTTAAGTCATTTACAGTTATAGACCTATCCACTTGGTTGCCCTTCAGCTCTGTGCTACTTTTTGAGCTCAATTGTTTATTGCTTTGACTATACTTGCGCTTTCTTAAATACCCAGAAGGCAATGTTCTCGTGCTTTCCTGTAAATACGCAGTGTTCCTTTGGTGCCTGTGCGATACGAGCTGGGACTGTCCTCTCACCCACCGCTCTCCTGCAGTTCATCTTATATCTGCCGCAGTCTTGCCAAGGCTCCATCTGACATGCATTGTCATAACATCACGTATACCCATTGTAGCAAAAGCAATTTTTATGAACAAAGCGATCTTTTATGAACTCACTGGTATACAGTGAGAAGATCCTATAATTTAGTCTCAGTTGGTCGGAGCAATCCCAATTCTCATTCTCTTGCCTCTGTGGTCCCATCTAAAGCAAATTTACATAATCGGCATGGGACTTCTACACATCCAGAGGGAATTTATCCTTTCTTGGATGTCCACTTAACTGGCAGGGGTAGGTAAAAGGTGATTTAAAGCTGGTACTATGATAGTTATCCCAATAAAGTCTTGCTTGATTCCTGGTAATTCATAATCTCAGAATTTATTTTGCTTGTATTATTGTAGTAGCAAATTGGGGGGTAGTTCTTTCTACCCTCAGCTATTATAAATGCTGTCCCAAAGTCCTATAAAAGTGAGTATGTAAATTCTTCATTCAACTTCCAACCTTTGTTTACTAAGTCAAATCAAACTTGTGTACAATGGGGGCAATCACTACATTGCTACAATTCTGCCACTTCATTCATTCATTCACCATTCAACAGTTAGTACCTATTTTTTGGAATACTTTTTTTATTTTGAGAGAGAGAGAGCAAGCAGGGGAGGGGTAGAGAGAGAGGAAGAGAGAGAATCCCACGCAGGCTCTATGCTCTGAGCTTGGAGCCCGATGCGGGGCTTGATCTCTCAAACCATGAGACCATGACCTGAGCTGAAATCAAGAGTCAGATGTTTAACCAATGGAGCACCCAGTGCCCCAACATTCAGTACATATTAACTGCACAGCTAACACTTGCCAGTGTACAGTGCAGGTACTGCAAATATAGATACAACACAATCCCTGACCTCAGGGATTCTAGACTGTTGATAGATACAGAAGGGAAGTAAACCTTTTATAGAATGTGGTCATCACCGTAATCGTGGAATGTATAAACTATAATGTACAAATGGAGGAAAGTGCCTAGATCTGTGGGGAAGTTTCCATGAGGTCTTCAAGGAGTGAATGAATGCCTGAGTTGAGAATTTTGCCACACTGGATGGGTTGGGAGTGGTGGATGGAAGGATATTCCAAGTATAGTCAATAGTCATATATGAAGCTATTTATTGAAGCAGTGGGAGCCACTGCTGAGACTCGGACATGCTGTTTCCTTTATTTGGAACACTCATCTCACCACACCCCATTTCTTGACCTGGCTAGTTCAATCTCATTTCTCAGGTGACTCCATCCAGTAGTCCTTCCATGACATATAAAGTTTGGTTTTAGTGCCTTTTTTATGTGATTCCATAGTGTCCTGAACTTCTTCTAACAGTAAAAAGTAAATTCAAATTTCAAGTTTCAAAAGCTAGTTCCACCCATAAATTCTAAGTTCCTTGAAGACAGGGACTGGAAGACCATAATATTCATGGATTGCCCTACTACATGGCACAACTTGTGGTATTTCAAAAAGTATTTTGAAAAATAAAAGAATGAATAAATAAACTATCAAGTCAGGCCATTGTAAATTGAGAGGTAATTTTCTCCAAAAGCTGATCAAGTTTCTCTTGGAACCCAATCAGCCACTGCTTTAATTTTTTTATATCTTTCCTTTCTCATAAAACTTGGTGTGCGTTCTCCAAAGGACATTTATGAGTATTTTTCTAATCTTGCTTGAGACGGCAAACTGAGACCTTTCCCCTCATAAGATTGCGTCAAAATTATAGCTTGACAGTCTACAAAACAATGAACACCTAATAGCAAAAGTAAGGGGAGGTAGGTTCACTAGCTGAGAGATTTCAGCCCATCAGACAGGATGGATGAATGAATATTGACAAATGAAACAGTAGGGGAAGTTGTTCAGACTCGATCATTTGCTAGGTGAGGTTGCGGTGCAGGTAAGATTGGCCTGCTGATTAGAACCTGGGCATGCTCTGAGCTTGGTGTCAGTAAGGAAGGAGGGTAAAAGGGGGCAGAGTAATTGCAAACAGGAAGATTTCATCCAAGATGTACCTGTGGAAAGGTATGCCAGGTGCATACATCCTCCCCTTTCCTTTCCTGTTCACAGAGTGGCAGACAAATTGGTATTACTCTCTAGGGAAACATCTAGATGCTCTTCTCATAAAACTAAAATTTCTGGGGCAAGTGACCATTCTTGGTTGAGAGTGGTGGCCCAGAGTAAAGTTTTTCTTACACTGGCACCTGCAGCGCTCACAGTCTAAGAGGTTGCCGACTCTCCCATTCTCATTCCTCATACCCTGGAGGGAAACTGCTGGAGGAGCCCACCCACGTACAAAGACATCTGCCTTCCCATCAAGAAAGAGGACTGTTGGGAGAATATACCTACAAATTCACAGTAAATGCAATCCACTCTATCCCCTCAAAATAACCAGTCTACTCCTCAATTTCTCCATATAAGAAATGAAGGGAATAAGAGCATGAATGACAATGGCCAAGATAATAAAGAACAGCTGATCCCGAAGAAAAGAGTGATTACTCATGGACAAAAAGAGAAAAGTGTGCTCTGTGAAAGACCCAATAGGGGATATGATTGATCTCATGGAAATAAAAACTATGACTGCTACAACCAAGACTGCTAGTGGTCATCAATTGAGCACAGCATTTGTGTTCCTCCTTCTAAAATATACAGTTATTATGGGAAGCAGTTGTTGAACCCGGAACTAGGTTTTACAGTGCCATCCCCACCAAACCCCAAATTGCATCTAGGTGAGGCCAAATGACTGTTTTCATCAATGGAATGTGAGCAGAAGTGCTGCGTATCATTTGCATGTCAAAGTTGTTGAGAATCAACTTTGCTTCCTTTCCCCCTTCTGTTATCAGGGGATTGTGAGGCCTTGGGTGATGGAAGGGCCTGAGTATGGAAGAAGTCAGGATCCCTGAATCTTCCTATGGGGAGGAGTTGCCTGAAAAACAGGGACACCTGTGTTTAAAGAGTTCCATGGGCATGAAGTAAATTGTGGAAATCCATTCAAATTTGGGGGGTTATTTATTACAACAGCAGATAATGTTGTCCCAGTGAATACAACTGATAAGATTTAATAAAAAAAAAATCAGTAGGTGGGATGATTAGTTGAAGAAATCTCTTGGAATCTAGAGCAATTAGGGAGAGAAAAAGAAAACTTGAAAAGGTATAGGAGACATGAGGAATTGATCTGGAAGCTCTAAGCATTAAAAAGAGTTTCAGGAAGAGATAATATAGAAAATTGAAGAGAGAAAATGATCAAAGATATAGTAGAAAAAAAGTTCACAGAGCTAAAGCCTGAGTTTTCAGACTGAAGGGGATCAATGAGGCCTGGCTAAGCCCTAACCTAAGATATATCCATGCAAAATTTCAGAAGATTAAGGTTAAAAGGAAGGCTTTAAAGTCAATGCATGAAAAAACAGATTATACATAAGAGAAAAGAATTAAACTGGCTTAGGGTTTCTCAGCAGATTCACTGTATGCTAACAGGCAATAGAGAAATGACTTCAGTGTTTTGAGGAAGAACATTTTTCAACCTAGGTTTCAATCTGGACCTAGTCAATGCTTAATCATCTGTGAGGATAAAACAAGGATCTGTCTAGACATTCAAGAACGTAGAAAATCTACCTCTTATATACCTTCCCTAAGTTATTTATTCCAACAAAGTAAGAGAAATATCAGGAAGGAGGCAAGGTGGGGGCCAGGAAACAGTGGATGTGATGTGAGCTAAGAAAAATCACAGAGAATCTCAAGATCTGAGCAAGGGGTCTTCTTAATAGCAGAGATGGTTAATATGTGTATTGTTTAAGACTAGGATTTTCTGTCATTTGTATCTCCAAGTATCTAATTATGTATGGAGGGATTCTCTAGAAATTAAAAAGCATTGCACTAAGGTAAATCTGACCACTATAGCTCTTTCTTACGTTGGGCTGACCAGTTTTAGACCATTTGGTCCACACCTTCTAGAATTTGGGACCCGATATTTTCCGCTATGTCTTTCTTGGTATCCTTAATTTCCTGTTTTCCTTGGCTCAAATATCAGTCTCAAAGTCCTTAAAATTTCTCCCATGAAGCTTAGGAGTCTTCATGCATAAAGTCCCAGCGAACTGTGCCATTTTCCAGACTTCGTCAGGTAGGTATGCAGATTAGACTTCCAGATTGACCCCTACTCTGTGTTTTCCAGAGCTTGCAAAGCACTAGTCTCTCAATTCTCCAGGATAAAAATGGTTCTGTGGATAATGCTTCTTCTTATTCTCTTAGAGTCATTCAGTGCATTAGCATATTAACAACTCAGAACCCTTGTAGTGAAGAAACCTGATTAACTTTGTTTAATGCAGTGTCTCCTAAACATATTGACCACAGAACTTTGCCTCCCCTTTTTTTTCTATTAACATACTTAAACATCCCAAAGGGTTAGGTTTTCTTGGAACACATTTGGACCAACGTTGCTCCAGCAACAATGCCAATCTGTAGAGTGGTATGCGTACCCATTGCTTGTTTTATCTGTGGTATGAGTTTAGATTATAACCTACTACATGTGTCGATTCATTCTGTTCTGGACTGTATTTGGAAGAGGCAGCCATTCTGTCAACCACTGATCCAAGATTCCCTGCACCAATACTTCGTGTAATTGCTACAGCCAAGCAAAGAGAAGGCTGGGGACCCATTCTGAGTTCTGGGGCTCTTAAAAACCATACCTGATGATGTATAAAGATGACATAAAATCATGGCAAGCAACTTCAAAAAGATAGAGTGGAAATTACATACATGCCATGAGAGCAAAAATAAATGGCGTGACCAGAACAATATGTATGCAGAAGCTTAATAAATATTTTTGATGGTAACATCATGATGATTCAACATAAAGAAGCTCGGATGCACAGAATCCCAAGGGGGTGGAGTGGGGCAGGGGGCACGGAGACTGACGGTGAGATAAGTGACTGTGAGCTTGCTCTTGTGATGGACTGAGCTCCTGGTCCTTGCCTTCTGGTGGCTCTCATGTGAGCGGATCTGCCACTCCCTCTGGTCTGCAGAAGGAGTAGGAGGGGCCATGCGAAGAACATCCGCTTAATGGAGGGTTGGGACGCTTTGCTCATTCCTTTGAAGTGAAATTTTAAAAGGGAAGCTAAATTAATGAAATGTAATAGGATTTTGCTGCTTTCCTTTCAAACCAGGTATTTACCGCCGTAACATTCACAGAGCATTAAACATTTACCACTTGGCTATTCATGTGTACGTGAAAGGCAGTGTGCCTGGTGGTTCCAACACAGACAGACCTGTGTTTGAATATAGTTCCACTAATCGCTTGCTGTAATTAAGCTAGTAATTAACTAGTCAGGTACCTTTTTGAGCCCGAGTGTACTTGGTTATAAACTGGGGCTAATATCCTCCCCATAGTGCCATCCTGAGGGTTAAATAAAACAATGCATGTAAAGCACTTAGTGCACTACCAGGCACATAGTCAGTACTCAGGAAAGAGTTGCTTTTTGTTAATAGTTCATGTACTATCTCCCAACAAAATGGGTCTTTGAGGGTATAGTCTCTCATCTTTAATCATTGTATCCTAAGGCTTGGAGCCTTGAACATCATACACAGCAATTAATCGTTAGTTGATAGTCCTAGATTATGCTGGCATAGCTTCAGGGACAATATGGGCAATTATCCATTTAACCCGGAAAATTCAGTCCCCCACATGGAATTTTTGTTATGGTCTAATTTGGTTATCTGCCTAATTAACCCTTAAATAATGGTCACATCTATCATTCTTGAAGACTGGTATTGGTGCTTTTGCCCCCATCCCCCAAAAGTAGATCCATTTGCTTTATTTCAGTAATCTAGAATCTGCCTTTTTTCATCCTTTGCTTACCTAGGCCTGGGGAGTGTGGGTAAGAACCATGTTCCTCTTAAGGGGGCAGAGTTCTTCTCCAAGTTGACTGCCATATATACTGAATTGCCAGGAATACTTCCAGCTCTTCACCTCACTCTGTCCCTATGGGCCAACCCGGGCTGGCTGGAATGTATTAATGAAGAGCTCAGAAGTCAGGCCATCACCTCACAGTCACACATACCTACAAAACAGGCGACACGTAGGAAAACACATCTGGATGATGGACTGCGGTTTCCGCTTTCCAACTGGACTTTGGCATGTCACATAGAGGGGTGGCTCTAGGGACTTGCAAAGCAGCAGTCAATGGGGCTGCTGATATGCCCAGCCCCCATAGGAGTGGCAGGGAAGGTGAATGGCAGGAAGGGAGCCTTCTTGGGGGTCCTCTGAACTCTTTTGCCTGACAATCCCAGTAGCAAATGGCATCAGCCTGTCTCACCCAGCAAGGCTTAATGGCCGCGCTCTGACTTAAAAACACAGTCCCAGGGAAAGCATTAACATTCTGAGCTCAGCTGTGTCATCCCGGTTGCCATGGCAATGCCAGGAAATATATTTTGTGTCCGATGGTTATTTCTCCACACTAATGAAATGGACATTTTTCTTCAGTGAATTGAATCAAAACTAATTGAGTAGTAATCAGTACAGACCCTGAAGTTCAGGGAAATGTAGTCCGACTAGTGCTTTGTAGAAATGCAGAAACCATTAACTATCTTCAAATGAGATTTTTTTTTAATTAGTGGAATCTTAGCAACCTATTACAGGAGGGTGTGAGTGTTATCACACAAAAAGCTCCTCATTTGTTTAGTGCTGGGAGGGGAAATTTATTTTCAATTAATTCAAGTGCCGATAGGGTTCTATGGTTTGTGTGCCCTCTGCCCCAATAAATATCCTAAACTGATGTGTTCTTTAGATGGACTTTCATATATATATGAAATATATATATTTCATGTTTTGGATTCTCAGATGTTTTCAGAGAAGGGTGCTTTTTGCGGAGACCAACTATTCCTGAAGCCCATTGAGGAGTGAAGATAAAAAGGTGATTTCTTTTTGCTTGTTTGTTTTTGATATATCTCAAAGCTAAATCTCTTCAACTTCAAATTGCACTGTGATGTAAAATGCTACACAGAGAGATGGCTGGAAGCCACAGGGTCGTGATCTTTGTCTTCATATATATCTACAAATAATTCTTTGATTAATCTAATAGTTCTTCTTGCTTCCATTTGGATTGTGGATGTAAAGGAAAATATAAGCATACATGAATCTCCTATGTATTAATACCCCCTTCTGAGAACATAATATTGTGTATTATTACAAGTAGGTCGTTATCTCCTTTGAATATGGGTCTAGCTCACAGCAAAGAGACATTTGGTTATGTGCAAATGAGTGTCCCGTCCCTTCACTGCAATAATCTAGAAGCTCGTCTCTAAATTTGTAAGACAGCTGGCTTGTCCGGTGTGGTCCCACAGCGGGCTAAGGATGGCTAAATGTATTCCCAATTTTAAACGTCCTGATCCTCTTTGTAGAATCTGCTGTGATATGTCTGAGCTCCCTTTGCCCTCAGAGCCTTCTTATGTCATGTGGCCTTGGGGACTAGGAGTACCAATCCTTCTTTCCCTCCGTTAAGGTGATCAGCAGTGGGGCAAGAGCCATTCCAGTAAGGCTGTCTTCTTGAGGTCGGTACCAGAGCCAGCTTAAGGCAGATGGGGTTTGAGGAAATGCACCCCAACATTTGGTAAATGGACAAACAGATGAGTCATTTCCCTGGGACTCAGAATCGAATGCTTCCAACCAGCACTAAATTCACATTAAAAATTGATTGCCCTATAATTTTTAAGAACAGCCATACCTGCTGGCACAAGTTAGCATTTCCTTGAGATGAGCTAAAGCTGCCTGGAGTCAGTCTCTCAGCCAGTTGGTGGGATGAGGTGCGGAGGAAGGAGCAGCGGACGGGAGAGAACAGAGACTCAGCTCTTCCATTCACACCTTCCGCTTTCATAGCCTGGGGGTCTAAAGTGGGAGAAGCTGCTTTTCTGTCGCCATAGCAACTTCAGTGCATCACCCTGGGATCAGGGGTTTGAAAAGCAAGGAATGCCAAGCTTGGAGGAGTTAAGGGTGGTGGAAAGAGGATGGGTTTTTGCTAGAAATAAACACAATAAGGTGGCAGGGCAATAGAGGAGAGTGGATTTATGGTTTATGACATTCCTAAAATATCTTTATTTAATAATGAAAACTTCATTATCCGGGCCTGGGTTGAAGTGTTGCTATGGGCCCTCTGAGGATCCCAGCAAAGATCTTTCATCTTGACAGAAGTTCTAAATTACAACATTAGTGTTCTAACCGAGAGGCTGTTATTGCCTATTTGGTCTGTCCAGGGAAATGAGACACACGTTGCTGGAGAGTGGGTTATTGAAATCTAATAGCATGGAATATTAAAAATGGGGGCTGGGTTGGGGGGAGGTCTCTCTCTCTCTCTCTCCCCTCATGAGCTGGGGATAAATTAAGTGATAAACCTGGGTTGTTTACCAAAGTTTCATTATTTTTCAGGAAAAAAAAAGTAATTTATCTTTATTATGGCCAAAGCCATTATTATGTTTCACATCATTAAGAAACCGACGTAAGGAGACCCCTAAAGCTAATTTTCAGACCAACTATATGAACCTATTATGCCTTTATTTTCATCCCTGGTATTTCTACCTCCGTTTCAGCCATGCAGCCTGACCTCCAAAAAAGTGTTTGGTCTTTGGATGTTTCAAAGACAATTAGGTCTAACTGGCTCCCGGTGTTTGACTAATGGTCAGAACGGATAGCTCTCCAGATCACAGTTCAATTTCCACTCCTTCTGGCGGGGCTGGAAAATGGCCTGGCTGGGCCGGGAGAATCAGAAGAGGCCCACGTGGGTGAGCCAACGGCTCTCTGCCCTTCTTTCCTTTGCCCCTTCCTCTCTTCCCTCTTCCCTCCCCACTCCATCAACACAAACATATTCACCTTCATTTTCTGTTTCTAAGGCCAGTCTCCCCAAAGGGAGGGCAGCTGCCTCTGTTATAATAATAGCAACCCAAGAGTGGGCTTACTTTGGGCGAGGACCTTTGTTCAGTGCTTTCAATGTATTATCTCATTTAAGCCTTGCATCTACTTCTGAGACATAACTTAGGACTCTACTTCCAAGTGAGGAAGCTGGAGTCAGAGAGATCGGGTAACTGAGCGAAGAAGACCACATGGTTAATACCCTGCAGCACTGGGCCTTGAATTCAAGCCTTTTCGTTCAAAAGCCCAGACATGCTGCTCCTAACTGCTATACTGTACTGCCTCCCATACATGGCGGTGCTAAAGGTGTTCTCCTGCCATATCACCCCCGTAACCCCACCCCCATCCCATTAAGGCTTTCCTTAAGATGAACCCAATATTAAACACTCCTTTGCTTTAAGAAGGAAGCTGGATGTCCCTTTGTAAAATACAAATGTATTCCTGATTATAGGGTGGCAAGTTTGCGGCCAACTTTGGTCAGCAATGATGTGTCATTTATTTAGGGGGGAGGGGTGTAATACTACACAATAATTCTGTTCTTCTGGAAATACTCAATGAGATATGGCATTGAAAATGTCTTTTAGAGCTATGGTACCAGACAGGGCCGTATCTTTCCACATGAGTTAGTATTGTGATTACAGAAAACTTCAGTCATTGGCAGAAAGCAGGGTCCTGAAGGGTTATGAAGTAGGTCGGTCAGTGTAGCTGGAGAAAGAGAGGAAAAAAGGCCCTCTGCTCAGGGCACTGCTGGGAAGTAGGCTGGAGAGAGGCCCTGTAGAGGACACCCTGGGCAAACAAAGAAAGGGCACGAGGTACAGGTGTGGGTGCGTGGGTAGGCAGACATGTGTGCAGGATGGGCATACATTGTGGAAAGTAAAAGGGAATAGAGAGGGTAAGTTGAGGAAAGGTGGTGGCCTCTGACAAAAGGAAAAGCCAATGCTGAGAACCAAACTTTTCCGTTTTCATTCTTTATTCCTTATTCAGGCCGGGGCCTATGTATATAATTCAGGGGTTTCCAAACCTGGCTGAGGTTCAGAAAGAAGACTTAAGAACCTTCCCAGGCACTATGCAAGGCTCTGATTTAGTAAGCCTGTGGTAGGGCCCGGGTATTTATACTTTCTAAACATCTTTCTGGGTGACATCTACTGATCGCTCAGCCTCAGGGCCTGTGCGAACACGCGGCCCGCACAGCTCTTCGGTTACACACCCTGCCTTCCCCTCCTCCCTATGGGACTGCAGCTGCTTAACGCCTACTCACCACAGCTCCTGGGCGAGCATCCCCTCCTCAGTGTGCCTTCCCTGACCTTGTCTGCTCCTTTGTTATGCAACCTAGACAGCTGAGTTCTCTTCCTTCAGAGCACTTCTCTCAATTCGTAATTATATTCTTGGAAGGCGAGATTCCATAAACATGAGCAAAGACTATATTTGTTTTATGGAACGCCAGTGCCTCTCCAGTACCTAAAACAGACCAGAACATGGTTTGGTGATTAACAATGTATGTAATTTTTATTGTTTGTCTTGGCCTGGGTTCCCTAGACATTAGGGACGACTGAGGAACTTAATAGCTCTTTATTTGGGAGTGCATTCCAGTGGAAAGAACTGTTAGGATATAAGAAAGCTAAGACAGTAAAAGGAGGAGGAACAAGCACAAGGGAGGCATTGCTGAACCAGATACAGCTTTATAACAAGTTCAACTGATGGTCTTTGCGAGGCTTTCTGAAAGGTCCAGTGAATTAACTGTGTCTCCAGGGGAGAAGACTAGGGGATTTGGTGGCCTCCCATTGGTCAAAATGCAACTCATGAAGCATGGACTTCCCTGCACTTATTGGGGGCATCTTGGTGGCGGGTCTAGGCCACAGGCGCAGGCAGTCACTGCTGCGGAAAGGGATTCTTAGTGTGTTGCAATGGTGGTAGCCTCAACAGCAGCTGGGCTTTGTGACTGTTAGTACAGGACAAGCTGTTGCTGTGGCTACACTAGCTACCAAAGGAGGCAAGGTGTGGACGTGGGTGAATAGATGGATTTATCCTGCATCCCTGCTGTGGGCTGGTTGAGTCTGCAAGTGAACTACTCAGGGTCAATATTGGTGAGAGGATGAGGATGGTAACCATTATGATGGTGATGATGATGCCGATGATGACGTCATGACTGTGACAACCAATGCTTCATTATGTCCACATGGTGCCAGGTAGAGAGCTTTATAGAGAATTCACATATACAGAGATAATACCCAAATACCCATTCTGAGAGGGATTCAAGGCAAGAATTACTCATTCCCAGCATTACCATTCTAACTTGTCCTTATCACTTCTACCCTGATCACCCAAGAACTTCCTAAAATGGTCTCACTTCCTCCATCTTTTCTCTCCACTTCATCCTTCTACCTCTTGATCTTCCTAGAACACTGCTTTCACCATGTCAGTCCTTTGGTCCCTCATCATATTATATCAACTTAGGAACCTCTGCCTGTCAGCCAAGACCCTCCATCATAGGCCTACACTCTCTATTCAGTTTGATGTTCAAGGATGTCCTTTTTAATGGGATGGCTTCTTTGTAGCACATACATGCTTTTGTTCACTCTAAACTTCATGCCCCTTTTAAAAATGCCATTTCCTATCTAGAATCCAGAAGGCTTTCTCCTGATCTTCACCTGGACGGGTCCTTTGTAATTTTCAGTGTCCATCTCAAGTTTCATATTCACCGGACATCTTCCTGTTATGTGTTGAATTGTACCCCTCTAAAAGATGTCCAAGTCCTAACCCTTGATACCTGTGAATATGATCTTATTTGGAAATGGTTCTTTGCAGACAATCAAGTCGAGAGGAGATCATTAGAGCAGACCCCAATCCAGTAAGACCGTTTTCATGATAAAAGAGGAAATTGGGAGACAGATGTGCACACAAGGAGAATGCCATGTGAACATGAAAGCAGAGATCAGGGTGATGTTTCTTGAAGCCAGGGAATATCAAAGACTCCAGCAAGCCCCCAGAAGCTAGGGGAGATGGAACAGATTCTCCTCATGGCTCTCAGAAGGAGCCAACATGCCAACACCTACATTTGGGACTTTTAACCTCCAGAACTGTGAGACAATAAATTTATGTTATTGAAGCCATCCAATTTCTGTTACTTTGTTAGAACAGCCTTAACAAACTGAGACATTTTCTTAGAGTTCTCTAGCTATTACTGCCTTTCTCACTCAATATTTTCAAAGCATGCAGCCTTTCCCTCACAATTTAGCCTTTTTTTAAAAACATTTATTTATTTTTGAGAGAGAGAGAGAGAGAGACAGAGACAGAGAGACAGAGCACAGTGGGGGAGGGGCAGACACACACACACACACACACAAAATCTGAAGCAGACTCCAGGCTCTGAGCTGTCAGCACAGAGACTGATGCGGGGCTTGAATCCATGGACTGTGAGATCATGACCTGAGCCGAAGTTGGATGCTTACCCGACTGAGCCACTCAGGTGCCCTCCCACTTAGCATTTAAATATATTCTTGCTTGATTTGTGAACATTGATTATATGCATCACACGTCTTGTTTCCCAGTTAAACAGCAAGATCTTCAAAGTAGAGAACATGGCTGATACATAGGTCCTAATCCAGAACTAGCACATAGTAGTTGCTCAGTAAATGTCTCTACCTTAGTCAGCCTGGGCCGTATGAGGTTTAGGCCTGTCTGGTAATAGGAAGTTCATTCTTATCTTTAGTTACAGTATGTGAGGCCAGTGGGTAAGTGTTACCTGAGAAATCATGTTGCAAGTACTGACAGCCAGGTCCAAACTGAACTGCCGTGTTGGCTAACTACTTTAAACAAGAGCCAAGGTATTCAGTTCAGTTGGTGCCAAGAGGCCAGGGATACAGGTGGCTGCCTCCTGTTCTCCCAGATGAATACCTAAGGCTGAATGCAGGCTCCCTTGGCAGCCATTTGACTCATTCCCAAGCCATCTGCAAGGCAATGCCAGGCATATTTCAAAGGGGCAGGAAAAGGATGAGTAATAAATATTGTTATGCTGCCCATTCTTCTCGTCTAGAGGGCACCAAGGCTTGCCTCGTGAATGGGGCAGGTAGGCTGGGTTGACCCAACATTCCTGGTCCTGGATTAGCATTATTTCCAATAAGCAATCTGGGTTCTAGCCTGCCGAGAGGTACCTGTATTTTAACCCTGAAATTCTCTTGTTTCCAGATTCTGGAAAGATCTCAGAGGGATTAATAATCTACTGGTAGACTTTCTAAGACCTGATTTCTTAGAGCTAAAGACCTAACTTGTTTTTCAACATGTTTTACAACAGGAGACCTGGCCAAGGGATATGGGTCTACACTTAGGGATGGCCTCTTTTCTTGACGGCTTTTCATGACTAGGTTTGTCATGAGAATACACAGGTTATTAAGCAGGACATGGTAGCTACTGTCACTTTGCTAACATCTTCCCAAGCTGGTTCGGACAACTGCTCACTTCTGATGGCACTGTCTGAAATGCACCCTGGTGGCACTCCCACAACAGCGGCCTCTGCAGAGCAGGTCTTCCTCACCCTTCATGTTCTTCTCTCCAACTTGCCTCAGGAAAAACACTTCTTTTTCTTTTTCCACTTATGCCTCCTGAGCTTTGGTTCTGCCTGTTGAGGACCATATAATGTGAATTTCAAGCTCTCTGTAGAGCGAGGCTTTCAACCCTGGCCAGCTCAGGACGTTCAGCACGGTGAGCTTCTATGGTCCTAGGGAGCTATTGCAAGTGACAAGGAGAACAATCCTCATGAGACCTGCCAGCACTGCCTAAAACACATAGCTTGTCCCTGAAAATGACACCTGACTAGAGCTGACATTGAAGTGAACATGGAGCTTCTTCAGAGAGAAAAGAGGTGCCAGTCACATAGGAGGCATGATCCCAACCACTGGGATCTTCAGGAATGTATGGGTAACTCCTTCTTTTTCAAAACAATTTAGGTAAAATAAAATATATCAACTTTTTGCAGGGAATTGAACTGATTCTTTTAAGGGATCATCAATAGTAGAAGGGTAGAGTGATGGGAAGGTTTTTTCAAGACTGTAGAATGACTTAAGCTTGGGTTATGCTTTTCCCACTATGTATTCAAATCCTGCCTTTGCTACTGGTCTTTCCCCAGGAAGACAAACAGAGACAGATGGGGGAATGTAAGAATATCAGGCTGAGAGGAGGTCTTCCTTCTGGGGCCCAAAGGAAAAGAACAACCCTGTGATACTTCTACCCCCTAGAAGTCTCAGATTTCCTATAGGCCATTTATTTGCTCACGTTGGTGACTTAATTTCCTTGTAGACCAGGCAGCTGAAAGTTGTTTGAGGACTAGAACTGAAAGTTGTTTTGAGGATAGGGACTCCTAACACTAATTTGGGTTCCCTAAGCATTTATCATTAATACTGTACAACCTAGTAAATCTTTGCAACCTATAATACTCTTACCTGTTCTTACTGCATCTTCCTCTTTGAAAATAATGGCCATGTCCAATGAGGTGGAGAGTTGGGATGGGTCACTTTGAGTGATAGGTGCCGTAGAGATACTTGTACTCTTTAGATGGATCCTGGTATATATGAATTTATAAAGCTAAGAATTGTTCACTTTTTAGGGGGGTTAAATTTGGAGTAACATAGGGGTGTACCTAAAAAGATAAATTTCTAAGATAAATTTCTAAGCTTGATAAGATAGGTTGGCTTCGGAATTGAGTTCTTATCTCTTTTTCTAGATGGAATGCAAGTATGTTGAGCTATTAACACTTCCCTATCAACGTTTTCATGATAGTTAAGTGACATGAGAATGTAAAAACCAGGGTTGGCAAGTACACAAGCCTGGAATTAAAAGCCTCTTCAACTTTTGCATCCAAGCACCTCTTTCACTCAGTCCTGTTAAAAACACACTGCATGGGGTTTGACATGGAACTGGATATTCAGAGTCCCAACTTCTCCTTCAATCTCAGTTGATGGAGTTGGTTAGATGATTTATACCCTAACCTCTATGTTCCATCCCGGGCCCATCAGTGTTTCCCATTCTCCTTCTCTAGGTGTCCAAGTCTGATGCCCAACCATGATCCCAGCCAGCATAAGTCTCTGTGTGGTTGGAGAGAGTGAGATTTTGAGCCTTTGGGAAGAGCCCAAGCAATTGCACAATTTTAAGATGAATGCCATCTATCCTGTGCCTCTGGCAGGGTGAGGAGTCAGATGGCAGAGTTCATCTCAGGCACCAAGGGCGACTGCAGTTTTAAAGGAAATGTTGAGAATACAGTTTAGGTCCTTAAGAAGTCTTGGATTAGGGAATGCAGGTTTTTCATCTCCTTCTTGGTTCCCATTAGACTGAGCCTCTCCCCTGAATTGACTCAGAAGAGCCCAACTGCCTGTGTTTAAATACAGGCTTGCCACTTGCTGTGTGATCTTGAACATGTTGTATGACCTTTCTATGTCTCAATTTGCTCATCTGTGAGAGGGGGATAATATGGTATTGATTTCATAGAGGATGTGAGGAATAAGCGTAAAGATCTAATGCAGCATACATAGTAAGCTCTCAGTAAATGTTATTCAGTGACATTATTATTATGTCAATGACCACACAGAAGATGAGGGCTATAACTCAGCCAGAGAAATTATCCTATACAGGAATCTACTGCTTTATGGACACTTGTTAGGGGGAGGGGGGGTGATTTTGCTTCAGAAAAAAATGCAGCACAGGAGAATTTTAAACAACATACCCTCCACTACATTTAAAATATGACTCATTTCTCCAACCTAATTTACACCCTTTATTTAGAAGCACACCTTTTGTTAGAGCAGCGCACACCTGCAATGTATAACAGTATTCACTGCAGAAACTCAAGTTAAGAAACTGGAAGAAATTGAAGGATCTAATATTAATGAAGTACCAATCATGTGCTAGGGAGACATACATTATTTTATTAATTCTTCTAAAGAGTCATAAAAAGTGTCTCATGTCTCTTTTATAGATGTAAAAGTAGTAAAATGTTCCAAGGTCAGAAAGCTGGTAGATGTCAGAGCTGTCGATGCTCATTCTATTGGACCATGAAGCTCTTGATGACAGCAATCTTTTTTTAAAGTTTACTTATTCATTTTGAGAGAGAGAAAGAGAGGAAGAGAAAGAGATAGAGAAAGAGAGAGACAGAGAGAGACAGAGAGAAGGAGTGGGGGAGGGGGGAGAGAGAAAATCCCAAGTAGGCTCTTAATTGTCAGCGCAGAGCCCAACTTGGGGTTCAAACTCACAGACCCTGAGATCATGACCTGAACAGAAACTAAGAGCTGGACACTTAACCAGCTGAGCCACCCAGGCAAACCAACCAGAGCAATCTTTATTCCTTTTCCTGTGTCCCCCTTGTCACCCCCTTCCCATTCATCAATCCTATTGTCCTTGAACTCTTACCCAAGGACTCCCTATGCTTCTCACAGGAGAAGAAATGAGCTTCATTGGCTCAGGAGCACATTTGTTTGGGGTGTGGGAGAACAGGATGATGGACAATGGGAAGCAGGGATACAATGCTGTAGTGCAGCTTAATTAAATTAGCTCAAGATAATGGTATATCCTGAAATGGGAACACATCCATTAATGCTGTTATTATTATCAAGGACACGAATGGCCCATTGAGGATTGATGAGAGAATAAACTGTCCATATGCTGTGAACCATAAGGAAACAATTGATAGGAAAAACCTTAGCGAGGAACTTTGGATGGGATTGATAATGCATCCTCCACAATAAAACACACACACACATCCACACGCATAGTAAAAGGGATGTATGCCTGGCATCTGGTTAATCAATGAACTGTGAAGGGACTGAGACAATAAAGTGAGCAGGTTCCACATTAATATTATAATATGATATGTTTATAGGATGGGAACACTCAAAAGTGATTCTGGCAGCAACGTATAGGAAATATTTTAATTGAGTTCGTGTTCTGCAGCAGAAGCACAGACTTCATCCATCACTCAAAGAAGGGGGTCACAGGAAGGGAAGATTTTGGCCTCGTCTGCCCCTGTAAGTGGCCTTTCATTTTTATTAGATGTAACCTGTACAGTGCATTATTTTAGACATTGACTATTTAGCCAGGGAAGTTGTTTAGGAAGACACAAGCCTTGGCTGCCCTGTCTATACCCAAAGGAGGTTAAAATAAAATATGCATATCTTAATGCCTTCCTGAAGCCATAAGCCTGTTCTGGTTCACTGGGGATCCGTCTCTGCCTATATGATCTATGGTGTTATGGACAGAGGGGAGGTAGATGCAGCCAATTATACCCATGGAGCAAATCCGGAGAAGAAGAGATGTATTACAGGCACAAGGAATGATTTGCTGGCAAAAAGGGCTCCATTAGCCCAGGAAAGAGGTTAGAGGGAAAAGGTTCACAGCATAAGGATGCAGATATGTGCCAGGGAATGTCAGGAAGGGCTGCCAAGGGTGAAACAAAGGGGAACTCCCCACCTGGAAAATGTTCCTCCTGATAGCAATCTGTTCCAAGTGAAATCAAATGGTTTGCAAAAATGTGCTGGAAATCACAAACGTTTTGTGGGTTTGGGATGTGAAATTACTCAATGATCAGGCCTTATGTATATAGCCTGTGGATGGCTTATGAGTATTGATCTTGAATCTTGATAGGACCCACTGGGTTTGCTCTCAGGTCCACACATTCAAAATGGAGATACTCTCTCCAGCC
Source organism: Cryptoprocta ferox (assembly GCA_028646485.1). Lineage (NCBI taxonomy): Eukaryota > Metazoa > Chordata > Mammalia > Carnivora > Eupleridae > Cryptoprocta > Cryptoprocta ferox. The sequence goes on from CM053562.1 coordinate 31,926,223, forward strand.
TGTTCAAGTGATGGTGCGGCACCTGCCCTCTGACAGCCACTTTACCGTCAAGCTCTGACAAGTCTCCAAACGTTGCTGGCACCAGACTTCTCTGTTAGTCTACTCCAGTGGCCTTAACCAGGATGAGGGCTGGAGGTCTACCACTCACTGAGTTGTGTATTTATGTTGAACAGTGTTGGGGCACCTGCTCTGTGCCAGGGTCCATGCTGAGTTCTGGGAATAGAGTGATGGCCTAGACAGGCTCCATCGTCTGCTCACAGAGCTTATTTATAGCCAGGGGTAGAGAGAGTTGGATCAGCAATTATAGTGAAATGTGATCAGTTCTAAGATAGAAGACATACAAGTTACCATGGGAGCAAATAGCAGAGACAGAGACTCCTCATCCGGACTACAAGAGAGAGAAAGCCTTCCCAGGACAACAGTGTTGAAGCTGGAAAAGAAAGAAAAGGGGAACTATTTCACAAAATTGCTCATCATCCTTTGAAAGGGTAGTGCTAGTTCTTCACTCCCACCCTTCCCTTTGCCTCCTGCCCTCCAGCCCTGAGGAAATCCTTAGAGGTTCCTGAAAGGGCCATGCTCTCTCTTATCTTTGAGCTTTTTTATTCTGGTGTGTCCTTCTCACAAGTTAATTCCTATCTATCCTTTAAAACTCTTTTCATTGGGAAATTTACAAAAGCTAGCTTGCATGGCGGTTACTGCTGTTACCCAGCAGACCAGGATTCAGTCTGATTCTGCCCCTGAGTTGTGAATCCTTGGGCCACTTACTTCACTTTGCTGAGCCTCAGGTTTTAATTTGCAAAATGGGGGTGTAATAAAAGTACTTCCTACTGGGATTTGAAGGGACCCAATAAATGGTGGCCCTCCTCTCCATCCAAGTTTTGGATAAATTGGAATATATGACAAAATAATAAAGCAGATGAGAAATTAAACATCCATGGTTTTAGTGATTAAGCTGCTACTAAAGAAAATGGTTGTTACTGTATTTTTTTTATTGATTGTAGGATGTTCTTTCTGTTCACACTGAACATCTTTGTTTTTTTTTTTTAATTTTTTAAATGTTTATATATTTTTGAGAGAGAGACAGAGTGTGAGCGGGGAAGGGGCAGAGAGAAAGGGAGACACAGGATCTGAAGAAGGCTCCAAGTTCTGAGCTGTCAGCACAGAGCCGGATGTGGGGCTTGAACTCATGAGCTGCAAGATCATGACCTGAGCCACAGTCAGATGCTTAACCAACTGAGCCACGCAGGCGCCTCTCACATTGAACATCTTTGGACTGAAGTGCATTTCACAATCAATGGCATCTTACCATTGCTTCTGGCCAGGTGTCCATTATGATATTATTGGTACCTGTACACACCTGAACTTGAGTTATTCTTGCTGGCAAGACCAGGCCACGGAACCTCTTGATGTTTTTGTCAGTAAACTACTAAAGATCATTTAAGGAAGGACTATAAGTCCTAGCTGTTGCCTAAAAACCTTCTACTGACACCTCCTAAAAGGTAAAGTGCCAGCATTACAATCTGCAAGATGGAAGTCTTTAGAAGAAAATCCCAGAGTGATTTGAGTCCTCTATGACATTTTGCTGGCAAAAAGAAAAATGTAATACTGTATATTAAAGATGTAGGTAACTCTGAGTCAAGACGTGTTAGACTCTGGGGGTGCCTGGGTGTCTTAGTCAGTTAATGGCTGACTCTTGGTTTTTGCTCAGGTCAATGATCTCATGGTTCAGGGGATTGAGCCCTGTGTCTGGCTCTGTGCTGACAACACTGAGCCTGCTTGGGATCCTCTCTCTTCCCCTCTCTCTCTCTGCCCCTCCCCTGATTGTGCACATGTGCTTGCTCTGTCTCTCTCTCTCACTCTCAAAATAAATAAACTTAAAAGAAAAACCAGTTAGGCTCTGTAACTTTTTTAGAAAAATGATAACCAACCTATTTTCCTTTTTATGTCAAAGAGTGATATGTCACAAACACTGCAATATGTCTATAAGAAACAGTCTTATTCAACAAGCATTAAAAAATTCAAAGTGATAGAAAGGATTGCATTGCTTAATTGTTAGTGTTTTACTTTCTTTGTGGTACATAAAGTAATGGGGTAGCCTTCCACTTGATGGTCCCTCCCCTCCCCTCCCTTCCTCTCCCCTCCCCACTTCCTCTCCTCTCCTCTCCTCATCTCTTTTCAAGTAGGCTCCATGCTCAATATGGGGCTTGCACTCTCTACCCTGAGATCAAGAGTCACATGCTCTACTGACTCAGCCAGCCAGGCACTCCCTCCAATAGTTTTCTTATTATTTCCTTTTTCATAGCATCTTACCCTTGTTTTATGGATGTAGTATTTTCCTGAACCTGGAGACTTTTGGCAGACTGGAGGACGTCAGAGATGTAAAGCAAAATGAGTTTAGAGCTGGTACAGTGGACAGTTTATTCTACTGATGTGGTCTGAGTGCTTGCCTGGTAGTGTATTGGTTTCAGGCATCACTACTTCTTGGGGTAACACATCTCATGATGGCAGCTTGAAAACCTGCTGGCTTCTGAGGCTTCATCTCTATCTGGACATCTTGGCTCGGAAGTCTCACATACCTTCTTGGCACCCTGAGCTTCCCAGTATCAGAGCATGTATTTACTGAGTAGCTACTAACGTGCTAGAGTCTCTCCTTTCTCCGTTGCTTTTTTAAAAAATTTTAACACTTACTTATTTTTGAGAGATAGAGAGAGACAGATCATGAGCTAGGGAGGGGCAGAGAGAGAGGGACACACAGAATCGGAAGCAGGCTCCAGGCTCTGAGCTGCCAGCACAGAGCCTGATGCAGGGCTTGAACCCATGAACTATGAGATCATGACCTGAGCCAAAGTCGGATGCTTAACCGACTGAGCCACCCAGGCGCCCCATCTCCATTGCTTTGATCCAAAGTGTGGATCATGGTGTGCATTCAATAAATGTTTATAGAATATATGATTTTATTTAAATGGATTTTAATAATTGTTTACTGAATATCTCTTATTTATGTATGTACCCAGTAGAATACAAAGTGTTGTGTGTCGTTAAACACAAGAACACCACCAACAAAAAAGTAACGGCCAATGTCATTGTGGAACTTATAGTTTAGTAGACAAATTAAGCCAGTACAGGAGCAAAACTGAAGAACGATACAAGACCGTATTCAGATAAGACATGGCAGAATGCAGACTTCAGATTAAGAGCACAGAAGGGAGAGGTTGCCGGAGGTACGTGCTGGGGTAGGTTTCAGGAAGGATGAGCCCTTGGAAGGGGCCATTCCCATCAGGGGGCACCAGCAGTAAAGCATCACAGACAAGAGCTATGTGGACCTGTCACTTCCTAGTCATTGGCATTCACACAGTGCTATTTACATCACGTGTCTTCCCCCCAGCCTATAGGAGAAGAGGAGGCATGGTCCAGGGCACTAAATACACTTTGCCACTTTCTGCTTGGATCCATTACTAAGATGAGTGTGATCATCTGCCCAGCAGTCTTTCGACCTGGGGCAGCAGCAGCTTTGTGGGAAAGTGGCCACCCTTTTACCCCTCCTGCTCTCTGTTCGTTTCTCAGGCTACAGACAAGCCCCTCTATTGTCATCTCTTTGATTTGTATTCCTACGATGCCTTGTTAGTTTTTCATCCTTGTTTTCCTTTCCTGCCTCATGGCAGGTGGCAGTCACTTGGACAGGACTCAAACCATAGCTATTTCTCTTTCTGCAGAGATTTCTTATATTACTTCTACCAAAAGCTATTAAATGTTGCCGCTGACATTTTCTTGTTGGCCACCTGACAATAACAACATTCAGATCTCTGGCCAAACACCTGCTCAGGAAATATGTTGCTGAGAAACTTGAAGCCTTTCTTCTCTCTGTCATTCTTATCCCACACCCCTGGGCGACATTGACTCCATAGCATGGCTCTGAAGTTTACACTTTTTAACCTGGCACTTAAAAACCTTCACGGCCAGATCCGAGTCTACTTTGCCAAGGTATTTCTTCCCTAGGCACCTTCTCACGTTTGACGGGGATGTCTAAGTAGCAGGGCTTAGGTAAGGGGCTGGTTTGGAACCAGAACTCGTCTCTGATTTTTAGTCCAATGTGAGTTTCTTTCCACCATCCAGTCTGCCTGCAGTTTTCCTCTGCAGCCGATGGGGACATCTCTTCCTGATGAGATCCTATAGCATGTATTACTTAGGCCTCTCAAGTGACTTTTTTGAGGGGGATGATAATTTAATTTAATTTTTTCAATGGCCATACAGTAAAATTGACCTTTTTTCTTTTAGTGTACAGTTCCAAGAATTTTAACATATATATAGATGTGTGTAACTATATCATACACAGGATACAAAAGAGTTTTAGCACCCCCTAAAATCCTTTGTTATCCCTTTTTCATTGAGATATAATTGACATATAACATTGTATAAGTGTGAAGTGTAAAATGCCTTGATACTATATACTTACGTATTACAATATGATTACTCCCATAGCATTAGCTAGTACCTCTACCACGTCATGTATCATTTCTTTTTGTGGTGAGAACATTTAGGGTCTAGTCTCCTGACAGCTTTCATATATAATGCAGTGTGGTTAACTATAATCACAATGCTGTGCATCAGATCCTCAGAACTTATTCATCCTGTAAGTTCAAGTTTGTACCCTTTGAGCAACATGGCCCCAGTGCCCCCACCCCCAGCCCCTGGTAACCACTGTTCGACTCTTTTTCTATGCATTTAGCTCTTTTTTATTCTCAAGTGACATTTAATCAAATAGTGCCCTGTATTCCTGGTTAACTTTGTCCAGAGTTGATATTTAGCTGGCATATTCTAGTGTGGTTATACAGGTTGTTAAGATATCAAAAGACTTCTGTGGTCATGTGTAAATAACTGTTACTCGGAATCCCTTAAGTAAACTGCCCCCACCATCATCCCGGCTTTACTACTGACCCCGACTCTGGGACCTTTCTCAGACCTCCTTGTGATCTTGCTATTAGGCTTACACATGCCTCAGTACGGGGTTCCCTAACCCTAGTCCTATGGCATGGCTCATGTTTGTTCTTCCTGGTTGATGCCCGTACCATTTGGGTTGGTACGTTTATTCATTTTTGAGAGACAGAGACAGAGTGTGAGCAGGGGAAGGTGAGCAGGGGAGGGGCAGAGAGAGAGGGAGACACAGAATCCAAAGCAGACCTCCAGGCTCTGAGCTGTCAGCACAGAGCCCGATGGGGGGCTCGAACTCACAAACCGCAAGACCATGACCTCAGCTGAAGTCCGATGCTTAACCAACTGAGCCACCCAGGCACCCCTGGTTGGCAGACATTTTGAACAGCAGTCATGATGTTGTGTGCTTCTTATGCAAACAGCTGCAAAGCTCATCAACTTGTGTGGCCAGTGAAATGGTACCAATATGTATGTATACCCAGCTTGGGACTTTCCACCCACGAAGTTACTGGATTTCAGCAGTATCTGTTTTGATTTTTCTTGCCCCCAGTAGAACTCTGAGCACGTGAACCAGTCTTCCTGCCCACTGCCTCTGCCGCCACCCTCACTCTCCTCCTGGCCGCAGCTGCATGACTGTCTGCATTGCTACTACTGCTAGTGCCTTCCCCAGTCTCCACGCTCCTCCCTTCACCGGTCGGGAGCAGCATTACCTGCCTCTGCCGCTGCCACCAAGCACCTCCAGCCACCATCTTGTCATTTTTCTTGGGACGCTGCCTACAAAGCTAATGCGTCCCATTCCTCAACCACTGAAGCTTCCTCAGTGGCTGCGCCAGCAGTGCTGACTCACGCGGCAGCTCTACCCACCGCTGCTCCCCCTGCGCTGCTCCCTGGCAGTCAGTGCTCGTCCAAGTCCCCAGACGTCACCTCTCACTTCCGGCAAGATTTCAGAGGTTACCCACAGCAATGTTGTTTGGACCCCTAGGATTAGAGATTTGTTAATATTCATAGGCAAGCTTTTGTTTTCTTGGAATACACCTGTGCATCTGGGAGGCTGCACTGAGCGTCCTCCAGTAGAACTAGTTCCCTTCTTCAGCCCCTACTCCATGTTGCTACATCCATCTCATCATGCCAGACAGATTTTTTTTTCTTCCCTCAGAGTAGAATGCCTTTTAGGGGTGGATCCTACAGTCATCCAGTGTGGTTCTTCCTCAAACCCATCCCAGAATTTCAGAAAAGTCCATTCCTCTCTGAACACCAACACTGAGATGTGAAGGTTTTTCTCCCCTCTGGAGAAGGTTCCACTCACATGAATCACCCTGTGAAAATGAACACTGGGGAAGGAAAGGCAACAGCCTCCCAGAAATTTCTGTTTAGATTCAACCAAGGTCTCCTCTTGGCATTCTCATGCCTCACTTGGGGGGAGAATCCTTTCTACCCCCCACCCACCTTTATATTCTCTCATATCATGCAACATAGGACTAGGCACCTTGTAGACATTTAATATAACTTCATTGAGTGAATGAAGGGATATATTCATTTCTCTGATGGGCATCATCAGAGCTTGTGACATTAGGGGCTTCCTATTCTGCTGTGTGTCCCAAGGCTTCAGAGATCTCATGAGTCTCTTAAAATTATAAGCAAAGATTCTATATATGTGAGCGTTTTGTTTTTTTTTTCAAAGGGAAGCCTATAGCTTTTTTCCCCCGAGGATTTTCATACAAGTCTATGCCCTTCTACCTTTAAGGTAGATCTTGGGAATCTTCAAGGGGGTTATCTTACTCAGATGAAAATTCATGATTCTTAGTGTCTCAAAGTCTGACGGAGTCTGGAAGTATGTGGAAGTGGGTGCCGAAGTAAAAACAGACAGCTCTCCAGATCACTCTGTCTTAAAAGAAAGAACTCAATGCTTTGCTCACTTACTGGTCAGATCCGGCACTCTCTGTTGGCCTGGGCTTTACTGATGTAGAATCTTCTTTGTGACTGCTGTCCCTTGGCAGCTTGGCAGTCTACCAAGTCATGCTCATTTCCTGGTCTATCTGTGTCCCTGTTATCAATGTCACTGGGCATTTTTCAAATAAGCTGTTTAGATCCTCTATTTTGGGGAATCAATAGAAGGCTCCCCAAACATATGCCTGAGTCTTTTCCTTCAGAGTCATACTCAGAGGGGGGCACTGAACAAAAAAAGATGAGTTGTGTTACTGACATCTTGGGTTGAAAACATACTTGAGATTATCCTTTAGATGTCCTACAAGCCTAAATTCAGCCTACCCTGAATCCATGATGACTTTATTAGACTAAGATACTGTAGAAGTAAACTTTTCAAAGTGGGAATGGGGATGGGGGTCTTTAGTCATGAAGCGTTTCATCAAACTGATGTAATCAGAGTGCTTTTTCCATGGGAATTAGCTTCTCCAGTATACGAGGTTTCACAACCTGGCATTACCCTATGCTTTCAAAGCAGCAGGCAACAGTTTACTTTGAGAGCAACTAAAAACAGTATAAGCACCCCCAAACACTTCAGGAGCTAAAATAATTACAACTTCCATCCTATAAGAATACCTACGATGGGCTAGACATTCACAAGACTTTTTACTACCTTTGTATCTCACAGTTTGTGGGAGGGATAGACAGAAAGAAAAAAAGAAAAGAGAGAGGCAGGAATTGTAGTCCCAACTCTCAGCAGGAGGCAGCCCTTAGATGGAACCTCCCTCCTTTTCTTCCAAGAGGATGCTATCGGGATTATAAATTACCAACCCCAGGGAATCAGCTTGTCGCTTTAAGGCTATTAAAGGGACCAAGATGAGCCGGATTCCCAAATGAGTTTAGAGGATTACTGGACCAGGTGGAAGGTGGCTGCCCAAAGGGGAAAGAGAAATTGGCTTCTAGTATATCATTTTGGAGTTGTCCAGAGTTAATCCCCAGACTGATTTAAGCAAGAGGAATTGGAGATAGTAATGGCCAATTGGCTATTGCTTCTTCGTGATAACAGCTGGTGCTCTCACAACAGACTGCCTAACCCAAGTACGGGGAACATGAGAGGTGGGAGCCTTAGATGTGGGCAAGATGATAAAGGAGGGAAGTGAGGGGGTAGGTGTCGGGCAGGGGTGGGGGCCGGGACAGGTTTGGGGAACGCAAGTGTCCTCTGCTTGTCTGTGACTAAATTCGGGGAAGACAAATCAGGCCTGCTTTTGTTCCACACAGGGACGATAGCTTCTGGGCGGACAGCACTCTCCAGAGACAGGAGCTAATTTTCTCCCTGGATTAAGGAGAAGATTCATAAGGTCAATGGTGTGGGCTGTGCAGCCCACTCCGAGGCTGTCCTGGAAGCATCCATCAAGCCGGGGGCCAGCCGTCCAGTCTTTGCCATTGGCAAATATCTATTTTAGGTTGACCCCGTCCTCACTTGCTGGAGGCCAGAGATGTTATTCAGTATGTCAGGGAACTTATTAAATTACTGGATGGCAATTTTTTGAATTACCTTTTTTAAAAAAACACAACAACAGGTCCTTGGACATGTGCTTTCTGAGAGGACCTTAGGATGGTTTTCTGACAGGTGGGCACCTTCACACAGGCCTTCGGCTGGATAGATGGGTGGGAGACCTCACTGTCTCTCACGAGGACTATCACACTACCCATCTCATCCAGCCTGGCTTGTCATCCAATGTGCCCCCACATCAGTGCGCCTCCACGAGGCCCTCAATCTGCACTTCCTCAAGCAGAATAGGAATGAAACAAATGCCTTTGCTTAAACCCCCCCCCAAGTCTCAGTTTCTTCCCTTGATACAGTCCTCATTCCTTAGCGTGTCTATTATCTCACTTATAATCCAATTCCAACTTTCTTGTCCAGGCTTATCTCCTATTACTTTTTGCCCAGCACGTTCTCTGAGAAAACCGCCTGTTTTTCCGCGCATGTGTGCCTCTCCAACATTTGTTCATGCTGCTCCAATCGGAGTCCCATCTTCTCTGCCTTTTCTCGGGTACCAGTGCCCCTGTTACCTCATCTGCAAAATCTCCTCTGTTCCTCCCCTTTTCTCTACCCTTCCCCATTCAGGCAGGCATCACGCTCTCCTCTGCTGTTCTCCAAAGGCATTTTTAAATGAATTTCTGCTAGAATGTTTACCTGGGCTACACAAACTCTATTGTAATTTTGCGCTTGCATATCTGTCTTCTCCACAGTGGTGTTCTGGGTCTTCAGGAGTGGATGTTTTCTAAGACCACCAGCAACCCAGCCTCGTCTACATTTTTTTCCCAGCTTCAGCACCTAGCACAACACTTGACAGAAAGGTACACAGTAAACACTCAATTGGAAGAGAGAATGAGAGAAGGCTTGCATGAATGTAGAAAGTGGGACACAGACTCAGAGGTTTTGCATTTTTAGATAGAAAAGACCTAGGGAAGGTCACGCCATCCCATGCCCCGCTGGGTCCCTCTCCCACCCCTCTGCAGACAATTTACACCTAGCCCTTTACTTTTCTGTTCCATCATGTCTTGTTGCCCTCAATTGCTTTAGTCTGACGTTGACCCCGCATGACAAGCAGATCAACTCCTAATCTGCCAGAGCCCCAGTTTTTCTGGGATGTTTGAAAGCTCCTGACAGAACCAGAGGAGAGGCAAACTGTCAGCTCTCACTTGTCAGCTCACTGAGCAGCCCGTCCAAGGCTTAATTTGCACCTTGAAATCCCCCGAGGCCATGGGGCTCTGATTGCTGGTTTAGGCTCCTTCAATAGTCTCTCTTTGGGGATAAGTAGAATAGAAAGGTAGAGGGTAGGGCTTATTCCTAGTTTCTTCCTGAGTCTCCCCATAGAGGCAGTGAGGGGGTAGGGGTGGGGAGACAGGATAGGAGGGGAACCCGAAAATGAGCAATGAACAGACTGGTTTTAAGTTTCACATCAGAGCGGACTACTGACAGGCAAATCAAGTGGAGAACCATTTAAAAACCAGAGAAGAGTCAATGTATACAGCACTGTCCAGGAGACGGCCGAACATCGACACAGGGAGCCACAGTGAGCGCTAAGCCTGACTCAGTGATAATAAAGGAGGCAGCTAAAGCAAGGAGATCTCCCCCGTCTGCCGGGCTTCTATCGCTTAATCAAAACTGACTCCAACTACTGCAGCTGCAAAAAAATGTTCCCAACCTTCCATTAATTTCCATACAATAACCCTCTAATGGGGGAGCTGTTCAGGGGAGGAGGACAATCAATCTGGCCTAATGACACACCAGAGACCTGGGGAAAATGCAAACTTGGAGCAATTTCGTGGCAGGTGCAACCTTGGAAAGCATTACCATTTTTCTAAGTTAATTTGTTCCCTTGATATGTTTGAAATCCATATTTGTACTTTAAAGGTCTAAAATGCAAGATGATTAAAAAATATAACCGGATTTTTGTAAACCTTTCAGCAGAAGCAGGTGATGTATTAGCCGTCTCCATCCTTCCTCTCCCCTGTGAGCAGGGACCACTTTGCCTTCTTTTATCCTTTGCTGTCATCCTAGACGACTATTGAGTCTGTGCTCTTTACTATTTTTACGTTCCGCCCTGGCCCTGCTGGCCAGAGCCCTTTGGTGCCGATAGAGGAAATTGCCACTAGACTGGCTGGCTCTCAGGATGGGGTCCCAGACCCCCAAGGAGGAGGAGCAAGGAAAGCCTGGCCATGGATTGGTTGCCCAGAGACTCTGATGTCTTCTCTCTGTCTCCAAGCTTGGACTCCCAGCCCGGCTTTTCCTCCCAACCAGGTGGGTGAAGAAGGGTCCAGGAGAATAGAATCCAAAGTTGGTACTCGGCCTCCATTCAGTTTCTTGATTTCTGAGTTTCCTTAGGTCTCCCCTGGGCTTGAGGCTGGTCAGGCTTGGCAGCTTGAAACTGGCCCCTAGAGGCACATTAACGCCCCTCCTAGATGAACCTGGCTGTTCCCTTTCCTCTTAAAACTTGTCCTAGGAAATCAAAGGGCAAGTACTCTGCTCTACTGAAATGTGCTCCCTCCCTCCCTCTCTCTTCTTCAAATTCCCATTTGGAATACAATGATGCCATGTAGATTTCTGATCCCTAGTCTGCCATCTTGCCAGAAGTCAAGTAAACTAGCTGGGTTGATGGAACATGAGGTCACTTCCTTCCCTTCTGTCCACCTTTGTCTGGGGAATCCCACTCTGAAAGAGTTCTTTCTAGATTCTTGAGAATTCCTCTTCCCATGTTTCCTGTTGCTTCTCCAGAGCCACAATGGTCTGTCATTGGCAGGGGGATTCAAACAGCCAGAACCTTACAAGTTCTTTCAGCCTTTAGCAATATGGTGACATTTCATTCCTTTTAATGTTAAAGTTTATGGATTAATCCAGAAATTCTCTGAGGATTTGGAGGTATTGTGCTTGGAGATTCAGCTCCAAGGCTTATTATGGTGATTAGAGTTCAAAAGTTGTGTAGTATTTCACCCTCTTGTATCTGGTGCTCTGGGATGAGTTCTCTCTGGAAAGAAGTACAGATTTTTTTTTTTGAAATTTTTAATGTTTTTTATTTTATTGTTGAGGGGGGAAGGGCAGAGAGTGAGACAGAGAATCTGAAGCAGGATTCAGGCTCTGAGCTGTCAGCTGCAGAGCCAGATGCGTGGCCCAAACTCATGAACTGTGAGATCATGACCTGAGCTGAAGTCGGATGCTTAACGGACTGAGCCACCCAGGGGCCCCAGAAGCAGAGATCATTTAGAGCTAGAAGTTAGAGATAGTTTCTTTTGAACTTTCTTTAATTAGCTAATTATTATTTCTTTCTCAGAAAGAGAAAATTAACACTTGTCATGAGCTTGGGAAATACTCTCTTTACTATCCTGCGTTCATACTATCCCTGCATCATGAGAATTCTCATGCAGCAACAATGAGAATGTCCCTTGCAAACCCCCAACTCCAGAGAGTGTACTTGACCAAAAGCCCCAACTGCTGGGCTCAGAGCTCCTTTGCTCTGTTTATGCTAAGGCCACATTTCCTAAAGGTGGCTCCCAGCCAGTGACTAACGTTAATAGGGATGCCAATGTAGACTGAGCCCTGGGAGGTACTGGACTGGTGTGATTTTGTCTTGGTGATTCCCTGATGACTCCGCTGAGACTGTCTGGTGGTCTAAGACACTTTTTTCCTCTCCGGTTCCTTTGGAAGTCTTAGACTTTCTATGGGGTCTGATGGCTCTCTGGGTCTCTTTCTATTTCCCCTCTAACAAAATTCCTTTACTGTGTTTAATGTCACTTTGGCGTCTGCTCCTCTGAGGACCTCGACTAACAGACATAGTCACAGGGACCAGGGAACCATGTCTCTGGGAGATGAAAATTCAATTGATTAAAGTTCTATTTGGTCTCAGAAGTTCAGATAGTATTACTCATTCTGCATTTAAAGGTGCGACTGAAATATAAAACAGGGGCCAAAGAACCCATTGAACTCCTAGATTTTTCCCTGGGTTTTGGAACCTTCTATTTGCATGCAGAATTCACTTTATTCCAGAAATGTGTTGCCTTTCGACTCCTCACCATGTGATACGTGTACGGCACTCTAGGTAACAGGAGTTGACATTTATTGTTAAACCTGTCTTTTGAATCACTCTGAGGGAGACCATAAATGTCTCCAATGTGATTCCATACAGAGACTTAAAATGGCAATGTTATCTATATGTGCAATTATGATTCTTCTATTCCTTTCGAAAGATTACAAGTGCTGGAAAGAGGCTGCAGTCTTCTTCCTTGGTGAGGCGGGGGGTACAGTAAACTCATACAAACACTGTAGGGTCATGAAAATATTATTCTGGTCCAGCTTCTGGGACCAACCTTATTTATCAGGAACACTTCCTTAGATCAAGAGTTGAAATCATCTGGACAGATTCCAGGAACTGTGGTAGGTGTTCCATCTGGTACACTTGGGAGTGCACCAGTTTTAATGCTATAATTTAACCTTTGCATACCACATGTGACCCCCAGTTTGATTCAAATCCCACAGGAGAAGCCGTGGAATTACTGCTAGCATTTATTCTCATTACATGAAACAACAGACATGTAGATATGGCTGTGGTTCCAATCTCTCCTTCCTTTTCCCGAAAAAAAAAAAAAGTCTGATTTTATGGGGATAGGTAGTATTTTATGTTGTAGCAGAAGCTGATATTTGACCAGAATATTCAATCAGAGAAGTTTTATCCATTTCTGACTTCTTCCATTCTTTAGAGCAAAATACTTCTGACATAGTTTACTTCTTTATAAGATGGAAGAATTTAAAAACAGCTTTCATTTTGTTTTCTTATTATTAAAGAAGTATTGCATGTCTGATTTCTTGGTTCTGAAATATTAGCAGAAAACAACTTTTTGGCTCACTCTGAATGAAAGCCTAGTGCTGCTCTCTAAAATTATTTGTCTAGAGGGCAGGCTTGAGATACCATGCACTTATTTGTTCTTTCTTCCACAAATATTTGTTTAAATTTGATCCAACAAATGTTTATTGAGCGCCTGTCGTATGCTGAGTGCCAGGAATTCTGTAGTAAACAAAATGAACAAAATTTCTACCCTCATTGAGCTTATTCCTGGTGGGAGACACAGACAATGAACAAACAAATAAGTATATAATCGGGTAAAACCAACAGTATTTCTGATGGATCAGCTGTGTGGATGTTAGGAAAAGAGGAGTCAGGGATGAGTGCAGGGAATGTAGCTTAAGAAACTGGGTAAATTAAAAAAATGTATAATGTTTATTTATTTATTTTGAGAGAGAGAGTATGAGCAGGGAAGGGACAGAGACACAGAGAGGGTGAGAGAGAATCGCAAGCAGACTTCATGCTATCAACACAGAGCCTGATGTGGGGCTTGAACTCACAAACCATGAGATCATGACCTGAGCTGAAATCAAAAGTCAGATGCTTAACTAACTGAGCCACCTAGGCACCCCAATAAGCTGGGTAAATTTAAAGCAAAGGAGAATACTGAGGGAGATGCAGGTTTGGTGACAGGCTGCTGGGATTTGGATCAAGAATTCTGTTTTGGGTATGTTAAGTCTGAGACTTGTCTATGAGATGCTCTGGTAAAGATTTCATGGCAGGAGTTGGATGGGTAAGTCTGGAGTTTGGCATGTGGATTGAGACTGATAATATGTATTTAGGGTGATACTGAAGGCTTTGGGACTTGATGAGAATCTCAGAGGTGTGTTGATGGAGACTATAAGCATTCCAAAAACTAATTTTGGGGCTCTCCAACACTCAGTAACCAGACAGGGGAAATAGATTCATCAGAACAGGCACTTACCATGTGCCGGGCACTAGGCTAAGTGGTGGAGTTACAAAGAAGAAAAGACATTAGCATTGAGTTCTTTGAGGACAGGAAATGTGTATTATTTTCTTTGGATTTCCAGAAATTAGCACAAAATCAACCACATAGGGCTTTGCTTAACTAAAAAGATAGCATGGAGGGACCATTGCAGAGTTCAATGATGAACCAAAGATTCTGCTTCATTTAATTCTGTACATGTGAGATTCTATCTGAAAAAAAAAAATAAAGGTCATAGTTTAGTAGCGGGGAGAGGCAAGCAGGTAAGGAAACCATTACAAAACAGTGTGATTTTTTTTTCAAAAGGAATTTGGTATAAAACGTTTTGGGAGTGTTAGAGGGACAGAGCTGCTTCTGCCCAGGGCTATCATCAGAAAAGGCAAAGCTTCAATGGTAGAAGAAGAATGGTTGGGTCCTCACCAGGCAGACAAGGTTGAGGAGGACATTTGTCAAATTATTGAGGTCTAACAATTTTGTTGTACAATTTGGTGTTATTGTTTCCTGGATGCAGAGAGATTCTCTGCTATAAACTTCCTGTATTTGCCAACTTTGAGCTCATCTTTGGCTCATTTTCCATAGCTGATGTTTGCCTCTTTTAAAAACAGATTTAAACAAACATTTATTTGGTGCCTACCTTATGCACTAAATTTCTACCTGCCTTCAAGAGCTTCTAACAATGGAATGAAAAATAGATGTTAGCAATCAACAACAAGCCGAGCCAAGATAAAAATATTAAACTGGAGCTCCTAGCTGGCTCATTTGGTTAAATTTCTGATTCTTGATTTCCAGGTCATGATCTTGCAGTTCGTGAATTTAAGCCCCACAGTGGACTCTGTGTTGACAATGCAGAGCCTGCTTGAGATTCTCTCTCTCTCTCTCTCTCTCTCTCTGTCTTTCTTTTTTCTTCTTCTCTCTCTGCTTCTTTCTCTCTATCTCTCAAAAATAAATAAATAAGTAAATACATAAATAAACTATTTATTAAAAAAACATTAAACAGAGGTATGAAGATGTGTTACAGTTATGCATAGGAATGAAGAGTTGATTCTGACCAAGGATAATGGAAGACCACAGAGAGGAAGTAACAAGCCGGTAAGTGGAGTTTTCTAGGTTAAGGAAGTGGAGTATATTTCAGGCTGAGGAAGCAGCATGAGCAGGAATAAAGGTAGTACAATGTTTGGTGTGGGAGGAGCAGTGAAGTGTGACTGTGAATGTTTGGAAGGATGTTTCAGGGAAATTGGCTCAAATGTTTGCAGTCAAGTCATGGAGGGCTTAGAATACCAGGCTGAGGCCTTTAGACTTTAATCTGTAGGCAATAGTGATGCTCTCTCAAAGGAGAGGGAACTTTTGAGCAACCCCTCAAATATCAACTCAATAGGAGAAAATCCTCAGTAAGGTTGGGAAGTTTTCTTATAAAGAGAAGGGTGAGAGCACTATTTCCTCCCTCTCTGGGAAGAGTTTTTATAAACCATAATTATATCTTTTAAAGTTTCATCAAGTCAATTAGTTTGGGGACGTAAGCTGACATGTTTAAATTTTTTTTTACATTTATTTATTTTATTATATGTATTTATTTTTGAGAGACAGCACGTGAACAGGGGAAGAGAAGAGAGAGAAAGAGACACAGAATCCAAAGCAGTCTCCAGGCTCAGAGCTAGCAGTCAGCACAGAGCCTGACGCGGGGCTCGAACCCACAAATCGTGAGATCATGACCTGAGCTGAAGTCGGACACTCAACCGACTGAGCCACCCAGGCGCCCCTAAGCTGACATGTTTAATCATGTGACTCCAAAGTGTTCTCAGAGATATCCAAGACAGAAAAGTAAATGCTTAGCCTCGCCAGAGGACTTCTGGCAAATATGGTGGCTTGACAACACCTTTATCTCTTCTACTTACTTAAAGTCTCATGAAACAACCACAAGGAGCAAAAGAACAAAGCGATTGAGGAAAGTGACACCAGTGAACAGACTGTAAGTTCCATTTTTGTTTGCTTATGTTTCCCTAGAATCTGGTACACAGTAGGCAAATGACTTTTGAATTAATGAAGAGGTGGAAAAAAAGAATTAGATAAAATCTTTTGCAAGATGAAGAGCTGATGGAGGAGTGAAAACGACATGGCAGAGAGGAGGTGGTTGTAGGCTGTGAACTTGTAGAGGGGAAATACTGATACTAGGAAAGATCCCGCTGTTTCTTTACGTCTTGCTCCCTCTCTAGGGCTGGAGTATGTAATCCTGTAGCAGTTGTTAATCTTGTTGCAGTTCACTCTTATCCAATTCAGTATGCTCCTTAGATCCAGAAACAGGCATGCTATGTCCTTGTGCAGCTATCTGCTCTGCCCAGTTAGATACTGTCATTCCTGCCCAAGAAGAATCCATTGGATCCAGTAAAAGCTTCATGTTATGTCTCAGCCACAAAGAGTGTGAAGTGTTTCAAAACTTGGGAGCTTTGAGCTTGCCCCATGGGCTTTGCTGACTGTAGGAAACTACCCCTACCTTCAGCTTCTGGGTCCTTGAATTGACTAAAATAGTTGCTGGCCACTCAGGACAACATGTTCCTTATTATTCCTCATTATTTCCTTCCAAAATCTTTTTATTTTATTTATTTTTTAAATGTTTATTTATTTTTGAGACAGAGAGAGACAAAGCATGAGTGGAGAAGGGGCAGAGAGAGAGACACACACACACAGAATCCGAAGCAGGCTCCAGGCTCTGAGCTGTCAGCACCAGAGCCAGATGTGTGGCTCGAACTCACATGACCTGAGCTGAAGTAGGACGCCTATCTGACTGAGCCACCCAGGCACCCCTCCCTCCAAAATCTTAAAAATATGATTCTTCTTTGAGCGTTAAAATAGTAAAACCCATACACAATGTTTACAATCATCCATTTGTAGAAGAAAGCGGAAAGATATTCTATCCATAAGCAGCTGAGTGATCTAAGGATAAAAATGGAAGGGAGACTTTGGTGGGCTGGCCTTGCAAGGCCTGATGAAATGAATGAATTCCTTCCTGAAGAGACCATAGCATGGTGCTTAAGACCATGACCTTAGGGATACAGACCTAA
This sequence comes from Cryptoprocta ferox, assembly GCA_028646485.1. Taxonomy (NCBI): domain Eukaryota; kingdom Metazoa; phylum Chordata; class Mammalia; order Carnivora; family Eupleridae; genus Cryptoprocta; species Cryptoprocta ferox. Next base: position 31,943,478 of record CM053562.1, read on the forward strand.
GTTCCAATCCCTGCCAGCCTCAGGTGACTTTCTGTAACTGCTTCTCCTCTTTGGGAATCCATTTCTTCATCAATTAAATGAAGATAATTGGTATGTCTCTGGAGTTGTGTGCTGATTAATGAGGTGATATCTGTAAAGTGTTTAGCACGGTGTCTATTGCATTTAACAAGTGATCCTGCATGAAGCTGGAAAAAGGAGGACGCCAAACGACTGAAATTTGTCATCATTCATCTAACACATCCAGAGGACTGAGACATTGAATGTGAAGGTAATGAGCATTCAGGTCCTTCGAGAGTTGAACTCTTTCGGAAAGAGTGCAGTTTCTCAGGATTTTCTATGGCCTCTAGGAGCCATCCTTCAAGGCTCCCCATTCCCCACTTTATATACTCCTCAAAACAACACTGTGGTAAATAAGGTAGCTTTCAGGTTTGCTTGTGTCTGGAAGAGGGAGCTCTAAATACTGGCCTCCAGTATGCTGGTTACCTAGCAAGGGGTGTTTTCATTCTAAATGCATGAGCGTTCGTTTTGATTTATACATTAGTCTCTTGTGAGTTTAGTTCACATGAGTCACCATCTAATCTCCATCCTGTCTGGAGATGAACTCACGTGAGACCTGTGTAGTCATAATTTTTTCCACAGTGTCTCCATTTCTTCTTCTACCTTCCCTTTCCAGGGATGATCTATAGCCACATGACATTGGTTTCTCTCTGTAGATTCTTTCACTGTTTATCCTGGCCCATTTTGTGGCCAGTCAGCCTCTCAGGAGTCTGGAGACCCTGCTCTGTACCATGTCCTTTACTGATACCAGGGTGGCAGCTGTTTTCATGGCTCCTTTGGTTGAGGGGGAATCCATGATCCCAAGAGAATACTGAGCCCAAATATGTCTGATATCTGATATCTTCTGAAGAAGAGCCTAGGCCAGATGTCTCTAGAAAACAACCACATTTCATAGATGTGTTCATACCTATTTGTCTTAATGGGCCAATTTCTTTTGGAATTGCTCTAGTTTTGCTCATGTTGAAAAGAAGATACAGCTCCTATCTCTGGCCCTCTGAAAGGTCTCTCTGTCTCTGTCGCTGTCTCTATGTCTCTCTCTCTCTCAGACACAGAGCATGTTAGTGCTAGCAAAATTCCCCAAAATGTCCATGCTACTTTCCTAGTAAATGAGTGTGATTCTTTCAGAGGGTCTAGTTCAACTATCTAGGAAATAAGAAATCCCCCATCTTCTCTGAGGTATTGGCCATCATCCTCTGTCTCCAGCCAGTTAGTTCTGTTAGACCTTACTGGAATTAATTGCAGATACTGGAATGCATTTTTTTAATATATATTTTTTTTCAGGTTAAGTCTGCTTCTTCCATGATTGCTTTTCTTTTCTTTTTTAATTTTCAATGTTTATTTATTTTTGAGAAAGATAGACAGAGCATGAATGGGAGGAGGAGCAGAGAGAGAAGGAGACACAGAATCTAAAACAGGCTTCAGGCTCTGAGCTGTTAGCACAGAGCCTGACACAGGGCTCGGACTTGGGAAAAGTGAGATCATGACCTGAGCTGAAGTTGGATGCTTAACCGAGCCACCCAGGCTTCCTCAAGATTGCTTTTCTCATCACATCCATCCTTCTACTACTTTGGACCCCAGATAGATGTTCTCATTATTTTCTGGCTGGTCATCAGGGTAGGTTACAATATTTTATCTCCTTTTGTTTTTTCCTTCACTGCTCTGATGCTTTTGAGATATTATTTACTCATCATAAAATTTACCCATTTAGCCACACAGTTTGGTGAATTTTTATAATCACATACAATTGTATAAACCATCACCACAATCTAGACAGGGCACTTTCTTTACCCTACCATGTTTTTTTTTTATGCTACTTTTTATTTTTAATTAATTTTTAATTTTTAATTTTTATTTTTCAAGAGAGACTAAGCATGAGCAGGGGAGGGACAGAGGGAGAAAGAGAGAATCTTACTCAGGTTCCAAGCTCAGCATGGAGCCTGATGCAGGGCTTGATCTCACAAACTGAGAGATAATGACCTGAGCTGAAATCAAGAGTCAGATGCTCAACCAACTGAACCTTGTAGGCACCTCTCTGCTGCTTTTTAAAGTTGGCTAAAACTCCTTGAAAACACCATGTATCTCATATTTAAAGATCCATTACAGGGAAACATTTTAGGGGAAATTTTATTTAAAAGCTTTAATCTGGGTAACATGTCCAAAGTTCTGACTTTGTCAGTCCCAGGCCTGAAGTTCCAGTTGTATTTCTGGGCTTTTTCTACCAGTTAAAGACCACATTTGTCATCTACATCTGCTGTCAACGTGGAATATTTTCACAGATGTCAGGTGTCTTGGGTGAAGATTAACCCACTGGCCTCATCCCCTCTCCATTCCTGCCAGCTGCTATTTTAACAGTCCTTGGTTGGCCTCACAATTCATCTGCTAATATCTCATCTTTCCCTTGCCAATGTACTGAACAGAGTGTCACAGACCTTAGCAGCTTTGGAAAACTGTGCTATCCAGAAGGCAGTACACTCTCTTCAGTTCTTCCCAGGGTCTGTTATTCCATTCAACATTCCAGCCCTTCTTTCATCAAGAAAATGGAAGTGTGTGTTTTGTTCCATGTTCTTTTATTGCATACCAGCATCAGTCTGATATGATTATGTGTGACCCTAGCAGAATAATTATGCCTCATTGGATCTCCATTTCCATTCAGTTATTAATTTATTCAGTAATCAATAAGCATCCAGTATGTGTGAGTATGTGACTTATATATGGCAGACATTGGCCAGCACTGCACTTAATAGTAGCATCTAATTTGATCCTTAAAACAACACTGGTTTTACACTGGGGGAAACTGGGTGGCTTGCTTAAGGCAACTGATGACCGTAATGATAGTGCTATAACTCAAAATCTGATTTTCTCTGATCGCCAAGATTATACTCCTTTGTAGGTTAGTTGTGTTGGAAGTGTGCCACCCCAGTAGAGATATTCAGTAGGGATTTGGCTCTATGAGTCTGAAGTTCATCTGAAATGCCTTAGACAAAAATAGGGATTTAGGGGTCATTGACATACGGATGGTCTTGGAAGCTATGTGGGTAGATGGGATGGCCAGTAGAGAGGGAGAGGTAATCTGACTAGAATTATGGCCCAGACATGGTCTGCTCCTAACATTCCACATTCCTCTGGATTCCACATGTTTATGTTATTGCTTGTCTCTATCAGCTGTTCTTCATGTTATTACAGAAAAACCTAATCATAGCATTGTTCCTTGGTGTGCTTCTGTTGATCTTGTCTTGTCTTAAGAGTTCTTGTCTCTGTTCAGGGCTCTGCTTCCACTCACTCAAGGAAAGAAGAAAACTGTTCTCTTGGGTGCCCATCTCCTATGGCCTGTGGCTGTGTCTAGGTCCTGAGTCTGACTTAATGACTCCATAACCATCTCTTCACCCAGTAGGGGTCAATTACATGCATTGTTCTTCCCCACAACATCCTTTTTCATTGTTCAAGGAACCTTTCCCTGACCTAAGGAAGCATTCTTCTCCTTGATTGAACCTGGACAGGATTGGAATTTACCATGGGGTTCAATTATTCTGGGAAACCAAAATATGGAAAACCCCAAAACATAGACAAGAATGCATTTAGAAAGTCGTATTTTAGATCACAGCTTATTTATAATTGAGCCAGAGACTTGCTTATCTGTTCTTCCTTATGGAGTACTTCCTCAAAATTTGCTCTTTCTTTCTTAACACTGCCAAGTCCCACCTCACTTCCACATTTAGAATTCTTGGGATTCTCCCTACAACTTGTTCCTGTGGGAGGCCTAGATTTATTCTGTCTTGGTTTTGGGTTAATGAGAAGCTTTTAGTTGAAGATTATTTTCACTTTTGTATCTCACACTTCAGACTCCGGTGGCCCACTTGTTAGGTTGTTTATCTCACTCACATATTCAGAGATGCCTGAATGTCTTTATTACCTAAAGAAGAGCCTAGGCCAGGTGGACCTCTAATCCTGAGACTGTGCTATGTACATAATGAACCTTCATCCTGTGAGAGAACTCCGTGAAATTGAGAATAGTAAATAAGTTTTGTGTTTCCTTTGAAAGACTTGAGTTAGATATTTAGAACTTTTTGACCCTGAGGAGGAACAAAATCTTCTAATGCAAGGGAATTATGGCAGTCCTTGTTGATATTTTTATTTTTAAAGAAAAGAAAACAAATCACTTTCCAAAGATAGTTTAAATGTCATCCTGCCTGGAGGAACGGCAATGGGCTAAATGACTTCTCAAGGTCTTCCTTAATCCAAGGATTTTTATAGCCACTCACCCAGAAAATGTGCTCCTTGAGTAAAAATCAGCTAGCTGTACTTTTCCAAGTAAAAACTTGAAGATGCTGTTTCTCTGAAAGTGTCCAGATTTCAGTGATCTATTGCTGCTCCTCATTATGAACCCTGGCACCATCTCTCAGATGCTGGAATCTTCTCTTACTGATACAAGCAAATCCATTTGTCTCAGACGTCTGAGTGACTCCCAGGCAACTCGGAGAGAGTCAAGAGGTTTAGTGCTAATTATCTGGCTGGGTGGCGGTGTATCATGAGCACATGGTGTATCAGGAGACTGCTCATTCTGGCTCAGGAAGAGGCAATATGTACTGGTGGCTTAAAGGCTCTGCAGGTTAGGGCTTGGGAGACTGGCCGTTGCAATGGGCTGAGCCCCCGACTACGTGTAACACAAGTTTCTGTGACCTTTTAGAACTCGTGCCATAGAAGATGGGAGTGTGGGTTCTCGAGTCTAACTGGGTCTACCGCTTATTAACCAAATGACCTTGTACAAGCTACTGCGATCCCTTAAACTCAGCTTTCAGTTTTGCCTTTCATGAAATTTTGGTAACAGTGTCTACTTTATAGAAGCCTGGTAACGATTAAAGGGAATAATTGAATATTATGTGGCAAATCACCTGGTGCAATGAAAGGTGCTCACTACCTGTTCGATGCTGTCATTCGTTTAGTTTTCTTATTTGTAGAATGAAGAGATTGGGCAAAGATAGGAGCTCGTTTCCACCTTTGAGAGACCATGAGTCAGATACCATTTTTTCCATTGTGGCATCTATTTCATTTTCTCCTCCCATCTACTCAGGGACCCCACCATTTTCCCCAATCACAAGGCTGGCTGTCATGGGTCCTGCTGTGCTGACTTCTCTCTTTCCCATAGCATAGGACCTCCCCCTCCCTTGCCACTCACTTCTCCACAGGGTGGTCCTGTGTTTGATAAAAGATGCTGTCAGGTCTAAGAGTGTACATTCTCCTCATCCTAGGCCATTAATCCCGTCAAGTGCTGAGCAATGGTGTTGCCGAGCCTTCCTCTCCTGTGAGCAATCCCCGAGACCGCCTGACATTCATAAGTTCCGGAGCTGTTTTTCCCTCTGAAACAAAGTCATCTCCAAACTTTTACATTATAGATCATCCCAGAGCTTTATTTTCACCATCACTGAGCTGGAAAGGGGACTAAGATATCCCATATTTCCCTCCTCCTCAAAATCAAGCATCTCAAATAAAAACCCCTTTGATTCTCATCTTTTCCATTTGCTCTCCTAATGCTCAAATGAAAACGAGACTTTGCCTTTTGATTTTCACTCCTTTGTCAATTTTCCAGTGGCTGCCAACCCAAGAGCGGTGGGGACAAGCTTCAACAACTCCTTAGGAGCGAGAACGTGATGGTGGCAGTTCTGTAACCAGGCAGATGGGCAGCCTGGGTGTTCCCTCAGTGCCAGTTTTGCTAATGCCCCAGGACTAGTTTGACTAACTATCTCATACAATGGTGACGTCTGTGAGGCAGTGTGGGAGCTGGACTATTCTAAATAGCATGTGTGGGTATCGTGTGCACATATATGGGGTAGGCAAGTTTAAGTTTCCAGCTCCTCCTGGCTTTCCCTGTGGTTTCAAGATAATTTAACCTTCTGATTACTGGGAGAATCAGATGTTCTAACCTATGGAAAGACGCTAATAATTGATCGTGTTGACCCTAATAAGGAGATTTACCATTTGAAAGAGGACCATGTGAAAAGGGTATTTAACCTCCAATACGCTTTTCTAAGGATACAACTTCAAGCAGTCTACTAACAGATTGAGAGAGATGTATTTGCCCTGGAAGTGTGTACCTGGTGTTTGTCAAATTTCAAATCACATATATAAGGTAGCCATGTCACTCTAAGTATATTTCAACATGATTTTACACACACACACACATACACACACACGCACACACACACACACACACACAGAGGCACACACACAGGCACATGCACCTACAGTGGTTGGGGTTCTCTCCCCAGCCTGCCTGATAATGCCTGGACTGGCAGGGATACCACTGTGGCCCAGACTGGCAAGGGCTTGTTTTATTACTGCATGATTATTAAGCTTTGTTCTTCCTTTCCTTTGAACTTTTCAGATATTGTTTTTTTATTTTACGTGGCTCTTCACTGAAGGAAAGCAGAAATTTATTTGGCAGGTGCAGTTCTTTGCTTTAAAATTAAATTGACTCTATCCTTTTGTCTTCTTCCCTCAGAAGCACTTATTTACATATGTTCCCACTATTTCTCATTTTACTTCCTTGTCATTTTCATTGTCCATTTCTCTTCCTTCCTCTATCCTCTTTCTCTCTTTTTTGTACACACACACACACACGCACACACACACACACGGAGTCACTTTTTTGGTTAGATCTCTTTGGTTTTCATATAAATAATTTCTCTTGCCATGTTGTACAGCACTGATGCTGAAGTGGTGTCACTTGATGAACTCTTTGATTACTATTGCCTCCTGGGAGGCAATTATTTTCATGGTTAGGGTGGGTGTTCCTGGATCCTAAGGTTCTGTCCGTTTCCTTTCCTTAGCTTAGACATACAAGTTCTTTTGTGCTTGGCAGTTTCAGTTCAGGTTTTATTGACTCCTATCTTGGGATTTATTTTAATGGAGAGTAACTACTTGTATGCCTGAGACAGAAAACGTTGGCTAACTGTGTTGAATTAGTTAGCTTGGCAATGCTAAAAGGTTGAAGTGGTCCAGATTTCACCAGATTAGCCTAGTGCTAATACAAGAAAATTAATTTAAAATTACAAATAAAATTTATGTGCAGGGCCTTAAAAGGGATCCATGCAAGTGGCGGCCCACAGGCTTAAATCCACTTACTTCAGGATAAATTTATTTCTTGTAAATTGGGATCCTCATTGCCAGACCCTAAAATATTTTGCTACACCAAAAATCTTGTTTGCTCTGCTATAGTTCTATAAAACCCCTTAGTCATCTACTTGACATGTATCCACTTACACTTAAAGATAAGAGAATCTCCATTTGACTTTTGAGCTTATTGTTCAGGTCACCATGAGTCACAGTTGCTCCTGGCTCATGATTTTGGCTTCAGCTTCTGGCCCCTCTGGTCTTGGCTTTCCTTTCTGTTTATCCCTGGGTCCTATCACTTCCAAACCTTCCTTTTCTAGATTGGATTAAATTGTCCTACATTTCCAGCTCATGAAGAAATTCCCTGCTGTACTCTCAGCTCCAAAAAACACAATTTCCACTCAAATTCCATTCTGTGGAGCTAATATCTAGATAGACTAGATCTGTTTGTCTGGTTAGATGTAGGGGAGAGGTTTCAGACAGTTACAGAGCTTCAGTTATATCCATAATGAGTCCAGGCCAATCCTTTGACTTGGCTCCATTAGTTAGCTCCTTTCACCATAAAATAGAAAAATCGTCTTTTTCCTTTTAATAAATACTGCAATCTTATATTATGCAAGGGCTAAATGTCTTCTGTTGTATCATGCAACATTGGAGGTATGCCCAGGGGGCTCTGACAGGCAAAAGGAACTAAACCCACACTATGGATTCTGAAATGTTTCCATGAGGAGGTCACGGAAGACTATGAATGCCAAGTCAACCAACTTGAACTTTATCTTTAGGAAAATGAAATCCACTGACCAAGGTGGTGGCTTCACCAGCTTTTCCTTTTAGAGATCTCCTGTTAACAGCTCATGGAATACTGGTTGGAGGAAGCCATGCTTAGAGGTAGGAAACGTAGTCAACCACTGTAGTCCAAGTGTCCAAGTGAGAGACTAGAACACTGATGGTAGGAAGGAAAAAGAGGCAAAGGAGAGAAGAGGCAAGGATTCAATATTTAGGAAATAAAGGAAGTAGAACTGAATATAATCCAGAGCCTGAAATTCTAAGTCAGGGTCACTGACAAGACTACGCAAGGGCCACATTTCTCCTGCCCACCTTGCTCTACTTCATCCCTTTTCCAGCTGGGAGAGAAAGACGTTGGGGGAGGAACGTCAGGGTTCATTTCTGTACAATGAACTGTGTTTATCTAAGTTTTGTTACCATATAAGGCCAGTGGCAGGTCAGAGGCGAGTGAAGGAAACTGCACTCCATGGGACCCCAAATTCTAACCAGCTGCAGACCTGGTTCATCTGCCACAGCTAGGTGGGCTCTTCAACTGTCTGCCTTGTCCCGCTGTTCTCTCTGGGCTTGCTTTCTTTCTCAGGCTGCTGATTTAAGAGAGCAGCCTTGCCTTTCACTACTGTTTACGACGGGTGAGACATGGACTCTTGGGGCTGAGAAGCACTGTAATTCACAGAGCTCATGGCTCCCACTGGGTGAAGCTCAGATATATAAAGGCTGGCCAGGAAACCAAGGCCTCCTGGATTCTAATCAGACAGGCCTGATTCCTCTCCTTCCAGTGGCTTTTATGACCCATCCTTGCCTGAGATGACAAAGTTCCTCATTGTCCACCAAAAGGTAAAAATCCGTAAGAGGCAATTCAATTTCACAGGTCATAAAGTTATATGTCCACTTCTTGCACTTCTTCTTCTTGTTTATTATGGCAGAAAACTTCTGAGTTCACCATCTATATTTTGTCAGTGGATAGAAATTGTTTTATCCTACATGTTTCTCCTGCCTCCTGCCACCCTCTCTCCTCACCCTGGCCTTGCTTGTATCTCATTCTATTCCTTACGTAAGAGAACCCTTAAATCAAGGCTTGCCACTTGCTTTCAGATAAAAGCAATCTGCCTGTTGCTGGGACTGGGGATGAATTTCCTCTGGGTGATGGGATTTGTGGTGGAGAGAGGGGCAGAGGAGGTAAGCAAAAGGAGGGGCAGACACTCCCTTTTCTGAGCAGCACCTAGAGTAACTATATAGTTTTTCTTTTCGCCTGGCCCCCTATGGTCTTACATACACAGATACAGTGTTTTCATCCTGGGCATAGTAAAAACATATAGTTTTACGTGTTTATTGTTCCCATATTTCTATTATACCTGGTAAGGAGGCATGTTTCACAGTATCAGCTTGCATAAAGCCCCTTGCGGGAGCAGCTTTCTGTCTCATGTGACTTCTTGCCCCCATGGCCATGGCTAATTGAGCCAGGACTAAGTCCCTGATGAGAAGGTAGCCAGCCAAGTCCATTACCTGGCTGAGAATATAAAACCTGGGACAATCAGATTCTCCTTTTTGAGAATTTGAGGTTCCTCCCATAATTTTGTTATAAAAATTCAAACATTTAGAGAAATTGAAAGAATGAAACATGAACTCCCTATAAACCCACCACTAGATTCTGTAATTAATATTTCACTCTGTTTTCTCCCATATCTATCCATCTAACCATTCTACTAGCGATCATAAATACATAATATTTTTTATGCATGTCAAAGTAACTTGCAGAAATCACTACACTACGAAACATGGATAGAGAGACTGTAGTGAGTTGGTGGACAGTATTGGAGCTAGAAGGTCACATAGACTGGGGGAAGGAGGTGACTGGGTCTCAGTCATGGACAGCTAAAAGCAGTGGATCCAGTGTGCAGAGAGAAGGAAATGGAGCAGACAGGTAGAGAAAAGCAGTGGCTTGTGACCACTGGGCTCCTACCATGGTCCAATGGTTGTTAAGCACTTTGAAGACATGATTCCCTCTTCCTGAAATGCCCTGACCCCATGATTCCACACCAGACAATCAACACCGGCTCTTCCCTTAGTGGCCCATTTCTGGGAAGCCTTCCCTCACTGGCCTAGGCAGAAGGAATCAATCTCTCGTTTGGGATCCGAGAAACCTTTATACATACCTGCAATGTACTGATCTCAACATTGTGCTATTGTTAACATTTTATGTGCCTGAGTCCCTCTGTAGATCATGAGTGACAATGCAGGTGATGTAGTCATGTTTTTATCATCATGAGCTAATGATATTTAGCATATGGTAGGCTTGCAATAAACATAGCAAGCTTGATATGTATTTTCTTCCACTAGTGTGACTGGAAAGCCTTCTGGACCTTTCCTGCTAGAGGGTTGCAGCAACCATGGACGTGCACTGCTCAGCTCTCCCTGCAAGAGAGAAGCTCCTACAAGGAGCACAGTGAGCCAACAGTGCAGTGTTTGGGGCTCTGTCATGGTATTGAGTTGAAGACATGCACTCTTCTAGTAGCTTTCACCAACTACTGAGAATAGGGCTGTGTGTGTGGGTGGGGTAACGTGGTCTACACGTTTCTGACCACCATGAGGTTGGCCAGCACTTTCTCAGAGCTGCACTGCAGTCTGAGACTCTTCCTACCCAATCCTCCTTCCTTCTCTTTCTTCTTTCAGAGTTGGTAGACCTGCATCATGACCTGAAGGCCACCCCGTTTATTTCTTTTTCCTGCCTCCATTAGCTTTCACAGGTATTATCCCCCAATATATCTCTTGCATTTCTGTCTTGGCATCTGCTTCTTTGAGAACCCAAACTGACATAATTATTTCTGAAAGTGGTAAAAACAAACAAACAAAAAAACAAACAAACAAAAAAGTTAGGTGGTAGCATGCGGTTTGGGAACTGGATCCCTGATCACTATCTGGCTATCCAAAAAGATCTCAGCCAGAATGGTATGTGGTTCACAGGCGGTTCTTGCAACAAAATGGCTGTCCAATTGGTAAAACTTTCACTAGTTGTGATTTTGGAAAATGTCCCACTAGAAGGAATGCCCCTTCCTGGTGTGATGATCCAGGCATTGGAAAGATACAGGGGAAGAACAGCACACAGGACAAGGGAACTGGCTGGTTATTACTATGTTGCCTTGACCCCCTACAGAGGAATAATGAGAAACTGAGGGTAGTTAACAAACAGCTAAAACAAAACGTAAGTGTATTGGCCAGAGAGCCTTTTTGGTAGCTTAAAAAACTCATTATCTCCTGCGGTGGATAATTAGATACAGCTGAAGAGGTAATGCAGGCTCTGGTAGTTACAGTCACAGACTTCAAATATTGAATTCTTAGCCAAAGCTCAGGTTTAATACAGTTATAGGGACGTCTGGGTGAATATCATGGGGATTGTACCTCTGTAGGCTCCCCTGAACGCTCAGAGCATGAAGAGGTTAACTACTCCTACTATTAGGAAACAGCATTTCTCCTGTTTGGAAAGACACTGCAATAAGACCTTGCCTCCATAAGGCAAAGGCACCCCCCGCCAATCAGAAGTTGTACTTCCTTTCCCAGTTGTCAGACCAATCGCCAGAGTTGAATCTCACCATCTCTCACCTGTGGGGAATGTTGAGCCCGAAAGGAAGGAAAAGGCTTGTATCTCACAGGAGATGCAAGAATTAGCCAGCGTTTCTTGGCAGAAACCTGAAAAACACCCACAGAGATGGATATGATGATGCTCAGAGGCTGGAACATAGACCAAATAAGAAGCATTCACTGACTTGGGGGCGCTCTCTCGGGATATAGTTTTATGTCCTGGAAAAGATTTTAGAGTTTGGGACAAGCTCACTACTAGAGCAAATCTTAGAAGCTCAAAGAAAATGATAGCCTGTTCTAAGCAGAACAAAAATGCCCAAGTTTCTGTAAAAGATGGTGTAGGAATGACTTAGGAGGTTGAGGCTCAGGGAAGTAAGCGGGCTGGAATGGATGGATTATCAGAGGCCAGAATACCCACTGGAAGATTATGTTCCACGGAGGGGCCAGGAAGACACTATTCATGCAGGCTGTCAAACTGTGCTGAAGAGGGGGCATAGCATCACTAACAAGTTCAGTGGTGGCTCCTCTCCTGCAGGTCAGGGCTAACAAGAGACAAGGCTGTCACAAAATTTGGCTTATTAAATCAAAAAAAATGATGGGGCCCAAAGCAATAGAACCCAGGTAGCTGTTCTTAATCTTAAGAAGCTGGTAAGATTGGGGGTAAGCCAAGGGGGATTGACCTACAGGGAATTACAGAGATGTTTATTTCTTTCTGAAATCTTGGTTATGATAAGAAAATCCTTGATTTTTTTCCCCAACCCTGTGAGTTATGGAATTTTTTGACTTTCTATATTTTATCTTAATTCTGTTTATACCCAAGACAATTCTTACCTGAATTCATACCTCTCTTGTAGCATCTTATTAAATACTGTCAGCAGAAGCCAGCTTATATTTCCACATTTTGCTTCACAATCACTCAACTTGACCAGCTCATTAGGTACATTTTCCATCTTCCAGGTGATCATACGAGACAGTGTTACCCCATGTTTCACCACCTCATAGTACACCCATTCCTTCAGCTTTATTTAATAGTTTCCTTGAGCCAGTTCTATCTATTTTAGGTTTTTGCTAACACAAGCTCCCATTTCTAGGTCCAAATATCTGTATCAGTCAGCTCTTGCTGCATAATAAACCACCCCAAATTCAGCAGTATATAGTAAGAGCCACTCATTTTGCTCACAAACCTGCAGTGAGCCTGGCTGCTATGCTTCAGACTGTGTAACTGCAGACAGGCTGTAATGTTTGCTTCAAACTGCAGGCCTGTGGGGTGCTGGCCTCTGCTTCATGGGAGACTTTTATTTGGGAAGCAGTGGGTTACCCAAGACATGTTCTTTCCATGGAAGCTTATGTCTTTTCTTTTTTCTTTTTCCGTGTTTATTTATTTTTGAAACAGAGAAAGACAGAGTGTGAATGGGGGAGAGGTAGAGAGAGAAGGAGACACAGAATCCTAAGCGGGCTCCAGGCTCCAAGCTTTCAGCACAGAGCCTGATGTGGGGCTCAAACCCACAAACAGTGAGATCATGACCTGAAGCTGAAGTCGGTCTCTTAACAGACTGAGCCCCTCAGGCACCCTGATGTCTTTTCTAGTGTCACACTTACTAACCTTCCACTGGACAAGTCAAGTCGCCTGGTCAAGCCTGACCAGTAACAATGGAATGGGGTAGTATCTCCTCCCACAGTGGAAAGGAATGGAGTATTTTCTGATTACTAATCTGAACTATCATAGGTACACTAATTTGAGGAAGTTTTATTAGACATCTAAGTAGAGTACTTGGATGTATATATGTGTTTAGATTTCAAGGCAGAAGTGTAGGCTAGAATAAAAAAGTTATGCATATAGATGCATATAAAGCCATTACCCAGGATTAGATTGCCGAGGGAGCGTGTGAAGATAGAGAACAGAAGAAGTGTACTTACTGAACAACTGGGGTAGTCTGGCTTTCAAAGACTGATGAAAGAGGAATCCGCAAAGGAGATAGTAAGAAAGTGATCAATGAAGTAAGGGGGAAACCAGGAGAGCATAGGGTCCGAGAATATTTATAGAATTCACTTCAAAAAGTATTTAGGTGAACACTTTAAGTCTTAAATACCCATGTTAGAAAAGAAAAAAAAAGTAGAAATTAGTAAGATTAACATCTAACTTAAGACGTTAGGAAAAGGTCAAGAAAATAAATCCAAAGAAAATAGCAGGAGGAAAATGAAGATAGAGCAGACATCAGTGTGACAAGAAACAAAGATATAATAAGGATGACTAACAACACTAAACATTTATTCTTCAAAAAGGCTAATTCAGTTCACATGCTGCGGTGAGATTAACGAATTCAAAAGAAAAAAGGCCCAAACAAGTAATATTAGAAATGGAGAAGAAGTCAAAATTGCAAGTGCTACAGAGATAAAAAGAAGAATAAAAATCAATTCAATGCCAATAAAGTTGAAAATGAATGTACGAAATGCCCCAAATAAGCAATCAAATCTGTGTCAAGAAGAATTAGAAAGCCAAATACTCCATAAAAATTAAAAATATTGAAACTCTAGTGAAATCTTCCCATAAAAATATCACCCAGAAGTTTTTCTTTTTTGTCAAATTGTAACACTCAAAGAAGAAATATTTCTATGTTTACTTGAACTATTGCAGAATATAGTAAAAAGAGAACACTAATTTATGAGGTTAGCAAAATTTAATATCAATAACTAAATAACAATGAGGAAGTTATTATTCTAGGTTACTATCTCCTATGAACATAGTTGTAAAATTCCTAAACAAAATATTAGCAGGTCACTTCTACTACTGCATGAGACAAGATAATACGTGATGAAACAATTTGGAATAAATTCTACAACGCGAGTTTAGTTCAGCATTAGACTAGCAATTACTAGAAGTCAGTGAATTAACAAATAAAAATTGAACAAATTATATTTCATGTAGATGCAGAAAAATGTTTTATAGAATTCTGCACATATTTATTATTTTAAAAAACACTCTTCGAAAACTAGCCAAAGAATGAAATTCTTTAATGGTTAAATGTAATTCACAGGAAACCTAAAGCAACAGTGCTATTTTAGTGGTGAAATGTTGAGAGCATTTTTAATAAAAGAGACAAGACAAGGGTGTTTAGTCTCACCAGTTTATTTAACATTGCACTGAAAGTCCTAGCAAAGCACAAAGAAAACATGATAAAAGGTAGAAGAATTAGAAAGTAAGAGACAAAAGTGTGATTTTTTAACAGTTATGTTATATATTTAGAAAACCTACAATGATCTAATTTATTAGAACAAATAAGAGTTAAGCAAGGATGTTAGCTATAAAGTCAGTATATGAAGATTAACTGCATTCCTATGCTCAGCAACAAACGTTTAGAAAATAGAATCTGCTTAGGATTCTTGCTCTCCCTCCCTCCCCACTCTCTCAAAAATAAACATTAAAAAAAAAGAAAGTGTAATTTTAAAAAAGAATAACTTATTCCGGCTTCCATAACAGTAGAGTAACTTGGCCAAACTAATCTTGCCTCAGATAACAATTAGAAAATATGGGAAAGTTTTTAGAATTGTCCAACTCTTTGGAGAAACAAGAGAGTTACCAAAAGCAGAAAGAAACTAGCGGGAGTCAACCCTTGAAAGATAAACTGTGAGTTAGATATTTTAATATGAGACAGTCCCCAGTGCATCAAATCTTATTGGGCTGAAAGCCACAGCCCTACTGGTTTAATGTGTTAGAGAACAGAATTTGGGTAAAAGTAAAAAAATAAAAAATAAAAAATGAAAAAACATAGAAAATTAGGTGGGAAATCCCAGATGGCAAGGATCCACAGAGGGATGAACCCCAAAATCTGCATATGTATAATCCACCCAAATCCCTGGATGGCCATTAGCTTTCCTTTCACAGGGGAAACTGTAGAAGGAGTTGTTATAAAAACAAACAACAAAGAAAAACAGTGGAAGCTGAAATTACTGAGAAATTTACACTTCCATCCATTTCAGGAGAGACAAAATTTGGAGTTTGAGCACAGCTAAATTAAAAAAAATCACTCTTCAGCGTACAATAACAGAATCTAGACTTTATACAATTTTCATAATGTCTCGTATCAATCCATTATCAAGAGACATGTGAAAGAAACAGAAAAGTCTGGCCCATACATGAGAAGAGAGACCACGTTCAAGATGATGTGGATGTTGGAATGAGGAAATAAGGACTTTAAAGCAGCTGTTGTGAATATGTGCAAGAATTTAGAGAAAGATGCATTCATAAGGAACAGATGGGAAATACAATCAGAGAACTAAAACTTATATAAAAAGAAATACATGGAAAATCTAGAGCTGAAAATTACCATTACTGGAATGAAAAATCCACTCAATGAGTTTAACGGGAAATTGAAGATGGCAGAAAAGCCAGTTAACATAGAACTAGAACAATAGAGGTCCGCCAGAGGTGAAGGGGGTGGGAGGCACAGGCCTTCAGTTAAAGACTGAAGAAGTCACAGGGATGAAAGGGACAGCATAGAAAATGTAGTCAATCGTACTGTAATAACGTCGCATGGTGACCGATGGGGGCTACACTCATGGTGAGCATAACGCATAGAGTTTTCAAATCACCATGTTGTAACCTGAAACTAATGTAACGTGTGTCAATTATACTTCAATTAAAAAAAAACAAAAACAATAGAAATGACACAATCTGAGAAGCGTAGAGAAAAATATTGACTGAAAAGAAACAAAGCTTTACACACCTGTATGGCGATAGTAAGAAATCTAATATATGTGCAACTGGGGACTCAAAAGAAGAGCTAGAGAATGTGGCAGAAAAAAAGTATTTGAAGACATACTGGGTGGAAACTATCAAAACAATCGAAAAATTCAAAAATATACCCACAGTTATAAAGTAATTGATTTTTTTAACGTTTATTTGTTTTGAGAGAGAGAGAGAGAGAGAGAGAGAGTGAGCAAGAGCGAGCATATGAGCAGGAGAGGGGCAGGGAGAAAGAGAATCCCAAGCAGGCTCCATGTTGACGGCACAGAGCCCAACAAGGGGCTCCATCTCACGAACTGTGAAATCACGACCTGAGCCAAAATCAAGAGTCAGATGCTTAACTGACTAAGCCACCCAGGTGCCCCCAGAGTAAATTGATTTTTGATATAGACACCAAAGTAATTCAATGGGAAGAGAGAAGTCTTTTCAGTAATTATGCTAAGGCACCTGAATATCTATATGGAAAAAAAAATGAACCTCAAACCCTTACCTCACCATACAAAACAATTAACTCATAGATCTAAAATTAAAAGCTAAAACTGTAAAGGTTTTAGAAAAAAATACAGAAAGATATCTTTGCAGTCTGGGGTTAAAAGTGTTTCTTAGATATTGAAACAACAACAATAAAAGCAAGTAACAGATAAGTTAGATATCAAAATTTAAAATATCTACTCATAAAAAATAAAATAAAATATATACTCATCAAAATAAACTATTAGGTAAGCAAATAGCCAAGCCACAGACTGCGGAAATATATTACATATTATTTCAAGTGAAACTAGATTAAAATTAAGAAGTTTTATATTTCAAAACAGAGCATAAAAATGATAAAAAGACAAGATTCAAATTTGGTGAAGATACCAGTAACACATATAATTACCAAAAGATCGGTATCCAGAATCTATAAAGACTATCTCAGGAACAACACAAAAGCTATAAAAATGAATAAATTATAAGAAGACAAAGATTAATAATCCAATTGAAAAATGGGCAATCACTTCTGAGAAGCACTAAATTTTAAAAAATCAACCTCTTTAGTAGGAACATACTAATTGAAGCCACAGTGAAATATTTCACATTTAATAGATTGAAAAAAGATTTAAAAGTCCAACCATACCAAGTCAGACAAGAAAGTGGACCAATCAGAATCCTTATACACAGCATGAAAAAGTGAAAGTTGCCACTAAATTTTTTGGGGAAAAAACAGCATTGCTTAGTTTACTTGAAAATATACATGCCTTTAGCTTAGCAACTCTCTTTCTTGCTACATACCTAGAAAAACTCTGGTACATACCACCAGGAGACAGGTATAAGAATGCTCATACTAACATTCTTTGTACTAGCAAAGTATTAAAAACAATTCAGATAGTTATTAGAATCAGAATGGATATCAGAATGGATATATTGTTGAACAAATGGAATACTATACACCAGTGAAAATAAGCAAACTATGGCAATTTACAGCAACATACACAAATCTCAGGAAAATGAAATTGAACAACAAAAATGCAAGGTCCAGAAACATACGATGGGATTCTATTTAAAAAAAAGTTTAGAAACATGCAAAACTGAAGGATATATTGTTCATATGTAAAGATATATGTCACAAAATAATAAATAAAAGCAGGAGAGTGATAAACAGAAAATACAGGGCAGTGGTCTCTGAGAGAATAGGGAAATGGATGAGGTTGATGATAGGTACAATGGTGGCTTCATGAGTAATGGAAATGTTCTATCTCTTACACTGTATGTGAGTGGGTGGATGTATTCACATATACATAAGAATATTCCTATTTCTTCAATAGTAAATAAAATATAAATATGTAAATATAAAATATAAATAGTAAATAAAAATGCATACATCTCTCTTGGAAATGTTTATTGACCCGATGGCGTTCATCACAATAACAATTCTGGAAGTGGAAAATTTGGGGGTTTGAATTCCGGCTCCTAGAACCGTTTAACAAGGGTTTGTATGTTACATCCTTGTTCCCGTCTCTCAGCCTTATTTCCTTTTCTGCCTCACAGTGTATGCTCTCCCTTATCAACACAAAAACACATCCTATGACAAAGTACTTAGGGATTATCAAAAGAAAGGTAGAAAAGAACTTAAAAATCAACTTAACCTTTCTCTCGAAAAGTGTTTATTTTGAGATATGTTTGTTTTCAAGGCTCTCACTAGTGGTTGTGCTGACCCTTGACATAACTGGCCAGTCAGCATTTGAGAACTCACATTGGGGTTGAGGCTTTCGACCTCTTTAGCCCCAAGATAGATCCATTACAACCACATGAATCTTTTTAAATATACAACCCTAATAGATAAGATCTATATAATAGGGAGATGATAAATAAATCAGTTATATTATTATGCATGTTCTAACGTCAAAGGAAATACTGGTTATCCCTAAATATTCATATTTTATAGGTAAGGAGATGTAGGGTATTAGAGGAGCAGAAAGGTGTTGTCCTGGATAATGAATGGGAGCAGAATGTAGGTCAAGCTATGCCGACAGCAGGTATCTATCTGCCTCTTAAATAGGATTAATATAGGTCATCCAGATTTATGTCTTCCTGATTACTCTCCTTTTCTTTCACTCCTTTCTCTCCTTCTTTCTCTCCCTCCTTCCTTTCTTTCCTCCCTCAGTCCGTCCATCCCTCCTTCTCTTTCCTCTGTCTTCAGAACAAATAGAACAAGGGCACGATGCACTATTACTTGGACACTAGGTAGTATAGTGCTACAGACAGTGGTAAAAGCAATCAGCAGTGGTGCCAAAAGAGTGGTAGAGAGTGATAGAAAACCATTATCAGAAGTGAGAAAGAGGATTGCTCAACCTCTAGTTTTTTGTTTTGTTTTGTTTTTGTCTTCTATGTCTAGAAATATGACCTTCACACTGAAAGAAATAGAACAGGAAGAATTAAATCCCAAGAAAGGTATGGAACACATCAAAGAAAATTGATGTCCTGAAAGATTAAAGTGCCCAAGTTCAATAAACCATTGGTGTTCTGAAAGAACTTGTATTGGTCCTTACCAAGCTGCTGTTCTGTATCTAAGACCAAAAATATCGACTCCCCACACTGGAGGTAGGAGCACTGCTTTACGAGAAGCTCACGAGAAAAGATTAGGTGCTATTAGTTGACTGCATGCTGAATATGCATTAGGCATAACAAGAGATACCAGAATGACTAATGTAATCTTAGGCTGAGCTGATAGGAGTGTGATGCCCGGACAAAGAGAGTTTAATCTCCCTGTTTATTTCTGGCATTTCAAGAGAAACATTGACATGCTCAGTATGCTCAGTCAGAGGAGGTTAAATCGATTGCTCAGAGGACTGGAGACTATTTCACAAAAGGAAGAGGTGCCTGGTGTGTTTATAATTGTGAAAAAAACACAAGCCTTAGCCCTGAGGAAGGAGCCCAATAGCTGTCTTCCAATATTTCAAGGCTTGTAAAGTAAGGAAGTGTTGAGACATTTTGCATAGCTTCAGAGTGCAGAACCAAGAAAAGTGTTTGGAAGTTATGGGGAAGGAAATTCCATTCAATAGGAGAAATTCTAACGATCTCTTAAATTGATGGGATGTTGTACAATCCACATATATTCTCTTGTGAATCATCTCACATTAGAAAGAAGCCCTGAACAACTGGTGATTGAATCAGTGGCTGGGCATGTTTAAGCAGAGACTAATGAGTCACATTAGACTAGATGGATGTAAAGATTATTTCTAACGCAGACTGTGAATCAGCCAAGAGGTACTTCCAAACCAGTTTCCAAAATGAGAAGGAACAGGGAACAAAAGCAATAGCACCTACAGCAATTCATCCTTGTGTGTTTCAACTTACATTTTTCAAAGTTAAAAAAAAAAAAAGAAGTGAAAAGATACATGTCTGTGTTCACCATAAGGGGAAATAGGTTGATTAGGCATTTTTCCCAGGCTTTAGAACATGCAAGAGGATGTTGACTGCCTCTCTTCTGGGGATTTCTGCATTGGATGGGAAGATAGACCATAGAATCCTCCAGTCCCCTCTAACACCGAGGTTCTGTGAAAGTTATATTTCACATGTGGCTCTGTTACTTTCTAAAATGGCTTTGAGGAAATCATTTTTATTCTCTGGGCTTCATTTGTCTTTTTTATTAAATGAGACTAGTGTGATCTTTTCTTATTTTTGAAAGAGAACTCACGTTCTACAATTATGAGATTTTATGAAGGATTTGTGAGAGCTTTGTTCTTCTGCATTCAGTCAAAAAATAATTGATCTTAAGTTCTAGTCCTGGTAAGATCATGGTAGCAGTGTAATTTCTGAACTTTCCCCAAACTCCCCTGAAAACCACAGAGAAAATTAGGATAGTATAAGAAAATACATATGAGTTATATATTTAAAAATACTAAGTGATAAGAAAGCCCCTTCACCTTAGAGTACTGGTCGGTGTGAGCCAAACCACATACAGCAGTGGTACCTAAAAGCAATCAGCTGTGCTTTTGGGGCAGGAACCCTGGATGGTTCGGAGGTGGGAGGTGGCCGAGATGGGGAAAGGGAAGAGTGGCTCTGTTGCAAACTGGTGTGTGTCCTACAAACTATGGAACCCGCAGTCACCTGTGAATATTCACCCTCAAGAGGAAAATGCCTTTACCTAGAGTGAAAATTTGTCTGAACAAGCCTGAGAACAACTGTGAACTAGAGGCTTTTACATGCTATGAGCTGCAGATGAGAGCAAACACCTGCACATTGCCTCGCCAAGGGATCTGACAGTGCTGGAGTCAAACAAACTCTTGATGAACTGCAAAGTGCCTAGCCAATATCCTTTTCCAGATAAAGCATCTCACTCTGAGGGGGGAAACTGCTAGAAACAGGTGAATGGAGCAGGCCCATAACACTGGACAATTGAGGGGAGGGGATGGTGGCCTCAAAGGAATCAGATCCCAGAGAGTAACATAACAACAAAGCATTCATCTAAAAGTGAGACCACAGCCTTGCAGAGAAGGAGCTCTGGGAAACACAGACCTGGAGGTAGAAAACCTTACTGACCAGGCTTAGGACCGAGAGATAGATGAGCTGCGTTTTGTGTTCTTCACATTAACAAGGGAAGGGGAAGCCTGGGTGATAGACTGAGAGAACTTCCCTCGTTCCTCTCCTGGATCCCCCTGCCCCAGGAACATCCCCCTCATAGTCTAGGGAGAGCTATCACCTTTAAACACGTGACATGCAGGGAGGAATAGAGTCTAATACAAAGTTATTATAAGAAAACAGGTCATAATGAGACAAATACATGAAAGTCCAGAAATAACCCCAGAGAAATATGGACACAAAGCAGATGGAAACCATAACATGTGATATTGAAATGAAAGAAAAACATAAAGAAACGATAGACATTTTGAAAGAACAGTATAAATCAGAAATAGAGGAAATAGTTAAACAACCAGTGGCTATAAACTGAGAACTCACAGCACACAGGAAAGAAGAAAAAAAGAAAAAAGAAATTGAGAAATAAAGACTAATAAGAAGGAATACATGAGAGAGAATAACTCTGTGGAAAATGCAGTAATGAAATTAGAAGGTAGAAAAGAAAAATGAAGGAAATAAAGAAAGATAAAAAGGCTTTGGGAGAAAGTGAAAAATAAGAAGACAGGCAAAGATAGGAAAGTAATGAAAGAAGTAAAGACAAGACACAAATAATGAAAAAAAAAAGAGAGGATCCAACAAAAAAAGTCCCCAATGGAGGAAAACTAGACTTAAAACTATAAATCAGGAGAAGTTTCTTGAAGTAAAAGAAGCTTTAAAATCCACCTTTTTATTGTAACTAGAAAAATGAACTCATAACAGCAAGGGAATATCAACACCAATGTTGACACCAAGGGAATCCTGATAAAAAGACTGGACTTTAAAGATAAGAAAAATATCCTTTGGGCATCCATACAAAAAGCCTAAGTCATTTTAAGGAAAAAGAAAATCACAGCAGAATTAGCCTTCTTAACAGCAACATTTTTTTTTTTGCCAGAAAACAGCAGAAATACTTTAGAGATGCAAGGAAAGAAAGAGGGAGCCATAGACGGTATAAGCTACCTAAGAGAATTAAGTCTAGAGCTATAACCATGGAGAGTCTAGGGAGTGTTAGTCTCATGAGATCTTCCTGAGAACTGACAACAGAGTGAGCTTCAGTCAATGAGTGAATGATTCTAGAAGATTCCTATAAGTTCTCAGGGTAAGCATAAATATATTTAACTGTGGAACAACTAAAAATTGGAGATGAATTTAAAAAATAGTACCTTATTGGCATATGCATGGACAATGTCAAATAGTAAAACTAACAAAGCTGGGAGAAGGTGAGACTCCTTGGAAAGAATAATTTTACAGATTGCTTGATATGTATTTGATGGAAGTAAGAGGAGAGCCAATGAGGCTGACAATCCTAGTGTTTGAAGCTTGGATGAAGTTATGCTTTTTAACTGTTTAAAAATGATCATTAAGGAAACCTGGCTGGCTCAGTTCATAGAGATGTGACTCTTAATCTTGGGGTCGTGAGTGCAAGCCCCACATTGGGTATCTAGAACTTACAAATAAAAATAAAAATGATCATTAAATTAATGCTAGTGATATAAATTGGATGGCTGGGGGGAAGAGAAGGAAGGAGAGAAGAATTAGCTGAGATTATTAGCTGAGATTATTATATAAAAAATAAGACTAATATATAAGGAGTAGTAAATAATAATAACCACTAGAACGTAAATAAGAACCTTTGTAAATGTCACAAGAAACAAAAATAAAACATACCACAAAAAAAGACTTTGTAAATTGTATATGTTTATAGATACAGAAAAGTCATAGATAGATGTATATGTGCACGTAGTTGATTGAAGCATGAAATAGGCATTTTTATAGTTCACAAGCAACAAATTATCAGCAATTTCACATGATTCAACAAAGAGCAAGCGTGTAAAACAATGTAACAGGAAAAATATTGATTATATCAATATATATAAGGGGCTTTACTTCTTAAAAGAAAATTTTTTTCTGATCTTAGCAAAGCAAAATCCATGCTGTTCTTTTTTTAAATTAAAAAAATATTTATTTTTGAGAGAGAGAGAGAGAGAGACAGAGCACAAGCGAGGGAGGGGTAGAGAGAGAGGGAGACCCAGAATCTGAAGCAGGCTCCAGGCTCTGAGCTGTCCACACAGAGCCCCACGCAGAGCTTGAATTCACGAACCACAAGATCATGACCTGAGCTGAAGCTGGATGTTCAACCAACTGACCCACCCACGCAGTCTAAAATCCATGGTGTTTTGTGAAAAATACTAAAAGAGAAAAAGTGAATTCAGTTAAGAATAAAACTACAGATAAAGGTATACCAGTCGATTGAAAATAAAAAGAAAGCAGATGATGTGATTTGAATATCAGAAAATACAGATTTCATGCCAATAAATATTGCAAAATATGAAGGCCATTTTATGAATTTAAAGAATAAAATTCATGGTATAGATATAATAATTACTAATATCTGTGCAGAAAGTAAAATTGCAATTTTTATAAGCAAACCGTATAAGAGATAATGGAAGGAATGGACAGACACTAAGTTGAAATTATTACCATATGTCTTTCAAGATGAGGGCATTAAAAATTATTGAGAGTATACAAGACCTAAAAAAATCAATAAAGTGGTTCATATAACCTTATATTTAACTCTGTATCCCAATAATAAAGAATACACTTTCTTTTCAAGTCCATTTGGGTCAATGTCATACATTGATCATATATTAAAACACAGAAAAGCTTCAGTTAATTTTAGAATATAAAAATAATAAACCAGACTTTTTTTGACCAAAACATGCAATTAAACCAGAAATAATCAACAAATTCTCACAGTTCTCTCTTAAAGACTCTTGGGTCAAAGGGAAAATACAAAACAAAACTGTAGAATTTCTAAAAATAATAATAATGCAGACATTATATATTTGGAAAACTCAAGAAAACTCAATGAAAAAGACTACTATAACCAATAGAATTTAGGAAAATAGTGTGATATAAAATCAACTGATAATAATCATGTCATAAATAAACAAGAACTATTAGAAGGTTCGGGATGCTTGAGTGGCTCAGTTGATTAAGCGTCCGACTCTTGATTTCGGCTCAGGTCATGATCTCAAGGTTTGTGGGTTCGAGCCCTGCCTTGGGCTCTGTGCTGATAGTTCAGAGCCTGCTTGGGATTCTCCCTCTCTCTGCCCCTCCCCTCCTCACACTCTCTCTGTCTTCCCCAAAATAAATAAACTTAAAAAAAAAGAACTATTAGAAGTTTTAATGGAAGAGACACCCATTTATAACAAAAACAAAAAAGAAAAAAATACCTAGGCATAAACTTAACAAAATGTGCAAAACTTATATTTAGAAATCTTTTATACATATTTAAAAGATAGAAAAGTGATATAAATAAGTGGAAAGTTATACCATCAAAAAGGATAAGAAGAAAGGATGATAGAGTAACTATGGTAAAACCTTGACAGTCGTTGTATACCAGTGAAGTGTGTATCAAGATTGACTATACTATATAGCCTCTCCAGTTCTTTGTACGTTTGAAAATTTTGTAATAAGCTAATTTAAAATAGTTAATCCTAGTGTTAAAAAAGAGCGGTATTGGGGCTCCTGGGTGTCCCAATCGGTTAAGCATCCGACTTTGGCTCAGGTCATGATCTCATGGTTTGTGAGTTTGAGCCCTGTGTCAGGCATTGTGCTGACAGCTCAGAGCCTGGAGCCTGCTTCAGATGCTGTGTCTCCCTCTTGCTCTATTCCTTCCCTACTTACACTCGGTCTCTCTCTCTCTCAAAAAATAAATAAACATTAAAAAAAAGAGAGAGAGAGCAGTATTTATGTTCTAGCTCCACACTATCAAAGCACATCTAGATTAATTACATGAGTTAATTAAAATGATTTGATTAAATTTTTCCAGTCAGACTTGGTTAAGCTCAATCTCTTTAGAATCTCTGCTTAATATAAAGTTAATTGTACATGCATGTTTTGGATACTTTAAAGTGGTAGCTTTTCTCTCTACTCTCTCCCAAGGTTTGGTCAAGTAAGGAATCACATTTCTTCCTGCCTCACCTTCCTAAAACGATATAAGGTTGAGAGTTGAGAGGCAGAAAGAGAATTTCCCAGGTCACCAGAGCTGCTAACACAGGGCCTTCAGTTCTCAGACTGGGTGGGACCTTCCAGAACATCTGACTTGTTCTCTGGGTTCTACATGGGACCATGTGAAATCCAGATTAACGTCTAGGCCCATTTTCCTCAGAAATGTTACCACTGAAATGCCAAACCTGGCTCAAATAAACTTCAAAAAAAAAAAAATCTTGATCACATTTCATGCTTATCCTGTCTGAAAATTCTAGATGAACAATTTTACTTTCCCTGGAAGTTAATGTTTGCTTATTCTTGAAATAGGCACTATTGCTATTACAATTACCTTCAACAAACCAAGCCAAAATGAAGCAACAGAAAGGAAGACATGGGCTAACGTCTTAGTTCCTACTGGACAAAACTTAGCCTCTTCACCCTGGCATCCTGGCCCCAGCTACCTGCCCTGTCCAAGGCATGGCTCCAATAAATAGTTTTCTCTGGTAGTGTCTATTATGTATCATGGCACTGCTAATCTCTATAATCTAGACAAACAAAAAAAATCATAAAACCTAATATTTATTTAATGTTGTTTAGCTCACAGAATGTTTTCAATATATTTCAATATATTTAAACCCAACAAAAGCCATAAGAGGTGGGCATTATTTACCTTCATTTTATTTTTTTATTAAATTTTTTTTAACATTTGATTTATTTTTTGGGAGAGAGAGTGCGAATGGGGGAGGGTCAGAGAGAGAGGGAGACACAGAATCCAAAGCGGGCCCTAGGCTCTGAGTCTGACGCAGGGCTCAAACTCACGAGCTGTGAGATCATAACCTGAACCAAATTCAGATGCTTAACCCACTGAGCCACCCAGGCATCCCTATCTTCATTTTATTTTTTAATGGATAAAGCCATTCTGGAGGACCTAGAGATCTGCCCAACATCAAAAAGCTAACATGTGATGAAGCCAGACTTTTTATTTTGAATTATGGGCTTATCCTACAATAATATATTACCACTAAACTGTGTAGTCATTAATCCCTGAGAACATTCGCAATCAAACGTCCTGACTTTGCTACCAGACTCCCTTCTTATGTAACCCCATTTTCCTCCTCATCCAAGTTCCTCAAAATTCCTTTCTTTCTCCCTTTCTTTTTCCTTTCCTTTCCTTCCTTCCTTCCTTCCTTCTCTCCTTCCTTCTTCCTTCTTTCTTCCCTCCCTCCCTTCTTCCCTCCCTTCTTTCCTCCCTCCTTTCCTTTCTTCCTTCTTTCCTTCCTTCCTTCCTTGAAGCTCTGTGCTCTTTCTTTTGAACAAACACAGGGCATTTCTGTGTTTTTAGGGGGCACTTGACCTATTCTATCTTGTGTTTTATCATTCTCTGTACACTTGTCTTACAGGCAGAGCCTATATCTTACTCATCTTTTGGTCCCTTCCATGTTGCAAGTACAGTGGCACATAGTAGGTATTATACTTAACAAATGTTCAGGGAACTACATGGAAATTTGGTTTAAAATAATTGAAATACCTGCCTTCTTTCTTTTAATTTTTTAAAGTTTATTTATTTAGTTTGAAAGAGAGAGAGAAAATGTGTGAATGGGCTAAGGGGAGAGAGCAAGAGAGAGAGAGAGAGAGAGAAAGAGAAAGAGAGAGAGAGAGAGAGAGAGAGAATCCCAAGCAGGCTTCAGAGTCTGACTTGGGGCTTGATACCATGAACTGCAAGATCATGAGCAGAAATCAAGAGGTGGACACTTAACCAACTGAGCCACCCAGGTGGCCCAGACTTGCCTGCTTTCTGAAAGAGTTCTTTCCATATGATAGAAACTCATATGGTAAGTAGAAGCCATTTTCATAATAAGTAGACAGATTCATGTGAAGTATAAAAATAAAATAATACTGCTAATAGTTATAATCAGTGACATCATAATAACGGTAATCCTATAAGCTTGAATTATAAGGTTCTTTTCTTTCATATTATAGTAATTCATATGAGTCTCATTTATTTTCCCAATATGCCTGTAAGCCAAGGAAAGGGTTGTCAGCACCATGTTTAGATTGGAAACTTACGAATGGGAGCCCAGGACCCCCACTTGTGTTTGAGGGCTAGTTCCTCCACTTATTGAACAAGTCATTTAACCTTCTGAGATCTCAGGCACCTTTCCACCTTTTACAAAACAGAGATAATAAAATGAAAAAAATTGCAAGTTCATTATGAAGAATAGATGAGATTAAATAAGCAAAATTCTTGGCACTAAGTATCTGGTGAGCAGTAAGCACTTATTAAATGGTATCAGTAATTATTGTTGTGAGTGAAGAGAATGGGATCTAAGACCCAGATGATTAAGTGGGTTTCTCAAGACAGTATGATGAAATCTAACAACAAGCTCGGGTTTTCTTTGTGGATTACCCCATCATTTCTCACCATGCCCTCTTCCTCTGCCCCTTACCTGTCCTCTATCTACCTTATTAGTCCTGTATAATAAAGAATTTGGCTGGCCTTTGTCTGCACTTCCTGGGAGATAGCCTCTAAACTTTGGAATTTCCCAAGTAATAGGGGCGTCTTTGCTATTCAAGGTGGAACCTGATAGGTTACCTTTACTAGGTAGTTTATGCTAAGGAGAAGATTCAGGATGGGCGCCGGCCATACCAGAAAGACCAATCACTGATTAGCGGGTTAGAACTTTGAGTCACCCTGATATCAGGCCAACCCCCAGGGAGGAGAGAAGAGGCTAGAAACTGAGTCAGATGGCTCAGGCAATGAATTAATCAACCATGCCTACATGATGAAGTCCCAATAAAATTTATGTTTCAGAAGAAGCTCAGGTGGGCTTTTTTGGTCGGTCATACTCTGTGCGCTGCCACACATTGACATGTCGGGAAGATGATGCATCCTGACTCCACAGGGAGAAAACAAAGGAATCTTGGTCTTTAGGACCCTCCCAGACATTGCTGTATGTGTCTACCCTTTGGTTGGTTCTGATGTGTAGCTTTTTGCTCTAACACAATTGTAGGGGCACCTGGGTGGCTCAGTCAATTTAGTGTCTGACTTCTGCTCAGGTCATGATCTCAAGTTTGTGAGTTTGAGCCCTGTGTTAGACTCTGTGCTGACAGCTCAGAGCCTGGAGCCTGCTTTGGATTCTGTGTCTCCCTCTCTCTGTCCCTCCCTCACTCACACTCTGTTTCTCTCTCTCAAAATATAAAATAAATAAGCATTTAAGAAATGCATAATGCAATTGTAATCTTAAGAACAGTCTTTCCTGAGTTTTGTGCATCGT
Organism: Cryptoprocta ferox; assembly: GCA_028646485.1. Lineage (NCBI taxonomy): Eukaryota > Metazoa > Chordata > Mammalia > Carnivora > Eupleridae > Cryptoprocta > Cryptoprocta ferox. The sequence goes on from CM053562.1 coordinate 31,972,116, forward strand.
TATAACGTATTATGAAACCTGAGGGGACGGGGAATCCCTGAATTTGTAGCCAATGGGTCAGAAGTGAGGGAGACCTGGAGACCTCAGAATTGGTGGCTGGTGTTTTATGTGAGGGGAGTTGTGTGGAGTACTTTGCCCTTAACCTGTGAAGTTTGACTCCTCCGGGTAGTTGGGTATCAAAAGTCTTGCTCTCCCCTTCACCCAGAGCCTCAGTAGGAAGATTGGTGTTTATAAGGTACATACTTTGCAATCTCAGACTCAAAAATGAGGTCTGCTTACAATCTATAATTTTTAAAAAAAATTATTTATTTTTGAGAGAGAGAACACAAGCAGGGGAGGGACAGAGAGAGAGGGAGAGAGAATCCCAAACAGTCTCCTTGCTGACAGCAGGGAGCCGGATGCAGGACTCGAACCACGAACCGTGACATCAAGACCTGAGCCAAGTCTGGCTGCTCAACTAGCTAAGCCACCCAGGTGCCCCTAAAATTTATAATTTTATCTCTTGTTTATTTTGGGTGCGTAGAGTTGAAATGTGGTCATATTGGCTCTATACAGCCGATCATTTAGGTAACAATACTATTGAAGTAAGAAAAAAAAAACCTGGACAATTATTTGTATCTGGTACCAACCTGTCAGACACTCTTTTCTTTCCAAAAAACCCTTCTCCAGCCTCCAGACAAATTAATTCATCTGCACCACGAGAGGAGGAAACGAAGCAGAGGCCTCTGCCGTGAGGGACATCAGGGGGACATTCACCAGGACAGCTGGAGTGCTTATGTTGTGGCTCTCTACACCCTACTGGGGGAATGTCTCTCTCACCAAGAGTATGGAAATCATAATGAGCACCCTGTAAAGACTCAGGGCTTGCAACCCGCCTGAGTCTGTTTGCAGGGCTTCTCAACTTACTGAGAACAGCATCTCTCGCATTTAGGTAGCTGCCTGCCTCCCGTCTGCTCCGTTGGCTCTAATGTATTTAGATAGATTCTTCTTCCATGAAGCAGAGCCCAAGTTCATTAGAATCATGCGTTCTGCTTCAAAACCTCCCTTAATCTCCCTAGGTGCTCTTTGGGCCTTACCAGTTGTATTCACTAACCTTGGATGTGGGTATTTAGGAACAATGCTAATGTTCTTAAATTGCTTTGCAGCCTCCTCTCCTGGATTATACTGGCAGGCAAAAGAAAGAAATACCAATTAAGCCCCAAGAGCCATTTTGCAAATGCTCTTTTTCTTAAACCGGGGAATGTCTGACGGCGAACCCAAATGGAAAAGAGGCAGAATGTGCTGGGATGTGTTATGCATGTTGACTCTTTTCTTTCAAAGGGAACTAATCTTTTGGAGTGGGCATTAGGTAATGCTTTCAATGTATTAGTAAGGGCCAGAGAGAGAGAGAGAGAGAGAGAAAGGAGAGACAGAAAGAAGACACTTCATATGTTTTGGATAATACCATGCTGGTGCTTTAATAATACTCATCTTAAAAGGGTATTTGTTATTCATTATGTACAGTGCATTTCAGAGTTCTGTTTTCCATTAGCCCCTCCTCTGAGCAGGCTGCAGATAGCTTTAAAACCTTTCTGTTAGAAAAGCTAGCCTCAATCTGGATATTAGACTTGTTTGGGTTATAGGGGTGACTTGGGTGTTTAATAGTCACACAGTGGTACGTGGTAACACTGGCTACCTTTAGAGGGGGAAGTAAATGGCGTGGAGACAAGAGTAAAAAGTAGATGTTTTGTTATTAACATGTGTGTTGTACCATGTCAATATATCAACAATTCGAAATACAAGTAATAAAATACATAAATTTTTTTAAATGGTAAGAAGAATGATGTAGTCATTGTAGGAAACAGTATGACAGTTTCTCAAAAAACTAACATAGGATCACCCAGGATCCCACAATTGTGCTCCCAGGAACATAGCTGAAAAAAATCAAAAGCAGGAATTCAAACAGGTATTTGCACATCCATGTTCAACAGTGGCATTATTCACCAATAACTGAAAGGTTGAAGCAACCTAAATGATCGTGGACGGATGAAAGGGGAGATGAAATGTGACATCCATATGCAATGGAACATTATACAGGCTTAAAAAGGAAAGCATTGTGATACATGCTACAACATGGATGGACCTCAAAGACGTTATACTAAAGTAAAATAAGCCAGCCACAAAAAGACAAAAAGACTGTATGATTCCACTTACATGAGGCACCTGGGATAGTCAAATTCATGAAGCTATAAAGTAGAAAGGTGATTGTAGGGGCTGAGAGAAGGGAGAAATGGGGAGTTGAGTGGGGACAAAAGGTTAGTTTGGGAAGATGGAAAAGTTCTGGAGATGGACTGTGGTGATGGTTCCAGATAATGTGAATGTGCCTAATGCCACACAACTGTGCCCTTAAAAATGGTGAATTTGTTGTTGCCATTACAAAAAAGAAAAGAAAAAAAATGTAAGAAAGATTTGTTATCCCTGTTGGCCGCTATACTCACATTCTGCATTTCCATCCTTTTTTTTTTAAGTTTTTATTTTAGTTCCAGTTAGTTAATATACAGGGTTATATTAGTTTCAATTGTACAATATAGCAATTCGACACTTCCATACCTCACTCTGTGCTCATCAGGATAAGTGAGTTTCTTAATCCCCATCACCTATTTAATTCATCTCCCCCTCCCCTGGAAACCATTAGTTTGATCTCTATAATTAAGAGTCTGCATTTTCATCCTATCTGGGAGGCAACCTCCATGATCTGTCACCCTGTCTTCTCTTCCTGAGACCTAAGCATGGGCACTTAGGGAGTGATGGGTAGAAAGATTCAGCAAAAGAGAATGTTCTACTTCTGTCCAGTCAGACAAGGTAAGACAAGTATTTGTAAGTATTTATTGAGGACCTACTCAGGACCTCACACTATACTAGGAAAAGTTAGGGCACAGAAATATAATGGATGCATTTTGTTACTTTGGTTCATACAATTAATAAAAGTAAAAATTGGATTCCTATTGTGTTGGGGCACCGTGTTAGGCCCTGGAGACACAGAGATAAAGAAATAGTATCAGATATTCAGGATTTGATAGTCAGATTTGCATTAGATAGGTTTTTATATAGGATATTGATATCCTGTATACAATACATACAGGATATGTACACACAGGGAGCATAGAATTCCTCAGGTCTGACTTTACTGAACTTAGAAGTTTCAAGATCTTGGAGCAAGTTTAATGAACGAAAAATTTTTGAATACCTACTATGTGACCTAAGTTCTGTGAGTGATTCAAATCATGTATATGTGAGACTGTATTCTGTTCCTCAGGGAGCTTACCTCTAGTTATATGCAGACTAGTCCAAAAAGACAATAGGGCGACATATAATTGTGTGGGACACATTCTTGGCTTTGGCAGGGACTGCAGAAAAGATAGATCAGTAAGGGCTGAGATTGTCAGGACAAGTTTTACTGAGGAAGTGAGACCAGAATTGAGCCCTAAGAAATAAGCATAATTTCAGCCAGTAGAAAATGGGTACCAGAAGACAGGAGAGCATAACAACACATCCATAATAACCAGATAGAGTAGACAAAGTAAATTTGCCTTTCCTGGGCTAAGCCACTAAAATTTCCCATTAGCATATGATTCTGTTAAGTTGGGACTCTTTTTCATTTAATAAGCATGAATTAAGTACCTAGTATGTGTCAGCCATTGTTCTAGACACTGGATGCGTACCACAAAGTTTATGTCCTCAGAGTTTACTTTCTATTGGGAGACATAGACAAATAAATGAAATACATCTCATGCTAAGTGGTAATAAGAGATCTGGCTAAAAGCAAAGCAGGGGGTGGCGTGACTGTTGGATAGGTTCGTAGCGGGGGATATCAGGTGTCCCATAAAGAAGATAGTTGCAAAGCAACTATGCTTCTGAGATGTTTGGAGAGCCATCCTGTGGCAGATGATAGTACGGATTCCATCTCCTGGTGCTGCCAGTCCCCAGAGTCTATGAACTCTGACTCTGAGCCCAAGTGAATGTTCCACCCGGTTTCCTACTGCTATGAAAATGTAAGGTGATAATAGCCTCAGAGACCACATGTCTTTATCCTAAATAGACCCTTTTGTGGGTCCGTCGTCACTTGGGCATACTTAAAATGGGTGTATTCTGACGCCAATTTTCTGACACCAACTGAGTGTTCTAAAATTAAATTCAATGATGACACTAAACTACCTGGAGTTAGGGTCAGACCCCACAAGCTAATGAGCAAGGTCCCACACAAGACTGTCCTGACTTCAGATGCCAGCCTTAAGTACCTACGCTGCCCACATTTCTCATTTCTTCCCAGTTGACTATAATTTTAGAGTTTCCCGTAGCCCAATCAGGTTCAGGAATTCTCTAGAGGAACTCACAGAACTCAGAAAAATGCTATGCTTCCAGTTCCCATGTCGTTATAAAGGATGCACATGAACAGCCGGATGAAGAGATACATAGAGCAAGGTCTAGGAGGGTCCTGATGCAGGGGCTCCTGGTTTCATGGAAGCAGGATGCACCATCCTCTTGGTACATGGATATGTTTGCCAACCAGGAAACTCACCTGGGTTGCAGTGTCCAGAGTTTAAGATGGGGTCTCACTAAGTAAGCATGATTGGTCAAATCACTGACCATGTGGTTGAAGTCAACCTCCTGTCCCTCCTCTGTCCCTGGAGTTTGGGAGTGGGTCTTTATGTTTCAACTCTAATCACATATGTTGTCTTTCTGGAGGGGTCAGCTCCTCCCCTGAAAGTATCTAAGGGCCCACCATGAAGTCACCTCTTTAGTATAAACTCAGATATATTAAAGAGGCTCCTTAGGAATAACTAAAGTCACTCCCATCACTCTGGAAATTGGAAGGGTTTTTGAAGTTCTGTGCCAGGAACTGGGGACAAAGACCAGATATATTCTTTATTATATCACAGATGGCAATTAACTCTACTTTGAGTTCTCCAGCTAATGCTCATATAATGGTCATAGAGTTGGCTATATTCTACCCCAGATGGAAGAGAAATCAGGTTTTTCTCAGCTCTCAGCAAAGAGCAGCAAGAAAGCATGGCCTCAGCAAATCCACGCTTTGCTGTTCATTTAAAATCTGTAAGCTAAAATGTAATATAACCATATCCTTTGTCTTTGTGACTCATGACCAGGCATGGAATACCAATAAGAGTTCCTAGTTTTAGCCTTTTGAGCCTGGATGCCTCTTGCTCGTGAGCTCTCCGATCAACTTCCCTCTAATTCCTCTTTAAGCATCAAGCAGCTGTTTAATGCAAGGTTCTTGTCTGTTCTTTCCCCTTTTTCTTGGTCAGTGGATTAGTCAAGATTGATTTTTCTGCATGGCTGGGGAAGGCCTAAGGTTAAAAGATAAAAGGTAGATTTCTTTTAAATGTAATTTGGATTTCTTTTCTTGGCATTAGCTTTGATATCAACCACAGAATCACTTCAGTGTTCCAGAAACACCTGGGCTCCAACCACAGATGCTGGGGAAGGGGAAACCTGAGCTTCCAGCAGAGCACAGCTGGGGGGTGGGGTGGGGGCGGTCCATGTGGAGTTGCTGTCAGATGCCATCTTCTCTCTCTCTCCCTCTCTTTCTCTCTTGTTTCTCTCTCTCCATCCCCATCTTTCTCTCTGTCCCTAACTCCTTCTTTTAAAGTTGATTCTGTTTGAAAAATGCAATTAGATATCACACATTTATTCTACGCTATTGTTCTTTCAGGTCAGTGTGTATTTATCTTTTGCAAACCAAAGAGCTCAAGGGGAACTGTTTCTGAGTCAACCAGATGACAAAAGAACCGATTGATTCATCCAGAAAGCCTGTCAATTCAGCGGAACATCATTGGCAGGAATGGTGTTGTGGACAAAGCAGGCACCAAATGGACTCAATTTGCACTTTTTGCCAAGCTTCTCTTTGGCAGCCAATAGACCCTGTCCAAATGCTATGCCAGGTGTGATGGATAACCCTCTCCACCCCTGGGTGGATATCTTTCCACTTACCCCATGTTGGGTATACAAGCAGTCCTCCCTCTGTTAAACAGCAGTGGGTAATTTGATAAATACCATCTTCTAAGGGCTGGACACTCCCTGGAGTGCAGAGTATCAGGGCTGTGGTAAAAAAGGAGGTGATGTGATGCTAAATGACAGGGGAACTAGAGAAATGTGGAGGAACGTAAGCTGACGTTCATGAGGCTAAGCTGGGAGAGACTATTTGGGAAGAGTGAGAACATGAGAGCACTGACAATTTAAGCTAAGCAATGCTTAAGGTAACTTAGGACAGACTCTTGCTGTTCTCTACAGTGCAAAGTCAAAAAGTCTTAAGGACCTGTGTCCCCAGGAGGGGGCAGCGTGACTTCACAATATGTTCACATGGGATATGGGGGCAAGAGATAAGGGGCCACACCCTGCTCCACTGTTTCCTTTCTTCCTTCCTCCTCCATGCCCCACCCCTTTCCTCATGTAGTTATTGCTAAGATTGGAAAGGGACACTTGAGTGATCTTTATGTGTGTCTTAGCCCTACTCAGAGTTACATTAAAAGAACTGGCTTCAATCTAGCCAGCTAGGGAGAGCTTCTAAACACCGACATAGGATTTCAGATAGCCAGCTGGGTGCCAGCTCCACATGCTAATGCCTCCCTCTGCCATTGTGTCAATGGGTGGAGATGCCAAGACAGTTTGGGTAGTTTACCCAATCAAACGAAGCTAAAACAAAGGAACAAAATGGAAACCCTTACCTCAGAAATCAAGAGGTAGAAGCAGATGCTCACAGGCAAACTGGGTGTAAACACAAAAGGGAAGAACTGGAGAAGAGAAGAGAGAAGATTCTGGATCAATTAGTATTCTCTTGGTTGAAGGTAATAGAAACCTATTGTGCCCAAGCTTAGGTGAAAAGGAAGTTTGTTGGTTAACCCAACTAAAAAGTCCAAGGGTGCACTAGCTTCTGACACACAGGACTAGATACTCCTACAACACTTTGTGCTGTCTCTCTGTCTTTCTCTGAGATTACTTCATTGTCAGGAACATTTTCCCCTCATGGTGACAGGAGAGTCTCCCAGCATTTCCAGACTCAAACTCCATCTCATTAGTATGAGAAAAAGTTCAGGATAGGCCTTCATTGGATCAATTTGGCTCATCTTTCCTGTCTGGACTAATTACTGTGACCAGGGAGACAGGATGCTCTCATTGATCATGCCATGATCAGCCCCACCTAACGTACACAGTCTGGGAATGGGCAAGGAGTGGTCCTGCTGAGAAAATAGAGGTCTTCTCTACATAAGAGGAAAATGGTGGCGGGAAACAAATAAACAAGCAACACCAAACAGATGTCCACCCCAGATGCTAAAAAGAAGCCAAAATCATAAAACTTTTAACCAAGAGCAGTTAGGCACCAGTTGCTAGAATCCACCAGAAATGGGTCCGATCTATAGGGGAACTCAAGGCTTACAGGACAGCTGCCCAGATCACATTTGGTACAAGCATCTCTTTTTGGATAACTAGTTCAGGGCCTTTCTGGCCTGCTTGCTGTTGCTCTTAGAAGGAACTTGCTCTTGCCAGGCCAGATCCCAGACACCCAATTCCAGAAAAGAATCCCTCTGTGGAATTCAAGGGTGCCCTTCTGTCTTACTCTTTCTTATTCTCACAGGTTCTGGTCTTATATACTCACCCACACCCACTCCCTCCCCATGAACCTACTCATGTTTTTCTATTGCTTTCACACAGTAATGAAAAGGGACATTTGTATGGCCTTTCTAGTGAATGTAGCCATTGGGAAAGACCCCACTCCCATAGATACATACACAGTAGATGCCCAAGGGCCTGAGTGGGAGTTTAACACAGTGGCCCCCATAGCTTGCAGAAGTGGGACAGAGGACAGGAGGGACTATCTGCATGATCTTGTAGCTGCAAAGCACAATTTTGACTACATTTACCAAAATTTTGCAAGGAAAGGAAAAAAAAGTCATACTTCTTCTTCTTAGAAGAGCAATCTTTATTTAAACAGTGCTCAGAATTCGTGGTCTCACCCATATGCCAAGCCCCGACAAAGGACACACACCAGCGAGGGCACAGAAAGAGAGAACAGAGCCGCAGGCCCCAGTGCTGAGAGGGCTAATTATCAATGCTACGTCTCGATACTATTGGCTATCAGTCCTGGCAGGGCATGGGAGCTGCTGCCAGTGGAGAGGAAAAGATTACCCAGGCTGACGCCTCCAAATAATTGATAATTTGCCTAAATGAACAAATCAAGTAAGACTTAATTGTTGGCAGGGATCGCCACCCAGGAACAGCAAAGTATATAATTGCTTAAGCATTGCACACGGCTTTCCACGAGTCCCCCTGCCCTCCCACTTTATTTTTTCGAAACCAAGTATAATTGTTTAATGGCATTGATGGGGGATAGACTTGTGACATTATAAATGACACTTATGACAGAACTGTCAGTTGGTGACAGCTCGTTGACAGCCCCAGTGAGAAATTAATCATTTTAGATGCTTTATGATTTGCTCATTTAATGTCACAAATAAGATCTTGCTATAAAACCACACAAAACCTCATCCCCTAAGGGACAGTTTGGTTGTCTTCTTACCTCCAGGATGGGTCTGAGGTAAGGGGTTGGGAATATTTGGTAGTAGCTCCCATGCATCTCCAATTCCAGGGAGAGGCTAGAATTTCCCTGGGGAAATCTGCACCTGTGCAGAGTCCGAATTTAGTTTTCTCACTTGCCACTTGTTTAAGGAAGCTTTCAAGGGGAAAGAGCTAACCTGTTGGGACTGATGCTAATAAAGACAGAAAGCAGAAAAAGCGGAGAGGTTATTTTTAGCTGGATAATGGGGAGTAAATGGGGCCATCCTGTGATATGCTAAGATATGCCTGCACTCATTTCTGCCTGGAACTCCCACACTCTCCACTGGGCAGACATCTGTTAATTGCTTTCTTTTGGACTTCACTTTGACATTTGGGGAAATGGAAGGAGGACTGCCTAACCATCTTTTTTTTGTTTTTGTTTTTTCTTTTCTTTTTTCCCCCCTAACCGATGTCTCTGTGGAGTTTTGGAGCCAGGGAGGAAAGGAAGTGAGGTGAGTTTGAAGCTTGCTCTCTGCTTGGGTTTGCTAAAGCCTTCAACACACTGTGCCTACGGCAGTTTAGCCTGGATTTTATTGAAAACCCTGTGTGGGGCTCCCAAAAACCGGAGTCACTGAAGTTTTTCCTTCCACACTATATTGGCCTAAGCTCCATTTAATCAGAATACACGCTTATCTCTCTACCCACCTTTCCATACACTTTACTAATCTCATAAGTAGGCTCTTAAAAAATAACAAAATGAACTTCCCAATTTATAACAAAACCCATCTCAGTGCACATGCATCAATGCTTTCTTGCTGAGGCAGTTCCTGTCACCAAGCAGCAGGAGGCTAAAAAACCAAACTGCAGGAGGTGGAGGTGGTAGTTTCACTGGTACATAATCTTTTCTCTGCCTTTTCTTTCATATTTAGGCGCCTAAGTTTGTCTGCTCTGGTTATCAATTGCATTTAGGTAGGTTGACCTATGTGGCATAGTGTGATTAATGACCACTAGGTGGCGACAAATGACCTCCTGGCCAGAATATTGGACGGATGCAGTGACTGATAACAGGTGAAATGGGCTTGCTTTCAGTATCAATAACAACTTACTGGATGCCATCCAAATGGTAGGCACCATCAGAAATACCATTTACACATGAATTTATTTTATCTTTGCAGCAATCCCATGAGTCCTACAAAATATAAGGAACTAATTTGCCCAAAGTCACATACTTGGTGGCTGGCAGAGCTGAAATTTGACCTCAGCTCAGACTGATGACATAGGCTGTGTTCTCATACACTGCACTCTCCTGCACCCTTAAGGGAATACCCTATTAACATGGGAAGGAAGTTGAATGGCAAAACTAACGTCTTGCCCCCACCGAGCTCTGAGGCTTCCTTCATCACCATACGATAAGGAAAAGCAGTCCAGAAAGAGTGAACTTATCACTTTTATCACATAGAATTACCATATTGAATCTGAGAGTTGGAAAATTCTTGACCATCTAGTCTAGGCTCCCAATCAATATAGAATTCTCCTTGGCACACCCCTGAAGGAGGATCCCACAGTCTCTCCTGGATTTCTTCTGAGACCGGGTTGCCAAATGAAGGTGGCATGGTTCCTTCTCTATCTTCCCATGGTCACCTTCCTCTCCAAGCAGGGAAATTCAGAGGGGCAGAACCAGAAGAAAAATTCAGAGCCCCTGTTCATCGGCAATTGTAAGGAACAATGTGGGTGTGATGGTTGATGATATGTGTCAACCTGATTGGGCCACAGGGTGTGGTCAAACATTATTCTGGGTAGGATGTTTCTGGAGTGAGATTAACCTTTGCATTGGGAGACTGAAACCAATGGCCCTCTCCTGTGCAGCTGGACCTCATGCAGTCTGTTGAAGACCTGAATAGAACAAAAAGGCTGACCTCCTGCGAGTAAGGGGGAGCACCTACTGCCTGACTGCCATGAACCTGGGACACAGGGTTTTTACTCTCTTCAGACACAAACTGAAACACGGGGTCTTCCTAAATCTCAAGCCTGCTGGTTTTGAACTGAACTACAGTTGACCCTTGAACAATGCAGGGGCTAGGGACACTGTCTCCCTGCACAGTCAAAAATTCGTGTATAACTTTGGACTTCCCCAAAAGTTCATTAATAGCCAACTGTTGACTAGAAGCCTTAATAGTCAATTAACACGTAGTATGTATGTTGCATGTCTTGTATACTGTATTCTCACAACAAAGTAAGCTATAGAAAAGAAAATTTTACTAAGAAAATCATAAGGAAGAGAAAATACATTACTGAAAAAAATCCACATATAAGTGTACCTATGTTGTTTAACTGTCAACTATATACTGTTGACTGTCGACTATCAACTCTTCTGGGTTTCAAGCTTGCTGACCAAAGATTTTGGGACTTAGCTTCCATAATCACGTAAGCATGTGAGCCAATTCCTGGTAATAAAAAACACAAGGAGTAACACTTCGTGTATCCACATACATACATACCATACGTATATGGGTGCTTCCACTTAGATGTCCCAGCAGCACCTAGAATTCTACATTTTAAATTTGAGTGTTTTATTGTAATATCTGTACCTATCCATCTCCTACTGGTTTTATTTTGAATCAGTAAGAGCGAATGGACAGGAGGTTAATGCAAAGATTCAGTCATTTAGTTAGTAAACATCTCTGAGGGAGACAGCAAGGAGCCTCTCAGGAGAGGCTTAGCCAGAGAAATAGTAGTGATTTCTCCTGCACAGCTCTTAGTTTATGCAAACAGGGGAGCAGAGTGGGATGCAGATTTCCAGGAAAAGATATCCTTAGGATGTACTGTATACAGCTTTGCTTTCTTGACTGACAGACCAGCCTTTGGGGCCTCCCTTAGTTTAGAACATTATTTGTGAAGAAAGGAAGAGGTCTCTTGGCATGGGTAGAATATTCTTTTACAGGCACCTGAACCTGGTAAATATCACCTGAGGATCTGCAAATGTGAACATTGAACTTCTGCCTGGAGACTCCTTCTCTCCCTCCTCACCATCTCCTTCCTGCTCCCCTGCCCCCCCCCCCGCCATTCTTGACTCCCTGGTTTTTCGCCTCCAGGCTGGTTTTGCACCTATCATTGGGGAGTTTGTACCATGGGCTTTGGCTGACAGCTCTCAGAAGGAAGCTAGACTATCATACTCATGCATGCATTTCTACCTAGTTGTCCAACCATCATCTTGATTTCTACATTTAAAAACTCAAACCCTTTTGTTTTAACCATTAAAGTTACTGCCTGTCCCCCAAACCACGATTCTGTCTGGGGTGCCGCTACTGGGACCCCCAGGCTCCACAGTTTGAAATCACCTTCAAAGCCTCTCTCCTCCTTCATCAATTACTACAATGGCCTGCTTCTAAATGTCTCTCAGATTTGCCCTCTTCTCTTGGTTTCTGCCGATCGGTGTTTAACACTGAGTACCTGGGCCTTCGGATGGGGGTGGGGTGCTCCCTGTTTCTCATTGCGCGTGTACAAAAAATTCTGTTAAACTGTCCCTTGGACCTCACCCTTCTCCTTCTCCAGACCCCACAGATCCTTCTCAGTGCCTCCTCCCCAGGTACAAACTCCTCTGCCTGGTTTCTGGATGACTCCCCCTGTATGTTTCTCATTTCCTCTTATTTTCCAGCTTCTGTCCATCAGGGCCTCGCTCTGTCCTCCACAGCCTGCCTGTAATGCTGTGGAGGAGTGTCCCCAGAAGCCCAGGCATGGAACTCAGCGAATATTTTCTGCCTTTCCCATGCCCTGCTCCATTCTTCCCATCCTTTGTGGCCCACCAAACCACTCTGATGCTTCATCGGCCTCCTGGTCCCATTTTTGTATCATTTAAAATTTAATTACGCAAGTGATATCATCTACATAACCTTTAAAGATAAAATTTTGTAGACAACACTAAGGCCCCCTTTGATAACTTTCCCCTTGTCCGGAGGTAGCATGGCAGACTGGGTGAGATATGTATTTCCAGATATTTTCCGATGTTTTTATATACACGTATACGTGCCCATAGAGAAAGTATGGTATTTATATTGCATGTGTCCATTTTTACTATAAATGGAATCACACATTTACATTTTGTAAAATTCCTGGGAATCTACCCACGTTAGCCTACTCGATGAACCTCCCTCTGCTCAATGGGGGGCACTTTCCTGTAGTATGAAGCCATCACTGTTTATTTGACCATTGCCCTTTTGACAGGCATGAGATTATTCCCGTGTTTAGGTTTACAAACACTGTTCTGCTGAACAGCTAGAGGACACATCCTTTTGCACATGTATCAGTGGCTTTCACTGATGGTGTTTTCTGATCAGAATCACACAGTAAGATGAGAAGAAAGCTGACATTTATACAAAGATTTTAGGTACTAGGCACTGATATAGGCATCTGCGCAAACAAACTTTGAGCTATGTATTATCCTTCCCATTTCATAGATGAGAAAACTGAGGTTTAAAGAGGTAGAGTGAGTCCGAATCGGAAATCCCACTAATGTTCTTCCTCCTCCCGGTCACCTTGTGTTGAGTATTTTCCCTCCAACTCTGCTGTGCATTTTGTGACAGCAGGATCTAGACACACATTTCCTTTCATTCTCTGATATGTCCTGAATACATAGTAAATCTCCATAAAACCTGATTGATTATTTGGAAGACAAATTAGCACTATCATCTTAACTAGCAGGATACTTTATTTAGGTATTTTAGCAACAATAAGAAGACACTAACATCATAGAGTAGCTGGTTAAAATATTATTAGAAGTTAATTCATATTTTAGCAGATAATTCCTAATTAATTTGCTGTAGTTATCTTGTTAAATGTCAATTAAATCTCTCCACATCCCTTACAGGTTTCTGCTATTCATAAAATGTAATTATACAGCTATTGCCCATGTATTCTTTATTGCTTATATAATCTACCAGTTAAATACAAGTCAAAAAGATTTATCTTCCAAGTTCTTAATAACATCACTGAATGTTCTAATTAATAATCAATAATCCATTTGCATAATTAATTGGAGAAAATGTCCTAATGAGATGGTGCCTTGCAGCTGGCCACGCTGAGGCTAAAACTTCATCTCCTATAGCAATCGGTGCTCAGACTGCATGAGATCTGCGAGCAACTCAGATTCCTTGAGTGTGCCAGGAGCATTGTGCCTACTAAACACTAATGACAGGGGGCTCATGTGATTCTATTGGCACGTCCTTATTTACATTGTTTCCCAACAGAATGTAATGTAAAAGTCTCCATGGAATAGAAACTGTTGGATATGAATTTTTACGGACACAGGCTCAGGTGAACAAAAATAAATTTCCTCATTTTCCTATAAACCAATTTAATTCTCTGAATCCGAGTCCTTATTCCACCTGATGCACAAACTTAATCTAGTCACTTTCAAGTAAGCTCAGTCCTACGTAGTATCTTCTCAGGCATATAGGGTTATAATTCTTTCACATTTTAGATTTGAAAAAAAAAAAAAAAACTTCTCCCTTTCAGCTTTTCCCTTCTCCCTCTTCCTCGGCCCTGATTTTTGACAGGGAGGTTCTACCATGGTCCACTGTCAAGTGTCGTCTGGGCAGGGAGTGGCCATTTCCTAGGTTCCAGCTGTTCGGGTCCTGACTGACATCCTTTGAGACAAGATGTGAATGTTGGGTCCTCGGGGAAGCCCTTTTTACACTAGTCCCACTACCAGGTAGGCGTTCAATCATTCATCTCTCATTCACTGAAGTATTTTGGTTTTACTGTAGCCTCCAACTACCCAGGTTCACGAGGGTTCCCTGCATTTCTTTGTTCCCATCTCCTGGTTCTTGTGCATCCATCCACCCTGCTTCAGCCCTTCCTAGGCCTTCTCATGAGCTTGGGGATCACTTGGGAGTCATTTTTTGGTGCTAGAATCACTAAGCGGCTGTCAGGAGTCTTCACTCTGCCCTACTCACCCCTTTACAGCCTATCCGTCTTATTTTTCACACACCCAAAGGCACTCAGGTGCCTGGAAGGATGCCGAAGGCGGTAACCTCAGGGGGGACCAGTAAGACATTGATCTCACTTTGACCCCAGAAAATCAGGCTCTTGTCCTACTCTCCTCTTCCAAATTATCTGGGGGCGTTGGGCATGATTCAAAGATGGACCCTCATCTCTGCTTTCTAGAGGCTCTCCAAGTCCTTCTCTCTCTCCCGTACATGCAGGGAGGGTGAGGCAGAAACAGTTCTACCCATAAGCACTTCGTTTCTTACACTGTCTGCTTATGCCAGAAATCTCAGCATTTTGGGGCGCCTGGGTGGTTCGGTTGGTTAAGCGTCCGACTTTGGCTCAGGTCATGATCTCATGGTCTGTAGATTCGAGCCCCCCATTGGGCTCTGTGCTGACAGTTCAGAGTCTGGAGCCTGCTTTGGATTCTGTGTCTCCTTCTCTCTCTGGCTCGCCCCTGCTTGCTCTCTCTCTCTCTCTCTCTCTCTCAAAATAAACAAACAAAAAAAGAAATCTCAGCATTTTATGTTAGAAGCTGAAAATGTGGTGCCTTTGTTCTCGGAGGTGAAAATGTCCTGTTGTCATCCACAGGAATAAGAGTGGTCACCAGGGAGTAGAGAAAATAATATGCCAGTAACATCGTAATGTGTCACTCTGCCACACCTTTATCATGCCGGAGACAAGGATGGGAATGTTGGAATATAGAGAGTCACCAGTGTTCACAAAGAGGACCAGCTTGAATCCATGACACAGAGGCACGGAAGTGGTGCCAAGTTTCCGAGGGTTCTATGAGGTGGGATTCAGTTAGCTCATCTTGCCAGCAGTCAGAGGGATGGATGTGGGGACCCCTCAAAGGGACTTTGAGTGTCAGGCAAGTTTCCTATGAAGCAGAGACAAAATGTTCCTCTGGTTTTTTTTTATCCCAAATCTCTGGCTTCACTTTAAAAGTAAGGCTATATGCTTGGGGGCTTCGGGCAGAGAGTTGCACATTCTAAGAGTTTTCAAAGAACCAAGAAAAAAAAAGGATTTAAAATAAAATTCCATCATTGTTCATTGAACTACAAATTGCAATTGGTGAAAGAGAATAATATTTTGATTTGGAAGAAGAGAACTCCTTCACCCGAGCACGTCGTGAGCCTCTTAATGCAGTTGCCTGTCTTCAGACAACCCTGCGAGAACAGCCACACATCAGATCAAGCACAAGTATTATCACCTTATTGAAAAGACTATTGCTTGTCATTTTTTTATGAAGCATCTGCCCCTTTCAGTTATCAACAACAAAGAGCTTTCCCCCTTCTTTCCTGCTTATTCTTCCTCCTCGCTCTTATCACAAGGGAATTGCATTCTCGCACTGGCGCTTCTCACAGAGAAGAGATGCTTCCTCAGTCCATAGTAACAGAAATAAGATGAAACAGGAAAAGCCTATCTCATAAAGCTCCAAATGGACTGTCAATCAGTTTAGCGCCGGCGCAGAGGAGGCCAGCATGGGAGGCTCTATCTGAAGGTCATCTTGTCCATCTTCTGTCGTCTGGCAAGATGGCTTCTGACTCAACCAAAAGAAGTCTCACGTTGGAAATCTCCAAGGAAGGACACTCCTTGGCTTCTTGCTATTGATCACGCCCATGGCTTATATTTAGGAGTGCTTTGAGTCTAATGAAAATCTTTCTTACCATTTTTCATTTTCCTTCCTCCTCAGAAGATGTACCCATGAAAAACGGATGAAGTAGGTAATGGCTGTTTTGGGTGCCTTCTTTTCCCTCCTCCTCCATTTTTATGCATCCTTTGCTCTCTCCCTCTCCTAGGTTTTTCTGGGTCTTAATTGTCATAGAGGAAAGTAGATGGATGCACTTTTTTTTTTTTAAAGAAAAAGATATTGCAAAATGAGTCCAGCAAGAAAAGAGCAATGCTTAATACAAAGTGTTGAATTATTAATGATGACATTTCAGGCACCTCTGAAAGGGAGATTGGGGTCAGGGTGAACTTTGCTCACATCCCTCAAATAATGTCATGCTTGTAAGATCAATCATGACTATTGAGTTAAGGCAGCCAGCTGTGAACTTCAGGATACCTGCATCTGGCTCTCCTTAATAGCTCTGTCACTGCCCAACTTACTAAATGTCTCTTAGCCTCATTTTCCCTATCTGTAAAATGGGGGTAATCAGCCTACTTCATTGGTTATTGTGAGAATCAAATGAGATGATGTGGGGAATGCACTTTCCGCAATGCCTACCAGGCACGTTGTGCTTTCATACAAATTGGCAATCATTATTGTAATCCATCGTGACTCTAAACGGATACAATCAAGAGATTTTCAGACAGGCTAGTGGAGTAGTAAGAAGTGCCAGTGGGGAGTAGTCGCTCTTTCTACTGATACATTTGATAAATATTACTATATAATCAACAAATATCCTTCTCTCTCCCCAGGATAACGTAGTCATGGCAAGTAGTGAAGGAATAGAGGCACCAGGAAGTGACAGGCTCTCCAAAGCACAATAGGAGTGGATGGTCAGGTGAGCTTGAGGAAGGACAGGCTCTGTGTCCTCTGCCTGCCCTAAACAGTTTGTGATTCTCATTAACAGGCGCGAATGTCAGCAAGAGCCAGGAGTTAGGTTGAGCCTAACATCTCCTTTTTTTATATTTCCCAGGACTGACCCCTATACGGCTTCTTTCACTATAGGATAGAGGTCTTCTTAGCATACAGTCAAGCAGACAGACAAGTCGTGATTTGGTGAAACCTGAAAAAATTATGAGCTGTAGCAAAAATAGCCAACTAAGGGATAGCTAAGGCATCTTTTCCTTTCCCCTTGATATCTGTGGAAATGTACATCTTCAAGCATCATGGAAATAATCACCTGCTCTCTATATTCCCCCCCCTTTTTTATGGATTTTATTGGTATACAACATTATTCAGACTAGGTTCTTCCATCTCCCAGGCCAATTTCTTTTGCATCTGTGTTTATATTGATGCTATTCAAACAATGATCCTCCACCTCCCCGTCAGTTTCCATTGTGCATTTCACATATTATGAACTTATTTAAACAAAAATCATCCTCTCTGGCTACATTTCTTTCCCATCTGCTTCCCTCCTGCCCCATACAACCAATTCTCATTTCAAAGCAACATTGTAATATCATTTATTGTTATTCTCTCTTGTTTTCCTGAGCTGCTTCTGTAACGTTCAGAGTGGGAGAGGTGGCAGCGGAGAAATATATGGTTTTATTGATTTATAGTCGAGAAGGTGTTTCTTACTTGAAATGTTTCTAAAGGCTTCATATCATTTTTTTAGAGCAATGAGACCTCAGTAATGATGACACTTTATATTTGTAGGGTGCTTGCAGAGAGTATTTAATGTATTTTCACTAGTGTCATTTTAGGGAGTTTAGAGAAAGAAAAAAGGAAAAATACAGCTGGTTATCCAAATCATTCAAGATATCCAGATTTTTGGCAACATTGTAGACTGGAATGCAGATGTTTGACTGAATGATTCACCCTTCTTCTAGATGCTTGGTGTTGTGAAAATACAGCTAATTGTCTATTAGAATCAATACAGGGTGGTGGTGTAGGGGGTGGGCGTTGTTTTTATTTTATGAAATAATGTAAACATGGAGAGGCAAATCTATCTCTGAATACATTTTTAGCTTAATAATGATTTTTTTAGTTTCCATTTGTTCAGAGGTAGTGTTCTGTTTCCCAGGCTCAGAAAGACCCTATTATAAATATCCTAATCCTTTCTAAATTGGGTGTTTGTGTACCTATTCCCATATAGACATGTTAGGGCCATGAGAGATGGTTTATTCTCATAATCTTCCAACAAAAGATGAATGTTCTCCCTGCCTGTGCCAGCCTTCCCCAGATGAAAGGCCCAGAGCCTTGTGTGTGCTCCCACGGCCAGCTGGGGAAGATTGGCTTGAATTTTTTAAGAGAAATAAGTCTTTCACAGGTTTGAAGAAATATCTGCAGAATCCATACTCAGATAGACAACTTCTAGAGGTCACCGAATCCTGCATGGAATTTCTAACTCATTTACAAATGGGCCATGTTTCTTTCTCTGAAACAACAGAGCAGGAAAGTTAATATTACCTCACAGAACACTTATCCTTGAAATGAGAGGTGGTTTAATGATTCAGAGGCCTTTTTCAAGAGTTCTTAAGCTTTGTAAGACTCTCTCGCACACAGAAGGAACAGTGGTGAGGTGGTCATCCTCTGTCTGGCTCAATCCTTCCTGCTGTCTTGAAGCCCTGGGACTCCTGAGTTGGACCTCAAAGGCTAGTATATATTGGAGACCATCTGCTCCAGTTTCTCTGGGCTAAAGGAAACAAGAAAGCAAGATGCTTCAATTGCTCTTTGTCTGTGATGGTTTTCTAAGTGGGGAAGAGTCTATTCATCTCTTTTACAGTTCATTACACCTGAGGAACCTTATTTAGTAGAAGGAAATTGCCCTCGGGGGAATGGTTAGAATTAGCAAGGTGTAAAATCTTTTGGGGTGGAAAACACTCTGCACATTACGGAAAACAAAACCCAACTCCCAAACCTGCTCCATGATATGATCTCCCAATGGTAAACAAAAGGTCTTTCCTTTAACTAACTCTTCTCCTGTGGGTTTTATAGCAATTTGGTTTCTGCTCCTCTGTTCTTGTTTTCTGTTTTCTTTGGGTGAATAAGGTCTGGTTTCAGTTCCACACAAGGATGAGCTCTCTAGAAGTGGGAAGATCCAAACATAAGATGTGTCATTTTGAGTAGTCATATAGTCACTGGAAATTCCTACGTGGGCTGTTGGAAGAGTTGAGTGAGGGAAGTCAAACCTCAGAAGGGGCATTGGACCAGGTGTCTTTTTAAAACATTTTTTACATGTTTATGTATTTATTTTGAGAGGAAGAGAGACAGAGCACAAGCAGAGGAGGGGCAGAGACATAGAGGGAGAGAGAGAATCCCAAGAAGGCTCTGTGCTGTCAGTGCAAAGCCAGACGTGGGACTTGATCTCACGAACTTCGAGGTCATGACTGAGCCAAAATCAAGAGGTGACACTTAACAGGCTGAGCAATCCAGACACCTCTGGACCAGGTGTTTTTAAGTGAACCCTTCTTCTCATGAAAGACTAGCATCCTGGTATTTATAAATAGTTCATTTTTTTTCATAAGTCATCATGACCATGGCCTTGGTCAAGTCATCATGGCCATGATCTTTGTTTCCATAATCTTCTTCTACTTCTCTAGTTCTTCCTGGCCTCTTTGGGCTTGAAAAGTCTCCTTTCAGAGCCTTTGAGGTCTATAATCTTTACTTCTTTAGCTAGGCAGCTTATGTTCCTTCCTTTTCCAGTATTGATTTTATTCTGGCAGCTACTTTCCACTGTCCTGACCAAATATGCTTATATAGTTGAAGGTGAAGGAATTTCTGAATTCAAGAGGCTCAGAGCTTTAGGTCCAATGTGACATATGAACCACGGGCATAGGACCAGGAGATGGAGGGCTCCTGTAGAGTCTCTGCACTGAGTGGGCAGTTACAGCTTCTGCCCGAAGGCTCCATGTCAGGTCTAAGAAATATTTGACTGAGCACTTGGACCTGTGATAAACTATAATTTGAAGAATGTCTGAAAGATATTGCTCTGCTTTTAGGCAGAAGTTGCAATCGTCACTTTAGATAAGGGGACTTCTGATTTAGGTCATTCTTTCCTAAACTCATTCTGAAGTGAAGGGGGCATGTCCTGGTTTTGGAGTCAGGAAGCTTGTGTTAGAACATACTCTCTTCTGCTGCCCAGTAGTGTGTGATGTTCCATAAGCCATGCAGTGGCTCTGGGCTGATTCCACATCTGGGAAATGGAGGTGGGCCTCGATGATCACCAAGGAGGCTAATTGCTGGGCAAGCATTGCATTTCAGGTTGATTGTCCTAGGATCAGAATTTCATACATTTTGTTGGGCTTCACAATCATCAGGGCAATTTTTTAAAGGATAGATTTCTGACTCGCTCTAGCTTATTTAGCAGCTTTTAGGGGGAAGAAGCAGTCCAGCAGACTCCAAGCTTACTCAGTGAGTTAGGTGCTTCTGATGCTCAGCGTCCTCAGATCATGCTTTGGGAAGTACTATTTTGGGAGGTATAATTGCAGAGTCACAGAGAATCTCTCCTTCCCAACTCCTCATTAACACTTGAAAGGTCCTTCTTGGGGTACTGAGGGAAGACTTCTCATTGAGCTTAAAGCCCACATGTCTTAGGTAAAAATACAATCATACCAGAGAATAAGTGACAAGGGAGTCCTTTCTAGAAGTAGGTTTTGATGGGAGAGAGTGGGAAGCATGAGGGCACAAAAGACTAAAGGGGACAAGAATGGGGAAATGGCCAGACTGATTGGCAAAACAACTTAAAGATGAACTTTCCTGACTGTAAAATTTTGCTACAAGTGGTCTTCAGAGATATAGACAAGGAGTTGGTGAGAGGTGGGGAGATGTAGAAAGGGGTTGGGGACAATGGCTGGAATAATGCATCCAGCAAGTAAGTGCCTGGGGGTGTTTTCTGAGGGGCGCACAGGTGAGAAGATGGCTTGCTTTGGCAGGGAGCCTGTGGTACCCAGCTGCGACCCAGAGACTCAGGCAGAGCCACTGGGTGATGTGACATCTGTGGGGTGATGGTAACCATTAGCTTGAAGCAGACAGAGACAGAGCATTTGTGCTGGGGCAGGTGCATCTGTGTGTGGAGGGGACCCGCACAAGAAGTCAGGACAGAGTGGTGAAAAACAGTTCAATAACCCTGTCTTAATTTCAGCTCCATTGATGCAAGGGCAAGGCACCGAAATTAGCCTTCTATCCAGTTTATTTGTTGTTATCTAAATTCCAATTTATTCTTTGTCAAGTTGGTCTATTTGCATGCGGGGTGCATAGCTCTAATCTACTCTGATAATGATTTGGGTAAGCGGCTGGAAATTTCTTACTCTTCCCTGAAGACTCACAATGTGGGAAGGAAAAAGTATAAAGCAACCTTTCCATGATTCAACAAGGAAGAAAATTATGTCTTGTTTTAATTCTTCTCATTTTCTTTTTCCATCTCTTATGACTCTGGATGCTGAACTAGGCTTGGCAGGGACATGGACCTGAGGAGATTGGGTGACTTGTTTCTTGGAATTCAAACAACTCTTCATCATGAAGTCTTAGTAATGCTGCCCAGCCAATTTCTGCATTAAACAAACACAAAGTGAATGAGAGGAACATTATTTCATCTCTAGGTGGCCAACACCAATTAATAACTTAGATTTTCCTGAACCTAAATGTTACAGGCAGCTTATTCATCTTTTTTCTTTAAATGTTTGATTCTTCTTTAAGATTTATTCTCAAAGACACTTAATTCTTACATGGCTAAAATGATGTATTCTCTGGGTAAAAATTCAACAACACCCCTTTCAATTCCAATCCATTTCATTTGGTTCTGTTCCATTTTGTCCCATTCTCCTTTTATTTTATTTTATTTTTAAAAAGTTTATTTATTTATTTTGAAAGAGAGGGAGAGAGAGAGAGAGAGAGAGAGAGAGAGAGAGAGAGAGATAGCAGGAGAGGGGCAGAAAAAGAGGGAGAGAGAGAATCTGTCAGCGCAGAGTCTGATGTGGGGGTCAACTCACAAACCGTGATATCATGACCTGAGTCAAAACCTAGAGTCAAACACTCAACGGACTGAGCCACCTAGGCATCTCATAGGCATCTCATTTGTCATCCTTGTCCCATTCTCCTTCTTGTTTCATTCTAGAAATCACTGGAGCCAGATCTGGAACTTAACTCCCTTTTTGGATGCCTCATTCAGTTACCAAGACACCATTGCAATGGTGGGGTTGAATCTTTGTTTGTAAAGGTTTAATTTCTCCATCCCATTGCCAATCCCCTACCCCAGCCCTGTCAGACACTGAGCATGGGAATGGAGCATAGAGTAAATGGGTATACATTAACTTAAGAGGCTAGGATCTGAGTGAGTAGCCAGATAGTGGCCAGATAACTGAAAAACAATAAGAAAGAGAGTCGGGGGCACCTGGCTGTCTCAGTAGGTAGAGCATGTGACTCTTGATCCCGGGATTGTAAGTTTGAGCCACTTATTAGGTATAGAGATTACTTAAAAATAATTTTTAAAGTGATATTAAAAATAAAAGAAAGAGTGAAAAGAGAGTCGAGTCAGTCCAAGGGAAAATTTGAAATTTATTTAAATTTATTCGATCTCCTTTTTTTTCTTTTTTGTTCCCCTGTGGGGCCTCTATTCACTTCTCCTTTCTCTTTTCTAGCCCCAGAGCACTCATGCTATCCTGGACACTCCTCTATGGCACCATATTGGATGCATGATCCCTTCTTCTCATCCAAACCCCAGCTCTACTTTCCTAGGTGAATGCTAGTTAACAGATAGGCTAAATTATACTGAAGAATAAAAGGTTAATATGTTATCCTCTCTTATGGATTTTTGGATTTTAAAAGTAGGCTTCAGAAATTATTTGACCCAAATGACAAGGATGTGAAGAAATGGGAACCCTTGTGCACTGTTGGTGTGAATGTAAATTGGTACAACCACTTTGGAAAACAGTTCAGAGGTTCCTCAAAAGATCATAAATAGAGCTACCACATGGTCCAACAATTCCTGACAAATGCCTGACATTTATCTGAAGAGAAGGAAAACACTAATTTGAAAAGATATATGCACCCCCATGTTTATACATCATTATTTAAAATAGCCAAGATATGGAAACAGTCTAGGTATTCATCAGTGGATGAATGAATAAAGATATGATATATTACAGACAACAGAATATTATTCAGTCATATAAAAGAAGGAAATTCTGCTTTTTGTGACATCGTGGATAAACCTTCAGAGCATTAGGCTAAGTGAAACAAGTCAAAGAAAGAAAATTACTGTAGGATTTCATGTATATGTGGAGTCTAAAAAAGCTAAATGCATAGAAACGTAGAGTAAAACTGGTGGTTGCCAGGGGCTAGGGGTGGGGGAAATAGGGAGATGTGGTTAAAAGGTACAAACTTATAGTCGTAAGCCAAGTAACTTCTGGGGATCTAATGCACAGCATGGTAATGATATTAATAACACTGTATTATACACTTAAAAGCTGCCAAGGCAGTAGATCTTAAGTGTTCTCAGCACAAAAAAGAAACGGTAATTATGTGATGTGAAGGAGGTGTTAGCTAATGCTACAGTGGTAATCATTTTGCAATATTTAAGTGTATCAAATTAGCATATTGCCCCCTTTACGCCATAAACTGGCACAATGTCGGATGTCAATTATATCTTAATAAAGCTGGAAAAAAATTAAAGTGCTATTTGTTTGCTTTAGAAAATACGTGATGTAACCCAAAGGAATGAATCTCTTTGGTGAAATTCTAGGCACTAGGTAGAAAATTTTTGAGCTGAGCATCTGGGCCTGTTGTTTGAATACCACCATGTATATTGCTTTCTATTTTCTCCTTACTTAAAGTCAGTTCTACCGGCTGGGATCAAAGGATAACTTTTAATTAAAAAGACGCACTGAGTAAATCACTCACTTCATTTGCACAGCCACGTGACAATCTATTCAATTAACAGATTTTTTTTTTTAAAGTTTTTTTTGTTTTTGAGAGAGAGACAACCAGCAGAGGAAGGGGCGGGGCGGGGGGCGGGGGGCGGGCAGAGCATCTGAAGTGAGCTCTGTGCTGAGAGCAGAGAGCCTGATGTGGGGCTCAAATTTACAAACCATGAGATCATGACCTGAACTGAAGTCAGAGGCTTAACCAACTGAGCCACCCAGGTGCCCCTCATTCAACAGATACTTCCTGAGCACTTACTACATTCCAGGCTGTGTGAAGTGCGTTTGGTAGAAATGATGAATAAGGCAGTATTCCAGGTAGTGAAATTTGAACAACCAGAGTTCACTTCCTGACATCCTCCAGGCTAGGAATGCTTGCCAAAACCCATCCCATTCATCAAGAGAGAGAATGGAAAAAAAGAAGGATGGAGAAGAGATAGCACACACTTGAACTTAATTCTTGCTGCTCTCGTATTATGGCTCAAGAAGAAAGGGTTTGGAAAAGCAAGATAAATACTTCAGTCGGAGCAAGCTGGCTGGGGAAGCATATTTAAAAATCAAATTACCATTTTAATAGTATGCATCGTTTCCATATCAAATGATGACATTATTGGCAAAGACTAGAAGGTGACACAATTTTGAGTGCTTAAACTGTACCAACAATAGATGAAGCTATCTTATAGGGACTACAAAGCCTTCTGCCATCTGGCACCCTCTCCCCATCCTGGTGGGAATGGAGAAAAGAATGCTTCTAAGTGGTAAAATGAAATTGGCTGCCGGCTCGAGAATACACGTTGAGGAGGGTCTGTTCGCCCATCTGACATCTTTCTTACTGTGGCTGCACAAAGGGTTGGCTTCCTAAACAGCAGTCATATACACATACAGTTTCTTTTATTATTGCAAATATATGGCATGTTTACTGTAGAAAACACAGCAGAGCACCAAGCAAAAAATAGAAACCATTCACAAAACCCAGAGACAGCTAATATTGATATTTCAGTGTATATCTTTTGAATCTTCTAAGCATTTCTGGGTATTCACGTGAGTGTATACGTGTGTGAGCATGCATGCAAGTATGTCGAAGTATGTATGTAGGGGGTGGTTTTCAAAGCAAAATTGAGATCAAACTGTAATTTTTCCATTGAGTGCAGGGCTGACTTCGTGAGTGTGGGGCCTGTGGTTTGGTTTCATGCTCTGCTGTTGCCATCACGAAATTCTTAAGAAGTTTATCTTTGAACTTGAGGTTTGTAAGTGAAGTCCCCCGGGACATGTTTGTGAGCACAGGAGATCTGTGCAATATAGATGAGTCTCGTTCTTGTTGCCCTCTTGCATGTATCGGTCACGGTGCTCCGTGAGCACAGGATTGCTGTGGGTCCACAATGCACGGGCCTTCCTTGATACTAAGAGCAAGTACCAGGTAAGGGTGTCACATTTTGACTGAGCAAGTAAGAATGCTGACAGTCGCAAGAAGTCATGCTTTCCATTTGAGCCAGAACTTTCTTCTACGGGAGGAAGTTAGTGGTGGTCTAAGAAACACAGGTGAACCGAGAAACCTTGGAATACCCTTCCCCGATCATGCTCCTTCCCTCTAGTAGCCCGTCGCTTGCACCAAAAATGATAAGATTGAAGGAAAGGGAAAAAACAGCACCCCTACTTCTTTTGTATTTCAGTCCTTCCTTACTCATCAGTCAGCTAAAAGGAGAGAGTGTTGGTAGATTCTGCATGTCTCAAGAAGTGAAATAAAAACAGTTGGGTTCATTTTGTGCAGCGTTTCCACACTTTTGGCAAGAAAGAAGTACATGTGTGTGCGAACTTCGAAATATGAATTGTATAATTTTGGTAATCCTGCTATCGAGCTAAGTTGTTTTATTATTTGCATTTTAAACTTGCATTGTACATTGGAAAGATGAATGGTAAAATTCATGTAATAATTTAAATTTTTAATTTTTCTTTACTTAGAGCCACATTAAACAGCAAAAAGATGCCATGCCAAGTCAATTGAGAGACATTGAAGAAAAGAAAGTTACTTTTATTCTGCTTATTGACCCCGCATTTTCATTTTCTACTGGCCATGCAAATTGTGTAGCCAGTGCTGAATGCACCTTATATTGTGATCATTTTTCAAGTCATTAAATATGATTTTAAAAGATTATTACTAACAGGTGTGTAGTAAGTGGTTTCCATTGATGAATTTATTCAACTTAACTCCTATTATTTTTTATACATTTAGGTGGTTTTCATTATGTTCACAATTAGTTGAAAATTGTGGTATGATGAAAATTTTTGTACATAAATATTTATATACATCCACGGTTATTTCCTTAAGTAAATTCCAAGAAGTAGGATTGCTAAGTCAAATGATATGTACATTTTTAAGGGTTTTAAGATATCGTGACACATTGCTCTTCAGAAAGTTTGTAGTAATTTGGGGCACCTGGGAGGCTCAGTCGGTTGAGCGTGCGACTTTGGCTTAGGTCATGATCTCGAGGTTGACGAGTCGAGCCTCATGTTGGGCTCTGTGCTGACAGCTCAGAGCCTGGAGCCTGCTTCAGATTCTGTGTCTCCCTCTCTCTCTGTCCCTCACCTGTTCATGCTCTCTCTCTCTCTCTCCCAAAAATAGATAAACATTTTAAAAAATTTTTAAAGAGAATTTTTTTAATTTGTAGTAATTTTCATTTCAATATGGCAACCTCAGTCAGCTCTTCAGTTATGGTTTTTATCTATGCATTCTATTTCTGGCATTTGTTCATTAGTTTATTCCTTTGTCAACAAAGCCAACCATGTGCCAGGCATTGTATTAGGAACATACTGGGGCTAATGGTGAGCAAGACAGGACTGGCCTTCATGACGCTGACAGGCAAAGGGGAGATAGGTGTTAAACAGTCACATGAATACATACATATTTACAAACTGTGAAGAGCCTATGAAAGAAAAGAACATCAGCTGGGGCATTTAGAGCATTTAGCTGGGGAATTGACTCAGCTGGAAGGTCAAGAAGAGTCACCCTGAAGAAGTGATAACTAGCTGAGGTTGGAAGGAAGAGGGTAAAGTTGGTAAAGAAGGAAGGGGAAAGAGATCAGCAGCATTGCAGTTGGAGGAGGACGAGCCTGAGCAAAGTCCTGTGGGAGGAGAGGGCTCGGCCATATTTTGGATCAGGTCAGTGCAGAGAACGGAGGGGAGAGTGGAGAGAGATGAAGTTGGAGTGGTCTTTTTTTTTTTAATTAAAATTTTTTTTAATTTGTTTTTTTACTTAAAAAATTTTTTTTAAATTTAAATCCAAGCTGGTTAACATTTGGTGTAGTAATGGTTTCAGAAATAGAATTTAGTGATTCATCACTTACATGTAACACCCAATGCTCATCCAAGAAGTGCCCTTCTTAATGCCCATCACCCATTTAACTCACCCCCCCACTCCCCTCCAGCAACCCTCAGTTTGTTCTCTGTATTTAAGAGTCTCTTATAGTTTGCCTCCCTCTCTGTTTTTATCTTATTTTCCTTCTCTTCCCCTTGTTCATCTGTTTTGTTTCTTAAATTCCACATATAAGTGAAATCATATATTTATCTGACTGATTTCACTTAGCAAATACACTCTAGTTCCATCTGTCTTGTTGCAAATGGCAAGATTTCATTCTTTTTGATGGCCAAGTGATATTCCATTGTATATATGTACCACATTTTTTTTAAATATTATTTATTTTGAGAGAGAGAGAAAATGAGAGAGCAGGGGAAAGGTAGAAAGAGAGGGGGAGAGAGCATCCCAAGCAGGCTCTGTACTGTCAGTTGCAGAGCCCAACATGGGCTTGAACCCACAAACTGTGAGACCATGACCTGAGCTGAAACCAAGAATTGGAGCCCTAACCGACTAAGCCACCCAGGTGCCCCATACCACATCTTCTTTATCCATTCATCAGTCGATGGGCATTTGGGCTAATAGTGCTGCTATAAACATTGGGGTGCATGTACCTCTTCGAATCAGCAGGTTCGTATCCTTTGGATAAATACCTAGTAGTGCAATTGCTGGGTCCTAGGGTAAAATAGTCATTTTGGACAAGGCCAGGGGTCAGCAAACTATAGCCTGCCTGCCAAACCCAAATCCCACCTGATGTTTGTTTTTGTAAATAAAGTTTTTTTAATGTTTATTTATTTATTTTTTTTTTTGTGAGACAGAGAGCACAAGTGGTGGAGGGGCAGAGAGAGGGGGAGACACAGAATCTGAAGCAGGTGCCAGCCTCTGAGCTGTTAGCGCAGAGCCGGATGAGGGACTTGAACCCACGAATGGTGCGATCATGACCTGAACCTAAGTGGACACTTAACCGACTGAACTTCCCAGGAGGCCCTGTAAATAAAGTTTGTTTTTTTTTTTTGAAACACAGATGTGCTTGTTTTGTTTCTGTTTTTTCTTTTCCATATTGTCTGTGGGCTGCTTTCTTGTTACAACAGCAGAGTTGAGTTGTTTCCACAGATATCGCATGGTCTGCAAAGCCTTAAGTAGTTTGTATGACTGCTCTATAGAAAGGAAAATCTTGCTGACTGCTGGAAGAGACCATGCACAGCCTTGAAATCTAGGGACAGTTTAGTCTTTACCTCAGAGCAATGGGAACTGATTAAAAGGAGGCCTGAGGAGCCTTGGACTTTGGGGTGGGAGGGGGCCGAGGGAGACCCAGGGAGCCCTGGCAGGCTGTCACAGTATTCCAGGAGAGAAATAATGGCCCCTTGGAAAAGGATGGTGGCTCTACAGATAGAGAGGAAGAGACATTTGGGCAATAAAACCAAGGGGCGTAATATGGTGGATGTGGGAGAGAGGTATCCAAAGTTACCCCACGTTTCTGTCTCTAGCATCCTATGGACCACAATACCCTTCATGGAAATAGGGACAACTGGAAATTTGGAGTGCTCTGGGAGATACTGAAGAGTTCAATGTGAGGTCCCTTTAAGATTAGCCAAGAGGATTTTGAGCAGGCAGTTGGATCAAGATTTCTACAGCTCAGAAAAGTGGCACCTACTTCTCATTATCATTTGCCCCAAACCATGCTTAGTATCTCAATACATATTTTCTATTGGGTTTATATTTGCCACTGACGTTTCAACACACAGAGCATCTATTTAGTGTCTATGATGTGCTCGGCATTCGTGACTTACTGCCAGGATTCAGATATGAATACAATAGGCTTTCTGCTCTCAAGACATACACATGTTACAATAGAAGGCAGTCACTGATAGGTGCCATGAGAACTGGGCCAAAAAATGCTATGCCACCAAAAAGCAAACACAAAAACAAAGGGACGGGGTGGAGCAATTAGTTTTGTGAGGGGTGAGGAATCCACAAAGGAGAGATCGGAAATTTTGGGGTCTGGGAGAGTAAAGAGGGGTGAAGTACACGGACACACACGCAAGAGGAAAAGCATGAGCTGAGCAGTGGGGCTGAGAGAGGACAGCTGTTTGTAGGCAGCGGTTTCTTTTTTCTGTTCTTACCATTCCCACCCCTCCCAAGCCCCACCCTTGCCCTCGGGTTCAGAACAACACTTGGCACCTTAATACTGCTTTAGTTGACTCTAATCTCTATTTCCTCTGAGCATATAGTGTTTCATCACCCATACTGTAGATAAGAGATCTTATCTGACCGATCCCTTACTCCCACTGCAGAAATAATTAATTGCTTTCTTTTCTGCACTGTTATATTGCTTTATCTTTTATGCTAACATTGCCCTTGTCATGTGCCATTGGGGTTAAATGCATATAAGTCCCTCTATCTGTTGGGACATGAACTTCTTAAGAATTTCTGCTCTGTCTCCTATACCTCTTGGCCCCCCGGTGCCCTGAACAGTGCATTGTGACAACAACAACAACAGAGAGCAGCTGAATCGAATTGGACAGAGGCCAGTAACTTCTGGCTCTAGAGCTGGCAGTTTGAGTGATCTGATGAAAAGTCCCAGACTGCGTGCTGGTGAGGACTGGGAGCAAGAGAAGAAATTGGATTTGAATAATTGAATTTTAAGAAGGAGGCATATGCTTCTGCTGTAACCTCCCCACACCAGACAGCAGAGCCCAGATGCAAGTCAAAATGCATTATGTATTTAATGTGTCTCATGGGGTTGGCGTTTGAGATAATAGGAGGAGAAGGCAAGGATTATAATCAAAGTGGCAACATCTGAAGACATTTAGCTGTGTGAAAGGTCAGGGCATATCTTTAGATATTTAGTCAACCTTGTGCCAGGGAAGAGTGGATATGATTGAGGGCTGGTGTGTGTGTGTGTGTGTGTGTGTGTGGACAGTTTAGAGACAGAAGACTCTAAGTAGCAGGTTCAGGATTCCTAGGGCAAATGTTTTTGGGGCTGCAGGAGCTAGATGCCAAGTTTTACAGTGGATGTTGAATCAATGTTGGGATTGAGACTTGAACCTGGGAAAAACGAAGTGTTTTGCAGATACGGGTGGGAGGGGCAGACGGAAGGTGAGATCTGGGGGAAGTAGGGCGCCCAAGCAAGCACTCTGGAAATCCCACAGCACATGTGACTGTGCAGCTCTTTGAGAAACCCAGGGCTGAGTGCTGTCCCCAGCATGGGCACCCAACAGCATCACGCATGTAGCATTATTCATGTCATTTGGCCGTCACTCAGATGTGAACCGTGTGATAGAATGGTATCTGGATAACTGCAATCTCTACTTCTGTTGTCTCCACTCATGGAAAACTACACAGAAAAGAGGAAGCGTAAAACAGTAAAAATAAAAATTAAAAAAAAAAAAGAAGTCACCCGGGAGAAACCAGACTCCTCTGGGAACTCATCCACGCCATCTTATCACTGGTCAAAGATGGAGCGATTGAGAGATCAGGAGATGAGTGGCTGGGCCGTCTGTTTTCTTGGTCCAGGAGGAAGAAAATGGGCTCAGGCATCACACAGGAGCCCCTTAGATGTCAGGGCGTGCAAAAGGAGCATGCTTCCCAGATCACACAGAGCGCCTTGGCATTTCTCGCCGTCTCCAATGTGTTGTTCCGTTGACAATTCTGAAGCCTTGCGACAGCAACCAGCTGTCTCCGTCAACCCCAGCATTTTTCTGTCTCTCATGCTCACTGGCTTTCCATTGCACAAAAGAGTTCTGTTAACTAGAAGCCTTTGCAGCAAGGCAGTGAGGTCGTGGCGGTTGGAGCCCCCATTGGCCAAAGCTGCCGGTGGCTGTCTGGGGCTCCAGACATTTTTAAGATCAAAATCAGGGGAAAAATATCAAACCCTTTTTGAAGCCGCTGCTGCAGGTTTCTTTGGAGTGTCGGGTCTCCTCCCCCACCCACAGCCCCAGGCACTGTCTGACCCAGCCTTTTATATACTTATGCTCTAGAACATTTCCAAAAATATATGTGTGCTTTAACAAAAAGGCGTCCTAGCTGGTTTCCCTTGGTGGGAAGAGTCTGTATGTGGGCTCCAAGCCCTCCCGCTTGGAGGAGAGGAATGTGGGAGAAGGCACAGGTTGTGAGAGCAAGCAGAAGCCTCATACCTTTCGGTTCTTTCCCAGTCCTCCCTCTGGCAGGACCCTTCCAGCCACGGAGCGCAAAGAGGACCCCACGATTTGCAGTCAACAGACAGCTCACAATCTTGGTGCCCTCCTCCACTGCTGAGATGACTTTGGAAAAGTTACTTAACCTTTCTGAGCCTCAGCTTCCTCTTCTGTCCACAAGAGACCAGTCATAACCCCTCTTACCGGATATATGGGAATGAGGTTGGCAACATATGCTTAAGTCTAATACAGTGAGCATGAGGTTGTTCTGCAACCGCACTAGCTGTGGTGACTGCTATTCCTATGTCTCTGCCATGACTACGTCTTTTCATATCAAGAGCTTCCCCCTTGTTGGGGATTCCATGCCTTGCCCAGGTTTGCAGGCTGTAATCTATGAATGCACACATAAGAGCAATAAAAACATCCAACGAGGTGCAGATCGCGGCTCTGGGAGTCACCTGCTCCGTGAGCCACAGACACAACTGCTGCCAGGCAGGGAGGAAGGTGACCCAAAGTTTAGGGCCCTAGAAGGACTTGATGTGTCCTCAGTCTGCCAGGCTGATGCCTGAACTCCCACCATCATGGATTCCTTTCTTTGATATTATCAGACATGATCTCTGTCAGAGAAAATTCCCCCAAGGGGAGATGTGGTAGAAAGTATTTGCCCCTGCATGTGACTGGGAATGATGTAAGACAATGCCATTAAAAAAAAAATTTTTTTTTATAGTTTATTTATTTTGGAGACAGAGAGAGAGACAGAGCACAAGCCAGGGAGGGGCAGAGGGAGAGGGAGACAAAGAATCGGAAACAGGCTCTAGGCTCTGAGCTGTCAGCACAGAACCCGATGCGTGGCTCGAACCCATGAACTGTGAGATCATGACCTGAGCCAAAGTTGGACGCTTAACCGACTGAGCCACCCAGGCGCCCCAAGACAATGCCATTTTTATATTAATTTTTACCCTCTAGAATTGTAGAGGGTATACCCCTACAATATCCAAATACCAACAGTATAAATGGAGTTTCAGCCTTTTGTTAGGAATATCCTTAGGTCATGTTCACACTTGACAATGGGGTCCCAGGATGGGGTTATTTCCTTTCAGATCGAGCTCCCTGTTGTGCACCACTGGCTGGCCCATGTGCCTTGAAAGGGCCCTGACTGCAAGCTGCCCCTCAGAGTGATAGCATTTTCTGTTGAACATGAACTTCCTCCCATGCATGCTGATGTGGCAATGCCAGAAAATGTCCTGCCTGTGTCTTTAGGAGGATCGGAGTTCCCTGTCCCTTCCTCAGCCTTCCCTATGTCTTCCCTGCCAGAAACGGTCTAAGCAGCATTGGATTAGATCAGAGTAGATGTAAGAATCTTTCGAAAGGTCTACCGAACACAGATGCCCTGAACCTGGCACTTAGAGGAGTGAGGGACATGGAAAAGTCAGGGCACCAGGGGCTGGCCGCAGGAATTAGCAAGGGAGAGAGGTCAACAGTGCACTGGTATTTGTTGAGTGCCTGCTGTGTACCCACAGCTGTGCTGGTTACGAGGTGGGGGTACAAGTGTGGGTGTCCTGGGATGTGTCGTGAGAGTGTGGTGGAGGAGGGTGTTTAAAAAGAGATTAAAGAAGAGACTGGAATCATCCCTGGCTTCAGGGAACCTTCACAGTAGCAGGGGTAACATGGTTTGACCAGTAAATGAAACAGTGTGAGAACACGAACAAACTGAGGCAATGGACGGCATCGCAGGCCACTGGGAACCAGCCTCGAGACTGGCGTCATCAGAGGGCTTCTTCCAAGACGTGGACTGGACTGCGCAGCCTTTGACGGTCACTGAAAGCATGGATAGAATTGAGATGGATAAAGATGGAGGCAGGAGGAAGGGAGCAAATGTGGAGGGCACCAGGATGTGAGGGTCACCCTGCCCAAGCTCAGAAACATCCTGGCCTTTGACAGATGGCAATGCGGTGTCCGGGGCCCTGGATTAGAGGGATTCGCTCCAAAGCCGTGAGGCTCAAGGCCGCTGAGTTTAGAGGTGCTTGAATCCCAAATGGGTAAGTGAGACCTGACATATCACATAAAGGGTAAAATGTGCCTCATTATTCAGTAAGTGTTTATTACATGTGTACCCAGGGTGGAGCACGGTTCTGTCCACTGGGATAAAGAGGATTAGGAATGTCAGCGAACTGGGAGAGTGTACATTGGGTAGGGTGAGTCTTACCTAAACAGGAGGCTGGGGAACCCTGCAGGATGCTTCTGAGGCTGAAGACTGGTCCTATCTGGTGATGACAAGATAAAGAGGAAGAAGAGAAATGGAGAGATGTCTGTTTCCCCAAAGGATGAATCAACATGTGTTAGTGGTGCACTGGTGGGCTGATTTGCCAAGACCAAGCAGGAATCATGCAAACTGTGTATTTCTTTTCATCATTCCCCTGAGCTGAAGAGCAACAACAACAACAACAACAACAACAACAACAATCCCAGCTGAAAGGTAGAGGTTCCAAGCCATTGAACCTGTTAGTTTATGCTGTGGTTGTGCGCTATACCACAGCATCTTGTGTGACCCTGGGAAGCTGAGACAGGTATTTGATAGTCCCCACTGAGACCTGAGAAGCAATTCAGAGGCTTAGCACCCCCACCAGGGGAGGAAGTGTGTTGTGGAAGCCCTTCCCATGCACGCTGGGAGAACAAACAGGGAAAGAATCCAAAATCAAGTTGTCCTTTTTAAAAAAAATTTTTTAACATTTATTTATTTTTGAGAGAGACAGAGACAGAGCGTGAACAGGGGAGGGGCAGAGAGAGAGGGAGACACAGAATCTGAAGGAGAATCCAGGCTCTGAGCTGTTAGCACAGAGCCTGATGCGGGCTTGAACTCACGAACCACAAGACCACGACCTGAGCTGATCAGACGCTTAACCGTCTGAGCCTCCCAGGTGCCCCAGTCCTTCATTCATTCAACCAGTGTTTGTTAAGGATCGGCTTTGTGCAAAGCACGAGCAATCGTATGAACATAAACTCTACGTCTAAGTCTCTCGATGCTGTAAGACTTGGGGGACATTTCTCCTCATCGGCAAACACCTTGTGCCTTAGCCATATCTGTATCCCCTAGCGTCTGAAGCACAGGAGGATTTGGCCTGGACTTCACAAATGGACATGCAGGTGAAGGAAGGAATACTTGAAGGGGCCACCAAGGAAGGCGGGAGGACCCAGAGACACCTCCTGGAGAAGATGAGGTGGGACTAGGATACTGCGGGTGGGCAGACCGAGAGGGACAGGTTGAAGCAGGACCGACCACACATCAGACGGTTGAAGATGAACCCAGCCTGTAGCCTCCATCGGGGAAGGAATAGTGACTCCTTGTCTATGACTCATAGACTCAGCCAACACGGTCTGTCTTATCTGCTCTTCTTTACAAGCTCCTGCCCTGAAGGGTGACAGAGAGATTACTGTTAAATCTACCGTGGTTTCAACATGCTTCATTTTGTTAATTTAAACATCTCCGGAAGGTAAAGCTCAGAATGTGGGGACAATTACTCAGTCTCCCCATTCTCTCCTGCTCTTTTCTAAGACGGTGAGGGGTGTGTGGTGTGCAGAGTGGGGGTTCACTTGGCTTTGGGGAAGAAGCGTTTATATTGTCCGTGAGTCCTCTGGTTTCTGGATGCTCTCCTGGCCTCAATTCTGACACTATCTACTTGGAGACAGCCCAGATTCCACAGGTTAAGGGCTCAGCCCTCCAAGACCACCCCTAGCCTCTCAACCTCAGGCGATAGTGGCACGTCCAGGCTGTCCCCGGTGCTCCTGACCAGCTGACTGTGGATCAGCGGTTCCCATGACCTCCTTCGCAGGTTCTGTTAATTTGCCAGAGGGGCTCCTAGAACTCAGAGAAACATTTGAGTTATAGATCACCAGTGTATGATAAAAGAATACAATGTCCAGATGGAAGAGACGCACAGGGCATGGTATGTGGGAAGGGCGGGGACTTCCGTGCCATCTCCAGCTGCACTCTCCCGGTAACTCCACATGTTCACCAGCCTGGAAACTCTCCAAACTCTGTCCTTTTGGGTTTTTGTGGAGGCTTCATTACATAGCCGGAATGGATTAAATCATTGCTTGCTGCTCATTGAACCTCCAGCCTCTCTCCCCCTCTCTCCCCTCCCTGGAAGTCTGGTGGCGTGTGTGTGTGTGTGGGGGGGGGGGGTTGGAATGAACGTTCCCACCCTCCAATCACATGGGGCCACCAGCCTCCTTCCTTAGGTGACCCATAGGCTTTCCCAAAGTCACCTTGTGAACATAACAAAAGATACCTTTATCAGTCTTATCACAGGAAATCCCAATGGTTTGAGGAGCTGGGTACCTGAAACCAGCAGGCAGACCAAATACATATCTCTTATCATAAATCACAATACTACACCCCCTCTCTCCCCTTGTCACAGTGAGCCCCTGGTGGGCTTATTGGATTTCAACTCAGCTGCCTTCCCTCCCACACTGGTGATGCTGAGGATGGGGTGCTTCCGGGTTCCACCTACGTCACTGGAAGTCGAGGAGGCCCAAGAAAGCTAAGCTGCAAAGGGGAGAGAGAAAGCCTGTGGAGGAGGGGCAGAGGGGAGGAGAGAGAGAATCCCAAGCAGGCTCTGCACTATCAGTGTGGAGGCTGAGGAATGGGGGCGGGGCTCGAACTTAGGAACTCTTCCTTCCATATCATGAACTGAGCCGAAACCAAGAGTCGGATGCTTACCTGACTGGGCCACACAGGCACCCCAGCAAGGGAGAGTTTGTGCCTCCCCACCTTGCATTACCAGGTCTATGCTGATGTGGCTGTGACCGCAGGGCAGCCTGGGGGGCACCTACCGGAGCCAAAGGGCCTACAGGTAAGTGAGCAAAACAATGGGGGCATATACATGTACCGCTTTCCAGCCAAGGCTTCCCTCTCCTACCTCTCCCTACCTTCTTTTTCTCACCATTTCCTGGACCTGCTGCAAAATAACCCTGGTTCCGTTGAGCAAGGGTCTCATGGCTTGGGTGTCTTGGACCAGTGGGACCATGACATGGATCTCCTGGGCTGCATTCATGCCAGCCTAAAAAGGACCTAAAGAAATGTTTAAAAAACACATCCCAAGTCAATAACCCTGGAAAAGGGGTGGGGGAGTGGTTTCCATAAGTAAGTTAACCCATTATATTCCACAAGCCGACCTATTACAAACCCCATTTGTCTGGATGCAAATTCCTGCTTCTGGTGCTGACTCTTTTACTCTTTCTTTCTTTGCCTTTAACTTTATATTTAAAAAATCCTCACCCTCCCCCCCCCCGCCCGGGGCAGATAGATTCCTTAGACCACTGGAAAAGTTAAAAAAGAAGAGCTCTTGAGACATATTATAGATATTTCACAAATTTCCATCTTCAAAGGAGCCCCGCACCATTCTGCAGGTGAAACCCAGGCATGGCAAAGTTAAGAGACTGGCTCAGGGCTTGAGTTCCTAGGAACAGAACCAGAATTGAGGGCTAGGTCTTGACTTCCAGGTGTCTGGGTCCTGCCACCACATCCCAGCCCATCTGAAGTGGAGACTGCGATCCCCAGGGCTCAGGAAAAGGAGACTGGAAGGGAGGAGCAGGGCTGGATGCCAGGCAGAGAAACAGGATGGATTCCAGGAGAGAGAAGGGGGTTGGTGGAAGGTTTCTAGGAAAAAGGAATGCGGGGGAGAAGCAATGTTTAATGCAGTTCACCAGGGAGAGGCTGCAGGAGGTTTCTTTGCATCACCCCTCGGGGAGACAGCTTTCCTCCTAGTGGGAGCCTTCTGAGCGCTCTCCCCTCCTGGGCTCCATCTGCCTGGTCCCCTGCTAAGAACCGCACTGGCAAACCAGCAGGCGCCTCTGAATCCTGGATCCCATCCTCCCTGGGGGTGCGCTGAGACCCTCCTGTCTTCGAGGGATCCCTCCTGTTCCTGCACCCTGGCTGCTCCTCTGCTCCCCCCACGATGATCCTTCCACCGTGTTCCTCACTCACACTAGACGCTGCGGAGGAGACAAGCACTATATAAATGCTAAACAGACGGCCGGCGCCTGTCCCCGGATAAATAGACCGCCAGCTCCTGCTGTCAATCCTACACCTTTCATGAACACAGACAGATCTCCCGAGAAGGGGGGAAATGTTGGTGTCGCTTCTCCATTTAATTCTGCAATTTACCCTCAATCTTGATACCAGAATATTGTGCTTTTTGTTCTGTTTCTTTTCTTTTTTTTTTTTGGTAGTGATTTCTTTTTCTTTTCTTTCTTTCTTTCTTTCTTTCTTTCTTTCTTTCTTTCTTTCTTTCTCTCTCTCTTTCTTTCTTTCTTTCTTTCTTTCTTTCTTTCTTTCTTTCTTTCTTCCTTTCTTCTTTTTCTCCCCAGAAAGATTTTATGGTTTGTTAATTTCCTGGACACGTATTCAGAAAATGGGATGCTTTTCTTCTGATTGCTCTTCCAAAATAATAATAACTATCATATGTATGGTACTTTCACATGCATGATCTCATACAAATTCATTAGACTGGAGTCAGAAGAAACGGATTCCTGTCTTGATTCCATCTCCCACCCCCTGTGTGACCTTGGGCACATGACTTGACCTCTTTGAGTCCTGCTTGTTTTATTTGTACAACGGGCAGAGTGACAGGCCTGTTCTTTCTAGCACAAAGGCTTATGCGAGGAGTAAATAGGATAATTTATATGAAAACTTGATGTAGGTATTGATTTTTAGATGAGAAATTTGAGGCACAGAGAACCTAAGTGGTTGGTGTAAGGGCTGTAGCTTATAAGCAGCAAAGGCCGTATATAAACCCAGCTCTTCTGACAACAAGTGATCTATCCACAAAACACAACTCTGAGTGATGGCTGGCACTTGGGCAGATGGACGTAAAAGCCAATATTACAAAACACAGCAATAGTTAGCATTTATGCACACTTACTATGGGCCAGCCACTCTTCCAAGAGCTTTGCTGTATTAACTCATTCAATCCTTACAATAATGCTATAAGTCTATTCGTGGTATGTTTATTTTATAAAGATTAATTTCCCTAAGGTCACAAAGCTGAATCTGAGCACAGACTGGAAGGCCTGTGTCATTAACCACTAGCCTATCCTGCCTCCAAGCCCGTGTGTTTAAACCGGACCTTTAAAAGAAGGGAGAGGAGGAGGGACCAGGTTTCAGGAGCATGGGGCCACTGACCTCTGTAAACACACTGCAAGGTTTATCTTGGCAGCTTAATAACCAGACCAGTGGTTGCATGCATCAGAGCCTCCTGGAGCTCATTAAAACACAGAGGGCTCCTTCTCTCTCCCAATTTTCACTCTCTTCTTCAGGGCTGGGACTTGAGAATTTGCATTCCTAACAAGTTCCTAGGTGGTATGGACGCTGCCAATTTGGGTACCGCATTTGGAGAAACACAGTCCTAGAAAGTAGAAGGTGAGAAACCGCAAGACATCCAGATCCCAGGTCCAGCCCGCTAAGGACTCGCCCTTATCTGAGCATAAAGAAGAGTTGGTCTGGACCCATTCAGTGGGTCTCTACGAAAATGTGTCCTGCAGTAGAGGGGCTGGGGCTGTCCTCCCCTGGGGGGCCAGAGCTCCTCCACCTGGGGGGTGCTGGCTGAGGGCTGAGGGCTTAGGGCAGTGTGTTCTGCATTACGGATGAGCACGCTCAAAAGCCCCCGCTGCAGACTGAGTAAACACACACCCTCGGCAGCCACAGGAAAGGCTGCGACCAAGCCCCCTAGCCCTCCCAGACAGAACCTTTCCTTCAGCTGTTGTTGTTTTGTTCTGCTGCTGCCTTCTCATCGCCTTGTACTGACAATAGTCGTAAATAACCGCAGTGCTGTAGAGAAATCATTTTAACAGCAGAGAGTCAAATAAATACATTAGACCTGACAGCTTAACTACGCGGAGTCCATTTGTATGTGGTGGCCAGCTGCTTCCCGAGACGTGCGGTGAGCGGAGCGGCCACGAGAGGGCGCGCCGAGCTCGCTTTGAGCCAGACCAGCCGCGCGTCCCCCACGTCCTGCCCCAGCCTGGGGCTCCCCCCGCGCCTTG
Source organism: Cryptoprocta ferox (assembly GCA_028646485.1). Taxonomy (NCBI): domain Eukaryota; kingdom Metazoa; phylum Chordata; class Mammalia; order Carnivora; family Eupleridae; genus Cryptoprocta; species Cryptoprocta ferox. The sequence continues at coordinate 32,011,707 of CM053562.1, forward strand.
GGTGTCTGCGGAAACAAAGCTTTCAGATTCCAATTAGCGCGGAAAAATAATGCCCACTCCCGCCCGCACCCTTCCCCCTTCCGCAGGGGGAGGATTTTGTTTTCTATTCATGTCAGAGTTTAGGGTTAGAGTTGAGGTTTAGGGGGCTGAGATTTGTGTCTCCGGAACTGTGACGCCACCAGGTGACAGTAAGGGGCATCAAATCCTCATGCGTGCGTGCCACCCGCACTCACCCTTGTCCCATCCAGATGCTCGGGAATTTTCTCTCTTGGCCCCGGCTTTCAGTGGATGTGGCCTATCATGGCCGGTCTAAGTCTGGCCCCCTGATTCCCAGGAGGAATTACCTGCCTCTTGCCCTTCCCACAGCTTCCTGGTTTTCAGGCTTCCTTTCCGGAAGCTCTGAGGATCAGTGGAGGGCAATGCAGATTCAGGGTACCATCCTCCTCTGGGCAAGGACATCCGTGGAGTCTGATGGATCCTGCTTCACCTGTAGCCCTCTTCTTCCCCCTCTGCAGGGTCCCATAGGCTGGGAGCTAAAGAGAACGTCCCTAAATAACGTTGAGTGGAGAGGAGCATTCCATTCAAGCAGACCACCTTTCGTCCAAACGCTCAGCTAACACAGGAGCCCCTGGAGGTTGAGGTGGAGATGATGGGGGGAGAGGTGTGAGTTCATCCCACACAGCTGGGTCTTCCCAAGGGGACAAATAGATGCGCCCAAATGCTCTCATGCTGGTTGGTCAGGGGTTGTTTTTTCTGTGCTGTCTTCTTCAACACCACACTTCAAACTCCCCGTGAGCACAGACTGGATCTTATTCTCTGCGAAAACCCTATAAACCTAGCAGGGTGCTTGTTACTGGCAGTCACTTGATTATAGGGGACAGATTATAAGCACACTTAGTAGCAGTCTTTGAGTCTGTGGTCATGAGGTGAATATTTTATGTTCTCTCAAGGCAATGGAGAGTACAGCAAGTTAGATAAAAGGAAGCACTTCCTGGCAATGAAGTTATTAGATGCTGTAGTGAATTCCAAACAGAGTTGTCTATCTCTCTGAGAGCAGATTGGGTCAGACCGTGTTGTGCCTCCTCGAAACTGGCACTGTTTCTGTTGTTTGGGAGCTGAGTCACAGTGGATTGGGCACCTAAGGAACTGTCTGCTCAGGGCCACTTTCCCCTTCCCCCTCCAGGGTTTCTCCGTCTCTCCATCCACAGCAGAGGCAGCCATGTTAAAACGGCCCTGTCCTCATGCCCTAGTTACGTGATACTGGTTGAGGGATTGGTATCTGACCCAACCTGGTTCAGACACTGTAATGCCTCCTGGCCTTAGTGGATTGTTCCACAGTGCATACGTGATGTGACCTTGGTCAATCCAAATTCTAACCTGGGAATATTGACACTGAAATAGAAAAAAAGAAGTTCATCTTTTTTGGAGGTTTCTAGATGGTAAGATGGAAAACTGAGTGTTCTTGCCTCCATGTTTCTCATCTTCTGGACGAGAAAAGCAGAGGAGGCCAATATATACACACACCACATAGAGAATGAGAGACAGAGACAGGAACTCGCCAGGTGGAGATAACTGGATTATTGCCGATATCCAAGTCCCTACTTGCTGTTGTTTCTGAGGCTTAGCTGCGTCCTTGTTCTTGAGTTCCCCGTGATATCGTAGTGCCTCTGTAGTAATTTCCCTTAAAACAAAATAAAAAAAAAAATCCCTCCCCTTTCCCCAAGTCCCACCTCCGGTCAGATTAGTGTTGCCGAGATCAAAAGGATTTGGCTCACTGTAGTGTATGTAAAGTAAGACCCCAACCCACTTCACAAGGTCAATTCCCAATGTTCTCCATCAGGATTTATCATCACCACAAAGAGACTGCAGCTTGTACTATGTACACGTCCTTCTCTCTGCCTAGAATCCTGCAGAAAGACAACTGTCCCCTTTCCTCCGAAGCTGTCCCGAACAGACAGGGCAGATTTATTTGTTCCCATAGGACTTTGTTCAACCTTTTTAGAATGGATTCTTCTGTACTGGGGTTAGACAATCATGTTCTGCACAAGCCTATGACCTCCTCAAGGGTGGGAACATGCCCCGGTCAGCCCCATTTCCGTAATGCCTGACACATTGGAAATACTGAGGGTCTTCATACAATGACGATGAGGCTTGCAGTCCTGCCCACAAGCAGTTAAGGAGGTCCTGGAAAGGTCCTTGTGGCCAGTAATGCCCAGAGGATGCAATGATAGAGAGAACAGGATACTCCAATAGAGGAAACACAGCGGTACAGTGAGGACCTCTGCCTTTTGTCCCTTCTTTATTTCTTTTTTTAAGTTTATTTTGGGAGAGAGAGAGAGAGAGTGTGTGTGTGTGTGTGTGCGGAAGAGGGGCAGAGAGAGAAGGAGAGAGAGAATCCCAAGCAGGCTTCCCGCTGTCAGCACAGAGCCCAACATGGGGCTCCATCCCACGAACTGTGAGATTATGACCTGAGCCAAAATCAAGAGTCAGACGCTTAACCGACTGAGCCACCCAGGCACCCCTCTTTTCCTTTTTTCTTATCCCCATTTAACTCACTCCTTTCTCCAATAAACACACACACACACACACACACCCCTCAAGACTGTCCCTTGCTGCCCTAGCCCCCACCCAGTGTTTAGAACTGACTCACACCTAACTATTCTCAGCTATTACATTCAGAGCCTTCTCCAAGCTCCAATTGCCAGAGGGAATCTTCCAACTCAAAGGCAGAAGAGAAAAGGGAAAGAAAAAAGGGAAGAAGGAGAGAGGAGGTGAGAGAGAAAATAATATCCAATTTCAACATTTTGTTCTTCGTTGTTTAAACTTCCGGAGGCGGCAACTGTACAATTTGTATGTTTTGTATCATGTCTACTACTTTGTGAGAGTTTCATAAATTGATGATGATAACACAGCACATTTGTTTTAAGTCCTTAGACATTCGGTCTTTATTGCTTTATAAAGTCTGCTCGGGGCACAGATGATATGAAGCTGGGAGATTTTGCACTGTCCATTCTGCAAATTCCATCACAGAATTTGCACCTGCTACGCAACTGGCCTTCAGAAGTAGCAAGTCGTGTTGCCAAATGTACCAGAGGCTAGTGCTGGGAGCCCGCAGACGGCGGGTGACCCAGGGAGATGGAACAGGGTCAGCTCAGTGGGCTGCCTGGAGAGGAAGCAACTTGATTAAGGATCAGTCTAGGGAAACAGCTATGTCTTTCTGTAAGCTCCACCTGCAACAAGGGTTTTTTGAAAACTATGCAAAATTCATTTCCCTCCAGCCTTATAATAAAATATATGCAATATGTAAATAGCAGCATTTCTAATGTGGAAGCCATTACAGTCACCTGCTGTATTTAATTATTGGAATACAATGATTTTTTATCCACAGCTAAAAAACTGCACTGATAAGAATATTACACTGATGGACAAACGCGCTCCCCAAGCCGATATATATTTTTTTGGTTTTAATGCTGATGTAATAAACAAATGTGTGACATTTGTAGTTCACACCAGAAAACAATGAGTTCTGCAGTATATCATTACCTACCGATGCAGAGTCAGTGTGACTCTGAACTTCAGACTGCGAGAAAAACCTTCGTCTGTTAATAAAAGGAATCAGACCTTTTCCGACCAGTTATAAAGTTATAAAACTGAGCAGATGAAAATAATCTCCTACAAGTAGATTTCCGTCCCCTTACCCACTCTCAACCCCTCAGAATAACACCCCCCAGCACACACACACACACACACACACACACACAGAGGATTTGTTTCCTTCTTGAATGAACTAATTTATTCCTGAAGAGCAAGGGTGACTTAACTCATGCAGGCTATATGCAAATGACAAGCTGTGGCTGGCTCCTTTCTGTGAGGACAGATCACCCCCCACCACCTCCCAGCATGCCATTATCAGGCCAAACTGGGAAATGGGGCACCCAAGTTACCTAGCCTGGTAAACTTGGGCTTTCAGGGGCCAGCCTCCCCCTGGTGGGCCAGCTTCAGGTCCCAGAGAGACCGAGCTAAAGTGATGCCTATCACTTGCTGAGTACCTCAAAATACTGCCATTTGTTCTAAGACCTTGTATAGCAACTGTTTCCTTATAAAGTGGATGCAAATTGATCAGCAGGACACTGCCCGTGCATTGTTGGTCAGTATAACGAAGTTGCATTATGGCCAGCCTCACTACGTCTGTACATTCACTTGTCAGATGAGATGCCGCCTGCGAAAGGGGCTTGCCAACCCTACAGTGCTGTGTAAACTATAAAAAACATAGGCACGGGGGTTTGCTGTTACCAGGGTTGTGATTATGAATCCCTGAAGGGCAGAGCATTACAGCAGGCAGACTCGGGGTACTCTCAGACACAGAGCAAGTTGGGCTTGAAATCAGAAATGAGCTGGAGATGTACTGATTTTATTATATGGAATAAATGCTTGGAGACAGAGGGGGATCCTTGAAGACTGCGGTTAATACCTTCCTTGGAAAAGGCACGTCGTCTTGCCTGCCATCTAGTGGCAGCAGGGTAAATTTGCAATTCCCTGAAGTCCCTGGGAAACGGCTTACAGATTGTCTCTGAGAAGGGTTGGCAGATGGACCAGGAGCTGTCAGGGGAAGCTGACCACGGTGAGTGAGAGAGAGGGACTGTCTTCGCCGCCTCCGCCAGCCCAAGAGCCTGCCCTCCGGCACTGCCACAGCTTTAACTGGCATCTCCGCTGTGTAAACCTTGAGAGCCCTGTGGGTCTTTTAGACATTAAGTAAGAATAACAACAGAAATGATCCGGATGATGATGATAATATTAAGAAGCATAAACAATTATAATCATAACACCAGATTGCTTCCACTGTTCCTTTCTAGGCTCTGATGAGTCAACTACAAAAGGCTGAAGTGGGGGCGGGAGGGTGCCCAGGGGGCTGCAAACAGAATGTAAAACCCTCCCTGCCTTTAACTCCTCGCTCAGGAGAGTTTGCTAAATTAAACAGTTGGCCTTTGGACCACCTGGAGCTTTTGAAGACAGGGGACCCACGTCAGTCAGCAGCGTCAGCAGCATCTCCATTTATTCAGGACGAGTTCTTCGATTTCAGGACGCCCTGGACTGCTGGCCACCGCCGCTGGCCACTGCCTTCACTTCACTTCACTTCCTATCAGCAAGCCCAGCTGATAGGAACTTCCAAAAATGCAGTCTGGGTGATCTTGGAAGAAACCAACAAAAATGACTAGATACAGCACTTGCTTAAATTAAAAACACACACATGCACACACACGCACACGCGTGATTTATTAATGAATTTGAAGTCACTGATAGGAACTACCATGCATTGAGTACTTATTATGTACTAGGCGCCCTACTTGCACAGTGCCAGGTGAATCTCCTAGTCATCGTATAAGGTCAGTAGAGCTACTGCCCCCAGTACTGCCCCCATTCTACAGATGGAGAAATAGAGGTTCAGAGAGATTAAGTAGTTCGGCGTCGGTCACGTAGTAAGTCATGGCACCAAGACCCAAAACCTATTTGCACACTCCCCCCTCTTTGCACCTTATGGCCTTTGGGTACCTTATCCCACCCACCCACCGACTATCAGAGCCTTAGTGTAGAAGGAACATGCTCATCCCAAGATGGAAGTTTCTTTCATAGCGGTGGTTTAGAGACTCTGACAGTTTTTGACTGATTGCATTAAAATCATTAAAAAACGTAAACAAACCAATAAAACCAAAAATCACATTCCAGAGACCACGTCCCTCCCCCACCTCTGCCCCACCAGCCCCCAGCACCGCCTTCTCTCTTCATTTTGATTCGGTGGCTTTGCACTGAAGTCTGAAGGTTCATACTAAAAGGCTTCCAGCCCAGCCAGGGTGCAAGCCTGCCCCTGCAGCCCCTCTCCAGCACCCTGGAGGAGGAACACAGTACGAAATGGTTTGGGGCAGGCAGAGGAGGGAGCTGGCTTAAATGATCTAGAGGCACGGAGGAGGGAAGGTAGGAGAACACAAGGTTGCATGAGAGACTGGCTTTCAGGGACTGTCAGGTCCATTTTTTTTTAAAAAGGAGTGAAGAACATTAGCATCATTTTCTTTTTTAAATGAAATATCAGGCAGAGATGCTTCCGGAGCCAGTGCCTTGCTTCTCTCCTGCGTGCTGCCTAAGCAAATGGGCCAAAGTTAAGTAACACCTTCACAGATCCGAGTTTTGTGCTTCCATTTTTAATTGGTGGCAGGGAGCAGCTGCAGCCGCAGGGGCGCTCCATGTGCCCTTTCTTCACTGGCGGGTCTCTGGGGCCCTGAGAATTGCTGCTGCCTCTTGGAGAGAGTGTTAGAAAAATGCAGGCAGCTGCGGGAAATACCCACGCTGGGGATGGCTCTCTCTCAGAGGTGCGGATGGGAGACTGTGAGCTTGCTGCCCCAGGAACAGCCAGCAGCTATGGGGTGCCTTAGGGCTGGGGGTCACTAACTCCTATGGTATGTGAGTGGCGGCTGCAGCCCACTGATTCCCAGATCTCCCCTCCTCGCGGCTGTGAACTGGCTACGGCCCCCTATTTGGCCTTTGGCTTTCTGGAGGTGAACTGGTGATTATTTGAAGACTTGGGTGTCTGTATGTAGCTAGAGTCTTCACTTCCCATTAAAGTGAAAACATTTATCTGGCCAAATGAAGCCACCCTAGACTATTTGAAAAGCAAATGTCCTTTAGCTATTTTGTGTCTGATGTTTGTCTTCCTGTGCATTCTCTCTTATCTGGGGACTTTGTGGATTTCCTAAAAAATCAATATAAGAGTACTGAAAGGAAGTTCACACGAGCTCCCCGTAAGAACTGCACTGAGAGAGAGAGAGAGAGAGAGAGAGAGAGAGAGAGAGAGACAGGAGGTAGAGGAGAACAGTCCCTCAGCCAGTGAACATCTGTGTGCCTAGTCCTATGTTAGCAACTCTGAGAACACCAAGAATGAAGGCAAGTTCAACTCTCAGTGGCTCTCACAGATATTTGAGGGGACGACACGGAAAGGAAGCTGAAAGAAAAGATTCTCTAATCAAAGGTCTTGGGTTTAAACCTTAACTCTGCCAGGTATTCACTGTGTGGCTAGTTACTTATCCACTCTGAACCTCATTTCTCTCATCTGAAAAACGGGGATAAGAAGATACCTTCTCCGTGAGAGTAAGATGCACTTGCAAGAGATCTATCAGGATGTCTAGCGCGACAAGATCAGATATAGGCGGTGTAACAAAATGGTTCTGAGCGCGGACTCTGAATTTGAGTTCATGAAACTGAAAATGTTTCAAATGGAGGATGTGAGTGGGGGATGCATAATGAATAAATAGGACATCACTATACGCCAGGAATAAGATTGCCGTGAGGTATAATAGGGAGTGCCAGGAAGGGGGAAACTCTGTAGTAAAGACACCTGTTGGACTTTGTGCGACCCAGTGTTTTTCTAATTTCTCTGACCAAAGAATCATTTGATTTAATCTCGTATTTTTATTTTTATTTTTTTTTACCTTATACTCTCACCTGTGGAACCTGAGTCCTGACAAACTCATTTTGGGCAACTCCTCTCTGGATGAATGACCTTATTCTATAGATGAGGAAACAGGCCCAGAGAGGGAGAGCGGCTTGGCCAATGTCTTATGGGGCTACTGGTGCTGAGAACACACCCATGTCTCTTTGTCCTTATCCATTGCTCTCTCTAATATGCCAGGACTAACCGAGGCACTGCTAACTTATTCCAGGTTCATTCACGTGTTGCAGCAGTCAGAGAGAACTTTGCAACAAGCCATGTAGCACTTTGTAGGTGCCTTGGGTTTTATTTCTTATTGGCCAATCGGTACAGAGCATTCCTTTCCCCACTTCGTAAGACCTTTCTTTTTAAATGAAAAAAGAAATATTTTTTAATATTTATATATTTTTAAGAGAGAGACAGAGCGTGAGCAGGGGAGGACAGAGAGAGAGGGAGACACAGAATCTGAAGCAGGCTCCAGGCTCTGAGTTGTCAGCACAGAGCCCAACACAGGGCTTGACCTCACGAACCATGAGATCATGATCTGAGCTGAAGTCAAATGCTTAACCAACTGAGCCACGCAGGCACACTGTGGACCCTTTCCTTTTAAAGCCTTCTTTTCCTTCTCCTCCTCTTTTTCCTTGTTTTCAATTCCAGGCCACATGTGTGCCAGTGTTTTCTGAAATGCGAGTCGGCCTTACGCTTGATACCATATTAAGAACTAAAGGATTTATTTGCTTCCAGAATAACGGGTTCCATTAAAGGATGAATGCATCTGTTAAGGAAGGAGTGTTGCGTTTGCATCTAAAACTAGTGGCTTTGTTTTGTTTCGTATGTAAGAGTGTTGGGGTGGAGAGCGGAAATGCAGGCCAGTGTTCACAAAATGCTAAATTCATTCACTGTTAAAAGGACGCATGTGGAAATGGTGCTATAGGCTCTTTAGGTTTTTGAGATAGTGACATTTTAAAAACATTTGTCTTATCTTAAATGTTGCCATACATAAGATGCCTTTGGAGTGAATTCTGCTCACAGCTGTTTGCTTCTCATTGAAGGGGCAGACTTTAAGCCCTTTGTATTACATGTAGATAAACTTGTTGATGGAAACAGTGATTTCCTTGACTTGATTTTAGAAATTGGCTGCTTTGCATTGACTAACCCAAGCAGCTGTTTTAGATTCCTGTGAACTCAGGGTCAAAGTGCTGAGGCAGCTGAAGAATTGTAGAAATTAATTCTGAGAAATGGCGGCAGAAGGAGTAAGAGCCTACGCCGGAATCCGTACTTGGTAGGCTAAAACTGATCAATTTCCCGGTCCCTAATTAAAACAAGCCACCAAACACAACAACAGCATAAAATCCACGGCTTTTCCTGGTGATGAATGCGACCAGCCTGCAAATTTCTCCTTGCTGGGAACAGAGATTTCGTGTGCAGTTTCAAGTTAAACAGAAAGCTTGCTGGCAATTCACATTTGATAATATGTATGTATCTACTCACCGCCCAGACCCTGCCCCTACCCTACCTTCATCTGCCTACATAGGCACCCACTGAAATAAAGCCAATTAAATAAAAGAGGACATTTCCTTCTTTCACATGTGTGTCTTTGAAGGGTGTCCATTCCTGGATATTGAAGGGGTAAACAAATATGGCAGGTATCTAAATCTTTTATATTACTTGGGTTGTGAAAATTTGCATGTGAACCATCTGCTTTTAAATTGAATGCAAGCTTTCCATCAATTAGCACTATAATTTCAGACGTAATGTAGGTTAACTTCTGATTGATCTTCAATTAACACTAGTTCTTAACCATTTACTTTATTTCGAATTCATTTTTCCCCTCCCAGATATATCAGGAAGACATAGAAAGACCTTCCTGCTTTTGAAATGCTGATAGCTCTTTAGGATAAAAGAACCCACATGTCTCCCACCCTCCTTTTATTCCTGAGTTTGGAAGAGCCCAGGTAATGCAAAGTCAGTGCAATGTGATTTTCCAAAAGAGCATCACGGAAATAGTTAAGAAGACTTCATTTCATGCAAATACATGTGTTGTTGTTTTCGCTTTACTTATTTAGAGTAGGGAATGTTCACAAAATAAGTCATAAAACCATTCCAGGAAGGCCCAAAATAGCATTTGTGAAACTGAAGATTTGTTGATTATGTAAATCTTAAGGAATTAGGAGATTTGGTTCCTTTCCTAGGACACAAACTCTCAAGGTTTAAAGAGAGTTCAGATGTCCTCCAGCCTTTTCCCACCAAGGGCAGACGCGCCCACCAGGGCATCCCTGCCAGATGGTCAACCAACTTTTCCTTGTTGTCACCATTGGACAAAGGGCAGAATCTTACTGATGAGGTTGTTACAGAGACATTCTGGGCGCTGAATAATGTTTATCTGTTAATAGAATTCAGACACTTCTTTTGCAATCTAGAAACATGCGCAATGTTATTGATAATTTCTCGATGGCTTATGATGGTGTATCGTTGTGACGTGTTACTCAACTTTTCTTTTGTAAGTTTGATTCGTAGAAGATTTGTTGTATCCTTGCACATGTGATTTTATCACATAGGGGGCCATTTTTTCTTCAGAAAAACACATACAGATCATTTTCAATTTATGATGGGGTTGGATCTCATTAAACCTATCGTAAATTGAAAATATCATTAAGTCGAAAATGTACCTCATACACCTCTTAGTGAACAACATAGCTTAACCTGCAGTTGGGCAAATCATCTAACACAAAGCCTACTTTATAATAATATGTCGAATACCCTATGTAATTTATTGAATACTTTACTGAAAGGGGGAAAATGACTGCGTGGGTATAGAACTGTGGTCAGCGTATAGAATGTTTGTGGGCATATCAGCTGTTTACTCTCTCGATCATGTGGCTGACTGGGGGGTGCTGCTGGATGCTACCCTCAGGAGAGAGCATCTTATCACATGTCATTAGACCGGGGCAAAGATCCAAATTCAAAATTTGAAGTGTGGTGTCTGCTGAATGTGTACCACTTTTGCTCCATCATACAGGTGAAACATTGTTAAGTTGGGGAACGTGTGTACTGCTTTTATAACGGTTATTATTACGAAAGTAACTGTTAGCTTAATCATCACTTCTGGTAACTTCAGCTTAGGTTTTGGACCATTTAGCAAGGACAAGATTTTTGTTTTGTTTTGTTTTTTTAAGTTTATTTATTTATTTTGAGAGAGACCGAGAGAGCAAAGTGGGTGAGGGATAGAGAGGGAGGGAGAGAGAGCATCCCAAGCAGGCTCCATGCCGCCCGTGCAGAGCTAGACATGGGGCTCGAACCCATGAAACCGGGAGATCATGACCTGAGCTGAAATCGAGTTGGACGCACTTAACCAACTGAGCCATCCAGGCGCTCCACGGACGAGTTTTTTAATGAAAAAGATTTGTGACTTCTTTCTCCATAATAATCTTCCTTTTGTACGATTCACACCGCTGTTTCTCTTAGCAGCATGCCACGTTGAAAATGAACAAGGGTCACTGTACTAGTTAGGCCCGGTAATAATTGCTGCTGTCATAAATCAGGAAAGCTCAGTGGCTTTTCTACAGGATAAGTTCACGTCTCACTCATGTCAAGGTCCAATGTGCATGGTCCTCCGCGGATGGTGTTTCGTGTTATACTTCCACCATGCTTCTCCATTCAGTTGGGAAATGGAAAATGGAAAATAGAATGAAAGATCAAGTGTGGGCATTTTTAGGTTCCTATGTCCACTGTTTCTCGTGCATTCCAGGAGCTAGAACTCAGTCGCTGGCCAAACCCAACTGCAGGCTGGTAGGGAGAAGCGCCATGAGCCATGACCAGTTTCTGCCGCTAGTGCTGTTAGCATTTATTTTACTTCTCTATCCCAGAGACTTGTATGTCTAGGAGAGCTTCTAGAATTTCTATTGCAGGTGTACCCTTGGAATTCACTGGAAATAAATGAAGAGGAATATGAGGCTTTTATTAGGTGCCCTGAATTTCTGGGTATATACATTGAAGCGTGGGGTATCAAGGGCTCCACTTTGCAGTGATCTCTGAGAGTGCTGTTCGAATCAGGGGGTCCAATAAAGAAAATGGCTGGAGGTTACACCTTCAGTAGAGTCAGGCTGATTTACCATTTCCCATCAAAGATCTGCCCAAGACCACAGCTGCCACTAAGGGCACAGCAGATGCCTTACAGAAAATCACCCCTCCATGTGCCAGGGACTCACTAGCAGTTAGTGTATTATTATGATAAGAAAAGATAGGATTCTGTAGGCAGAGAGGGAACAGTTAGGACCTGATGTCCCTGGGTGGGGAAAAACACATATTTTGGAACAATGCTGGGAGTGTCTGACCACAGCAAACCCTCACAGGCATAAGGTTCCTCTTAAGAATGTAACAGACACTGGGGCGCCTGAGTGGCTCAGTTGGTTAAGTGCCCAACTCTTGATTTCAGCTCGGGTCATGATCTCACGGCTTTGTGGGTTTGAGCCCCGCATTGGGCTCTGTGTGGGTGGTGCGGACACTGCTTGGGATTCTCTCTCTCCTTCTCTCCCTGCCCCTTCCCCACTGGCACTGTCTGTGTCTCACTCAAAATAAATAAATAAAAACACTTAAAAAAAAGAATATAATAGACACCACCTACTCCCCCCTTAGGCTTCCTTCAGGAATTTGACAAAAGACCTGACTAAAAATAAGTAGTAGACCTAAAACATATGACCCACAAAGAATGATGTAGTTATAGACCACCCCTCACACAAGGGAATCGAACTAATCAGGAATGGACAACCCAGCACCTAGAGTTATTAAGCCAATAAGGGTAGGACCTGAGAAGGAATAAGGAGAAGGGGAAGTGGGGGGTGCCAACCAGAACCTTACAAAACAAAGATCGTTGTCAATGCCATGAGCATTCACTTCCAAATGCCCCTCTCTATAAAAAAAAAGCTTTCATACATTTACATCCTACACTTACACACTGATAAACTTTTGCTGCTGCTCATTTTGTGTCCACCTCTTCATTTTTTGAAGCAGTGAGTCTTGGGTACTGAGGTAAAAAAAAATCCTATAACATAAATGGGGGCAAAGACACAAGGTGCCTGGCAGTCTTGTCATTGTGGGCAAGACTGGTATCATGGAAAAGAAGAAACAGCAGCCTTCTTAAAAGAAGACTTGAAGGCCCATAAACTCAGTCTGGAATCCCATTCGACCTCAACCTTACAGTAGAGAAAGTGACCCAGGAAACAGGACCTTGAAGTGAAGGATTGTCTTAATAGGGTAGATAACTTATCTCCTTGGCTACCTTTCTAAACTACGGAGACATCTTTCCTGATTGTTAGTTTTTCATTCCCAACTTATATGAGGGGCTAGAAGGGTAGGGGTGGCATTAATGCCTGTTCCTGTTTTACTTATGTCTCGTCGATTAATCTGTAGGAACTTCTGTGTGAATCTATGTGAAGCTCCAGTCAAATGGCCCATCTGCTTAAAGGAAAAATCCCCAATCTTTGTTCTTCCACTAAAATTTGGATATTAATCTTTAACAGGTCTAAAGCAAAGTGTCACTTCCTCAGTGACCCCAGCTTACTAAAATGTAGCCTGGGATAAGGAAGCAAGTGAAGGAGCCCCTCAGTATAAAAAGAGATGGGACTGACTGAATTCAACAGTTAGAAAGGAGAGATTATACAGGCAAAACACCAATTCCTACAGAGGAGGTCTTGTGGTCTCATGAGAGTTTAGGTCCCCTTCCCTTGTCATGGGCAGTTGAGAGTTGTCACTGCTCACTTCTTGAGGGTGACAGGGATGAAGGGAGGCAGGCAGAGGGAGATGATTCTACGACAACACCATGTTGCCTTTCTCTGTTCATTTATTGAAATCAATGCCTTTACATCTCTGCTCAAAACTATCTGATTATCTTTTGGACTCCCTACTTTAGAGGTTAATGTTAGCCAAATCTGCTGTATTTGCTCTTCTTCCATCAAGCGATGCAGTTATAACACTAAATCTCTCTATTTGTTTTTTTTTTTAAGTTTATTTTTGAGAGAAAGAGAGAGAGCGTGAGCTGAGGAGGAGAGACACAGAGAGAGGGAGACACAGAATCTGAAGCAGGCTCCAGGCTCTGAGCTGTCAGCACAGAGCCAGACATGGGACTTGAACGCATGAACCCTAAGGTCACGACCTGAGCTGAAGTCAGTCACTTAACTTACTGAACCACCCAGGTGCCCCTAAGATTAGTTTCTTAAACAAATGAATTAATTCCTCTGTTTCCCAGGTCAGCTGACCAAGACCACAATGGAAGTAATATAGGAAAATATCACTGAGAATAAAGCTTTTATGGTCAAATAAAATAAAAATATCAGTTTACTGATGTATTTTTTTTAATCAAAAATTTTTAATGTTTAGGGCGCCTGGGTAGCTCAGTGGGTTAAGCGTCTGACTTCTGCTCAGGTCATGATCTCATGGTTTGTGGGTTCGAGCCCCGCGTCAGGCTCTGTGCTGACAGCTAGCTCAGACCTGGAGCCTGTCTTTGGATTCTATCATCTCCCTCTCTCTCTGACCCTCCCCCACTCATGCTATTTCTCTCTGTCTCTCAAAATTAAATAAAAAACATTTAAAAAAATTTAAAAAAAGAAAGAAAGTTACAAAAAAATTTTTTTTAATGTTTATTTATTTTTGAAAGAGGGAGACACAGGATCCGAAGCAGGCTCCAGGCTCTGAGCTGTCAGCACAGATCCCAACGCGGGGCTCAAATTCATGAACCACGAGATCATGACCTGAGCCAAAGTCAAAGGCTTAACTGACGGAGCCACCCAAGCTCCCCTAAATCTCTCTCGTTTTTATTCTTTTCTCACCTATGAATGGAGACCGCTATCTTACCTTTTTCGCTGGCCAATACCTTTTGTCCCCCTTACCAGTGAGTGTCTGTGTGTTCACTTTTCAGTTTACTTGAAATGGTTTACTTTATTTCCCCTTTTCCAAGAGGCCGCCAAAATTTGAGTAAGAAACTAATTCATTAGGGTTTAGTCTTGAAACTTGGGGAAGTGGGTTAGGATATCTAGATGTAAATACTCCCCAATGGGTAGCTCTAGTTAAATAGTGACTCAGATGAGTGTCTGTTACCTGGTGGGCATCATAGGCAGATCAGGGAGGCGAAAGTCTCATAGACCTTATGAAGGGTTCGAACTTTATCATGAAAGTGCCTGTCTTTGATCTCTGGGACATGGGGATGGGAGACGCAGAAGGCTGAGATGTAATTTATCCCCCGTGGGGACTATCCCAGTGCCTTATCCTCAATGGACACCCAGTTCATGATTTTCTGAGCATGTAGATGGAGGCCAGCCTGCAGGTGTGCTGGCAGAAGGAAAGGAAACTTACAGAGTGGGGGCAGAGGGCAGAAAGAATGTGTTTTTTTTGATATTAGGACCCTGTGAAATGCTTGTGGGGCAGAGGTCAGTGCATTTTGATCTCCGAGGAGATGAAACACCCTGAGTTGGTGAGGGAGAAGGAACCCCTGAAAAGCACAGTTAACCTCTGAGTGTGCAAAGGACTTTTCAAGAATGTGTGAGGATATCAAGGGCAGAAGTTGTGTCTCCTTCAAATCCTATTAGTGGGGAACGAGATTTTCATAGCCACATTTTAAAAAAGTGAACGGCAAGAAACAGGATTTTTCTTTTCCTCTGCCCTCCTCTCCTCCCTCTCCCCTTTCCCATGCCCACAACACCCCCACCATTGAGGCTGAGAGAGGGGCCCTGAGCCACAGCATTCAGAATAATGGCTTGAGAGAGCAATAATGAGACCTTTCTCAAGGACTGATTTGTCTGCAGAAAGGAGAAGTCATCAGGTATCCATTGTGAGAAGACTCGCCTTCTCTTAACAATGGCCCTGATGAAGCTGCTAGAAGGTTCTTATCAGGATGAAAAGACTCCCAGCAGCAGGAGAAGGGGAGAGGGGAAAAAATGAAAGGTTACAAAACCCCCAAATCATCCTCCAGGCTCAGTGCAGGGGAGAGGGTGAGGGAGGCACACTTCCTGAATGCCAAGTGACATTGGCTGGTCAGTCCAAATGAGCCTCTAAAGAGAGATATTAAAAAAGATGAGAGGGGGCCTGCTTTCCTGCAGGCAGGCAGGCTTTGAGCAGGAAGTGTGAGGTTGGCTGCATTTAAGCTGTGCAAACCTACCGTTTCTCAGGCTGCAGGAAATAGCTAGAGGTCATAAGAGTTTATCCTTTGGCCTCTACCTAGGGATTTTCTAGACCCGGGGCACAGGGCCACCCCTTCTGTAGCTGAATTCTGGGAAGGAAGAAGAAATGCACAGCCAGCAGAGAGTCTTGACAAGACTCTAGGCCCATTTTTTCCCCGGTTACAGGCGCTCCGTTTCAGAAACAATAGATTTTCTGGGTGCTTGGAGAAGGGAGAAGAGAATTGGAATTAACTTTGCACCTGTTAACTTTTGTTAGGGTCTTTACTAATTTGACTCAATTAATCCTCATCACCTCCCGAGAGGTGACTCTGATCAAACTCCAATCATACTGCCTTCTGTTCAAAATGCTTCAAGGGCTCTTTTTATTTAAATTGAGTGAAACTCTGGCCTTCTTCCACACCCAGAACTGAAAGCTTCCCTGATGTGGCCCCCACCCACCTCTTCTGCTTTTTCTCCCACTACTTATGCATCAGGATCTCTTGCTTTAGTGCTAGGCCACTGTTGACTCCTTGGTGTTTGTTTCCCAGTCAGGACCTCAGTGCTCCACTTCCCTGCCTTGGTTGATGATATTCCTCCCTTCACCTGGAATGTTCCCTTGACATCTTTTCCTGCTCTATTCACTTGTTGAAATCCTACCTATCTTTCAAAGTCATGTGAATTTTCCTCCTCTACGAAATCTTTATCAAAATCTTAGTCACTTCTCCTTCCCTGGAACTCCCAGAGTTCTCTTATGAGATTCCTCCCATTGCATCTTTTATGATTATTTATGGTCTTATCAAAGCCTCTCTATTGAACTATGAGTTCGTCAAAGGCAGGGACTGGGTCCTGCTTATTATCTCCATCTTTCAGTGCCTACTGCGTAGTGGGTGATCATCAACTAGTGATTGAATGGGATTTTCATTAACATTTGGATTTCTGATTTTGAAGTGCCATGAACTTTATCTCGCCATTTCTAAGTTGGATTGGAAGGCAAAGTCATGGGAAACATCTGGATCTGGGAAGAAGGAACATTTAAGCTCTAGATCAAATGGAAAAGCGATCCCTGACTAGCATCCTTTTTAGGGACACATTGTTTAAATGGACTTGGATTTTGTCTCTTTTCACTTCTTTTCCTTCTCCTCTAAAGAGAATGGGATAGAACAATACATCGTGGAATTTACTGCACACTTAGCCTGTGTCTAGCGCTTGTTAACCTGAAACTTGTGAACCTATTCTGAAAAAGGAATAGCCAAGATACATACATATCCTTCTAATTTCTGTAAGGTTTTATACATAGTTCTCAATTTTTAGAGCTCACAACAAATTTTGCTTTTCTACTGTTATGTGAGCATATTCTGGACCCCAGGGCTGCAGGCTTGCCCTGCCTTATTAAAAATGAAATTTTAAAAAAGTCCCTTAAGGATGGAAGAGATGGATAGCAGGAGGTAGCAGTGGGTCCTGTACCTGTTGGTCCTCACAATACCTGAGACTGTCTTAGTTTTCATCACATCTGGGAGCCACTGGTCTGGCAGGGAGAATATGGGCATTACAGTCAGAAAACTATAGTTCAGAGCCCCTCTCTGCCACTGACCAGGCAAGTGAAATTTGAGTAAGTTATGTAAACTTTGCAGGCTCAGTATTCTCATCTGTAGAATGGAAAGCATAATAACCTCTGGAAGTTTTCTTGTAAGGATTGAAAGAAAGGACTGCATGTAACTAAATGACCATGGAAGAGTTCAAATTGCCACCGTGATGGTTGAACCACAATTACTCAGAACACCCTTTGCAAATTTTTTTTTTGATGTGTTCCCTTATATCACTAGAAGTGACTGACTCCATGTGATACAATGGTTCTTTTTAGTGCATTTCTACCTCTGTGCAATGCTTCCCCACCCCAATCCCAAACTCAACGATTGCCCATTCAGGGTGTTTCTGAATTCACCCCTGCACGCATCTCTCTTTGCCCTTCTTCACTCTACAGAAATGATCTATAGACAAATTTTCTCAAGGTGGAGCTTGGGCAGAGAACAGAGCAGGAGAGGCAGCAGGGTCCCCAGTGTTAAGAATATACCAGAGTGTTTAGTGCTCACTTCTGCAGCACATCTGATGCCGAGAACATTAGCACAGCACGTGTGCAAGGATGGCACACGAATTTGTGAAGCGTTCCATATTAAAAAAAAAAAAAAAAGAACACCACAGCATTTAAGAGCATGCCTGAGACCACGTGGTTAGTCTGTAGCAGAATTTAGGAAAGCGACCCTGGAACTTCTCACTACAGCAGAAAACAGCAACCTGGAAGAGAACCTGTTCTGGTCCAGGAAGAGGGGACAGTCTAGAGGTAGATGAGATTAGTTTTTCTCCTCACTTCTAATATCCTTTGATTTCCATACCCTGGCTACATGCTAATGGCTTGGCAGAAACTTCAAAATTAAACTTGTAAGAGCAATCACTGTTATTGGACCTCTAGGCAATTACAGTAGCTGTCAAAGGTTTTAAAGCCAACAGCCAGCCTGACCCTTTCCAAATGACTCAAAAGTGGCATTTTAATGAGAAACGAAAGCAGAAAAGGTGTTTAAAAAAATTTTTTTAAATAAGAGGTTTCTTTCTTTCTTTTTTAAACGAACACACTGACACTGAATTTTACTGCTTATCCAAAGGGTACAGGTAGGATTATGAGACGGGGGAGCAGAGCCCAGGGCTGTTGACTTTTGTTTGTGACTGTGGCTCCCTTAGCTTCTCCCATTGGAGCCTACTATGAGAAGTGGGGTGTTGAGGGATTATCCTCCAGTAAGACTTGATGCTCATGAATGTATTTGGGATAGCAAGCACACCAGTGCTGGTCAATCTCCATATTCTGCTTTATCTCTGGGTCTTGTCAAGGCTAACCTACTAGGTGTCAAGATTGAGCTACTTTTTAATATGTATGTATGTATCTATCTATCTATCATCTGTCTATCATCTGTTTATCTGTTTATCTATCTATCATCTATCTTCCAGCTTTATTGACATGTAATTGACATATAACTTGTATAAGCTTAAGCTGTTACAAAGTGATGATTTGATACATGTATATAATACAGAATTATTAACCACAGTAAAGTTAGTTCATACCTCCATCACCCCACATAATTACCATTTTTTTGGTAGTGGGAACATTGGAGATCTACTCCCTTAGCAACTGTCAAGTAGTCTACAATACAGTACTGTTAACTATAGTCACCCCTTTGTACACTAGATCCCCATAAATATTCATCTGATAGCAGTCAGCACATCTTAAAAAATTATTTTTGAGCTACTTTTTTAAAGGACAAAACTCATACACCATAAATGCCACCCCTTTAATGTGTACAATTCAGTAGGTTTTAGTACAATCATCACCACTAATTCCAGGACATTTTCATCACTCCTAAAAGAACCCTGTACCCATTAGCAGTCACCTACCATTCCCTCTTCCTCAGGTGCCCGGGTGAGCTGCCAGGCCTGGGGTTATGGCCTGTTGGGAGCCACCTAGGTCTGTGGGGGTCAACCTGGGGCTGGCTGGCTCTGGGGCCCTCCATGAAGTCAGCCACTCACTTCACTCTCCCTTCAAGGGGGAGGTGTTTCTCTGCACTGGGCTGCCTGGGCTTGGGAGAAAGGATGGGGGTCATATACATTTATCTTTCCTACCTCCTTAATCTGTCTTTTCTTAGTTCTGTGCTTCACACGGGTGCTGTAAGCCCTCACCTGAATCCCGGGGATCTTGTGAAGGCATTTTCCTGGGTGGGTAGGTGTTTAAACTGATATTTCTGGAGGAGGAACAAGTATTAGAAATTTCTATGCTGCTGTTTTGCTGATATCACTCCCCTTCACTGTAGTTTTAATTCTATTTTCCTAATGAGTCATGGTGCTGAGCACAGTTTTAAGTGCATATGGGTCATTTGTGTATCTTTGGAGAAATGTCTCTTTAGATCCTTTGCCCCTTTTAATATTGGAGTATTTATCTTTATTGTTGAGTTGTATCAGTTCTCTATATATTCTAGATACAAATCCTAGATATACGATTTGGAAATGCTTTCTTTCAATTTGTGGAGCATCTTTCACTTTCTTGATAGTTTTTGAAACCCAAAAGTCTATTAATACAATCCATATATCTATTTTTTAAATTTTGTTGCTTGTGTTTTGATGTCATATCTCAAAACAATAGCTCAATCGAAGGTCATGTTTTCTTCTAAGAGATTTTGTAATTTTGGCTTTTAAATTTAGGTCTTTGACCCATTTTAAATTAACTCTTGTCTGTGGTAGAGGTAAGGGTCTCACTTCATTCATGTGAAAGTAGGGGTCCAACTTTTGCATGTGAATATCCTGTTGTCTCTGCACCATTTATTAAGAAGACTGTTTTTGGTTTTTTTTTTTTTTCCTCAATCAATTGTCATGGCATCCTTGTCAAAAATCAGTTTACCATAAATTTAAGGTTTTATTTCTGAACTGCCTATTTTTATTCCACTGATCTACATGGGGTACTTATAGCAGTGCCACATATTCTTGATTACTGTAACTTCGTTTTGCTCTATAGTTTTGTTTGTAGTTTGGAAACGAGAAAGTGTGAGTTCCTCACTTTTGTTTCTCTTTATCAGAATCGTTCTGCTTATTCTGAATCTCTTGAAAAATTTTGGGCTCTGTTTGTCCATTTCTTCAAAAAAGCCAGATGGGAGGCACCTGGGTGGCTCAGTCGGTTAAATGTCCCACTTCGGCTCAGGTCATGATCTCATGGTTTGTGAGTTCGAGCCCCACATCGGGCTCTGTGCTGACAGCTGGGAGCCTGGAGCCTGCTTCAGATTCTGTGTCTCCCACTCTCTCTGCCTCTCCCCTGCTCACACACACACTCTTTCTCTCCCCTCCTCTCTCCCTCTGTCTCTCAAAAATAAATAAACATTAAAAAAAAAAAAAACCAGGTGGGATTTGGGTAGGGATTGCATTGAATTTGTAGTTCAATTAGGGGAGTATTACCATGTTAACAATATTAAGTCTTCGATCCATGAACATTGACTCTCTTTCAACTTACTTAGGTCTTCTTTAAGTTTTTTCAATGGTGTTTTATTGTTTCCATTGTATGAAATTTGTATTTCTTTTGTGAAGTTTATTCCCATTTTATTCTTTTTGATGCTGGCATAAAAATAATTGTTTTCTTTAATTTCATTTTTGGATTGTTTATTGCAAGTGTATAGGTTACATGATTGATTTTTGTATATTGATTTTGTGTTCTGTAAACCTTGCTGAAGTTGTTTGTAAGTACTAGTTGTGTGTGTGTGTGTATTTTCTATATTTTTTATATATAATCTAAGTAACTTTTATTCCTTTTTATTGCCTAATTTCTCTGGCTAGAACTTCCAATACAATGTTGAGTAGAAGTAGTAAGAGCAGCAAGGACATCCTTGTCCTTTTCCTGCTCTTAGAGAAAAAGCATTCAGTCTTTCACCATTAAATGTGATATTACTTGTGAGGTTTTCTTAGATGTCCATTATCAGATCAAGGAAATTCTCTTGTAAGATTGTTGAGTGTTTTTAGCATGAAAGGTTTTTGGATTTTGTCAAATGCTTTTTCTGCAACTGTTGTGATGATCATGTTTTTCCCCCCTTACTTCTACTAATATAGTGTATTATTACCTTGATTGATTTTCATATGTTGAACTAACTCTGCACTTCTGGAATAAATCCCATTTGGTCCTGGTGTAAAATCCTTGAGTTACTCTTCAGGTCTCCCTAAACCCTGGGATCCCAGCTCACTTGGACAAAAATGTTCTTTAAGGTCATGGAAACCATTAGTTTTACCCTGTTTTTAAATACAAAAATAACCTGGCTTCACTGCCAGATTGTGTTCAAATTAAACTACCTCCATCTGAGCTCCAGGAGCACAGTGACTATGTACTGTCGTCTCTGGGCCCAAGTACGGAACCCAGGCTGGTGTGTCGTAGGTGTACAAGCAGTGATTCTGAATGAGTTAATTCATACATATGTGAATGAATTTTAAAACAAACTCTGCCTCTTTGAGGGGAACCTCTTCTATAGTTCTGAGCTATGGGAGGTTGTGACATGCAGCTCTGGAGAAGGAGATATACCACATGCAGTAGGTTTTCAGTAAGCACTAATGATTACATCCTACCTTGTGATCACACAGATTGGTTTGAGAGGTGAAAAAAAGCACCTGAATTTACAAATCAGGGGATTTTCTTTGACAACATATCTTCGGATGGCTGTTTGATATATTTCTGGTTGTTAGATGTAAAATAACACTTATTCTTCCCCCACACAGCTTTTTTTGTGTATCTTCTCAACTCGGTGTGAGAATGAAGCCAACTTTGACCACTGTCTTCTTCCTTAATGACTTACGCTGTCCATGACAGAGGAGTGTGGTGGATATTTGTTGAATAAATAAATGAATTACAAATATAGGTTGAATGAAGGAGAGAGGAGTGAAAAAAGAAATCAGTGGAACAAGCCTTTCCTCTGATAATCTGAATAGTCTGCCGCCTTTTACATTTAAGTCAATACCACCTCCTACCTCCATTTTTGCTCAGGAAATTATCCAGAAATGATCCCATCTTCCCTTGCTCTAATTCCAGTTTCGCTCTCACGCTATAGAGCATGATTATTCAAGGTATAGGCCAGGGAGTGTGGCATTGGCATCACCTCAGAGCAGGATCTCAGGCCCCTCCCCAGACCTAACTAGCAAAACCTGCACTTAGCAAGGTTCTGAGGGGACTCCCATGCACAGACACATTTGAGAAACTGATCTAAAAAGGTGGCCAGTTGCTTGCTCAGGAGTTGTTGCATTTTCAAATGAATCATGGTCTCTTTAGGTACAGTTCAACCTGAGGCAAATGAAAATCAGAGTGAAAGTGTTTGTCTCTGTTAATAAAATGAAATCAGCTGATAGTCTTTGAATCCCAATTGGACAGGACAGTCATCATTTCTTTACATGCTGTAAAGAGAGAAGTCAGTATAGTTGCTCCTTCAAAAAATACTTCAGTAGTGGCCTCCAGGGACCTCCAAATTATCTGAGCCATTCTTCAGAGTTCAAATTCTTTTTCGCATCAGCTGGGACAATGAAATAAACTGTTATGTGAGTTACATTAGCATAATTAAGGAAAATGGACACTGAATAGATGAAAGTTCAATTTTGAGGGGGGAGGAAGCAAGAAGAAAAGTCTTAGAAGGCTGAGACAGTGAAAAAGGTAGGGTCTGTGGGGGGTCTGTGGGGACAGTGTCAGAAACTGGGGTTGGTAACCCAAGAAAGGATGCTCTGCAGGGGGACGTGAGGAAGAACTCAAGATACAACTCACATACTTCACAGGCTTATACCCATCTGGGCTTGGCTACCAAGCAATGCAATTTGACTTTTCTAACTCGGGCTTGATTTTCCTTTAATAAGAACCACCCCAAGGATTCTCCTTATGGGACAGTAGCAACAATGGAATAAGACATGTTTTCTTCTCCAATTTCTTTAGAGAGAGAAAGATTGATGGAAAACAATGCAAATGCCTTCCTGGCACAGATGGGCAAAGCATTTTGCTCGGGGCAGATCAGTCCTAGCACATTGAAGACAGTTCCAAGAACCACATCAGAAGTGCTTCAGGGGATGAAGGAGTTGGCTGGGAAAGGAATAACAACAGGAGCTAAATAAGGACTGGCTGGCTAATCACCTCTGAAGGGGGAACCAAGCAGTATGGTGATGATCTTGTGGGCAAAGGCTATGGGAGTTTTCTTGGGCTGTGTGGAATAATTGAAATAAATGTTAAGGTGAAGGACTATCCAGGAAGAATACCTTGTACTGATGGGTTTACAGGGGACTCTCTGTCTCTTCTTTTTCTCCCCCTGGTGTTATATATTTCTCATCTTTGTTGTGTGTGCATTTACAGTGTAGGAAATCTGAAAAGACAACTTGAAAATTGCCTGAAGAGAGACCACATGGTGTGTGCTAAGCTGAGAAGATGATGTGAATAGCAACATCCAAGCCTCCTCCCAAATCTATGCACCTTGATAGGTGGATACCATTTGGAGGAAGTCTTTTGCACAAAATGCTGGAATCTGCTGGAGACCAAGGGCAGGGCATCCCAAGATGGGCCATTTTAGTATGAAGATCATTTTGAGTAAAAAGCCAATCAAAGCCCAGTAGATTCAGAAAAAGCTATTTACTTCCTCTGCAACTGCCCACAAGAATTTAGGTAGAGGACCTGTTCCAGGAAGAGAGCCATCACCATGGATAACTGCATTACGATATAAACGAGGTATGGTAGACAGGAAGGAACCTAGCAAGACATGTCTGGAAAGAAACAGCAGATCAGGGAGAAACATGGCAAAGTCCTCTCTTTGTCCCATTGTTTCTGAGTAGCCCAACCAACATTTATCATTTACCCTTTTTCATTCTTCCTGAAGATTGCATTCTTTCTCTTTGAAGACCCAGGCCCCTACCCGCTTCTTCTTAGTTCAGAATGACATCTATCCCTCATTTCACCTGACTATTTCTGGAATTTTCATGTCTGTGTGGTTTTCCTGTGTATATATGCCATTAAATTTGATTTTCCCCTGCTGATCTGTCTCATGTCAATTTGACTCTTAGTCCAGCTAGAAGGACCCTGAAGGGGACAGAATATTCTTGCTCCCCAATGATAGAAGGGCCATGTCTTTTTCCTTATTTCTTTTTTCTTGCTCTAGGGGAGGAGAAAATATTTCCTTCCTATCCTTCTTGGCCCTTGGCTGGAGTTCTGTAACAAAAGACAGACTAACAAAAGAGAGAAGCATACAAATTTATTTAATGTAAGTTACATGATAAAAGAGGCTTCATAAGAAAATAAAGACTGAGGGGCTCCTGGGGGCTCAGTTAGTAGAGCACGTGGCTCTTGATGTTGGGGTTTTGAGTTTGAGCTCCACATTGGGTGTAGAGATTACTTAAAAATAAAATCTTTAAAGAGAAAGGAAAAATGATGGAAAGAGTCAAACTTTAGTATTTTTTGTTATTTATTTATTTATTTGTTTGTTTATTTATTTATTTAAAAATTACTCAGTGCTCATCACGATAAGTGTACTCTCAATCCCCTTCACCTATTTCACCCATATCTCCACTTACCTCCCCTCTGGTAACCACCAGTTTGGTATTTTTATAGTAGGTTTGATGAAGAGTGGACAGTAGTGGGGAAAGGAGACCACAAAGGGATATGAGCTAGGAGTAATGAACAAGGAGATGCTACACAAGGCCCATTTATTTGGATTTTTCTTGAAGTCACTCTGTCGTGGAGATAGGATGCCTCTTTCCTCCGGATGTAGGGAAGGCACTTCCCACACAAGGGTCATATGACCTGATTCAGGGGAAGGTCAAAAAGTTCTCCCTTCACTCCTGTTCCTTAAATTCCTTCAGCTTAAAATATTCAATACACAAAGACACCATATTTTGGGGCAGTTTGTTCTAAACCCTGTCATTGCTGAAAGAACTATAAGGTATGGGGGATTTTTAACTTTATGTTTTAAATCCATGGAACAGTTTGGCAGGTGAACAGAGAATTCAGTGGCTCGTTTACATGGATAAGGAGGCATTGTCATAATGATATTTTTAAGTATTCTTTTAACTTATTTTTCTTATTTTTTTAAAAATAGATTCAATTTGACTCTAGATAATGTCCTTAAAAAAAAAACTCTGTGATCTTGCCCAAAGATTCATGAGACATTCTTAGAACACTGCCATGGGCAGTGATCAAGGGTGATTACTGGATCTGTTGCAAATATCCAAGAATTAACTTCTGCTTTAAACATTTTTTTTTAAGTTTCATGTAACTGGTTCTGAGTAATGTGGCTCCCCTGTTCATTTGGCTTTTACAAAGTGATGCAATGTCAATTATGCACATGACCTAGGCATTACCTATCGGGGAACAACTGGCTTAGGTCTTCAGCTTCTGGGTGAGGGAAGGGAAATTGAGATGCAAGGCATAGCAGAGAAAACTGGAAAGCTAGGAGCTGAACTAAAGCCATAAACCTTCCTGGCAGTGGCCCTGATGCTGCTCGGCTTTCAAAGGGACAGTGGAGGCTTGAGCACCATTATTTACGGGCAGCACCCCTGGAGCCTGGTCCTGAAAAAACAGCCCTGTCCTGTTACTCTGTAGAAATGGCTGTAAACATTTACGAATCCTGAGCCCCTCCAGCACGCAGCTGGCAGGGTTTTCAAAAGCAGATTGCTCACTCGCCCAGCACACCGCAGGCCACTCGTAAACACTGCCTTCTTGGAAAAGGTGCTGGCTTCTATTTCATTTCCCTCCATCTCCCTTTGACTTTAGGAACTGGAGTTGCAACTCTTCCTTCCAGGGTTGGTAGGACACCGTGAGATTGGAAGACTGCCCCATGTAGTAAGATTTCTGCGAGCCACCCCATTTTATGACAAGGGCCTCCATCTTGTGTTCAGGGAACCATTCATGGCACTGGGAAGGAAAGCCAGTTAGTCACGAGGTAACCCAACTCCTCTGGAGTAGGAAACAGGAAGCCGAATGACAGGCCTCCAGCCACAGATGTACTAATTTAATTTCATGCCTCAACATCAGCTGCTCCTCTCCACTTAAAAGGGAGCATTTGCCTCCATCTGTCATCATCTTTCCCTTTCATTTTAAAATCTCTTTGCTCTCCTTTCTTTCCCTTTACCTCTCCCCCCACCACAACTTGATGAAATAATGGGGCACATTTAAAATCCAAACTCAGGCAATTCAAATTCTGAACTGATGTGATTTTGTTCCATTCTGAGTCACCCCAGAAGAGTATCTGGGGAGTAGAAATCAAGGGGCCAAACAAAAAAGCAAGTGAGAGAGAGAAGATTTTGAATGCAAATCAACCTCCTCTACCCATTTGAAACAACCTGCTGTGAACTGGGCTCCAAAGTGTGGCCCATTAGCACCTTGTTAGGCTGTCAGAGTCTGAGCAGCTTAACCGGGTGATAATGGGGGAGAAATGGCTTGAGACCTTTTCCATCCCAGCCCCAGCTTCTTGCTATTCTTCCCTACCCACTCTGGGACCCCAGGAGCGGGTCTGCTAAGAGCAGCTCAAGAGAAAAGGAAGGATGGAGACAACAACTTGATGAAACACATCTTTACAATTGCTAACCGCACCTTTCTAGCAGAAAGGAATACGGAGGTTAATTTTCATTTTCTTGGAGTAGGGAGCAATTAGTTTTTTTGTGTGGGAATCTTTTTGTGCTTGCTCTCTCCTGCTTCATTCAATATTGAGATTTAGTTTAAAAAAAGATGTTAAAGACTACCTGACAAAATCTTAGTGATTAAGTCTTAATCCTCATAAGACAAATCCTCAAATATGAAATGTATGGTTGGCACACATATCAGTAAACATTATTTGCAAATGCTTTTAAGAATATAATACTTGGTTTATTGGAGCAAGAATTCAGAGAGGGAAAGGCTTACTAGAAGATCCTCTGTCCTCTTCTCTTCCAATGCTTGGGTGGAGAGCATCTTTAGTGGTACCGTGACACGTAAACTGTAGAAAGGCCATAGCTCTTGCTGATCAGAATATGTGCTTCTAGATATCAAAGATATTAGATAGTCCATTACAAGGCGATAGGAATATTTTCTTTTTTTATCCATCCTAAAAATGCACAATTTGTCAGGTTTAGTATGAAATAAGCCTTACAGACTTTGATAAACCATTAGACATGACAGTGAGGAAATAAAATCTAAGCTTTTTGCCAGAAGGTTTAAGTGGGATGATGATGCCTTTAAGGTCAGGCTTAATGAGCATGGACTAATTTAGGGTCAATAACCTTATAAATTTAGGACTTCTACCCAGAGGGGGGAGAAACAATAACCACATGAGTTAAGGTGGAGAAAGTCTGGAAAGAACAGTTACTAGAAGAGTTCCCAGATGAACTCTGCCATTTTCAAGCCAAACTTCTTTGAAACTATTTTTAAGTTATTCTGTTGTCATTACCAGGATGGTTTTTATGTGGTTTTGCTTGGAGTAAGGGGATAGATTTCAAAACCTCTTAAGGTCACCAGAATATTTCTGTGTTCTGAGGCTATGCTAAATACTAATAAGAGATAAATAACCCAAGGGAATTTGTTTTAGTGTTCGTTTCGGAATGGAGGTGGGGATTAGGATTTACAACACTAGGGCGATTCTTTTGTCTCTCTGTCAGAATAAAAAATGAGTAATAAATAACCATATTACACTTAATTTTATAAAAGTACAAAGTAAGTGCAAAATCTTGCTAATTTTTAAATAGAGCAATGTAAGTGCTAACCACTAATAGTCCTTTGCCTTCTTTCCTAAGGGAGTTTTCTCCCACTTTTTTCTATAGGCAGGATCCCTGAGGCTAACTCAACATCCTGCTGTTCTTAAGGGATATGGAAATGTCTCCAGGACAGCTGTATTCTGCAGGCCGAGGAGCCCACAAGGTTAATGAACACCCACAAAGACTGAGGAGGAGAGCGAGCGTTCTTCCCTGGATGATTAGCATGCGGGCATTCTTTCCTTTGTGGTAATGATGGTCAAGAAGGTGCCTGGCGATAGAGGGGAAAATGGAGAGTTTCTGCTTCTTCTGCCTCCAACGCTTATTAAAATTCATTTCCATTCAAATAGCCATCGTCTGATTTTCATCATCAAATAAGCACACGTTGTACATATTTAACAGGCAGGAGACCTGTGCCGAGTTCGTGTCTTTTTGAATTGAAGGCCTGTTCTCTTAATGACTGTCCATGCTTATCTCTGCATGTAAATTTCTCCCCTTCCTCTTTTTTACCCCCTCCACTTTACTGCTACCCTGGTTCGGGGATCTTTGATAGGCAGCCTAGATGCCTATTATAATGATAATTCATTTGGAGCGGAAAGGAATCTCCTCCACTAGTCTAGCTCATTATAAAGGTGAAGCCCTCGGGAGGGCAGGCTGGGAATGAACAGGTTTACAGAGTTATTTTTTTTTCCTCTACAAGAGGCAGAGACAGGATGGGGGAGGGAGGTTTCCTTATTTCTCGGCTTTGGGTTTTTCTCCCTTTGGTGCTGGCCTCCATTCCCAGACTTGGTGACTTGTCCTTCAGTGCTTCTGGGGACCATCAGCTGGAAGGCATTTCAGCTCAGGTGGTTCTATATGGAACAGCTGCGGGGAACAGCTGGGCCTGCCCTACCGTTGTCAGTGCGAAACAAAGTGGCAAATGTCTGTGTTGGGCTTCCTTAAAGGCTCCATGTGATCTAATAATTCAACACAACACAAAGATGCTGGCCTCTCTTGGAATGTGCCAGGTGGACCCTAGTAAGGTTTGTTTTATTTTATTTTTTTTTGTAAACATAAGGGACATTAAAGAATCTCTTTGAAAGTTTGAGGAAGCTCAGAACTCGATCAAGAAGAGTATCAAGAAAGCAATCCTATTAGTGTTGAGAGTTTTATTAAAGTCACGACAAGATAGCATTTTCTAACATGATTCAATTTGTAAAGTATCTCATTACAATTATAGTCCAATCAAGACAGGGGAACAGATAACTTCCTTTTCTTTTCTATTTATTTTGTTCTCAACTGCCTTAAAAAATCCACTTTAGGTCTAAAATAATCTAACTCAGGCTCATGGGTTGAAAAATCATCTCTACATCTGCAGAGTCCTGGTGTAGA
The DNA here is from genome assembly GCA_028646485.1 of Cryptoprocta ferox. Lineage (NCBI taxonomy): Eukaryota > Metazoa > Chordata > Mammalia > Carnivora > Eupleridae > Cryptoprocta > Cryptoprocta ferox. The sequence continues at coordinate 32,040,957 of CM053562.1, forward strand.
GGATGGGGGAAGAAATTAGTTTTACAAAGCATATGCTGCACCAAAATATAAGATAAGTGAGATTTGGGATAAAGCAAAGAAAAATATTTCTTGCTCAGGGTCTGATTCCTGTGATTTCTTTCTTCTGTTGAAACATATTGTGTCTCCTAATTTTAGAAACTTGATTATTCATAAGAAGTTCACTCTGATGAAGAAGTTCTTCTGTTTTCAACAAAGAAATTGGGCAAGTTCAGAAAGTTTGTCCAAGCTCCTCATTTGAGTGTCTGGAAAAAAACAAAAAACTTTTGGTGGCAGTAATTGCCAGGAGCTCATTTCTAGCCTTCAGGAGCCTCCAAGAGTTGCCTGGCCCAGCCTAATTTAAACACCAAATGACCTGATGATATCTGACTCTTTATTGCTTCAGCCACATTGTTTTTCACTTAGGGAAAGCCACTCGTGGCTGGCAGAACAATAAGAAAGTTGTATAGATGTAGAATTATGAGAGTAGCTGTTTCAGTCTCCTCAATACCAAGGTTGGCAAATATTCCCCTTTCTTATCTGTAACAAAAAACAGCCAAGGCAATGTGAGGGATTCCAAAAGGGGTAATATGAATGAAACGATTTATTAGATTTACAAAGACTGAAGCGAAGTGCTAAAGCTATCCATCTCCTATACTTTACTGAGAACAGGACCAATGATTCAGACTATCAGGACAGTATCTTCAAGGCAGAATTGAAATCCTAAAGTAAGCTGAGAATAAGTGCATGCATTTTGGGAGAAGAAGGATCAAAGGCCAGAGTAAAAAGCACATGTAAGCCTTCAAATACATTGAATACAAATCTGTCTGCAACAGCTATGCAGCCACATAACTTTGTAAATAAAGACCTCTTTTCAGATGGTCTTAAAGATTTTTTCCCCTTAGTCCTTTCTTACATTGGAAAGCAAACTAAAATTATCAGGTGACAGTGGGAAAAATTATTATTTGGGTCATGTGAAATGTATATGTGCAAATAAATAAAACGAAGAATGATGTAAAGAACAAACAGTACCATTTAACTGAGACATATACAGGTTAGATCTTTTCTTTTGGCATGATGACATTATCAGAATAAGTTGAATTGGCTGAATATGTTTAAAAGTGTCCTGTGTATCCATGAGCTTGGAAACTGAGTAAATCTAAAGACATTTGATTTAGAATCTGACAATATAAAATGCTAACATGTTCATTTAAGGGCATGGGTTTCATTTTTTAAGAGACATTGATTTAATATTTTAAGTTAGACATTGATTTTAATATTTTTTTTTTTTTGGCCTTTGTTCCATCAGATAGAATTGGTTTCAGCTCCTATAAATGGCTGGTTTGGTATTTACAATCTATGTGATCTGGGCCAAGTTTCATTTGTCTCTGCTTAGGCTTAGTTTGCCAGTTGTAAAGTGAGGTATAATGACATTCCTTAATGCAAAGATGAAATTTGATCATAAAATTAAAACAGCTCAGTGCTCAATAGTAAATTTTAGCTGCTATGATGATGATGATGACGATGACGATGTGATGATGCAAAATAGTGGGTGGCAGAGTCTAGGACCCTTTTAGAGGAGAGCTATGAAGCAAGGAGAGGGCATGCACCAGGAATTCTCTGCTTATTTCAGGGGATTCAGGCTAAAATATTAATTCCCTTGAAAAAGGATTCACTGAGAATCCACTAGGTTCAGGTTACACACTCTCTGCTTTCTTATAGACTGTCTCCACATAAAGGTTATAAAAAACCCAGACAGCTTAGTTTGTTTCAAGTCAGAATAATGCAGGTGCAACAGAAAAGGCACATCCATGGGACTATGGGAGAGACATGCCACCTTCAGTAGGGAGGGAAGTGGTAAGAGAAAGTGTAGAGAAAGGAGTGAAGAGGCATCCTTTAAGAATGAATATAAATTTGAAAGGCAGAAATGTTCATTCATTTAACAAATATGAATTGAGTGTCTGCCATATCCTCTTTCACGTGCTAGAGATTCAGCAGTGAGCAAAGCAGCTGAATTGCTTTGCTTGGTGGAACCAGGGAGGAACATTGGAATGAATGTTCTTTGGATTTGGAATAAAAAAAAAAACAACTAAACTTTATGATGACAAGTAACAGTGATTTCCACATAAATCTTAAAGTCACAATACCTCACTTATCTCTATCCAACAAGCATAAAATTGGGATCCATTTCTCAGAATTAGAAGATGATTAGAGGCAAAATTTTATAGATAGACATAAAGAGATAAAATTCTAAAGCAGAACGTGTACTCTTCACTCTGTTTCCTTGACTCATCCTCATATCCATTAAGTTTTTCTATTTGACATAAAGATAATAATTTTCTCAATATATCCATATCTATATTTATATCTTTTCCATCTCTCAATATAAATTTCCTTTTGAGAACTGCATATCTAAGTTCTTTTATAACTATGAGTTTTCATTTTATTTTCCAACTTGCTCACTTGGCACATTTCATCTCCTGTCCCTTTATTTCTACTTCTACTTTACAGCGTGGCACTCCCTAAATATCTTTCCATAGTACCCAAAACAGTTTACTGGAGGAAACAAACAAATCAAATTATAAAGTAGGACTCAGTGATGCCAGCCTGAGCTCTCTCAATCTCCCCAAGGAAACAAGGTAGAAACCTAATGTTGTTGGATCCTGGCACTCTTCTCCCAAAATGCAAAATTACTGAATTAAATATAACATTAATATTAGCAGATTTGGTGACATCATGATTTAAAAAATATTTTGTCCTTTGGACAGGCCCAGTTGCCCTTGGTCTGCCTGAAGAGTTCAACCTCTTGGGCAATATTGATTTTCATTGAGTTTTGAAATCCCAGAAGCTCATACATACCTGATGCCCCCCCCAATTAAGATGAATGTGTAATTGTCATTCAAGACTCTCAACATTAGATGTTGCCATATGCATGAGGAGTTTGCCTCCTGTGTGTGTCCCTGTCCATGGTACTAAAGAGTACACCATGACTTGTGGGAAAGCTATTAATAACAACAGTCGTAAATGTTAGAAAAGCATGTTTGAAAGCAAGGTTCAAGGTTTGAAAGCAATGTTAGAAAAGAATGTTTGAAAGCAAAGTGCTATTCTCAGAGATCCATGAATTTCATTTAAAACTTTCACAGTGCTGATTTACGAACTTTTTAATTATCATCCTCTTTTTCTGATTGATTGACCGTGGGTCATGGGAAGAAAATGTCGGGGTTTACAGGGGGAAAGGAACATGTATGTATTAAAGGCAGATGGTTGAATTGAGGCAGATATTTGATAGTATGGGGAATTCTTCACAGCTGTGACTATCTAGATAAAAGAAAATAGAAATGATAATTGTTAGAAAGTGCTGCATTAATTATGGTGAATGAGTTAATATATTAAATGATTTACATTGAGTCCTTAGAACAAGGATATTTCACTTCTTATTATAAAATCTTATTTTCCAAGATTTTACAACACAACCATAAAAAATTATATTGTTGAATAAAACTTAGAAAAGAAATGACTCTTTGCAGGCTAACTAATTAGGGGAAAGTCCTATAACCTGCAAGTTATAGTCATGGAAAATAAGGCAATATTGGACCACAAGTGCCTAACTATCTACCATCCATTGTGTGGGATTAAATAATTTGAAAATCGATAACTGGCTAGTGTATTTAAAGCTTCAAATCCTAGAGTTGTACACTATTAACCAATTAGAATTGGTCTTTAAGGGAAAACATTGATAGTGGTGTCAAGAAATGGTGGAGATGCTGAAGTTCATGAGCCAGCTGTTCTTCATCTGTTGTACTTTCTAACAATATCATTATGAAGAAACGGGTTAGTGAGTTGGCAAGGAAACCTAACGCCCGATGCTTTTGAAATCATTAAATAAGATGGCATTACCTCAGCTTATATCAGGGCCACCTGAGCCTTTTTAGAACAGGTACAGGGATTTCTCTAAATAACGGATTTTAAAAGTAAAAACCGAGCAGTTTCAAATTTAAGATTTCTAGTCTTGTACTATAAATTGGTTCATATATCTTTGGCTCAAAAGGAAAAACAGGGAGAACAAAATAATCTTTTTTTCCTGGAGTGGCTGAAAAAGTAAAACCTATAATTACAATGTAAAAAATGTTTGAAACTTGCATTTTAGATCTCTGCAACCATTAATATGTTTGTTCTAAAAAAATAAATTACAGATATTTGATTGTATGGGGAATTCTTCACAGCTGTGACTATCTAGATAAAAGAAAATAGAAATGATAATTGTTAGAAAGTGCTGCATTAATTCTGGTGAATGAGTTAATTTATTAAATGATTTACATTGAGTCCTTAGAACAATGAATGGCACACAGCAAATCCTTCTACTATAAATATGCTTTGTGGTGGCTGATGATGTGTTTTTTATTGTTGTCATTAAACAGATAGCGTAAAAAAAAACCCTTCTAATCTCTGGCCTCAAGTCCACATTATCAGTTAAATATAATCACCAGAGGTGCTTGGGAAACTTTCTTCCCTCTTCTTTCCCGTCTTCATCTCCATCCCATTATGTACATCTCAATATGTGGTTTCTTATCCTGATAATTTTGGGTAAAATTATTATAGCTTAAATAAAAGTTAATTTTGAAAGGCAAAATGTCTCTATGAGTGATCTAATAGTGATAGAATGGTCCTTAATTCAAATTTAAATATGTATATATATAAGAATAGTCAGCAGTTTAGTCTGGAGTCCAAAGAATAAAATAATTGGAGTGGCTGGGTGGTTCAGTCAGTTGAATGTCCAACTCCTGGTTTTAGGCTCAGGTCACGAACTCATGATTCGTGGTTTCAAGCCCCGTGTTGGGCCCAGCCCTGATGGTGCAGAGCCTGTTTGGGATTCTCTCTCTCTCAAAATAAACTTAAAAAAACCCAAAGAATAAAATAATGGCCTCAGTTTCCTCATATGGAAAATGGAACTAGTAAGACCTATCTCATAGAATATAATGGAGATTAAATTAAATATCTTCAAAGTATTTGGAATAATGGTTGGCACTTGATGTCTAAGTGTCTTTACACGATTTTTAAAAATAAAATTAAAAACCTTTGTTCTTGTTCTTGTTTTTATTTTTCTCACCAGAACCAGAACGGATATGAAGATCTCAGAGTCTGAGACTGTTCTGGGTAGGAGCCAGAGAGTAAAGCACTGCCTCAGAAACCATCCTATAAATGACACAGCAAAATTAACTCAGTCTCTAAGGCCCAAAGAGTTCTCACATCAGGCCCCATGTTATCTCTGTATAAACTTTCCCTTTTATATCTGATGCTTTTCTCCTAAACAGAGAATATACTTAAGGCCTTACTCAGTCAATTGTGGGGCAAATGAATCTACTTAACTCATCCTGGGGCTGAAGGTCAGACCTGGTAGTAATTTGCAGATGTCAGGAGTCATTGAATCCAGAAAGACTCTGCTGAAGGCAATGTTCAGGATTTCAGGGTAGCCTCTATGTATCACCAAACTCTTCCTTAACCTTTATCTCTGGTCCAAACCAGAGGCTACCTCTTTCTGTTTCCAGGAGGATGAAGACAGCTAGCATGTCTATTTCTGGCTGGATTCTGCAAGAATTCCATGAATCCAGGCAGCCTTCAACATTAGATGGTCCTTGTGCCTTTGGTTTCCCATTGCTAACCAACTTCTTAAATTTATTTCATTTTCCCCAAGTCATAAATTCTGTGACCATCTCTTCATTTCAGGTCCTTCCTAGGCAGGTGTCTCCCTGTAACTCTCAAATTTGTATACCGACCTGATTTTCCCTCCACATCCATCTCTACCACCAACTGTTTTTTGTTTGTTTAATTTTACTTCTAGTTTTTATTTTACCTAGTTGCACAAAAGTTACTGGTTCCATTCATAATATGCTTAATTTTATATTTATGTTGTAATTACTTCTGCTGGTATAAAATTTAGATATAAACAATTAGGGATGTTTAAACCACAACTCAACAGAACTTATGGAAATACTCATAACTCAGGTGACTTGAACTAATATTTTCATCTAGACAAAGTATTTAGCCATTTTCTCCCCAGTAAACATTTTTTTTTAATGCTAGTTTGGATACACTGGCTCCATATTCTATAGTTGCCTATCAAAAGTTGCTGTACAAATTCATTTCACCACTTGAAGTATGAAGTGCAAACTTTGTTTTGGTAATTGTTGATTTGTTTTAGGTAGGTCAATTTGATCTGTCCATAGAGTCAGGAAGGCATAGTGGAGGGGTAAAAGAGGGAAGAAGAGTAATTTTCCTAGACAATAGTTACAAGAGGTGTAAACCTTTCTGGAGTGGCAGAAGGGTGAGCTGTCATCTGAGCCCTCACATCTTCTGGGTCTGAATTCCTGAGATAATTCAGCAGGATGGTCATGTATACACAGCTAAGAAATCATCTTTTATTCTACAGAACACTCTCCAGGACTTGCTTCTGGAATGGGGAGGGCACAAACCCTGTTTGTTTTTCTATGGCAGAAATTCACTTGTACCACTAAGTTGCTTTGAGTAGTCAACTGTTGAATCTTTGGCTACCCCTGTGTGTAGAGTAGGGAGATAATTGCTCTGATCCCAGGGTGAGCCATCTGCTAGTACAAATTGCTCTGCTATCTGCTTCATTGAAATGCTTGTGTTCGTTATATTATGTTGAAATGTTCATGAAACGTGGTTTCTACTAAGCTGTGTTCCTGGAAAATTTGATTCTATAAATGGGCAGAACACTTTTAATTGCAAGGGCTTGTCTCTCTCTTTGGATTTCTAAGCTGCTTTGCTGATTTGATCTGGGGCACTGGAAAGGCAACATCCTGTGATAGAAGCTGATTATCAATGCCTAGGAGGATATAGCAGTGACAACCCGAATTTACAAGACTCATAACTGTTTCTAAAACCTCCTTCAAAAACAGACATTCCTGAGTTCTGGAATATGAAAAAAATATGTCTGTTATTATCATTCTAATGTTCCTTGTTGATGCTGATATTGGAGAGTTCAGTTAGTGTCTCATCTATCAGCTTCATTCTTGAGTGTAATACTAGTCGAGGGAAAGTATAATTTGACAAATGCCCACTCCCAAATCTTTTTGTTTGCTGTGTTAATGTAAGATTAATGACCAGGATGGCTCGAGATGGGATTTTTTTGACATGTTGCTTTCTTTATGCCTCCTTATATCACACAGATCTGCAAAATGTATCTATGGCACAAAGGGAGAAAATAATGATTTAAGTAAGAGATAGGAGGAGAGTCTTCAATGAACAAGACAATGTTAACACTTACAGGTGGATTTCATAATTCTTCAGGTACATCTGGTAGAAATTTGAGAAGTAAAAGTAGGGAAAGGCAGAGCGACAATGTTAGGATATTAGCAATTTCTTCCTGCCATAATATTTCTTACTCCACTGTGAAAAAACGAATGCTAATTTATTTATCCATCTATCCTTTGAACTTGAGTTTAAAAAACCATAAGACAAAGATTCAGGTAGGATGGCAGATTTGGTCTGAGTGAATACTCCAGTGATTTTTATCATCTGAGGTCTGTTGACATAGTATGGGTATTAGGGGACATGGGATCACCAGGTTGGACCCTCTTCCACTGATACCTCCATCATCCATGATGATTTGTACATACCAAAAAGTTCCTTGGGTGAAATCTTTTACAAAAGGTGTGGGGAGATTATATATATAGGGCTAAAAGTTAGTAGATACAGCTTCAAACAAAAAGTTATATATGTGGCCAATGAGAGTCTTCCATCACTTGCTAGTAGGCTGGAATTGACAGATGGGAATTTAAGCCCTTGTGTGGCAAAGTTAGTTTTAAAATTCCTCCTTTGTCTTTCCCACCTGTTCTGGGCAGCCAAGACCAAGAGGAGAGCTATTTATTTGAAACATCTCTCCTCTCTCTCTTCCTCATCTTTCAACAATTTGATTCCCTTTTTATTATCATTATTTATGTTTTGTATAACTAGAAAAATAATTTGTCATGGATTACATCTTATTTGCAGGAGGCTCTAGAAAGATGGCAACAAGGCATGCACAATATATCATAATTTAGCAGCTTCTCTTGTAACTATACAGAAGTAATGGTGGAAAAAATATATATAAACAACTCTGAGGACAGATTTTGAATGATCCAGTAATTTTGATTTATACTTGGTATTTGATGGAACTGTATTAGCAGTTAAAGTCAATGGCTAAATGATTCCCAGCACAAAATGAGCCAGAAGTACAAAAGAAGCTTTACAATGCACGATTGAGAGCTCCGAGCCTCCCAGCTTAAATTTCCAAAGTGCGGTGTAAATTACAGACCCACTTGTCACTTTTAACTAACCATTCTACCCAATATGGTCTAGCTGGGTAATTTGTCCACTATTCCTTTATGAAACAGTAAACACAGCTTAATTCCATTGGCTTTTCTAAGGTAAGGAGCCTCATTTCTCATCTCTACTGCAAAGGAGGGGTGAATCTCCTTCCTCGGATGACAATAAGCCCACTCAACAAACACCATGTGGAACCTGGGATTGGATGGAAATGCTTTCCGTGTCTATTAATAGCACTGGCTGCTGATCATCTTGAAGAGATCAGCTTCCCCAAGTCCTGGCGGGGATAAGGACCTCATATTCTTGAGTTTCCCTTCCTTAACCAATATTCCCTCCCACCTCTGAACAACCATTTCTTTGCACTTGTTTTCTCAACGGCTTTCTTATCACAGAGAGGAAATAAATGAGTGTTGGAAATCAAAGCTCAGCACTCTACCAATATTAACAGAAAGAGAAAAACAGTCCAAATTTCAGTCAGAACCTCAAATCCAACCCAGCAAAATATCCAGTTAGGCAGGCAGATGCTGGTTCCACAGCCACGGATATAGACTGATACTTCATTAATTTGACTTGTCTATATTGGGCAATTTGATCATACCCTCACAGAGATTTCTTAGCCAGAAGTGGATCTCCGAAAGTTACAGATGTTATGAGGGAAAGACCATTCATTCAGACGTGAGATCTTTGATTTTTGCAGGCCAGGTGGGAAAGCTAATAGATTTGCATAAATGCTTCCCAGGGCGTCTGTACTGTGAGCAGTGATGCAGATTTATTCAAGGGCTTGGATGTGGACCAGAGGATCCTTTTTTTTCTTTAACCAAAATGTGGCCTTACTGGTCTTTATTGCTTTCTTTTGAATCAAAGAGTATGATCTTTGACACTGTCATTCATTTGAAAAGCATCCTTGGAATCTTTCAGTCATAGGTATTCACCAAATATTCACTAAGTTCTTACTTTTGTTATGACATGAGGGATGTAAAAATGAACACTGCTTGGTCACTATCCTTGTGGGACTCAAGGGCTAGTGGGAAAGATCAACATATAAACAGCCACAATAATCATAATAATATGTGCAAATAATTGTCATAAGAATCCTGAGGATCACTGAAGAGGGAACAGTGAACTGGGAGAGTTATAAAAGGGATATAAGAACAAGTGGTATTAGAGTGTGTTTATTTTGTGTGGTTTTTGTTCTTTGTTTTGTGTGTGTGTGTGTGTGTGTGGTTTTGTTGTTGTTTTTAGAGAGTGTTTCTAAAAGATACCTAAGAACTTACAACTTTCAATGGTGAGTTGCTGTGGTGGTGAGGGTCTGAGAGTATGTGGTCTCTACTCAGTTGAGAAGATTTTGTTGAGCCATTGCTGTGTTTTCAGCATTGTGCCAGATGAATCATTATGCCAATACCACTCCAATATTCACCAGCTCCTCCAGGATGGAAAAGAAGGGGGTGGAGGTGGAGGGTGGGGAGGAGGAAATGTTGAGATTCATTACCTAAAGGTCATTTGGAGAACAAGATGAACGTCATGTGGGTCTTCTTTGGAAGCCGTCTTCTCCTGAGCTGCCAAAATGCCACCATTTAAGAAGACACTAGCAGAGTTTTACTCTAATTTCTCTGCTCATTAAGCCTTCACTTCTGAGGTGTGAAAATGACTCCAGGCTGGTAATAAACGGCTGGAGAAGTCATTATTTTAAAAATGATCTTGCTCCCAAAGGGGATGGAGTGGTACAAAGCACAATTGCTCCAAGATCAGCTCTTCTGTAGGACAATGATTGTTCAAATGTTTCAGTTATCATAAGAATAAAAAAGGACTGTCTACTTACAGCAAGAAAAGATGAAGCACAAAGTACCCAGACCTGCTCAATAATCACATTAGTCTATTTTTAGGGGTGGGGAGAAGGCACGTTTCAATGGGGGAAAATTATAGTATTGTTATCCTGGGCATTATAATGCAAAGAAAGCTGAAAGGTTCCAGAAAGGACCAAAGAAGACAGAAGTCACTTTCAGGGAGTTTTGTGATGTTAAAGAAGGAAACTGGAATAAGTTGAAATAACAATAATGCTGTTAACAATAAAAAAATTCTCTTAGAGTGGTAAATGTCACTCACCACTTTTGAGACAACTTAGTTTGGTGTAGACAGGACCTCTTACATTTTGCTTTTTTTACACGGTTCTCATTTGACCCCCAAATTAGTGAGGGGCGGAAAAGTTTCTCATGACTAATACAGAATCTCCCCTTATCCACAGGGGATATGCTTCAAGACCCCCCCCAGTGGATGCCTGAAACTTCACATAGTTCTATGCATATTATATTTTTTGCTATTCATACATACATATGATAAGGTTTAATTTATAAATTAGGCTCAGTAAGAGATTACTAACAATAACTAATAATAAAATAGAACACTTATAATAATATATTATAGTAAAGGTTATGTGAATGTGGTCTCAAAATATCTTATTGTAATATACTCACCCTTCTTCTTGTGATGATATGAGATGATAAAATGCCCATGTGATGAGATGAAGTGAGGTGACTGACAGAAGCATTGTGACGTACTATTAGGCTAGTGTTGACCTTCTGACAAGGTCAGAAGGAGGATCACCTGGTTTCAGACCAGGGAAACCTGCAACCTTGGAAAGCTAAACCACAGATAAATGGAGACTACTATACTTCTTAAGGCAGTAAGTCCCAGACTTTGGGATATTAACTTTCTGTGTCTTTTCTCTCCCTCCTTCTTTCTCCCTCCCTCTCTCCATCCCCTTCCTCCTCTCCTTCCTTCCCCTTCCCTCCCCTCCCTTCCTCCCTCCTTCCCTTCCTTTCTTCCTTCCTTCCTTCCTTCCTTCCTTCCTCCCATTGTTTGTTCAGTGCTTATGGCTATATTTCTCCCTTTAATGCCATCACATAGAATGCAATCTCTGCTTTTCTTTCTAAGTAGAAGTAAATTAAGACAATTTGATTTTGAGAAATTTTTGAGCCTGCAGTAGAACCCAGTGAGATAATCAGACAGCTCCTGTGTTGTTGCCTAAGTGGGATTGTGGGAGGTATAGAGGGAAAAATGATTGATTGAATGTGGATAAAATGTTATTCTAAGGATTCTGCTTTTCATCCAGCATTTTTAAAGTCTTTGAGCAATCAGCCCCCTCTGCTTGGGCCAATTAAGGGGCGTGATTAGAGGGAAATTGAAGCTGCCAACTGGTGATACAGGGATAATGTTCTCTTCAGGAGGCAATCTCTTCTCTGGGGAAGGGAGTTCACTCAGTCACCTCACCTCTGACCTAGATCCATTGGACCTCTGACGGGGAGAGGGAAGAGTAAAACCCCTGTGGCCTATGCAAGCCTCGTGGCTTTCCTCCTGAGGCTACAAATGATTTCCCTCCACAGCATTTTGGTCACATATCCTCATTGCAGAATCACCCAGGGACTTGCCCTTCATTTCTAAAGACTCATTCTCAGGTTTCCTTCTTCCACCAGGTATATGGCCTTGTTCAAACACATACCAGATGTTACTGAAGGCATAAACTGAATAATTGCCCTTTTGGCAACTGCTCTTAGACTCCACGGTCCAAACAGCAATCACAAGTTATAACTCACCTCTTCTCTAGCCCCTTTTATTATATGGCCAACTTCCACATGATCAGTTATTCTTCAGCCCTTTGACAATCAATTCAGCATCAGCTGAGAACTAATGAGAGAACTAGATTTTAGGTCCCGAAATAGAGCCCAAAGGAAAGAAGACAGAACACATGGTGATCTTAACTGGAGTGATGTGGTAGAATGCTCTCCTGTTTTTGGATTCATATTGATGAATGAGGCTAGTCTGCTGCCCAGAAAGTTTGGCAAATAGGACCCTGTGTCTTATAGGAGCAGCTCAAAGAGCTTTGCCATTGCAACTCATGCCAAACACTATCGCTACCTCTTGCACCAACTTCACCATCACCTCCTCGACCATCTCCTCCATTTCCACCTTCATGCCCAATCCTACTATGATCACTTCTACCTCTACCATCTTTCTTTTTCTTTCTTAATTTTTTTAATGTTTATCTATGAGAGAGGGAGAGAGAGAGAGAGAGAGAGAGAGAGTAGGGGAGGGGCAGAGAGAGAGGGAGACATAGAATCTGAAGCAGGCTCCAGGCTCTGAGATATCAGCACAGAGCCTGATGCAGGGCTTGAATTCATGAACTGAGAGATCATGACCTGAGCTGAAGTCGGATGTCTAACCTACTGAGCCACCCAGGTGCCCCTCTACCATCTCTTTCATTTCTACCTTCACATCCAATGCTACTATGATCACCTCTTACCGCTACCTTCCTCACCACACGACTACCACTACTGCTACCACTTCTACCCAACCCCCTTCACTTCCATATCCATCACCACTTGGATTGCTCCCTCAGTCATTTAAGTCAGTAAATGAGCAGGCAATGGCATCTTCCTTATATTTGAATAAGATATTTATCAGTCTACCTTCTGTCCAGTTCTTTTTCTTTTGGGCGGTCTAACTGATCATTTTTTTTAATTTAAAATTTTTATTTACTTAATTTTTAAATGTAACTTTTATTTTATTTAAAACGTAGACATTGCAGAGAGTATTAGCACTGAAAATTCTCAAAATACAAATATATCCCTCTTACACAAATGGTAGCAGACTGCATGCGACATTTATTTTTAATTCTTTTTTAATGCAATGACTTGGATATCATTCCAAAAGAGTACATAAAGAGCTTCATTCTTCTTTTATATTTGCTTGAAATTAAATTTTAGCTTTTACTTATATTAGTTTTTCTCCTCTATGTTATTTGGGTTTGTTTTGATGTTTTTATTCTAATTTCTTTTGAAGGACGCTTAGCTCATTGATTTTCAATCTTTCCATTTTTCTAATATGAATAATTGTGGCTATAAATTTCTATGTGTTCTATTAGCTTCATTCCAGGTCATAGTGTCTATATTATTTTGTTATTTTTTTCTGTTCAAAATATTTTAGAACTTACATTATACACTATTATTTGACCTATTTAAAGTGTATTTCCTAACTACCTGAAAGGGATTTATCAAGTTTTTTTTTGTTATTGATTTTTAGCTCAATTGCATTGTTGTCAGAGAACATATTCTGTAAAGTTTTTATTTAATTGTCCTTTTGCTCTATGTCTCAGTATATGATTATGGAAATGATTATTTTAAATATTTATTTATTTATTTTGAGAGAGAGAGAGACAGAGAGAGACCATGAGTAGGGGAGCTGGGGAGAGGGGCATAAGGAGAGACAGAGAGAATCTTAAGCAGGCTTTATATCCAGTGTGGAGCCCGACACAGGGCTTGATTCCACGAACTGAGCTGAGATCAAGAATCAGACACTTAATAGACTGACCCATCCAGGCACCCCTCAGTATATGATTAATTTAAAAATATTTAGTGGATTAGGCTCTGTTAAAATAGTTTCTTTTAAAGGCAGTTCTTGTTAAGAACATAATGCTTTGGTGTATTTTGAAATGGTTTCTTTTCCCCTTTTCCTCAGGTAGCACAAGGGAATTTTTCTCCAATATTCACTGTGGGAACTTGGTTCAGTTTACGGCGGTAAAACTCACAGAAGGGCCAATGCACTCCCCCCACCCAATACTGAGCCCCCTAGAGTTTTTAACTCTGAGACTTGTCTACTCTGAGCATCCAGCAATTCATCAATTACAGTTTGGGCTTTACTACCCCAGTACTGGTTTCTGTAGAGGTTTTTTGTTCCTTTTAGTTGTGATTCTTTATATCGGCCTCTTTGTCTCTGCAATTCTGGGGACATCAGTTTGCTTCTGTGACCTCAATTCTCTGAAGGATCTAAGAAGAGTTGTTGATTTTCAGTTTGTTTAGCTGTGTGTGTGTGTGTGTGTGTGTGTGTGTGTGTGTGTGTAATGATGGGAATCATGACTTCGAAGCTTCTTCCATGCTGAATTTGAAACACTTTTCTTCAAATGCTGTCATTATTTTTATTGAAATATAATTGACCTACAATATCCTATTAGTTTCAGGTGTACATCAGAGTGATTTGATATGTCTTACATTATGAAATGATCCCCATGATAAGTCTAGTTACCATCTGTCACTATACAAAGTTATTACGTTACTGGCAATATTTCCTATGAAGTATATTATATCCACCCACTTAATTTATTTTTTTTAACTGGAAACTAGTACCTCTTGATCCCCTTCATCTATGTTGCCTGTTCCCACCAAGCCGTCTTTTCTCTGTTAACCAACAGTTTGTCTACTGTATCTATGGGTGTTTCTGTTTTGTTTTGTTTTTTAGATTTCACCTATAAGTGAAATGATAAGGTATTTGTCTTTCTCTGTCTGACTTATTTCACTTAGCATAATATTCCCTAAGTTCATCCATGTTATTGCAAATGGCAAGATTCAATCCTTTTTATGGCTGAGTAATATTCTACTGTATATGCATACTACATCTTCTTTATCCATTCATCTATGGATGCATACTTGGGTTGCTTCCATATATTGGCTATTGTAAATAATGCTGCAGTAAACAGAAGGGTACATATATCTCTTTGAATTGGTGGTTTCATTTTCTTCACATAAATACCCAGAAGTGAAATTACTGGATCATATGGTAGTTCTATTTTTAATTTTTTTGAGGAGCCTCCATAATGTTTTCCATAGTGGCCACACCAATTTACATTTTTACCAACATTGCAGAAGGATTTGCTTTTCCCCACATCCTTGCCAGCACTTGCTATTTTTTTTTTTGACAATAACTAATATGACAGGTGTAGGGTGATATTTTATTGTGGTTTTGATTTGCTTTTCCCTGATGATCAGTGATTTTGAACATATTTTCCATGTGCCTGTTGGCCATCTCTGTCTTCTTTAGGAAAATGTCTATTTAAACCAGGAACCCATTTTTAAATTGGATTCTTTGTTTTATTTTTTGGTTGTTGCTGTCTTTGAATTGCATGAGTTCTTTATATATTGTTCAATATCACCCCTTTATTAGATATATGATCTGCAAATATCTTCTCCCATTCAGTAGGTTGCCTTTTCATTTTGTTGATGGTTTGCTTCACTATGCAAAACCTTTTCTGGTATGATATGATCCCATTTGTTTATTTTAGCTTTTGTTGCCCTTGCCAGAGGTGACTGGCCCCCCCAAATATTGCTAAGACTGATGTCAAAGAGCTTACTGCCGATGTTTGCTTCTAGGAGTTTTATGGTTTCCAGTCTTACATTCAAGTCTTTAATTCATTTTGAATTTATTTTTGTATATGGTATAAGATAGTGGTCCAGTTTCATTCTTTTCCCTGTATCTGTCCAATTTTTCCAGCACCATTTATTGAAGAGACTGTCTTTTTCCAATGTATATTCATGCCTTCTTTGCCATAGATTAATTGACCATACATTTGTGGGTTTAGTCTCTGTTCTCTATACCTATTTCATTGATCTATGTGTCTGTTTTTATGCCAGTACCATACTGTTTTAATTATTATAGTATTGCAGTATAGTTTGAAATCAGTGAGCATGATACCACCAACTTTGTTCTCCTTTCTTTCGCTATTGCTTTGGCTATTCAGGGTCTTTTGTGACTCCATACAAATTTTAAGATTCCTTGTTCTAGTTCTGTGAAAAATGCCATTGGTAGTTTGATGGGGATTGCGTTGAATCTGTAGATTGCTTTATGTAGTCTGGACATTTTAACAATATCAATTCTTCTAATCCATAAGCATGATATAGCTTTCCATTTATTTGTGACTTCTTCAGTTTTTTTTTTTCAGGTTAGTTTTTCAGAGTACAGGTCTTTCACTTCCTTAGCTAAATTTATTACTAGATATTTTATTAATGCTGTCATTTTAATGTCTTTTCTCCTGTTCATTTTTAATTTCTTAAAATTTTTTAAGTTTTATTTATTTAAGTTATCTCTTTACTTATTGGGTGCTCAAACTCATGACCCCAAGATCAAGAGTCATAGGCTCCTCTGACTGAGCGAGCCAGGCACTCTAATGCTGTCATTTTAAAATGCAGATATATATATATATATATATATATATATATATATATATATATATTTTAGTGTTTTATTTATTTTTGAAGGAGGGAGAGACAGAATGTGAGCAGGGGAAGGCAGAGAGAGAGGGAGACACAGAATCTGAAGCAGGCTCCAGGCTCTGAGCTGTCAGCACAGAGCCCGATGCAAGGCTCCAACTCACTAGCGGTGAGATCATGACCTGAGCCAAAGTCAGATGCTTAACGAACTCAGCCACATAGGTGCCCCTTAAAGCAGATGTTGGGGAGGAAAACATTTTTATTTTCATCTTCTAGTTTCTCTGGCTGTTCTAATAATTATATTAACATAAGAGATATTAACAAGAGAAAACTAAATTTAATTACATACATACAGGGGCCTCTCAAACACAGTGAGATACAAGGACAAACTGGGAAATTGAGGCTTATATGCCATCTTGAGCTAAGGAATGGATTAGAGGCCTGGGACCTCAAAGGGGACAAGAGTGATTCACAAGATGATAAGAAAAGCAGATGTTTGGTAATTAGGCATTTGTCCTGCCATACAATAGGACATTTAGATAAAAGAATCATCTCTTGGTAATAACTCTTTTACTGAGCCAGGCCCCCTATCTAAATTCTTGATAGTAATTTAAGGGAGAGGCATAAGTTTTTCTTGAATCTGTTGGGTCTTATTGCGTTGAGCTCAAAACAGTCCACATGCCAAAGTGGCACATTTTAGGGATACTTGTTCAGAACTCCTTCATGTTCATTATCTTTAGAAAATATAATGGTTCTAAAATATAATTCTAATGGTTCTTGTCTCTGAAGTCTTTAAGGTTTTATTTCTACTTCTTGTTGTTTGTTTGTTCTCATTCCTGTTATCTTTTGTCCTTATGTCATTGAAACTGGTCTGTGCCCCCTGTGGCCCTTGAAAATGATTTGTTTACATTCTCAGAGACCTTGGATAAAAATACCAGCCTCCAGAATTGATTTGGGTTTGCTTTTTCAGATATCTGTAAATAATATAACCAGACTTGACAATTTTGGACCAACCTGACCATGACAATTTGAGCAATTTCTACCAAATTGTCAAAACTGGGTATACAGCTAATTAAAAATGTTTCTTTTTTCTCTCTCCCAGATCACCACCATTTCATTGTCTCCCCCATTTGTCTTGTCAGGATGTGGAAGATTTATTTCTAAGGAGCCTCTAATCTGAAAGGGTGTCTCTTTGTGCTCACATGCAAAAGGACAATTGTTCTATAGTACTGACCACCTTGGTCAGGATTTGGGTTTTCAGTTTGTCCTTTTTACCTAGAAAAGCCAGCAAAACTTTAGTTCTGTTTTACAGCCATTTCCTCTTTCTTTTCTTTTTTTTTTTATAGGTTATTGTCAAGTTGGTTTCCATATAACACCCAGTGCTCTTCCCCACAAGTGCCGTCCTCCATGCCCATCACCCCCTTCCCCTTTCCCCCTCCTCCTTCAGCCCTCAGTTTGTTCTCAGTATTCAAGAGTCTCTCATGGTTTGCCTCCCTCCCTTTCCCTCTTTTTCCCCCCTTCCCCTCCTCATGGTCCTCGTTAAGTTTCTCCTGTTAGACTTATGAGTGAAAACATATGGTGTCTGTCCTTCTCTGCCTGACTTATTTCACTTAGCATGACACCTTCTAGTTCCATCCATGTTGCCTCAAATGCCTCTTGATTGTCAAATGCCCCCAGGGGAAAAGCAACAAGGAATCCCAAGTAATTCTTCTGAGTTGTCTACATTTTCTCAACTTTAAACCTAGTAATAACCCCTTTCAGCTCTTGAATACTTTTTTTTAGAAAAATTATTTTGAATTCATGTCATTTGTGTATCGCTATTTCTTTGGGGTCAGTTACTGGAAGTTTACTGTGTTCCTTTAGTGGTTTCATGTTTCCCTGGTTTTTCTTGATCCTTGTAGCCTTGCAAAGGTATCTGCATTTGAAGAAGCACATATCTCTTCCAGACTTTATGGACTGACTTCAGTAAAGAAGGACCTTTACCTATGGGGGTGGGGAGCATCCAGGGGTGCAGGGCTCCAAGTACAGAGGCACAAGGTGGCTTCAGGTGGGAGGGGTGTGATGTCTCATCAGTTCAGGCCATAACACGAACAACTGTGTGACTCTTGGCTAGAGCTTCAGGGCTTCCACAGTGGCTGTAAGAGTTTTGGGGGTCCTCAGTAGCACCTCCAGATCCAGTGGTTAGGGACGAGCAGGTGGGTCGAGTAGGTGATGTGCACATGTTCTGTTGCAGGGGACTGGTTGCAGGTGCCTGTGTAATGGCAAGGCCACGCTGCAGATTCACATAGGATAAGGGCTAGAGCCAGCAGGAGGGGAACAAGCCAACTGTGGGCTTACAAGCAGCTGTGGGGGTCCTGGCTTTCAGCATGAACTCATGTGGTTTTAGCTACTCACCAAAGGCAAATGTGGCAGAGGAAGCTGGTGACAGGGAGTAGGGATGGCAGCATGCAGGTGCACAGCTGCAGGGGCTAGGTATAAGCAAGCCTGATGGTGCTAGCTAGTGATAAGAATTTGGGCCCATGAGTAGCTGCAGTGGCCCTGGATGGCTGTGTGCACTCCCGTGGCTGCTGGGGCTAGCCAGGAGTGTGCATATGGCAGTGGGGCAGCTGCCAGTGTCTAGGCTGATGCCTTGACTACCTACAGCTGCAGATGCTGTGGCTGGCTGCCCTTGTGGGAATCCTGAGCTCCATGGAGGAGAGTGGAGGGTGAGGGGAGAGATTTGGGTGTTTGGTTTGGGCGAATGTGACAACATGTGGGGAGAAAACCTCAGCAGTGAAGTCTGTCGAGGTTCTAGGATGACTATGCTAGCCATTAGTTTCTTCATGGGTGTGAGCTGTTGGAGTCCTGTGCAGAGCTGGGGCCCATGACCAGGTCCTCAGTGATGAGAGCTGGGGGAAATTGCAGCATGAACAAGAGCTGGTGAGATCCTCAACGGTGAGGGCTGCTGGAGTATTCTGTAGAGCAGGCAACTGAGAATTGCACTGGCTCCCATTTTTTGGCGATACGTAGTCCCTGCCCTTCTCTCTTGATCCTAGCTTTCTTGTGATGTTTCAGCTTTATCCATCTCTGAATGGGGTGAAACTGAAGCAGGTCTCTTGTGAAGTGCCCTGAAAGGCTGGGGTAGGTGGTTGCTCACCCCACTTTCCCTCTATTGGTGAAGGAAACTCTTCTGATGTGGGAAGTTCCTTCTTGGCACTAAGCAGTACTGGGGATGGACTGATGTAGGCAAAATGAGACCGTTCATTCTACGCTTTTTGTGCAAAAATTTCAGGTTTTATTTGTTTCACTGGGTTGCTGAACCTTGTTAACTGGACTCCTGAGCTCTCCCAGAGCTTGTGATCAAGGAGAGCTATCTAATTATTGGTCTTTGTTAGGGACAGAGGCTGGGGTAACCTACTCTGCCATCTTGGTGCTGTCACTGCCTCAGCTCTTTGATACTTTAAAGGTAACCTATATAAAAAATTTATCCAGCATTTTATTTGTTTTCTGCTGGAGAATTAGTCCAAATAACCTAACTTGTCATTACTAGAAGCAGATGTCTCCTGTATGTTCTCAGATTGTTCCTTGATTACTTTTTTGGGCTTTTGTTCACAGATGTGTCAGTATATCTTGTCTACCAATCCAAAAAATCCATTTCCAAAATGATTTAACCTCAGTTTTTTTTTTTTTTTTTTTTTTTTTTGCAGCAAAGTCTAAACCAGCCTTGTCTCTACTGCAGTCTATTCAGGGGTAAACAGGGAAGGGGCATGCATCCAGCCCCAGCAGTCTGATCCATTTGACTGGTTCAGATCCTGGCCAAGAGGTAGGGGAAGAGGTCCTGTGATCCTGACCTCACTTGGCTACTTGGTTAGTCCAGCTGGATGTATGGTCCTGTAGGCATAGGATTTCAAAGGACTCCTTCACGCACATAAATCATTCTTTCCACCCTCAGATATTATTCCACTAGGGATTTTTCTCTTTTTTTAAATTTTGTATTCTATTGACTTTTCAGTTCTCTACCTCTTTCTCAGATATAAATTGTCTCCTGTAAGATGTTGATTCTTTTTTATTTTTCAGACTACCTCTTAATTTACCACTCCTATATGAA
Organism: Cryptoprocta ferox; assembly: GCA_028646485.1. Lineage (NCBI taxonomy): Eukaryota > Metazoa > Chordata > Mammalia > Carnivora > Eupleridae > Cryptoprocta > Cryptoprocta ferox. Next base: position 32,061,399 of record CM053562.1, read on the forward strand.
CCATATTAGGGGACTAGAAGGTCTGGATCCAAGGTAAAGCCTCTTACTTTCCAGGCTAAATCTCTTTGCCGAGTTACAAACAATGACAATATTGAGTGCTTACTATGTGGGGTAAGTGTTTTGCTCATTATCTTGCTGAAACTTTACATCATGTATATTATTTGGAAGACAAATATTATACGTGGAAGATTTGTCTTATAGATTTAACACATTCCAGTTACCATTTTCTTGGTTTTGTTTATTTATATTCCTTCTCTCTTTGTTTCAGTTTGGACTCTTGGGAATCATTTGATCTAAAAGTTTTCTTTTCAAGATGAATAAATTGAGAGTCAAAGATCTTAAAATTTTTGCAGGTCACACAGGTAACTTGTAGCAGAATTAGCTTTAGACTTACAGAGTTGCAATAATAGTACAGAGAATTCCCTTCCACCTTTTCACCCAGATTCTCCTACTGTTAATATCTCATGTAATCATATTCCAGTGACCAAAACTAAGAAGTTAGTATCAGTACAGTAGTATTAGCTAAGCTACAAATTTTATACTGATTTCATCAGTTTTCCCACTAATTTCCTCCTACTGTTCCAAGATCTAATCCAGAATGTCATGTTGCATTTAGTTTCCTGTCTCCTTAGCCTCCTCTAGTTTTTGACAGTTCCTATTTTTCCTTGTCTCTTGTGACCAGGGCATTTTGAAGAGTTCTGGTCAGGTATTTTGTACCATGACTTTTGATTTGGGGTTGTCTGGTGTTTTCTCAGGACTGATTAAAATTACACATTTTTGGTAAAAATACCATAGATGTAATATGCCCTCTTCAGCAGAACATATCAGGGGGTACATGGTGTTGGCACCTCATAACTGGTGATGTTAACTTTGAGCACTTGTTTAAGATGATATCTGTCATGTTTCACACCTGAAAGGTGCTATCTTCCTCTTATAATTGATATATATATTATATATAATATATATATTATATATATATCCAATGGAGATATATATATATATATATAAAACCAATGGATATATATATATATATATATATATATATATATAAATACATCTTGGTTGGTTACATCTTGTGTATTTTACCTTTTATAAAGCAAACCTCTCTGGAGAGAGAAAATGGTATCAAATGCTCACATTCTACCTGAGGGACCAAGGTGACAATTGGGGGCAGTTTCAGTTGAAATCAGAAGAGAGAGTTGATAAGAGTTTGAACTGATGTAGAAAGGTGACATATCCGAGTAGGGTATATCTAGAATTATGGATCCAATGTGTAAATGAAACCCAGGTACAAATGGCATCCAGAGTTAAGACCAGTCTGTCATATCAGTGAAATGAAGAAAACTTGGACAGGACACATGACCTAAAACCATGCAAAATGATAAAAATGACTACTCAATTTGAAGATATGGGTGGAAGGTGAAATGTCAGAGAGCAAAGTGACTATGACCACCTAAAGTGCTATGAAAGTGTGCTAGAGGAAAGGTGTTTATGGGGGAGGATAATTCTATAAGAGTTTTAGCAGAAGGGTACTTTTACCAATCAACATGAGGCTTTGTAATAACAGTGAAACAGTTAATTTAAGTAGATATTATAATTATATGTGGAGGATAGTTAGTTTATCATATCCATTAAGGGATGAATAATTGGAGCCTAGTTGTCATTGTTATTATTTTGCTTCCCTGGTATTTGCCATATGCCTTATTCCTTCCCCTGTCTTCTCTTTCCTTCATAATCTCAGAGACACACATTAGTGGGGTCATAAACCAAATGTCCCATGAGGAAAGCACAGAATAATTCCCCTCCTTTGCCTCCTTTTCTGGATAGGGAGTTCTTTGACGGGAGATGTAGATTGTTACAGTATTTCTCATTGCTTCCCAGCTTCCCTTTTCCACCTTTCTGACAGGATGGAGGTTTGAACAGTCCCTGTCACCTGTTAGGGGAGTGCCTTGCACTTCTAGAAGAAAGGAAGGTGGAGCACAGGGGTGGAATCAGAGGTCAGGAAGCAGGAAATACAATCCTGCCCAGTCTAGAACTTTGGGACAGGAGGATGTGAGGGGTTCTAAGGAGCAGGGTGTACAATTGCCTGAAGCATTTCTATGATGGATATCTCAGGAAGCCAAGCAATGAGGTAGAGGGCAGATGGACAGTTGAGGCAATGTTATTTGTAGGGACTGGGGATCCTTAAAAGATTTTTGCTCTTTATCTTAATGTTGTTAATGTTAATCCCAAGACTGATGGTAGAGAGCAGGTCTCCTTTGGGATGGATATCCATGTCTCAGAATCTTCCATTTTTTCCATACTGCTTCCAAGTTTGAAAATGCAATTTCTCAGGGCATCCAGATGGCTCAGTTGGTTAAATGTCTGACTCTTGATTTTGGCCCAGGTCATGATCTCATGATGGTGAGCTTGAACACATATCAGGCTCCATAGTGACAGTACAAAGCCTGCTTGGGATCTCTCTCTCTCTCTCTCTCTCTCTCTCAAAATAAATAAATAAACATTAAAAAAAAGAAAATGCAACTTCTCTTGAGAAGGATAAGACAGCCAATGTAAAAGCATCCTAAAATCAATCAGCTTATCATGGACAAATAAAGCAGTTACTTTTGAAGCACTTAAGGCTCAATACTAGTTTTCTATGCTGGTGTCATGAATTACCACAAATTAGCTGATTCAAATACCACAAATTTATTATCTTACTGACTTTTCAGCTCAGGAGTCAGAAATGGCTTTTGTAGATCTAAAATCAAGATGTCTGCCGAGCTGCACTCTTTTCCTGAGTGTCTGAGGAAGAACGTGAGTCCTGGCTCACTTGGGTTGTTGGCAGAATCCATTTCCTTGTGGTTTTAGGACTGAAGTCCTCACCTCCTTGCTGGTTGTTGGATTTAGCTTTTAGAGGCTGCCTGCATTCCTTGGCTTGTGACCCCCTTTACCATCAAAGCTGGCAATGATGGATCAAGTCCTTTGCACACTTCAGTCTCCTGAAAGCCACTCTTGCCTCAACTCTCTTGCTTCCCTTTGTTACATCTCTGACCAACTCTAGCTGGAGAAATGTTTTAGCTTTTAAGGACTCAAATGATTAGATTGGGCCTGCATAAATAATCCAAAATAATTTCCCTGTTTTAAGGTATGTGACAATTACATGGACAAAATCTCCTTTGCTATGTAATGTATTCACAGGTTCTGGGATGTAAGGCTTGAACGTGTTGGGGGGTAGGGGCATTGTTGGGTGTATCATAGGCTCAAACAACACATGAGGAAGGTTGTGAAAGGGGTTGGGGAAAGAGGCAGGCCCAGTCCTAGAGTGTCACCTGGAATAAGCCAAGGGACCACTGGGAGGACACCACAATGATGGGAAGGAGGGAAAGAGAGAGGAGCAGGAGGCACTGGTCTCTGTGTGGGTGAGAGATACAGATTTAAACTGGAATCTTAGCTGGAGGCAGAGGTAATGGAGGACAATATTGCCTTCTCAAATTTACATGGGCTGACTTTGCTGAGGAAAGCCAGTGGGGGATGGAGTAGGGCTGATCCCTAGAGCACTCAACTTCTTTGAGGAGCATGTAGATGTCTGTCTAGACCCTGGCCTGTGGGGCACACAGGCCAGCAGCAGAAGACAAAGCAGAACTTAGAGAATCCTGGAGGAAGTGACCTGTTGAATCCAAAGTACAGCTTTCTGGCCATCTGTCTGCTTTGTTGACAGTTCTATGACAGCTCTTTGAGCCCTTTGACTCTTCCTGTCAATGGCAGTGGCCTGATGGTAGGGCTTCTGAGAAGTCCTCACACTCACTGACATACTCTCTTCCCTGCCTTCCACTTTCTTCTAAAGGAAACTCTGGCACAGCCTGACATTGGAGGTGAGATGTCCAGTTCAGACACGTGTTATGTGGGACTCTTCATGGGCACCATCTCACGTTCACACAACCCCCTCTTTACCTCAGCACTGCCAGGGCAGCCAGCTTCACCCAGGTGTCAGGGAATGTCCCTTTGCTTCCCTTCTGCCTCAGGATCGTGTGACACCATGGTAGGCTGGTGCAGAAAGTAACTGGCATCATACCACCTTAGAAGTGAGTGAAAAGTTAATAATCCACAAAACAGTCTTTGACCAGTGGGAAATGGGAGCTTGGATAAGTCTCCCCCCTTCTTTCTCTGAAGGGGATGTTTCTGAAGTATATTCTATACCAGCTCCTCACAGGGCCCTAGTGAAATGGATTCTCACAGGAGTGACCAGCTAGATGACACACCCTCCTACTGGCTCTTATCCCTCCTCAGTTTAATGCCTCAGTTTAATGCTCTCTGCTCTCTGACTACTGTTCCCTGGAATCACTTCCCAGAATAAATTACCAGCCTACAAGCTTTGTCTCAGGTTCTGCTAAGACTTATGCCAACTATATTAACTGGCAGGGCTGAGGAAAATCTTTGTCAGAAGCAAAAAATTCAGTAAGACAAAGCTCAGTCTCTTTTCATAATGCCTACCCATGAATCATAGGCTATGGCTGGGAGAAAACCGTCTCCAGCATCTCCTACCACTGACTCTTGGGGAGATACATGACTCTGTAAATCCCTTTTAACTGCCCAAGTTGAAGATGGCTTGTTTGTGTAAACAAAAGAGGCAGAGAAACATAGAGGTGGCATTGTGCTAGTATTCTAAACAGTTTATATGGATATCATGAGGAAACAAAATAGAAAGCCTATGATACATCAATTAGTCAAATGAATTGATTGCTATATTTTAGGCCTGTCCTTTGGAAGGAATTGGGAGGGGGCAGAAGGATAGAGGTAGAGTCCTCATAAATCTTTTATCTAAAAAAATGTATTGTAGAAGCCTAGGTATTGAAAAAATCTTAGGGATGCTTAAAAGACCAGACACTATAAAGTTGGAATGAAAACAGACACCCTAGAAAAGAGAAATACTTGGCTGTGAGTAAAATACATAGTTTAAAAGTGCTGATTCCTCTTCTTTCCTGACGGTGAGACCTCATTTCTAGCTAAACATATTTGAACCATAATTTTCTTGTCCAGGATTTGGGGATACTGATAATTTTGCTCTGATGTTATTTTGTAAGAATCAAATTATATAATGTATGTAAGCCAAAATTAACATAAAACAGACATTTGGTGAGGGCCAACTATGTACCAGGACTGCCCTAGACAATATAGAATACAGAGATAAGTGTGACATGGTCCTGACCTTTGAAGAACTCCCAAGATGTGAAGACAGAGACACGTATATGTGTGAATATATAGAAAGCAATGCCATTAAGAGAGGGAAGGAAAATCTGAGGCATCTGGAAAAGAAGCAATCAATTTTTCTGGGTGTGGGAAATGAGAAGTTCACATCTATGCTAGAAGTTTAGTAGGTTTGTTAATGCATAGAAAGAATTGAAATATGGCAGGGGGAGCCAAGGGAGTTCCAAGGAGACAGACGAGCAGATTTAAAGGCACCTGTGTGCAAGTTAGAATGAAGAAATAGTAAGTTTGTTTTGGGACTTATTAAATGGAAAGTTCCCACTAAGACTCCCCAGTGTTAGTACTCAGTAAGTAGTTGGAATTAGGACTCAGAGACTCAGGTGACGGGATGGAACTGGACATAAGGATTTGGAAGTAATTTGCATGTCCGTAATTGTTACCCCGAGAGTGGGGAACTGCTCAGAGAAGACGAGTGTATTGAGTGAAACAATAATTGGCTCAAGGACAGAAACCCATGCAATACCAATGTTAGGTGGGTGAGGAAAGGAAGCTGGAACAAGATGTTAAACTGGAAATTTTCACTGAGACAAGAAAAAATAGTTTATAAAACTACAAATTGAAGTATCCGATCACTAGACAGAAATTTAAAAGTAGCTATCTGAGAACGTTTTGCTAGCTCTCATGTCAATGAAGAGAATGAAGAAAGAATCTATAGAGATTGATGGGAGAATTTATAACGGGACTTCTTTGAAAAAAGTCTATTCTGAGATTCCTATTATTTCTCACTCAGGTGTGTTAGGAGGAATGTCAAAGGAGGTCATTTGGGGAGCTTGGTATGCAAATCTTGTATTTGGAGTCTAGGGGACAATCACCTGGCATCCAGGACCTTAGGAATCATGCCTTAGGAATCGTGACATGGGGCTCCTGGGTGGCTCAGTTTGTTAAGCGTCTGACTTTGGCTCTGGTCGTGATCTCATGGTTCGTGGGTTTGAGCCCTGCGTCAGGGTCTATGCTGGCAGCTGGCTCAGAGCCTGGAGCCTGTCTTCGGATTCTGTGTCTTCCTCTCTCTCTGACCCTCCCCTGCTCATGCTGTCTCTTTCTCTCTCAGAAATAAATAAAACATTAAAAAAAAGAATCATGACATGAGGGAAGAATCAGCTGAACTGGCCTGTGGTAGCCGCATAGTGAGAAATAATTGCATTTTCTTTTAATGGTGTGTCTAAGGTGCATGATCTTCAGGATGCCATATGGTGTCATTTAAAAAGTTATCTCTACCAGGAGACCTATGTCAGAGAGAGTTCTAGTTGGGGGCTTTGGTAGGCGGGCCACCAAAACACCCACTAATTTGCTCTTAAGAGAGTCAGCTTTACATTCCTGTCAAGTCTGAAGACAACAGAACCTTCTTAAGAGAGTACCAGACAGGGCAGAGACTTCTCATTCCACTTCCCTCCTTCTTTCATTCTACTCCCAATTAAACTGTGGTAAGTTTTAAAATAGCAGTTAGGGGGAGGTGACAAAGAAAGAGAGAAAAAGTGACCCTCACCTTCTTTCTTGAAAACAGTCAATCTGCTTTTAATCTTGTGCTATTTGGGGTGTGTGTGGGGGGAAGGGACTGTTATATCTTTGAATGAAGATCAAAATGCCATTTAACATATTTAACTGGGAAATTCTAAGTTCCATATTGAGACTCTATGACTTAAATCATTCTTTGGTTTTATTTATTTGCCAAGAGTGACTACCCATATGGGGCGCCTGGGTGGCTCAGTCGGTTAAGTGTCCCACGTTGGCTCAGATCATGATATCACAGCTCATGAGTTCGAGTCCCACATTGGGCTCTGTGCTGACAGCTCGGAGCCTGGAGCCTGCTTCTCTCGTTCTGTGTTCTCCTTCTCTCTCGGCCCCCCCCCCACCCCTCCCCATTCACACTCTGTCTCTCTATCTCTCAAAAATGAATAAATGTTAAAAATTTGTTTTTAAAAAAGAGTGACTACCCTTCCTTCCTTCCTTCCCTCCTTCCTTTCTTTCTTCCTTTCTTCCCCCATCCCCCCAATCCAGGGACTTGGAAAAGACTTTTCCCAATGAAAGAGCATAAATAAATAGCAAAATACCAAAATAAGTCTGCAGTTTGAATAGATCCCACATGTTGTGTCTTTTTTTTTTTCAAGGTTTGATTTGAAGAGGATTCACACAAAGAAAGAGAATAAAAAGCCAGAGAAGTCGATAAGATTAGAGTTGTAGAAACCAGGGGGAAAATAAGCTATCAAAAATAGGGCTGATGCAGGAGATAGTTGTTTTCATCCTAACAATGAGGACAATCTGGAAAAACTGTAAAATTATACTGTTTTTTTTTTTAAATCCATCTGAGATCTGAGGATTTAAAGAATCCTAAATGAACTAAATCCTTTCTAAGAGGAAAGAGTCTCATAGATGCTTTAATTGCTGGATTTCTGGAGACATAGTGGCTAAGGAAGTAAACCCCACATAAAAAGGATAGTGAGAAGCCAGACTCTTAATGAACGTTTCATGATTGCATATGGACTGGGCATGATAGGCCAGAATTTTGAAGAGTCCTAGTCATGGAATGATTCTGCATATACCCCCAACTCTCTTCCATGGACCTTCTTCACACCACCATAGCACACCAGGGCAGTGTGCTGGAAGCTGGGGGGCAAGACAGAAGAATTTGAGAGAGATTTACCCCTGGGTTCAAGGAATCTTTTCTAATTGTAAGGCAGGGGCCAACAGAGCATAGGTAGAGGATGTGACAGAAATGTCTTTAAGTTTCACGGGACTTTTACCAAGTACAGGAAAACCTTGATTTGTGAGCATAATTCATTCTGGAAACATGCTTGTCATCCAAAGCACTTGTATATCAAAGTGACTTTTCCCATAAGAAATAATGGAAACTCAGATGATTCTTTCCACAACCCAGAAATATTCATATAAAAATGATTACAGCAATACTGTAATATAATACAAAATAATAAAGTACAAAATATGAAGAAGAATTAACAAGTTAACCTGCACTTACCTTTGAAAACCTTCGTGGCTGGTGTGAGGAAGACAAGACAGAGGAGGGATATTGTGTAGGACAACTTTCACTATCACTAATGGAATCACTGCTTATCTACTGGCTCAATGGAATCTTTTCTGCATGGGGGCATTGTATATGCTCACACGGATGTTGACTACAGGACAGTATTAATAAACTCTTGTCATATACTGTATTTAATGTAACTGACAATAAGTAACGGAGGAAAGGGTCTATATCTGCAGGCAGCCTAACCGAGAATGAAGCAAAGCATTCTTTGCTTTGCTTTGCTTTGCTTACTCTTGTATGGAGAAGCAAAGGACTATCTATAGGTGCTTTAAAGTGACAAAAAATACACTACTGTCAGTTGTGGGTACCTTCCATTGTTCTGAAAAATCTCTGATTTCTGCGAAATACCATGGCCTGACACTGAGTATCTGAGCATGGGGGACAATCACCCACAATCTTGCAGTAAGAGAGGGAGAACCTTCGGCTCAGTTGTGATCATGTGATGTTCAACATCATGTACTACTCATATTGCAAGGTATCACTCATTTATCCAGTTAAAATTTATTAGAAATGTTTGCTCATCTTGCAGAACACTCACAGAATAAGTTACTCAGAATCCACGGTTTTAGTGTACAATTTATTGGCCCAATAAAGCCCAGGGACAGGCCTGCAGAATAGATAGTTCTTTCAAGGTACAGAGAGCCAGCATCAGAACTGGAAAACAAAGAAAACTCTCCGATGACCCCAAAATCTGACATCCAGGAAATAAGGGAGTGAGACATACCATAATTTGAGAAAACAGTACTTGGAGAAATCTTTAGATCACCACCAGTATATAGATTCCAAAATACCTGCTACCGCCTTCACAATATTTGGAACAATTGGTAAGGTGAGTGTAACTAAAGTTGTAAAAAAGCCTAGACCCAGCTCAGTGCATCAGCTTCATTCTATCCACAACCTAGCACTGGAAGAGGTATAGCTTTTTCTGGGGATAAATATTACTTACTTTAGTATCTATTGCTCTTTTATTCACAATGTGCTGTATACCATAAAAAATTATAAAACATGAGAAAAGGCAAGAAAATGTGAGCTATTATAGAAGAGTAAACTGGAGATCCACAGATAGTCCAAATAAGGGCTTTAAATTAATCATTATAAACACGTTAAATATTGTAACAGAAAGATGAAAGGTATAAAAAAGAACTACATGGAAATATTGGAAATGAGAAGTTTATATTGGAAATAAAGAGTTCATTCAATGGCCCCATTAGCAATCTGGATACAGCAGGAGAAAGTATCTGTGAAATGGAATATTGGTCAATACAATCATCCAAATTAAAAATCTCAGAGAAAAAGACAGTAGAAAAACCAAGCCATATGTCTGAGACCTTTGAAATAATACCAAAAGGTCAAGAACATATGTAATCAGAGTCTCAGAAGGAAAGGAAGGAGAGGATAAGGCGGAAGAAATATTTGAGTAGATAATGGCCCAGAAGTTTTCAAAGTTGATGAAAGACTTCAACTCACAGTTCCTAAAAGCTCAGCAGACCCGAAAAAGGAAAAACACAAAGAAAATAACACGTAAATATATTATAATTAACTTGATAAATACTAAATATAAAAATTAAATCTTGGGGCACCTGAGTGGCTCAGTCAGTCTGACTCTTGATTTTGGTTCAGGTCATGATATCACAGTTTGTGAGTTCAAGCCCTGAGTCCAGCTCTGCTTGGGATTCTCTCTCTCCCTCTCTCTCTGCCTCTCCCCTCCACATGCACACTGTCTCTAAAAATAAATAAAAATTAAGCCTTAAAAGCAGCTAGATTAAAAAAAAAGACACATGGGACATGGAACAATAAGAAGAATAATGACTGACTTCTTATCAGAAATAATGAAGGGAGATGAGAACGGGTACAACATTTTTAAAGTGCTGAAAGAAAAAAATAAGATAAAAACTGTCAACCTCAAATTCTGTATACAGTAAGACTATCTGTTTTTTTTTTTTCCAGGCAGATAAGAGCAGAAATAATTCCTCTTCAGACCTGAACTACAAAAATGGAAAGGATACTCTCATACCAGATAGAAGTCTTATTTTTCAGGAACAAATGCAGAGCACCACAAAGGGTGAAACTGTGAGTACATATAAGAGATCTTTATATTTTCTTTAAACTTCTCTAATGGACCATTGGCTGTCAACACAAACATTTTAACGATGTAGGCTGAGTGTGAAGAATTGACCAGTTGCCTGGTGGATGCTGTGAGACCAGGGCCAAGAATCCAGTTTTGGGGGGTATGGTCTAGCAGCCGCAGGGCCAGTGAGGCATTTTGTGTGGGTTAGAAGTGGTGTGGCTGTGGTCAAGGAGAGAACCTGCTATTGGTTAAATGCAGGGAGATTGAGCAAATAAAACAAGTATTTTGAGAATAGTGGAAGTGAGTTTCTGACTGTTAAAGAAAGGAGACACAAATATAGAAAGAGGGAAGGTCAGAATAAACCCTCTGATATTGGGTTATAGGATTGAAAATGTTGGTGTGAGCTCATGGTTTTACATCTATCTGTCTATAATCTATCTATCTATTGATAAACATATAGATACTGAAATAGAAACAAGTGCCGATATTTGTGGGTATACACATAAATATATTTCTTAGTTCTGTCCATTGAGAGGACCTAGAATCAATGATGTTGAACAGGAACAATAACCACACCTAGATTTTGCTTTCTAAATACCATTATACACTAAAAGAAGCCAGAACTTCTGGAAGAAATCATTGATTCTTGGACCAGGTCAGGGAAAGTTCAAAGTAAGTATATAACATTTCGTGCATCAGAAAGCAAGAAAGTGCACAGAGAATGTTGGAAGATATAACAGAAGCATATAAGAGCCTGCTTGTGTGAACTCCTGCCAGCCAAATCTGGCAATTTGAACATCAAAATAAATAGTGATGGTAACAAGTTATGACCCACTGAATAAAATAAGAATTCGTGTCTCCATATTAATATAAATGAATGAATTAATGGAAGAGAAGGGAAAGCTCTATCTTATGATAGGATGCTCACTAATAAATGTAAAAGTAGTATAGGCATTAGAAAAAAAACCATTTCAGTGCTATCATAATATTAAATTATTCAAGCAAGAAGCATCAATAGACATTAAAACTAGTGGGTAAAAGTTTGAATAAGAACAAGATATTTATGTACTGTCAAAGCATCTTCCCACAAATCATTTATTATTAATAAGTACAAAATACTTAGTAATTTACAGTGGAGTCATTTGGTGGACTCCATTTTAATCAAGAGATAGAAATTAACATCACCAGCAATAGGACAAATGGACATTATATGTTTCCTGATATGTTCATTTAGAAGAACTTCTGTGTCATTCCTGCAAAAAACACATAAGCTGAATATAGTTATGAGGAAATGTTGAACAGATCCAAACTGAAGGTTGTTCTACAAATTAATAGGCCATACAGAGCAATGAATTTTAGTCTTAAAGAATCAGCCAAATGGATTTCCTGCTCCCATCCCACCTCAATATATAAATGGGAAGCTTTCAACAGGGCAAGATGGAAAGAGGAGCAGTTAGCCAGAGTAGGCAAGGCTCCTATTGTCCCCATGCATATTGGACATCCATTAGTGAGCTTGTTTTATGGTTCATGATCTCCTGCTTTAAGACAAAACCTTTATGAAGGTGAAACCTCATATTCTCACCTTAGCATACATTTCTTTAGTCAGATAATTAAATTGCTTTCTTATGAACACACTGAAGAATCACAAACTGAGAGCATCTTTTTTTTCCCTTTTTTTTAAGGTCTATGTATTTATTTTGAAAAGAAGTGAGTGAGGGAAGGGACAGAGAGAAAGCTGAGATAGAATCCCAAGCAGGGTCTGAGCTGTCAGTGCAGAGCCCAGTGCAGGGCTCCATATCACAAACTGTAAGATCACGACTTGAGTCAAAATTAAGGGATGCTTAACTGACTTGAGCCACCCAGGTGCCCCTTTCCTTTTTAATTCAACATTTTTTGGGGTGGTGGTGGTTACTTGGAGCACATGACATTTAGGAGAAAGAACATACCTAATCGGAAAGTGGGGAGACTTTGGGTAGCTGAAGGGCAGAGAGAGAATGCTCCCTGTAATAGTGAGAAGCATGAAGGGAAAAGTTGAAGATTGAGAGTAGAGAAAAATCAGCTGAAAATTTTGTTTTCTTGCAATTGTGTGTGTGTGTGTGTGTGTGTGTGTGTGTGGACTCAGCTATCTGTCTTCATGCTCTGGAAAGTCACCTAAATTTCCATTGTCCTATGGGAAGAAGGTAATTGCCAATGCTTTGAACAGAACTAATGGCCAGTCAAGGTAATTTCCAAGGGAATAAATGGTGAGGTTGCAGTAGTCACCCATCTGATCAGAGAACTAGAGAAAATCATTCTCATGGGGGTGGGTGGGTGGTTTGTTGCCCTGTCAGATACGGATGGTTGGAAAAGTCATCTGGATCCCAGAGAGATTTTACAAAAAGCCACAGATTCTGGTTCTACTGCCTTGAAAATCCATCTCCTCATACTATCTGATCACCTTGAGGCCAGGCCCTGAAAGGAATACTGCCTCAGAATGGGATCAGGAGCATTGGAATCTCAGATATGTAAACAGCAAAACAAAGCAAAACCTTGTTCTATGGCCACTTAATAATACTTCCTATAAGTAGCCAAGAAGGAAGATGAGATTGTTTTCATCAAACAAAGCCTGGCAGAGAGAAGAAAAAATGTTTAGACTGCTTTGCTGTGTCCATCTGGCTTTAAATCCTAATGTCCTCTTGAATTCCTAGAGAGATGATGTATATGAGGATGGCCGTCGGCTGCTGCTTACAGATTCATTTTCTTGTACAATGGGACCCCAAAAGGCAGAATACAGGTGTGCAGTTTTGCCTTGTGTTCCAATTCAACTGACTAAATGATAGTGTCATAAATGCCCTAGTGCTGAAGATTCATGCCAGGGTGCCGAGGGTTGGGGAATACATTTAAAACATCATTTGGGGGTTAAGTAGGGTGAACAGTAGATCCAAGTTTGCCTGGGACTCTCCCAGCTTTAAACCCCATGTCTCAGTCCCAGGAAAACCAAGATGTCTGGTCACCCACCCAGTGGGTCCACCTCAGTGATTTGTAAAGCTTTTCTCAAACCCTAAAACCCCTTTATTCCCATGCTTGTATATGTAAGTCCAGGGCTGCCTTTGTGAACTCTGGGCTTGGTATAATAGAAACAATAATTGTGTCACTAGCTTGGTCAAGAGGGCAGAGTGTTGGACTAAGAATGGGTGGTTTTACCAATAAACAACTGTGTGACCTTGGGAAAAATCTCTCCTCTGAGTCTTTGCTATTTCCCAGGGAGAAGGAACTCATATGGAGGTTTTATAAGATTCTTTCCAACTCTACCATCCCATGGCTTTTTTTCTATGAATTTAAATGGTCTCATGTGAGTCTTAAGAAGATGCCCTTGCATACCAATTCTCTGTTTATTTGTGTGTATGTGGAGGGGGAGTGGGTGTAGGAAGGGCGGGGTGGGGAAGGAAAGGAGGTAGAACGAAAACTAGGGTATAGAAAGGACAACAACAACAACAACAAAAATTAGGAGTAATTCTGAGCTTTTATTCCAAGGAGGTCAGAGGACACATTATAAATCTATTCACTGACCACTACAGAATTCATTTTAGGTGTGTAACAAGCGAGATCTCTCCTTTCCCCACCTTAGGCCCAGAGGGGAAAAGAAATTTGTTCATGATCGTGCATTAAATTTGTGGCTAAGGTAAGCAGTAGAGGTTATGTCTCCTAGACTATGCTGTTTTCTTGCCGGGCTGTGCTGCTTATGAAGGGCCCCTAATTAGAGCCGCCACTCCTTTCTCCTTTCTTTTTGAACCAAAGAGGGTAGCATTATGTCTGATAAAAAGCAAACAGGGAATAGTTTTCAGGCTCGGGCTCTTCTCCCAACTCATTGTCCAACCCTTGGCATTGTTGACTCTTTCAGATACGGGTTAAATACAGCAAGGGGAAGTCAATGCTACCCCTTAAAAATTAATTGTTCAAGTACTAGGTCATTTCAGAGTAATGCACCGTGAAATTATGTTATTCTCCAGAAGAATTTCCATAAAGTTTAACATGCCATGACACATTCTTTTTCCATTTGGAGTTAGTTTTTTAAAAAAGTACATAAAAAGAGCCTTTGGAGTCCAGGGATGTGCGTAAACCTTGCTGCAGACAAAGCGGAACATGGGAGGCAAGACTTGCATAGCGGCAGACGGCTGCCGGATCACTGCTATAGAAGACCCCATTACCATACCATGCCCCCTAAAAGCACAGCCTGGCTGGTATCTGCGGAGGCAAGCGAGGAAGAAGTCATTAGTCTTGGTGCTTTTTTACTGTTATTCACACTGGGATAATGAGATTATTGGAATATTTTTTTTCCTAATGAGAATGAGACAGAATACCTTGGTCTCTAAATGATTTAGTCACAGGGGGAACACATTACTCTTCCCTTGATTGCTGTCAAATGCTGGAAAATTGGAATATTATACTGATATTTATCGTGATGGGCAATATTTTTCCTGCCTTCTCAGTGTCAAATGAGATGGGAAAAATATTTGTCTGAAACGCAGGCTCCTTTACAAGGTTTATAGAAAGGGAGACAGATGAAAATGCAGGATAAGGAACCGGGGGTGGAGGTTAGAAGGAGGATAATTGGAAGATGGTTTTTTGCTATTTCTTCTTCTTCTTCTTCTCCCCCCACCCCCCACCAGTAGAGCTATCCCCTTGTTTTAATTTTCTACCGTCTTCCCTTCCAGTAAGCTCACCAGTGCTTGGGGCTAATTAGACATTGTTTAGATTCAGAATAGAAGGTTAATATCAAGGGGAAATGAGTTTGTGCTGGTCTGGAGGTCATTAGTGGCAGCTAGTTAATTTGTGTTGCTTGGGTAGAAATAACATCCCGGGGATGGAGAATTCCTCTCAGAGGGAAGCAAGGTTTTCACGTTTACTCTTAAGAACCTTTCACCTGAGACTTGTCAGCCCAGGTTTATGTGGCCAGTACAGACTAATTGGGTGACCTGGTGCACTGAGATCCAACCCAGGTCACAGGTGGCTTTGCAGCCGAGCTGGACCAAGAAATCCTGAGTTCTAACTCCTGGTCCACACCTGTTCTCCAAGAAGGTCTGAAACTTTGGAAAAATGAAAATATATTAAGTGCAACACTGCCTGTCATCATTACGTGCTGGCTTTTAGAAGGGAGACGTTCACTGTATTGCTACATTATAATCAGGACATTTTAGTGTTCTCAGTGTAACAGGTGGAAGAAGCTTATAGCCCAGGCATTGGCCCTGTGATTTACAGATACGACTATTTGTTGGATTCATTCTGAGATCATTGGATATCATTCTGTTATAAATACAGAAATTCAGGCTCACCAAACTGTGGTCCTGATTCAGTTCTTTTGTGGAGGGGCGTGGGGTGCTATTCATCTGCATTGCAACAGACTCCCAGAAGACCTTGTTGTAGCCCTGGACATAAACTGGGGCTCTTACAGAGAAAGGAGATCTTCTAAAAGCCTCGGACAGTTGAGGAGAGGGCCAGAAACAAATGCTGAAGACTGTATGCAAGCGAATGAGATGCATGATTGTGGATGTATCATGTGGGCAAACTCTATACCTGGAAATGTCCGGATGCAACTCATCTGTTGTTGTATCACAATTTCTTCTGAGATTAGGATTGTATCTTCCTACCATGAATCCCTGGAAAGGAAAAATTCTTCAGTGCCAGGAAAGAGGGCATTCACTTAGCTTAGACAATGCTCAGATTCCAGATCCTCCATGAAAATTTCCACCTCTGGCCAAGAACCTCTCTTCCTTCGAAACTAATGCACACCTCCAAGTTAGACTTAGCAATGTCCAACTTGTACTATTGGTATCTGTGTTTATAGTTTAGCCCCAACTGAGCTGTATGCAATCTGAGACCAGAAAGAATCTATTTCATTCATCTTCCAATCTTATCCCTGGGGACTTCTAGAGAGCCTTCCCTAAAACCTATTTGTACTGAATTAGTTAAATGGACAAAAATGTGCCACACAGAGAGACCACCTAATGCAGTGAATGGCCCTCCATTGCACCCTGTTATATACCTTCCTGTCTCTTGCTCCTTTGTTTTCTTATTCTGATGTCCTGCTCTCCCCCATCATCTCAAGTTTCCAGATAATAGCTTGCCTTTTTTCTTTTATCTCCTTCTCTTCTTCCTTCTTCCTTTTCCTCACTCAGCGTCACTAATAGGAACGTTACTTAGCACATTACTGGGTCAGTGTTCCCTATTGCTGCTGAAGATCATGGTGAGGTCTGGGAGTCTAGCACCATTTTGCATCAGAATGCAAGCAAATCATTTCCTGGGTAGTGAGGGAGAGTGTATTCTGGTCACGCTTCATTAGCTTCAAGCTAACTTGCATCTCACCCCCAGTAAAACCACTTATTTATAACATATCAATGTATTGACAAGGTCGGAGAGCAAGCTTTCCTGAGGTGACATGCAAATTCCAAAGCGGTGAGCACTAATTGTTCCAGTGATTGTTCATTTATTGGTGATGACATAATTACTCTCTTTGGGGTCACACATTCCCCTCCAGGTTGCTACATCCTTGTGACCTTGGGATCAGGCCAGGGCAGATTGTGGTCACTGAGACTCAAACTCCCAAAGCAATCAGCCGGAACCTCCTAGAGAAGGTGGTGGGCCTTATACCCTGAGGGATGGGAGTGGTGGGTCGAGAAGCTTGGATGCTGACTGTGCTGTGGAAACCCTCTTGGTTTTCTTGAAGTGGGGCAAGTACCATGTGGGTCCAATGTGTGGCCCAAGGGACCCCAAAGGTAAATGGGCACAGCAGATTCGTAGGAGTCTGGTTCTGGGAAATTAGTACTGGGTTTCTATATTCAAAGCTAAGTGTGACAAGAATCACCTATTTCATGTCCCTGTATTTTGTGAGGACCGGGCATTCCACGATCGCACAGCTAGCGATGAACCCCTGACCGGTATCGTAAGGATATGTCTGGGCGGACTCATTTGACTTCTGCACGTCTAGCCACAGAGAGTCGATACCAGGCTCTGTTCCCGGCAGCATGAACGAGATCACTCTGGACACCTTCGGGGACCCACCACCATCCTTGCAATCAGGGAAGATGGGGGCTTCAACACGGAGATGGATAGGTCTGTGATTTTTCCAGCGGAAGCACACTTGCAAGGGTCAGCACAAAACCGGAAACCCATTGGGCACCTGCAGCTGTAGGCCCCGCCCCCAGGACCCCGGCCAGAGGCCATCTGTGCCCTGCAGCGGACCTGGGCTGGGACTTGGGGTGGGCTGACTTTGCACTGTGGCCTTCCCTGGCTGGCAGCTCTCTCTGGGAGAGTGAAGAGCCGATGTAGGGAAATGGCTGAGCGTGGGAGAAATGGGTTTCCACCAAAGCGATTCGCCCAATGTTTTTCTCTATTTCCTTATATATTTTTAAAGCAGATTTATTGCTAGTAAAAGTGCTGGCTGGACAAAGCTGTCTCATGCTGTGCGTTTGCTTTTTCTTCTTGAATGTTTTTAAACCTCTCTAGGTGTTTTGTCTGTCTGACACAGACTGGCAGAGAAAGCTAGCAGTCTGGATTCCTGGTTCACTGCTGTAAAGGCTTTGTGGCTTGCTGGCTGCCCCGCCTGGCCAGCTCCAGGCCCGCAGGCCCCACGCAGTGGGGCATGCAGCACCAGATGGAGAGAGGGAAAGCCGACCCAGTGAGAATCCTCTCGAAGAGAAGCAAACTGCCCAGGGAGGAGAAAGATGGTGCCGGACCAGTTGGACAAAAGCCCAGCTCTGAGCAACTCCCCCCATTCTGGGGGTGAATAAAATCACAAATGAGAACCCTAGGGGGTCAAGAACCAGCTGGAGACAAAGGGGTGTTAGCTTCGGGGTGGGGGCTGTGAGACAAGGAGGGCTCTGACGAGATGTTCAAAAGTCTGGCCTGCCGTGGACAGCTGCCACCCGCGCTCCGGGCCCGGATCGTTGTCACAAGTCCAGCAAGCCGAGCCGTCTGCCTCAGCCCAGGACCCAGGAAGACTGATGAGACAAGGAAAGGCCTCAGGCCTCCCCCTCCTCACCCTCTTCTTTTAGCCTTTCCTGTCCACCCCTGGTGATTTAGCGTGTATGGCCAAGATCCTTCCCGTTAGGCAAATGACAACAGGAGGAGGAGGAGGAGGAAAAGGAGGAGGGGGGAGCAGAAGGGAGAAGGAGGAGGGAGTAGGAGAAGAGGGGGGAAGAAGGAGAGGATAGGGACGGGGCAGGGGAAGGAAAGGGAGTATGGGAAAAGGAGGGGGAGAAAAATGGGGGAAGAGAAGGAGGGGGATGAAAAGTGGGAAGGAGGGAAAAGAGAAGGGAGGAGGAGGAGAGGAGGAGGAGGAGCAGGTTTTGAGATTCAGGGAGTTTCAGGGTAGAGGCTTCTTCTCACCATCCCCACCTCTGGGACACTGTCTCTCAGCAAGAGGCTAAAATGATCTTTCCGGAGGGTTTCAGCCACTCCAAATTTCAGAGGATGGAACAGAAATGGAAATCAGTAGCAGGAGGATGGCCTCCATCTTGCTGTCCCTACCCTGTCGTGCATGCCACGTCCTCTGTCCCATTCTTAATTAGAAAATCGTCCCTTCTTGTATTCTGACTGAACTTTTCATCCTGGAACATCAGAGAGCCTCTCCCTGCTGCCTATTATGGCACAACTCCGAAGATTAAAGACTTCTTCCTCCTCGACCTCCGCTCAGAAACAAGAGTGATGTGAAGCACCATTTAGTCATTTCTTTGCATTAACTCGTGATCATCTCTTGATCTGACTTGAGGCTTCCAAGGCATTTTCCTACTTGGAGAGAGATAGACAGGATTGAGTCCTGGTGTGTGAAAGGAGGAGAAAGTTAGGTTCTCGTAAGGATATTAGACAATACAAACACATACAATTTATGTAAGTATGTACACATACATACACCTATATACATACATGTATGTACTGTATGTATGCAGATACATATATGTATAAATATATATACACGTATACATATATATGCTTATATCTATATTTAAATGAGATTTATATAATATGTAAAATATTTTTATAATGCTTTATATTCTAAAAAGTATTTCCATATCTCGTATCACATTTGATGTGATTCATATGACAACCTTGAAGGATATGTAACAACAACATCCTTATTTTACGGAGGAAATTAAAAGTTCATACACGTTGTGATTGGTGTAAAGTCACACAGCTCCTGAGTGGCCTAACTGGAATTCAAACCTAATTTTCTTTTTTAACATAAAACTTTATGTTCTTTCCTTTATATGATTCTGTATTTTATACTGAAAGTAAAAGGATGCTCATAAAAGTGTTCCCTTCATCTTTACCAGGTAATGTGTTTGACACGATTACATCTAATCTATTATAAAAATCTAATTTATTTTTCATTTTTAAAAGTTTATTTATTTTATTTTATTTTATTTTTTTTGTGAGGGGGAGAGACAGAGCATGAGCAAAGGAGGAGCAGAGAGAAAGGAGACACAGAATCTGAAGCAGGCTCCAGGCTTCGAGCTGTCAGCACAGAGCCTGATGCAGGGCTTGAACCCACGAACTGTGAGATCATGATCTGAGTCAAAGTCAGACGCTTAACTGACTGAGCCACCCAGGTACCCCTCTAATTTAGTTCTTAAAATAGTTATTTAAAATAAAAATTAGTATTCTTGGGTATATTACTAGTAGAGCCATGATTGGGACCAAGATCTAGATGACTCTAGAGCCATGCTCTTTCCATTACTCCAGAGAATGGACAAGGTGATATTCTGCAGGTCAGTGGGGGCAGAGTCGTCCAAAAGGAAAGAAAAGCACAAATTTTAGTTGGAACTCTTGATCTATTTTCTATTAGGGATTTGGGTGAGATCCTTAGTCACTTTGATCCTCAGTTTCCTCAGCTATGATAATGGGATTAAAAACATCCATCCTACTGTGTGCTCTCCGGATTAAATGAGAGCAGGTGGGTCTCTAGCACAGTATCTGATACATAGTAGGTACTCAACAGATGATACTTATACAAGATGCTATCTATATTCTGTGTTTATGTTGCTGATTTGGGTGTGATTCCCTAGTCATCACTTAGACCAAATAACCCATACAGATCAAGAAATGTTGTCTCAGTAAGAACAGGACATGAAGATCCAGAAGGGACCTTTTGATGCTGAAACTAAGGCTCTAAGGCAAGAAGAGGAAATCCTGGACAGGAGAGGTTCTGAGGATTGCTACTGTTGGCTCTACTTTTCCACTTACTCAACTTTCTGCCCAAGTGAGTGGAGGACAACAGAGAAATACAAGCACACAGAAATCTCTAGTATTGCTCTTCGTTCTAACTAACCCCTGGAGACCGTGTCAGCCATGCCCACAACCATCCACTCCTTGCAAGCTTGAGGGGGTAGTTCTTCTTTGTCTTTACCTTCCTGAAGGAAACAAAAGAGGAGAGTAGCTTAAGTTATATAGTAGGACAAAGAAAATTCCCATATGAACCCTCCTTCCTTCCTAGTCCAGTACGATCCTCACCTCCATTTTGCCTTTCTGCTCATTGAGAGTCATCACAACCTGTTAGCAATGACGGAGCCAGTTAGTTTACAGAGTAAGGCCTGCACTCCACTTTCTCTTGGAAGCTTCAGATTAGGGGGTGCCTGGGTGGCTCAGTTGGTTAAGCATCTGACTTCAACTCAGGTCATGATCTCATGGTTTGTGGGTTTGAGCCCCATATCAGGCTCTGCACTGATAGTGTGGAGCCTGCCTGAGATTCTTTTTCTTTCTCTCTCTCTCTCTGCCTGCCCCCGCACCCCCAACTTCTGGGCACATGCACCCTCTCTCTCTCTCAAATAGATTAATAAACTTTAAAAAAAAATCCTTCATATTATCCTTCATATTAAAGCTTCTGTCTCTTTGTTACTTTGTAGTTTAAATTAAATTTTGCCCTTTCTGTCTTAAAAAGAAAATAAAATAAAATACCCCATCTGACCCCCAACTCTTCCTTTTCTCTGACACATACAGACACTACATTTCTAGGCTCTTAGTATTGGTGTTTTTCTTTTTTTTTCTTTTCTGGTGCATGTGACATTTTAATAATTATAACACCAGGGGTGGAGAAATGAAAAAGGAAACAGCATGACAAAATACTTCTGGGCCATTTTGGAATTAGTGATATTTTTCAGGAGTGATCAATTACATTACTTAACTGGAGAGCTCAGATTATAAAGAGAAATATAATTAGTGGCAAATGTGGTGAGATATATAAAGACAGATAGGTGGGCCAAGGAACAGGAGCTCATCAATTTTTCCAGGTTCCATCAGGAGGGCCGTTGTTTTACTGCAAGGCTCCATCCAAGTGATTGGAAAGCAAAAGCAAGCACACTCTGAGCATTGCCAGTGCTCAAAGGAAAAAGCATCAGCTGAAAATCAGCAGGTCTGCATCTGGTCTACCATTGATTACCATGCAATTCACTTATCCTGCCCCATGTCTCAGTTTCCTCCTCTGTAGAAGAGGATTAATAATGCCTATCCATCCTGCCTCCCAGGGAGCTGTTGTGGGGCTTAAATAAACCATATGGATGTGGACTTGCTTTGAAAATTAAAAACCCTATATACATGCAAAGGAGGATTAGGAATATTATCGCTATTTGAGCTGGATCTTGCCGAATAAGTAGGATTTGACCTTCTGGAAACAGATATGGGGAATATCAATTAAAGGATACAGAACAAGCAAGGCACCGAACACATACATTAGTCTCCTGTAGCATAGAATATTGAAATAGAAGAGGAAGATATTATAACCAAAATGTGGGCTGGAACAAGAACATGGAGGCTTAAGAGTTGGAAATTTTATCCCAAAGCAGAAGCAATTGCTGACAAGTTCTAGTGGGGAATTCCATAATCGAGGCAGTTTTGTAGAAAGATGAAAAAGAGAGTATAGGGTAGAGGGCATTTGTCAGGGCGAAGTGATTAGGAGGTTGTGGTAAAAATTAAGTGGTACCTGCACAGGGGCATTGGATCCAAGGAAAGAAGCATTGCAGGAAAATTAGTGAGGTAAGACACATCGGGCTGATTGGAATGCCAAGGAAGAGGCTGGGGAGAAGGGAAAGAAGGAGGAGTCAGTATACTTCAAGGGTTGGAGTCTGAGTTCCTGGGAGGATGGCTGTGCCATTGACAGAAATCTACAATGCGGGTTAAGGGGCACCTTGTGTGTGTGTGTGGGGGGGGGGATGGAGAGCATAATAAATGTGATCCATCCTGCCGAGGTTGATTTTAAGGAGCTGATTAGATCTGCAGTGAAAAGTGCCATTTAAATGATGGAGCTAGAGCCCAGGAGAGGGGTCAAGGCATTTTGAAACCATGAGGAAAGAGGAAGAGCCATTGGAATTGTGAAACTCTAGGAGGAAAACAGAAGAGTCAAGGGGATGAAGGCAAGAGCTTTAGGAGGTTGACTGGAAGGGGAGGTGGATGTGTAGACTTATCTTGCTCATTGAATTTTCTCCTTTCCTTCCAAAGCTTGTTACCTTTCTGTCAAGGACAGTGAGGGGGAGGGCAGGCATTCTTATCTCTTGGGAGGAGGCATGCTAGGGCCACAGGGTAGTGAGAATGTTTGCTGGGCCTGGTTATCACTGGTGTGGCACCTGAAGAGGGGAAGGTATAGTGGCTCTGTCAGAGTTCACTAACACCACGGTTGGCCACCCTGGCCTTGGGGGGTCTGAAAGATTACTCTGCAGCTAATTGGGAATCATTCTTAAGGATCAATACCATCATTTTGATTCTCTGTATCCGGAGCCAGAAAATTAGCACTTCTCTGAGAATATGGATGGTCTGTGTGGCTGCTTTGTTGATGGAAAGCTACATTCTACTTTACTGGAATGTTTTTCACACTAGCAATTTGTAGATATGGAAGAGCCATCAGCTTTCAGTTCTTTTCCCTGGAACGCAGTTACAGGCTTGACACTGTCATCAGAGAAAGGAAAATAATTGGACTAACAGATTGGAAACTACAGCCGGACAACTTTCCATTCCATGGCTGAAAACTCCACCCCCAAATTGGAATGCCAAAAATGGTATCTTTGCTTTGGTATCTCTCTGTGCCTGGGTATGACTTTTATGGTTTTGTTTATGTATGTGCATGCATGCAAGTGTTTGTTTTTGAGATCTCAGACACACATTTTACAGGAAGAGTATTGGCATTTCAGAAGTCATTGATGTTTTGGGTTATTGTATCCTGGAGATGTGGGTCATTGCTGAACAACCTGACATGAGCATTATCAGGCTTGCAAACCTGTTTTCAAGTGAAATGTTCTAAAGCAATATTTATAGCAAAGTTATGACCTCGAGGCATCTAAATGTAATCCATTTTTAAATCTCATTTTTTCCCTCTGAATCCTTCAATCTAATTAGGCTCACATCAGTATATTATTACGGAGAGTAATCATTCCTTTCTTCTAATAACATTCATGGATAATTTTATTTCTCATTTCCAGCCTCCTACTCCTGTGGTGTAATTAGTGTCTTTGGCACCTCGTGATGCTCAGAATGAGTTGCAGCTGCTAATTGCTAATTGAAAAATTAGAAACTCAGTTAGAAAAAGGATCTAATTAAAATGAAATTAGATAAAATCCCTTCAAACCAGCTCCTCTCCCTCTCTCTCTCTTTCTCTCTCTCTCTTTTCTTTGTTTTTCTTTTTTCTCCTTCTGCCTTCTTTTTCCACCACAGAACTATTAGCACTTGCAAAATATGTGTGATAACTGGAAGCCAAATACCTTTCCAGAAAGTGCTATCCAATGGTCTTTAAGAGGGAGCTATGGAGAGTTTATAACAATTGAACTTAACTTCAGAACTTGGACTTCCTCCCTATTCACGTTCCACCCATGAGTATGAGTTCCACCTTACAGATAAGACTTCCAGGCTCTCTTTGGAGGGTAAGTGTGGGGTTAGCCCCATGTGATTTTCTTGTGTATTTAGAAGGATCATTGCCAGCCTCATGCCTGTGAGCTCCAGGGAACCACTCACCTATTGTTGCAAATCTATTCCACCCTCTTCTCTACTGTCTTGTCCACCCAATAAATGATTATCTAGTAAAAGCTCAGTCCTGTAGGAGACACAGAGGGAACCAAGTCCTTCTGCCTCCAAAGTATTTATAGTCTGCTGAGAAATCTAAACAGACAGACATAACAACAGAACAAGAGAACATATAATCAAAAGCAAAATAGAGTTTCTCAGTATATGTGATAATTAGTTCAACCTTTCAGCTATTTTTGAGCAATTTCTTACTGCATGCCAGGCACTGTGCTAGAACCCCAACATGTAAAATATATACCATATAATTCCTACCCTTAAGAAGTTCATATCTGAACACCTGTAAATCAGTGATTTATAATATCATATGATAAAAGCAATAGTAACAAAAGCACAAGTTGTTGAATTAATGTAGAAATATAGGTGATAAATTCTGATGGGTCAGATAAAGAGGGCATCAGGGAATTCTTTCCATAGAGGAAGTGACATCTCCATAGGATTTTGAAGGATAAGCAGGAGTCCATTTGGGGGACAGGCATTTTAGGCAAATGTGTCATTTAAAAAAAAACCAGACACATAAACAATATGGTGACTTCTGGAACTATGAGTACATTGGTATTTCTGAAGCCTAAATTGGGAGGTGCATAGCAAGAAATGAGACTGTAGGGGTCCAATTACAAAGCAACTTGTGTGCTTTTGAAGTTTAAAGAAGAAATAGATTTGAATACTTGGGAGAAAATTTCTTGGATGATCTAGGAATTAAATGATAATAGGACCTCAATAAAAGCCTTCAGGAGGGTATTTTGTGGAATGAGAGGGACATTCTAGATGAAACAAAAAGATAGGAAAGACTTTGAATATCCAGTTTGACTAAAGCAGAGAGAGTAGTTCAGGAATAAGTAGAGAAAAATAAAGTGAGTTCAGATTATGATTAAAAATCAGGCAAGGATGTTTGTTTTCAAACAACAATAAAAATAGGTACTTTCAACTGCATATTTTCCTATGTAGATATACATCGACTCTCCTTTAGGATGTGGATGCCAAGAGTCGGAAAGCTTAAATAACTTATCCAAGATTACACAGCTAATTTGTGACCTGGAAGAATTCCAACCCAAGTGAGTCTGTTTTGGAAACCCATTCCCTCCACATTCCACCAGCCTACCACCTGGGGCCCCACCTCAGTCCAGTGTCCACCACACCATTTTCTACCCCTTCCACATTCTAGAGGAAACAACTTCTGCTTGATACAGCAGCAGGCAGCTGCCCTTGTCCTGAGTCCCTGGCAGACAGAGAGTGGATCCTGGGATTTCTTCACTCGCCAGTCCTTGGTTTCAGCAAGAGAGGAAGTCACGACCAATTGATCTGCAAGCTGGCACTTAGGGGAAGCCATTCTATCTTTTAAGAATTCTCAGTCAACAAAAAGCAAAGAGGTAAGTGAGAAAGAGTGGTGAACCAATGGGCCAAGCGAGTGCTTCCCTGCATATGCTGTGGATGGAGAGAGCTGGAAACAGCTAATACCAGGAATTTATTCAACAATAATTTAATGTGTCTGGAAAGCTGCTACATGAGTAATCTATTTTCTGCTTTAGGAATACTGCCCAAAAAACTCCAAAAACAGAGGTATACATCTTCTGCTCCTCATAACTTATTCTGATCCAAAAAGAAAATGGTATGGCAACTTAAGATAAGCCTTGCCTTCAAGAAGTCCTTCTTGATTGCTAACATGTTTCTCATGCTACAATTCAGCTAACTTCCCTCTAGTTTATCACCACCAACCCTGATACTTCTAACCAACCTGTATCTTCTAGAATAACTAATGTGCTCTGGTTTGTCCATGACTCAACATGATCAACAGAATTCAGGTAAATGGGTGGGAAAGATGTAGAATTATATTAGTGTGTGAGCTTTGGATCACACTACTTGGATTCAAATCCTAACTCTTCCACCTAACTGTACAAGTTGCTAAATCTCTCCATGGTGATGATGATGGCAAAAATAATAATATTTATATGGTTTGGGGACAATCAAGTGAGATAGTACATTACGTGTTCAGTCCATGTTTGACACAGGCTGGTTACTGAGACAAGAGACTAGGAAGAAAAAAAAAAGGTGAGTGGAGAATAACAGAGGAACGTTCTGTTGGCTGGCCCACATTTATAGCCCTCAGCTCAGTGCCTGACAGAGACGAAGCCTTCTGTGCTTATGGCTCGATTATAGAATGAATGTCTGGATAGCACCAATTCTTTGCCTGATTTGCTGCATGTCACTTTTAGTCATCCAAACTACACTGGCCCTGTGCTCTCTTGGTGGAGTGAGATGTTCTAAAGCATACTGCGATAGGAACTGACATGTTGACAATCTCCTGTTTGTCACTTTTGGAAGGAGACTGAACAAGGAAGAAAACGGGATTGTGAATTGGTCAAGAGAATCCACTTGAACTCAATTTTAGGAAGTGACACCAGGGGCAGCTACTGCTGTGCATCAGTTGCAGGTGCTGGTGCTCCTCTGACTCTCCATCCCTGTGGGTCTCCCGGCTCCCCTCTCAAAAGCTACCCTGGGGCTCTTCTGTGAAGTTCCTGTGAAGCTCAAAGCTTTCTGCCTCCTCATTTTGGGGGAAGAACCTGATAACTAACTGGATACGACGTAAATAAAAACTATGGGAAACTCAAGTGAAATTACCACTTCCTGGAAAAGAAAGTTAAAGGAAGATTTCCTGTATGTGCTAATTTACTGAGAGACATGTTTTAAAAACAAGTTTCTACAGCTGTTCAAAGGAGTATTTATGGATTATAAATTATAACACCCTTGAAATTTGGTAGTGATCAGCTCAAGTCTCATGAAATACATTGAGTAACTTGCCTCTCTGCTAAACTACTCCCTTGTATGTCACCTTTTTCCATTTTCCTCTTACGCAAAGCATCATTGCACGTCAACACAGAAATAATTTAGCTCAATGTACCAGGAGGAGAAGCATTTTTCCCACTTCGACCTAAACTCTCTCCCTTCTCAAATAGTCATCAGACTCTGTTTTAAAGGAGAACATGAGAAGATGCACATCAAGAAAGACACTTATGTGAGGCACATCCTTATTCAAAGCATGATTCTGTTGGACAGGTCAGTTCTTCTGGGATTCAGCTCAGTTCCACCTCAACATACCCTGCGACCTGTAGCCAAGATGGCAAAGCTATTGCTATTCTGCTTCATAGCGAAGGGATTTTCAAAGAAAGGTGACTTTGAAGGATTCAAGGTGAAAGTCACTGGCAGCTGGCAGCACTGGCTGTTTGCAGAGAAGGAATTCACTAGGGGATATAAGAAGGGCTGGGAGCTTTAAGTCCTTGCTACGGCTAAGCTTCCCATTTCAGAGAAGCAGGTCGTCCTGCTAATTATCTGTCATGTCACCCTGGCTCTCCATAGAAACAGATAATTTCCTTCTCTGGGTTTTTCAAATCCATTTAGAGTTGCAAAAAACCGTTCGTGCTCTGTCTTTCAGAGATTCTAGGAACAAGAGTAAAGGTTATGACCACTGGAGCACTTTTCTTCAAGGACTTCCCAATATGTTAATATTTATGCAGGAAGACAAATGTGCTAACTCAGTCATCACCATACCTTTAAGTGAATAGATGCTGGTGTTTTTGGTTTCTAGCTACCTGGAAGAGGAAGGATGAAAACAAATTTCCTCAAGGGGAATAATATAGTATATTATGAGACCCAAGTATATGTTGCACATAGGATTTGGACATTCTGGCCCAAGGGTGCCAGCATCAAATATTCTAATAATCTAGATATGATTATGTGCAAACATCCTGAATCATCATATCACATAATGTGACAGTGATAAGAGAGAAATCATAGTAAAAGGAAATGCAGAGCGATGTCACCAAGGGAGGCTTGACTTCCAGGAGACGGAATAAGACTAGTAAGCTCATTGAAGTCTAGAGACTACCCCTCAGCTGTATTGGTTTGGGTTCACATTTGTTGGTTTCCCAGGGTTCAACCAGGGGACTGATACTCAGCATTGATAATAATATAAGAATGTTCAATACAGCTGCACATATTGGTAAGTATCGTGTGTCCTGTTAAGACATGTATCATGTTAAGACGTGTATCATGTTAAGAGATGGCGGAGTCCAGTGCTGAGAAGAGAATGAGCCCTTGGGGAGATAATCCCGGTACTGTTTATCTTTGTAGCTTCAGCATCCAGCCCAGTGCCTAGTCCCTAAATACATTTTGCTGGATGGCAAATGACCGCTCAGTGACGGAGTGATTGGCTGGCTGGTTGGGTAGATGAGTGAGTAGATGGGGGTAGATGGGTGGAGACATAAAAAGCAGGCAGAAGAGAAAGAGTGAGGGAAGAGAATGCAGTAATGTCCTAGCTGGTATTTAGTGAACAGCACTGTGTTAAGTACTTTTATATGCTTTAATCACTAAGCCCTCACAACAACCTCAGGAGGATGGAGAGGCTGTATTTGCCATTTTATAAAGGAGGAAACTGAGGTTGAGAGGAATATAGTTCTGTCGAGGATACCCCAGGAGTAAGTGGTAGAGTCAGAATAAATTCATAAGGGACTAAACCATGAAATAATTTTCTTAGGGCCCAATTAGAACTAAAACATGTAAGTTGATACCTCACTTGTGTTCTCTGACAAGCATGGTTTTTCTTGCTGGACAAGCTATCTAGGAAGCCGACTGTAATCAGACATGTTCCTGTGGAGGCTCGCCTCAGAATGAGGAAACATCTGTGTGGTTTAAATGTTCCATACTGTCTAGTGTTTCCCTACATGTTCATAATAGGAGTAAAACTACCAGGGATCAAACCTTCATGTACCCATCCAGAGCGCTTTCTCCCCTGGACAACGCTCACATGGATGGTCTGTTTCACTATGTTCTGTGCTTCCATTGCTCAGCTCTTAAATTTATACTATCCTGGAAATCAGAGGTCCTTTAAGATAATTTTAGATATTTCTGCTCTAGTATACATTGTGTGGAATATGTAGTTATCAACACCTATTCTTGTTTCTCTCATTTTTCCGATGCTGGTGCACATTTCAGTGTCACCTAACATTAGCACTAGGAAGATGGTGGGGCATGAGGAAGGGAAGTGACTTGCTCAGCTAGATAGGGCTGAATCTCCTGATTCTAGCCTGGTTCTTTGCTGCTGTATGACACCCACCAGTTGAGTGAATAAATACCATTTCACAGAATCTTATATCCATCAAATTAAAGTTGTTTTAAATGAGATATGTCATGTTGTTGTTGTTGTTGTTGTTGTTGTTTTTTTTTAATGCTCCATGAGTTCGGTGGAGCATGGGATTTCTCAGCTCTTAAGGCTTTATGTGTGCTTTCTGATCTACCCCAGCCAGGGGACTGCCCCAACCTGTAGGCTTTTGGTTTAGGTTTGTAGAGTCTAAGTGGGTCTTTGTCTCTTGGTATAAGAACTTTGGACACCCAAACTTAGATCATGTAAATGACTCCTCCTGTGAGACAAGCAGACACCATGTGGACACATCTCTTAAATCCACATACCTTTCCAACTCGTCTATTTTGACAACAAAATGTCAAGATTCCTAGGTATTCTAGACATTTGTCAATCCCACAGTTAATCATAAACTCTCCCTGATCTAGAAAGGTTTTTCCATATGCCCTTCCTAACCTTGCAGGACTCTGAAAGCAAATTGATGATACCAGAAATTCTAGGGAGACTGAGTGTCTTCTGAGATTTTGGTTCTCCCCAGTGAAGAAGCTAGACAAGGATATGACTACCATAGAGGATAACTGATGGGCCCCTTTCTGCAAAAAACAAGGAGCTATTTAAGGGAACTTTCTCCTTATTAGGAGTAACAGAGTTCATTTGTTCCATGACAAGTATTAACAGAAGAAGCCACCCTCCTCCTGTGTGTAGGAACACCCCTGCCCCCCACTTCCCCCACCAACACACACATGCATCTTCCAGTGGAAAGCCTGAAAACTCATCAACGCTGGCCTTACCTAGCTAAACAGGCCTTGCCATTACTTTTTCCCATATATATATTTTTTCCTATTTCTGGGTAATGTGTCCCATATGCTCTCCATTATCTGCTTATTTTCTGTTTGATTCACCCCCTTCCCTGGCTATCAATTTCACTGGTATAGCTCAAAATTACTTTTAATAGATTTTTTTTAAAAACTCATTTTAAAATACCTCCCCTTCCCTAATCTCTTCATGCTAGACTTGGCTTTCTCCTAAACTAATCTCTGTGGTAGCAAATTAAGGTCAATATATATTAAATATACCACCAATCAAAGTTTATAATGAGAATCCTTCCATTTATGAGTTTTGTTTTAAATTAAGTGGAATGATCGATGGTAAGGATTCAGAGCATTGAGGATGATGGTCTGGATGTTTCCAGCCAAGAACAGGGTGGGCATCACTGAATCTAGATGGGGCACCTTCAGCTATTTCTATGTTAGCACAGTCTGAGGTAAGTTGCCTTATAGTGAATAAACACTCCTCAGCCTCTCCGTGGGTTCAAGATCCTAACGTTTTCAAGACCCCAGGGCGAAAGTACCAAATGGAGACTCATATGCCTCTATATTGGAACATCCTACATCAAGTCAACAAATTGTTAAATGTGCTCTAGGTGTCGACATTGACAATTATATCTAAGTAATAAACCGAAGGCCAGGTTTACATTTAGAATTCTTCAACCCTTCAGAATTCTGGTTTTGAACATGGTGGCACAAAGACATGGGAAGGCCTGGCTCCTGATGTGTGTGGCCTTCTTTTGCTTCCCACTGCTGGCTCTGATTTACACTTCAAAGGCCTTCACGAGCCTTTGTGTGAATGTCATACTCTGCACACCCACGTTCTGTCCAATCTTTACTACTGAACCTCTCTTTTTTCCTCAGTTTGAGGCATGGGTAAACAGAAGACCTGGGGAAGAGGCTTACATGGGTCCTAAACATGAACTCCAGGCTGACTGAGTAGGGAATTGGTGAAGGGGTCTGACTACTCTGAGTGTGGTCAAGACAGATGGGCTTTGGAGGCATGCACACTCTAGGTAGACATGTCCTCTTGACTCCATGAGGGGGGAGGGCAGTTGGAGGAGTAAGACAGAGAAGGACCCTCTGAAGCGTGGGGCCCCTGGGATAGGTCCCTCTTGGGGGCCGAAGGGTAGCTCTGGTGTTGGAAACTCAACAGACTTTGGAAGAATTCATGTAAGAAGAACTGGAGCTGACAATAAATTATTACTTTAAGGATATTTTCATCTTATTTTTATTAGGTTGTTTCCATTATTACAAGCAATAACCATTTTTATTAAATTAATAAGCATTATACACTCTCAAGACTTCTCATAAATCATTCAGAGTGCTGTTATTTTAGCTAGATGAAACAATCCACCAACTCAGTAGCATCGACTGCTCTCCTGTACCTGTTCATTCCGGCCCACGTTACTAACAACACGTGTGCACACACACACAAGCACATACTGTCAGAGGAGAGCTTTAACCTAAATGGAGCCTTGCAAATGTGACTCATATAGTAAATATTTCTAAGCTATAGGTGCCCTGAGAAATCCTTATTTCCACCCCTCTCCATTTGTATAGGGTCAGAACTGAGGTCGAGAGAGAGGAAGTGATTTGCCAGTGGTTTGTTTGCTGACCTTTATTATCTTCAGGTCTCACTGTGACTGAAGACAGGGATGTTGGGGCCACCAACAGAGTCAATTCTGGGGAAAGGAGA
Source organism: Cryptoprocta ferox (assembly GCA_028646485.1). NCBI lineage: Eukaryota > Metazoa > Chordata > Mammalia > Carnivora > Eupleridae > Cryptoprocta > Cryptoprocta ferox. Next base: position 32,093,448 of record CM053562.1, read on the forward strand.
GTAGCCAGGTGTTCCTTGACCAGTGGCTAATTGGGGTGATTCACTAAGAAATCAATCCCCCTTCCTCCCCCCCCCCCCCCACTTTTAGAAATCCTTTGTCTACCCTTGGGGGAAGTTAACTAATCGGAGGGAAAGGAAATATTTTCATTTGACTCTAGACAGGGGAGATAGGCTAGTGTGTGTCTAAGAACTGAACCATTTTTATCCGAAAGGGGTGTAAAGATTTTTTTTTTAAATATCAGTATTATAAGGGTGCCTGGGTGACTCAGTCAGTTAAGCACCTGACTTCGGCTCCAGTCATGATCTCATGGCTCATGAGTTCAAACCCCGCGTCAGGCTCTGTGCTGGCAGCTGGGAGCCTGGAGAGCCTGCTTTGAGTTCTGTCTCTCTCTCTCTTGGTCCCACCCCTGCCTGCGCTCTGTCTCCCTCTGTCTCTCAAAAATGAATAAACATTTAAAAAAATTTAAAAAATCAGTACTATAGAGGTAAATTTCACATTTAATGAAAAGGTCATCAATTTTAAGAGTAAAATTTTATAAAGTTTGACGCATGTTTATAGTCAAAGCTGCCATTACAATCATCACATAGACCATACCCTCGAAGTTTCTTCCTGCTCTTTCGAGGTCAGTACCTGTATCTGTCCCCGGTATCTGTCAAGTGATCAGCTCTTGGCCACTACTGTTTTGCCTTTTCTAGAATTTAATATAAATGGAATCATACAGTAAATAGACATTTATGTCTGGTTTCTTTTACTTCTGAGATTTACCCATGTTGTTGCATACAATAGAAGTTCATTTTTTAAATTATTGAAGAGTACTTAATTATATAGATAACCCACAATTTGTTTACCCATCAATTGATGGACACTTGGCTTGTTTCCAGTTTTTGACTGAGAAACAAACAAACAAAACAGAGCATCCCCTGGCATTTGAAAACTGGCCTGGCATTAACAGCTAGGTCATGTTATTCTCCTATAGGACGTAAACAATCTCACAAAATAAAAATTTCAGACGAGGTTACTCTGAGAACATGATAACATGAGACAAAGCAAGTGTACTTCATAATTTTGTGTACGCTGAGACAAAAGTATTCTTTTTAAAATTTTTTTTAATGTTTTATTTATTTCTGAGAGAGAGAGAGAGAGAGACAGCATGAGCAGGGGAGGTTCAGAGAGAAAGGGAGACACAGAATCTGAAGCAGGCTCCAGGCTCTGAGCTAGCTGTCAGCACAGAGCCTGATGTGGGGCTCGAACCCACGAACCATGAGATCATGACCTGAGCCGAAGCTGGACGCTCAACTGACAGAGCCACCCAGGCACCCTGAGACAAAAATATTCTTATTTGCTACCTCCAAATTCAAAACATTCCCTTTCTTGGACAAATGAATGACAACTGCTTCTTTATTAATCATAGCTATATGCCCAAATGCTCTCCCTATGGATTTATTATCCAGATACCCAATCATAGAATTATCTTCATTTTGTCACCTTCGATCTAGAGTCAACCCCCACTTCCTTCCGCTGCCTCTCAAATCACTGAACCAGAGTCTGAATCCTATCATAATCTCCTTCTAACACCCTCTCACTGAGATTCTGCGAGGTTCCCCATTGTATGTGCTCTCCTTCACGGCAATGAATAAGAAACTTAACCTTTCAACTACGGGCATCTTCCTTGGGAGTCGTGGCTGGAGAGCTGTTACTTTAAACATTCACATACAGGTCTCCACGTGTACCTCCCTTTCTCTTGTATGAATCTAGGGGTGGAATGGTTGCTGTATTGGCAAATGTACGCTTAATTTTATAAGACATTGTCAAAGGGTTTCCCAAAGTGGCCTCAGCACAGAGTTCCCATCAGCAACGCAGGGAAATTTCAGTTGCTTCACATCCTCCGCGGTGTTTTTTCTGTCCAGTCTTTTCAATGCGACCACTTCGGGGCCTGTGTCCTAGTATTTCACGGTGGTTTTAACTAACATTTCTCTGTTCGCTAGTGATACTGAGTCTCTTTTAACATGCTGCTAAGGCATTTCTATATCTTTGGTGAAGAGACTTCAAATCTTTTCTGTTTTGAAAATTGTGTTGTTTGCCTTTTATTGTGTTCTAACGATTGTTAGAGTTCTTCGTATATTTTGGATTCAAGACTTTTATCAGTTATGCTTTGCGACCATTTCTCCTACTCTGCCATTTACCTTTATATGTTTTTTTGCAATTGTTTCAGAAGATCAGGTTTTTTTAAACTTTCATATTATCTATTTTATCTTTTTATTTTTTGGTTTGCGCTTTTTTTTTTGTTTTTTTGTTTACCTAAGGTAATAAAAATTTTCTGCTGGGGCTCCTGTGTGGCTCAGTCGTTCAGCAGTTACTGAATTCAGGCCCTGCATCGGGCTCTGTGCTCACAGCTCAGAGCCTGGAGCCTGCTTCAGATTCTGTGTCTGCCTCTCTCTCTCTCTGCTCCTCCTCCGCCCCAGCTCTGTCTCTTTCTCTCTCTCTCTCAAAAATAAACATTAAAATTTTCTTTCTCTTATTTTATTTTTCTGAAGTCTTGAAAATCCTGTATGTGCTTTACAGTCACGACATATTTTATTTTATATTAACCACATTTTAATTGTTCAATAGCTCCATGTGGTCAGTGGAAACTATATTGGACAGTTCAAGACTTAACGTGCATCAGTCTTATTGATCTTTTTCAAGAATCAGCTTATAATTCTTTGATTTTCTCCACTGCTATCTGTTTTCAAGTTCACTTATTTCTGTTCTCATCTTTTTAATTTGTACTCTTCTGCTACTTTGGGTTTAATGCTTTCTTCTTTGCCTAGCTTTTGAAGGTAGAAATTTATATAATTGGGGCTCCTGGGTGGCTCAGTTGGTTAAGCGTCTGACTTGATTTCAGCTCAGGTCACGATCTCGTGGTTTGTGGGTTCGGGACCCACGTCAGGTTCTGTGCTGGCAACATGGAACCTGTTCCCAAACAGGTTCTCTCTCTCTCCCTCTCTTTCTGCCTCTTCCCCACTCTCTCTCAAAAATAAATACATTAAGTAAAAAAAAAAAGAAATTTATATAATTTCAATACATATACAATACATTCAATACATATACAATACATATTCAATACATTTCAACAATACATATATTGTTATATGTATTTTGTATTATTTTGAACTGTATTTTTCCTTTTCAAATATTTTAGAGTTTTCTAGATAGTTTTTTATTATTCATTCCATTTTCTTTCTGCCATTAGAGAACATATGATTTTAATTTTCTTAAATGTATTAACGCATGTTGTATGGCTCAAAATATGGTGTATCTGGCCCTTTTTTCACATGTACATAAGAAAAAAAGAATTCTGCAGCTATTAGGTTGAATATTCTATAAATGTAATTGATAGAAATACCAGGTAAGGGGTGCCTATGTGGCCTGGTTGGTTAAGCGTCTGACTCTTGATTTCAGCTCTGGTCATGACCCCATGGCCCCGGGATCGAGCCCTATGTTGGGCTCCATGCTGAGTGTGGAGGCTGCTTGAGATTCTCTCTCTCCCCCCTCTCTCTCCCCCTGTCCTCGCCCTCTCAGAAACTAAAAAATATAAAATAGAAAATAAAGAAATATCAGTTAGGTCATGTTTGTTGATGTTGTTAAAGTGTTCTGTATCCTTATATGTGTGTGTCTGTGGCTGATTATTTTATCAACTACTAAGAAAGGAGTGTTGGCATCACCAACAATTATTATGAATTTGTCTATTCTTTCAGTTCTGTAAATTTACTAATTTTTTAAAGTTTTGGTCTGTCTAATATGCTAGTGATTCCACCTAATGTCTTTTGCATTTCAGGTACTGCATTTGTTATTTCCAGAAGTTCCTTCCTCCCTCCCTCTCTTCCTTCCTTCCTTCCTTCCTTCCTTCCTTCCTTCCTTCCTTCCTTCTTATAAAATATCTTCCGTGTCTCGTCTCACCACACTTATATTGTCCTTTGCCATTTTGAGCACATGAAACACATCTATGGTAACTATTTTGACATCTTGGTTGACTAAGTCTATCAGTTGTCATTTCTGTGTCTGTTCTAATTAATGAAGTTTTGTTTGTTTGTTTTTTAGAGAGAGAGAGAGAGAGAGAGAGAGAGAGCACAAGTGGGAGAGAGGGGCAGGGGGAGAGAGAGAGAAAATCTTAAGCAGACTCCACGCTCGGCACAGAGCCTGACACGGGTCTCAAGCCCACAACTCTGGGATCATGACCTGAACCAAAATCAAGAGTTGGACGGTCAACAGACTGGGCCTCCCAGGCACCCCTGTTAACGTTTTCACTTTAAGGTATTTCAATCCTTCCTATGTAAGCACTGGGTGGAAAAAAAGGAATAAATTAGTGGATGAGGCTCTGGCTTAGTATATTTTTTCTTACTTTAGAATTAAACAAAAGATAGGCTAGAGGTTCATTGTTCCTAATGAGAGATTAATCCATTCTTTTTGAAGAATATAAACATGAATCACTTTTAAATTTGATTTTTTCCTCTTTCTTTATAGTCCTAATTGTTCTATAAAAGAATTGGGCCTCTTATCTATGAATATATTTCTGATCTATTAATGACTTACTTTAAGTTAGGCCTACATCTTATTGATATATGTACATAGGATACTTTCTTCAGTATTACGGAGTATGCTATTTGGCTCCCCTGGACACAAGGAAAACAAATCTTTGTAATGTCATATTACTCTAATTTACAAATGTTTAGTCATGGTACTAAGAAAGTTAGGAAGACAGAAAACCTCAAGACCACTCAGCTCAACAACAAGGGGAATGAGAACATATTTCAGAATAGACTGTAGTTATGACAACCCAGGTGTTATATTTTAGGTAGCCCTTGATCGTCCCCTTCTTCTCACTCAATTGCTCTGCCATTATAGTCACAATGTGACTTGGCTCCTCTGTCTTTGCTTCTGCTTTTTTCCTTCTCTGGATTGACCCTGCTTCCTCTCTTGCTCATGGCTTCTGTTTATTTATGGTTTTGCTACATCATGGCTTCTGCTTACTGCCTTCTTTCTACATGTATCTCCTCTTCTGCCCTTCTCAATTGTCTGCTTAGTTTGTCTATATGCTGATTGGGCTGAATTCTCATTTAGAGTTACATCATAGCCTGCTGGCCAGATGGCTACTTTAGCACAAATACTCATCCTTGGTTCAATCACTTGTAACAATGTAGCATGAATAATATTATGGAACTGGTGGTTTATCCTTGTAAAACCACTTAAAAGGGTGACAGGACTGTTGAAGACACTGTGGGATATTCCAAAGGGGAAACAGAGGTGTCAGACATCTTGTATTGACGATAAACTGTGTATATGTCAACTAAATTATCACTGAGTGAGTGAACGAATTAAATAATAAACCTGTTCTCCTTTGTTTGACTGGAGGAAAAGCATGGAGCTAACACATACTTTATATTTTAAACTTCCATGTTATTTCATCTCAGTCTGGTCTTTCCCCCTTTGTAACTTTTCCTTTTCTTTCCTCCCCTTCTGTAACTCAAAATTGAACTGGGCATCTCCAGGCAGAGCAGATCCTCTACTGTTGAATGAAGGAAGGTGTTCCATTTTCTGCAGCTTCTTATCTCCTGGCAGCTAAGTGCCTCATTCCTCATTTGCTTCGTAGGGTGGCTGTGAGGAAGAAATGAGATCCTTTATATAGATTCAGCAACCTCATTGTGCCATAAAATGTGCTTCATATCAGTTGGCTATTTTTTTCTGTGCTCCTCATGATTGGTTCCTCATTTAGACATACCCCAAACTCCCAAATTACTTTTAAAAAATGCCCCCTTTCATATCAGGAGGTACTCTGTGCCCTCAGTGGTGTGTGTGTGTGGGGGGGGGGCAATAGATTGAGTAAAATAATCAACCAAGGGGTTATAATTTACTTTTCCCTCTTTGTAAGAGTTTTATTTTTTAAAAAAATATTTGGATCATTCCAAGGAATTAAACTCTAAATGTATATCCCCTGAGCAAATATGGGTTGGGTAAAGGGCATCTCCTTCCTGTGTGTTCAAAGAAAATGCAGTGGGAAATACTTATTTTGGTTTATTTGGCTTTCTCAATTCAAGCACTGGATATATCAGATCCCTAATGTTAGGGTCAGGAATTTTTTTTAATTTTTATTTTTAAAAGTTTATTTATTTTGAGAGAGAGAGTGAGAGAGAGCGAGTGTGTGAACAGGGGAGGGGCAGAGAGAAAAAGAGAGAGGATTCCAAGCAGGCTCTGCACTGTCAGCATAGAACCCCACAGAGTGGGGACATTCATCTCACGAAGGGCGAGATCATGACCTGAGTGGAGATCAAGAATTGGACACTTAACTTAGTGAGCCACCTGGGCACCCCAAGGTCAGGTTTAATTTCTACAGCTCCTAAAAGACAAGGACCAGATCTATGTATTATCTTTATTGAAAACCTCCGGCAATCAAATACTTAAAACACAGTAAGTCAACTAAGTTCATAACTTTAGTGAGAAGCATTTTCCTGCTTTAGAAATCGGTGAATGAAAAACAGAGATTCTTAGCCAATCTCACTGATGAGTCAGAGGCCAATATAAACTCGTATTTCTGGACTCTTTTCTTGGTCCTCAAGCCCCTATTTGTTTATGTTTTCAACTGTGCCGTGCACCCTTCTCCTGTTTGGAGCTCAAGGAGAAAGTGGACATTGGTAGAGCTGAGGTGCCAAACCAAATGCCAGGAGACCCTGGAATATTTACAGCTTCTCAGAAAGTAGTCACTTTTTTTTTTTCTCGATCGAGGTGGACAAACCAGAGGCAAACTTCTGCATGGCGCTCCTCTGCAGCTGCTCGCTTTGGGGACGTCTTGCTCACCAGCTACTTTAAGAGTGTTTCAGCAGGCAGTGCAGCCAAGCAGAAATACCACAGTCTTTGTGAAAACCCGAGGTCAGCACAATTTCTTCCCAGGGAAATTGTAACCTTTTGTGCTGAGATTGGGATGTCTGGGTTAGAAATGAGGAGAGAAAAACCAGTTTCTGGGGGTCCCCAAAGCCCTCATCTCTTTCCAGAGCACCAGAGCTAAGATCACAAGTTCATTCCTGGCAGATGGAGAGAGCCTCCTACCTCTCAAGGCTGCTAAAAGAATGTGAGGTATTTTGCAAGTCACACTACCAGTAAGATTTACAGTGAAGTGATGCATGCTTTTGAGTTTTCTGTTGTTTTACTCTTGCCTCTTCCTCATTTCATTCCCTCATTCTTCTGCGTAGAATGGCTTGCCTCCTCTGGACCAGTCCCTCTCCATCTTCAAAGATTCAACTTTTCAAAACTGTCTTTCCTGAACTTCACATATGACATGCACATTGTCTCTCCACCTGTTCTACGTGGTTGAACTTCTTTGCTCTTGCAGTTTTCTATGCTTGCCTCCAACCTAGAGAACACGTAGAACTGTATTAAAGCCTTCTGTTTACATGTCTGTGTCTCCCATTGTTCCGTGAGAGCAAGAACCATTCATTTATCACTGTGTCTGGAGAGCTCAGGGTTTAGCATAGAAGCTTTCACATCAGAGACTTCTGGAATCAACCCCATTCTGTCTCTTACCACTTCATGAACTTATTTTCCTCTTATGTAAAATAAAGATAATAATGCCTTGAAGGTTGATATAGTTTAAAAAATGGATATATAAGTCCCTTGAATTGTTGTAGGATTTTTATTTTTTATTGAATAAAGGTTTGCTGAACATTAAGACCCTCTTTGAAGGAGAAAAATGCCACAAAAGATACACAAGTTGAGGGGGATGTAAGAAGGTGTAGACAGTAAAGTAGCCAGTTTTTCGGTGACGTGGGTCCACGATGTGACGATGGGATGTTATGAGCTGATTCTAAATGTTTAGGTCTGCCAGATCTTTCATGGTGCTTGTAGACTGGGCAACTATTTTCTTGCCAGCCCTAACCTTCTTCTCCATTGCTTTCTCCACCCTCCACAACCTGAGATACATGGCCCTGAGTCATCGCTGGGGATTACCAGGTTTTGTAGACAAATATGGTATCAGAATAAAGGTCTCAAGAGAAAGAGTCTTTCTGTGTTCCTTCAGATCAAAGCTTAGGCCATACTAGCTGGACTCTTACCTTTTCTTAGAAGACTTGGAATGGTTCTTAGTTCCAGTGGATTTCCATTTGTGTAGAAACATGTTTATCAAATAGGCCTATATCATGTCTCACCTTTATGGGAAAAAACAAACATGAAGACTTTGTCAGTCTGTGAGCACACCTGAGAAAACATCAACTTGGATGGCAGTATTGCTGAGATGGGAGAAAAAGAAGTGGCCCTCAGGGTTCTATTTCTCTAGATACACATTGAACAAACATTCCTTGAAGAGTTCTAGCATGCTAGCCCCAAGTTTTCAATATGATCCATTTCTCTTAATTTTTACAATGTGTGAAATAGATATTATTGTTGTCATTCTGTAGAACCAGAGTCACAGAGGTAAAGTGACTTACCCACAGGCACACACAAAATAAGCCGAATAATCAGGATATGAACCCAAGTCTGTCTTACTGTCAAGTTCAGCTTCTCTCTTTGAACCTCAACTGTTTCCCTAGTGTCAAAAAATATGTTTCCCCAAAGAAGTACAAATGTTGAGGTCAAGTACACCCTCAATTTTGTATATTTGGGAAGCCGTGGCCTTGCTGTGGATCTGACAAAAGCTAAACTCCTTTCTCCTGGAAAAATGTACATATGCATCAAATTTTACATCTAATTTCTTGGGTTAACAGAGCCCTGAATCCCATCCATGGGGCTCAGTTGAAGAATTCACAATCTGGTCTAAATTGTCAGGTTACTTATGGAGAAGGTAATACCAAGAGAGAGGGGAAGGAAATATTTAGTCAGTCACCTGGCAGCAGAATCCAGGCCTTTCAAATCTTTGTCTAGTTTTCTTTTACCACCCAATGGGTCTCCCATATGCAACTGTACACTGAGAAAAAAACACAGTCAAGAAAAGAATGAAAGTCAAGGTGAGGGAACATAACTGCTTCCATTATATAAATGTCCATTACTAGGCCCAAATTACTATTGGCTATGAGGGCACTATCTTAGGGTGGAGGCAGAGCATACCAGTGATTTTAACTCCTCTAGATATTTATTAATCCAAAAGTCCTGAATTTCCAAGGCACCTCACTTACTAAGGAGCAGCTCATACATAGACAGAATGTGCAGCATCAATATTCTAGCCTTGTCTCACGCCCTATAGATCAACGGCTTATTCTTATCTGACAGCATCCACTGACATATTTCCCTGGGATCGAAGAAGGAAGAGAAGAAATTACAGGTAAGATTTGCAGCTGGCTTGTATATAGTATTTTTATTGAAGGGCTTTACTGTCTCCACATTGCCTGGATTCCCAAAACCCATGCAGCCAAGAGTCTCAGCATGCGTGAGAAGATGATAGGAGAGCCCGTCACTAAGCCTCCAGTATTCCACATTGGTTTTCTCTTTACCAAATTGGAATATCATCTTCAAAGGTTCTGACTCTTATCCTGGCCAATCTGTATTTTTATGAGAGAATAAGTGGAGGAAATCCATGCCATGTAAATGTAGACCCATATGCAGTCTCATCCAGGGTACTCCTTAGGGTAGACTACATACACTATTAGGTTCAGGATCCACAAAGGGGAAAACATGTATGAAGGTACACTATGATGTTGACGAATTGCACAAAAGCACCTCTCAGGTAAAATCAACTCTTAAGTACTGTTATTGAGTATGTGCCTGGGACTGTGTTAGGTGATGGGGATATAAGATGAATAAGAGCCAAGACATCCATCCATCCATCCATCCACCCATACATCTATTCTTTCAGGGAAAAATAGGTTCTAGAGTTTCTACAGGAGCACAAAAGAAGTAAGTGTAATTAAACCGTCAGGTAGGACAATCTGGAGGACTGGCCACAGAGCTGAATTTTGAAATGAAGTGGGGCACCCTGGATAAATTAGAGATTAAGGCAAGATGAACAGGGCTTTGTTCAGTGCAGGGGCTGTATGACGCACTACACCGAAATGGAAGTACTAACTAGCATGGTGGGTTTAGGGAATTTCATGTACTTTGATATTGTTGGAGTAAAGGTCATGTAGGGTAGAGAAGCAGAGGCAGGGAGGAAAGAGGCTAAAGAGTTATTCAGAGACAGGATCACAAAGAGTTTTATGTGCTAAGCTAAAGAGTTTGAACTTTACCTTGAAAACTAAGGGGAGCTATTGAAGGATTTTAATAGAGGCGAGTGGTAGGATCAGATTTACATTTTGGACAGATTATTCTGTCTGCAGGGAGGAGAATGTCCTGGCAAGTGGCCAGACTAGAGGCTGGAAGATGAGTTAGGAGGCTATTGCTGTAATCCAGATGGGATCCAGAATGAAGTGGTAACAGTTACTAAAGATAGGAAGGCATATATATTAAATAGATATTTAAGATGTAGGCTATAAAAGACTTGAACTGTTTGTAAGTGAAAATGGAAGGAAAGGAGGAGTCAAGGACTGTGCTTTGGGCCATTATTTGTATGTTGGTATCATTCACTGAAATAGTGGATATAATAAGAGCAGCACGTGGCAAGGACATTAACTTAAGGCCAAGTAATTAATTCATTTTAGGGTATTTTGAATGTGTAGTTGGAAGAATGTGCAAGTGGAGATACCAACATAACAGTTGACTATATGGGTCTCTGGGAATAAATTTCAACTGAAAATACAGATTTTGGATTCATTATGCACAGATGCCTATGGGCAAGATCACTCAAGGGAAGCATAAAGCCTGGGAAGAACAAAGGATGGAGTCCAAGGAGTGGCCAGACAGAAGGAAAACTGTAGAAAAGTTATTTCAACAGAGGCCCAAAGAGAAGAGAGTTTTAATAAGGAACAATTCTACATGGTCAAGAGCTTTACAAGACAAAGATGGGGATAATTTGAATTGTTTAATGATATGGAAAGCTTTTGTCCTACAAAAGATCATATTTTAAGGAGATGAACAATGAGTAGGAGAAATGATAAATTATAAGAAATTAGAAACAACTGATGTAGATACTGCTTTCTTGAAGATAGTAAAAGGAAGGAGGGGGTAGGAAGGTTGGGCAAATGGATATAGTTTTGATTTGTGTTGTTTCATTGTGTTGTTGTTTTAATGGGAGAGACCTGATGGTGTTTATTTTCTCAGAAGGAAGAACCCTTACAAGGAGAGAATGGAATGAAAAGGAGAGATAAAGGATGGAAATGATCCACGAGGAAGTACAAAGGGATGGGATCTAAAACATGACTGGAGAAACCATTCTTAGATAGCAGACCAGAAGGAAGAGGAAGGAGGAGGTACAGGTAGAGGTAAGAATGCAGGTGGCAGGGGAGGAAGTTGATGGAGGAGCTGCTGGTGACTTGTATCTTCCCCACGATAACAGGCAAGTCTTATTTGAGTCATCGCTGAGGATTTGGGGTAAAGAGACCCAGAAGTAACAAGAGGCCATAACAGGGTTCCTGGGCAGTACTGAAGGCCCAGTGGAGACAGCAGACCTTGAAGTTGTAACGGTGCCAACATGTGCTTCGGAAGAACTGATTGTAGTGTCGCCTGAATACTGACCACGCATCAGACAGCCGTCTGGAAAATGAGCCTACCCCTCCCGCAACACCAGGAAGCTTCTGCAGTGTGGCAGAGGATGCACCAGGCAGGAAGACTATCCAAGGGCTTCACGTCCCTAGACCATGTTCTGGTTGTGTGACCTCGAGCTGGTAACTTCACTTTCTGAGCCTCATTTTTCTGACCTGTAAAAGGGTTAAGATCGCCATGGATCAAGGGTAGTTACTATGTATGAGAATTTACTCTGTCAGTTATTTAATGATATGTAAAAATGATGGATGTTTTCTTGAATATGAAAAATGAATGCAGAGCCTTTGGAGAGCTTACTACTATCTGTTATAGAATAAAAGTAAATGTGAGTTGACGTGGTCGAAACACAAAGTTGAACAGATCTGAACAGCAAGGACCTTTGAGACTAAAGGCAAAGGCACAGGAAAGTTTCTTCTTCTTCTTCTTCTTTTTTTCTTTTAAGTGAAATTTTAAAAGTTACAAGGTAATGTGGAGTGACCAAGATGCATAAAGTATCTCTACCCTAAGAATCTCATCTGGGAAAGAGGACCAAAAGAACTGCGCTGGTTGACGAACTTGGAGATAAATATGGGGAATAAGAAGGCAAAATGGAGAATGACACCGGTAGAAGCCTCTAAGAGGCTGCCCCAGGGGACATGCGTCCAGGACATCCTTGAGGTCCCACATGAAGATAAAAGGAGAACGAACCGGCCATTTTGGGAAAACCTTTAGGACTTCTCCTGAGGCAGCTGAGGATAGACCTGCTTCTCTCTGACAGCCAAATAAATTCCTACCTGCCCCACCTGGTCTGCCTACCAGAGCATCATGTCAGTTGAGCAGTGTGTGTGTGTATGTGTGTGTGTGTGTGTGTGTGTGTGTGTGTGTGTAAAAGGCTGCTACAACTAATCTCTTATTTATAAAATCGATCCACTTTCCAAAAAACACTGTATGTTCTGAAATGCCATTTGTGCAACACATTTTGAAGAGGAAGCAACAGGAAACAATTACAGAACAATAGAGGGTGGCGTGTAACCTGGAATGAAATTGTGCATTACGGATGATAAGAATTATAGAAATTCATGGGAAGACATTGGGCACTGTGGGATGGAAGATCAGGTTTGAAAAAAAAAGCGTTGGGGCACCTGGGTGGCTCAGTTGGTTAAGCCTCCGACTTCTGCTCAGGTCATGATTTCACAGTTTGTGGGTTCGGGGTCCCGCGTCGGGCTCTGCGCTGACAGCTCAGAACCTGGAGCCTGCTTCGGGTTCTGTGTCTCCCTCTCTCTAACCCTCCCTTGCTTACGCTCTGTCTCTCTGTATCTCTCTCTCAAAAATAAATAAACATTAAAAAAAAGTCAAAATTGGGAGAGACCTAGAAGGTAGGTCAGTTTTTTGTTTTGTTTTGGTTTGGTTTTTGTTTGTTTGTTTGTTTGTTTTTGTTTTTTTGTGGGTAGTTTTTTTGTTTTTTTGTTTTGTTTTGTTTTGTTTTTTGCCTTTCTCCAAACTCACCTCCATTTTACAGGTGATGTGATTAAGGCTCAGAGAGGTGAAGTCACTCACCCGGAGTCACAGTGAATGAGTGACAGAGCTGTAGTTGAAATGAAAAATGGCACAAGCAGCCTAGAGGCAGTTGAGCAAAGCAAGAATGCTGCAGTAAGAACAGCAACTATTATGAAAACAATTTCCATTGATCGGGTGTTTACTGAGCACCTTCACTGTGTTAATCATTATGGATGCATAATTCTCTTTCAATACATGCAGCAGCTCTGAGAGGTAATTTGTAGGTTATAATGAACATTTATCTTGGGGTTTTTTTTTTTTTTTGATCACTCAGAATCTGAATCCCTTTCTTATATTTGAAAAACTGGTTGCTTTTTGAGGTGGACAGTGATCATCACTACAGAAGTTGGAAACTCCAGGTGAAGAGCAGAGAAGAATATTCCTGAAGATTATGGTCTCTGGAGCCAGACAAGTCAGGTTTTAATCCCTGCTCTGCGTGTACTAGCCAAGTTCCTTGGCACTACTGCACCTCGGTTTCCTCGCCAGTGAAAATGGAGATGACATTCAGACTTCCCAGAAGTCCTGTGAAGATTAAGTGAATTAATAAATGAAAATACAGAACAGTGCCTGGCACATAGTAAATGCTCAGTAAATGAGAGCTGCCCACATTATAGCTACATTCTCAGCCTCCCTAGCAGCTGGGGCATGGAGCCCATGACGTATTCCACCAATTAGATGTATTCACTTCACATGCTGGCAAGAAAAAACAAGAGTTGCCCCCAAAACTCATTTTTAGTTAATATCAAGTGGTGGCAACAACCACAAATATAACTAGTTTCTAAAGACATCAGTGGCAGCAGCAGATCGCTGGTGCTTCCTGTGAGCTACCCAATATCCTTCTAAGAGATGTCTCCTTAAATTAGCAGCTGGTATCAATAGCTTCCATCTAAGAATGCTGACTCATTACAGAAGACTTACTATTTTTGGCTATTAGCAATTAAGAAATTTGTCCAAGTAGTCTCTAGTGAAACTAGGAAGCTAATTCAGGGTTTTCTTGTTCCAAATCCTGTTGTTTTTTTTTAAATATTTTATTTATTTTTGAGACAGAGAGAGAGAGAAACAGAGAATGAGTGGGGGAGGAACAAAGAGAGAGAGAGACACAGAATCCGAAACAGGCTCCAGCACTGTCAGCACAGAGCCCGGGGCTTGAACTCGTGAACCGCGAGATCATGACCTGAGCCGAAGTTGGACGCTTAACCCACTGAGCCACCCAGGCGCCCCTGAAATCCTGGTTCTTATGCGTGATGCTGCTTCGCCTTGGACACTCATGGACTCCTTGTGTTTATGAGCGCGAGGAAGTCACGCAGACCACTGTTGAGTGCAGGAGCGTCCCATACAATATCCTAACTGGTGTCATCCAGACTCTGTATGAACTCTACCCAAGAGAGGGAGTCACTGTCCTTCCACCTTGTCAATTGTCAGACACCTTTTTGGTTGCAGTTCTTTTCATATGTGTGTGTGTGCGCGCGCACACACACACACACGGTGGTTGGTGGATCAAAGAACATAACTTTTGGTATGTACTTGTTTTGTTAGTTTTCCTGGGACTGCTGAACCAAATTACCACGAACTAGGTGGCTTAAAACAATGGTAATTTAGGGGTGCCTGGGTAGCTCGGCGGTTAAGTGACTTCGGCTCAGGACATGATCGCATGGTTCATGTGTTCAAGCCCTGTCTCTGGCTGTCTGCTGTCAGCACAGAGCCCTCTTTGGATCCTCTGTCCCCTTCTCTCTGCCTCTCCCCGACTTGCACACGTTTTCTCTCTCTCTCTCTCTCTCTCTCTCTCTCTCTCTCTCTCTCTCTCTCTCTCAAAATTAAATAAAGATTAAAAAAATAAAACAATGGAAATTTAGTCTTATCATTCTGGAGACCAGAAGTCTGAAATCAAGGTTGGTTCCTTCTGGAAGCTCTGAGGGAGAATCTATCCACACCTCTCTCCTGGTGTCTGGTGGCTCCCTGCAATCCTCAGCCTTCCTTGGCTCACAGCTGCCTCACTCCCACCTCTGTTGCATCCTCACGTGGCCTTCCTCCTCCATCTGTTTCTTCTCTGTGTGTCTGTGTGTCCAAATCTCCCCCCTTTTTTCTCTTGTAAAGACACCAGCCTCTGAGTTAGAGCCCAACTTAATTCTGCATGACCTGGTTTTAACTTGATTAAAACGGCAAAGACCCTATTTTCAAGTAAAGTCAAAGTAAAGTATTTCCAAGTAAAGTCCTACCTATAGGTTGGAGGGATAGGACTTGAACATAGCTTCTTGCGTGACCCAGTTCAACCGACAACTGTGATCCGTAAAATTAAAATGTGAAAATGATTTTAAAAAGCACACGTGTGTTGAGACAGGTGCAAAAAGGCACAACTGGCTCATAAGGGGAAGAGGGAGCTAAGGAAGTGACAAGCCAGGGCACCTGTGGGCAGATCTGTCTGCTGGATGGAGATGGATCTTATTCCTGATCCAGGAAACTGCAGTAGGTCTTAGAAAAGGCTAGAACCTGACAGCCACTTATAGATTAAAACATTAACATTTCTCTCCCAGACTCTTCCCTTTCCCAAAGGTAACCACTACTAAAGGATTTTCTTCAGACTGATTTTAAAAATCGGATTTTTCTCTATTTATACATATACATAGTTCAATATATATGTGTGTGTGTGTATATATATATATATGTATAGGGTCAAGCTAGATTATATATTTATTTGTAGCGTATTCCGTCTTGCTCTTTTCTCTGGAATTTATATCCCCTATCAGCATTTGTAGATCTGGCTTATTCTTAGTTTACTTTTGAACTGCAATGATGTTTTAATTTCTTTACCAATGCAAGCCAACTTCAGTTAACAACTTCTACGAAAGAAGTCTTCCCACACAATGCAAGTATTTCTGTAGCTCTTGGAAGTGATGTTACCATATCAAAGGGTATACATTTTAAATCTTTATAGAGATTTAAATATATATTTATCTTTTTATATTATCTTTATATATAATAAAGATAAATAAATATTTATCTTTATTAGAGACTACTTACTGGCTTTTAGAAATTAGTTTGCCAATTCATTTTCTCACCAACAGCCTATTTTCATGTGTCCTTGCCTATACTAATATTATGTGTTTTATTTTTGCTAATCTGATATGAAAAAAATATATTTTTCCCCTCACCCTTATTACTGGTAATGTGGAGAAGCTTTTCTTATCTTTAATGGCTATTTAATTTCTCCCGTGAATTACCTGTTCATAGTCTTTACAATTTTATTGATCTATTTATCTTTTTCTTACTAATTTGTAGGTGTAATATTTATATTTTCTATATTAATCCTTTGTTTTATATGATCATTGCAAATATTTTCTCCCAGGCCCCTGCTGTTTTAACTTTACTTATAGTCTTTTGAGGATAGTTTCAAAGTTTTATGTATTCCCATCTGTAAATTTTTTTCATATTTTTACATCTTCTACATTTTTGGATACTTTTATAGTTTTAATGTTTACCCTTATTACATTAAATCTTTGATTTAAATTGCTTTTATTTTTGTGCATGTATGAGGGTCTAGATTCATTTTTTCAAGAAATAGCCATAGATTTCAACACTTATTTATCTAGTTTATATAAAGCATTGAATTCTGTTAGTATCCCTTTTTAAAAGCTTTATTTATTTATTTTTGAGACAGAGAGAGAAAGTTTGGGAGAGGCAGAAAGAGAGAGAGAGAGAGAATCCCAAGCAGACTCTGCACCACCTGCATGGAGCCTGATGCTGGGCTTGAACTCACAAACAATGAAGTCATGACCTGAGCTGAAATCAAGAGTCTGTCACTTAACCGACCGAGACACCTAGGCATTCCTATTCCTATTTTTTTAAATAAAGTTTTATTGGAACACAGCTACTGTCGTTTGTTTTGTTTTGTCTATGGCTGCTTTCACATCACAGTGCCACAGCTGAGACTTTATGTCCCACAAAGCCTATGGGATTTCCAATCTTGTCCTTTGCAGAAAGGACAGGATTTTTAAAAAATTTAATTTAATTTTTTTTTTTGCTTTATTGTGGTAAAATTAGCAGATAAAATTGTAAGATATTTAAAGTGTTCGCTGTTGTAATTTGCTATGCGCATCCATTGTGAAAGGTTTCCCACTACCTAGTTAATTAACACATCCATCCCCTATTATATTTATCTCTCTTTTTTGACCCGTAATTCCCTACTGAATTAAATACCTTCTTTTATATACTAGATGTCTGCTTACACAGTGACTTTTTCTGAGTTCTTTTTTGCTCCATTGATCTACATATCTATTCCTGGGGCAATGCTGTAGTATACAATGTAGATTTATGGCCTATTTTGATATCTAGTATGTTGAATGATCCCCTTGTTTTTCTGTTTCAAATATATAAATATATATGTATGCTATATATAGTGTGTGTGTGTGTGTGTGTGTGTGTGTGTGTGTTGGAACCACCTGTCAAGCTCTAAACAAACACAAAATCTTGTATTTCTGATCAGAATTCCAGTATATTTGCAGATCTGGTGAGAACTGGCATTCTAACAATGTTAACAGTTTTCATTCGAAACAGTATGCCTCACCATTTATTTCATATTCCTTTTTACTTTCCTTGGGGAAAGTTTTATAGTTTTCTTCTATAAGTCTTGCACATTTTTTGTCAGATCTGTACACATGCATTTGAAGGATTTTTTATTATTTTTTTTGGTATTGCGTATTGGATATTTGCTATTTTGCCATCCACACTCATCTTCTTTTTGAGGGGGAATCTCATGGTAAAGGAAAGGAGTTGCTCTGGTTCTACCTACCTCTCAAAGATAAAGCAGAGGGGATATTTTATCTTGCCTCCTCTGGCAGCTACAGAATGAACATGTAACTTAATCTTGGTTGATGAAATGCTACTACCAGGGACTTTAAACCATAAGAGTATAATGCAGAGGATCTTAGAGATACTTTTGGTGTAGTAGCTTCTTGGAGGCAAGAGTGATGAGGTTTTGTGGCTTGGCGGTGAGTGTACTGGGACCGAGGAGCCCAGGATGTCCAGTGGTGGTGCTACCATGCAAGTTGCTTTTGGTATGATCTTGGCTATGCATTGCCTGGTCTTGGTTTCTGCTGAACTTTCTCCCAATCAATTCAGTGACCTACTTGATTCCTTTCCAACAAACTTTGTTTCTGCCTAAGGTAACCAGAATTAGTTTCTGTTATTTGTAACCAAGAACCCTGACAAGGGATCATCTTACCATTGCAGTTTATAATTGGTTATTGTTGATGCATATACACGCTAGCAGTTTTTGCAATAGTCTTAGAAGTCAAGGAAAAATGGATTATTTGACCTTCTGTCACTCATGTTTACAGGATTTTGAAGCTATCATAGCCCTGAGAGTGCCTGGCGATTGAACACCTACCACGTGACAGATACATGGGTCCTTACTGCATTCAATTCCTATAATTATCTTGGACACGTGGCATTTTTATTTCTATTTTTATAAATAAGGAAATGGCATTTTAAAGAGGTTATGGTCCATGGTTATGTAATTAATCAGGAATGGAGCCAGACTTTGAACTTGTGTTTGTCTTATCACTAAGTCTCTGATCTTTTTAGTTCATCAAGCTGACTTTCTAAATAAGTGTTGTCTTTTAAATATTTACTTCCCAGATATACATATGTAATATTCATCAAGTTTCCCCCTAAGAACACAGACGTGGTCCCAGGTTTTCTCTTCAGACTTCTATGCTTTGTTCATATCCCTCCTCTTTGCCCTCTGCCAGCCCCCACGCGGGTAACCAGAGAATTTTTGCTTCCTCATCACAAACAAATCATTCTTTCTCTCCCCTTGTATTTAGATACATACTTTATGTATCTAAAGCCTTCTGTGAGCTCTCTGGCCTATAACGTTTCTCTCCCCTCTCTGAACTTATGCCGCAGATCTCCGTTACACTCATCTGGAATCTTACATAGCTTTGCATTTTATCACCCCTAAAAAACTGTTCTAATTCTAGAGGGCACGAATTTACCCTATGCATCTCTGAGATCCCCTGCGGGAACAGGCATCCATGTTAAATGGCATGCTCATGGTAACTCTAAAAGCATCAAAAATCATCAAGGCTCTGAGGTCTCAGAAAACAATTGAGCCTTGTGTGAGACAGTCCACTCTGCAGGTGCTTTCTCTGCAGAGCATAAACCTCTGTGGAGGTGGTTCTCATATTCTGTCTAACATTTATTTCAGAATTGTTGAATGTTCTTGGAAATATCTAAGGTATGGATTGTGACCAGTTGACAATCTCTACCACTGTGAGACTGATGCAGAGGGGGTCTGGCCAGAGCTGCAGCACATGGTTGTACAGAGGCACTGGATAAGATGGCCCTGTCATCTGGCACGTTCTTCCCAAGCTTGGTGTCCCGTCCTAGAGCTGTGCCACCAGAAGAGGCAACATTTTTTCTAATTTACACAAAAGCTCCCTATAATTTCCCAGAGGCCCTGGGTATAGAAGGGTTTTGCATAAGTAGAAAGTACAGGTAGTAGACCGCACTAAGGACTTTCTTACTCAGATATCAAGCCATTGACATTGCTGTTGGTTTTCCTTTCTATAGAAATTTTAACAAACGAAAAATGGCCATGTCCTCAGAGAAGTTCAGTTTTATATTTACCTGAAGACAGAATAGATGTGCCCAAGGACTGCTGGTTTTAGTTGATTGCTTACCTTCACCATGACTTGAAAGGTTTTTGAGATGCATTGCTCAGAGGAGCATGTAGGAGATTGGGATGGAACTTACACACCCTCAGGCTGGAACTGGAAGGGCATCACCTCCCCAATGTCCTTGACCTTTTTCCACACGTTCCTCCTTACAACAGGCATGTAAGACACACACATGTGCACACATGCACACACACACACACATACACACACCTTTGATCCATCTAAACTGTATTTCATCCTTCAGTCCCCTGGGCTTATCAAATTCACTGTCATACCACAAAGTCTCTTTTATAGAAACCCAAGCCCTCTCTCTATTTTGACGAGGGGATGAAAAATACAATCTCCTTTTTTTCAGGGAAAATAAGGTTTGGAGTTTTAAAAAAGGACAGTAATTAGAAAAATAAAACCAGGTGCCACAAACAAGTACAGAGACATTTTGCAGAATACAGACATCTGAGCATAATGTTATATACATTTAGCCAGCAAATCGTGGCACACATTTCATAGTGCTTAGAGACGAGTTTATGTCTCTTCACCCCTCGCTGGGATAGACATTGAATCATGATGTTCAGATTTCTGGCCTTTGTAGATTTCAGTGAGTATAATTTTGGGTTGTAATGGAGTCTTCAGCCTCCATTTCCAAACCTGCCTTGAGGCCCAGGTTCCTTGCTGAACCCCCCACCCCCACCCCACCCCACCACCCAGGTCATCCTCTCTGGCCTGGCAGGGTGGGGTTGAGAGTGGGGGTTGCCCACACACATGCTCCGAGACTGTCTTCTCTTGGAACTCCCCCTTCCCCATCTATCGGGAAGAGGGGGCCCATCCATCTGATTGTACAAATGCCTCTCAGGGCAGTAGAAACTCTTACACTGACCTTAGTGTCATTATTTTCCTCTTTTAGGGGTCCCTATGGCTTCAGTCTATAAGCTCCAGTTTTGTCCCTGGAAGAGGTTTGTTTTTCTGAAACATATTCACCAGTATTACTAAGGTTTGTTCTATCTTTTAAGCTAATATGCTGATCTCGTGTCTTAAAGATTTGGTGGCCACATTTTCCAAATGCAAAATTGGAGAATATGGTCTGACAAGGTGATAGAATATTTGGAATCGGGATTGACCTAGAAAATTCAGGACATGCAGTTGTCATACATAATGGCCAAGTGGCCTAGATAACGCACACCACTTTCCCTGAAGCCTGTCTGCATCATGACAGCTTCATTTGATGGTCTGAGATAGGCTGTCTCTTTCTGCTTTGGGTCACCCAGTTAGTAAATCCCAATTTCCTCTCAGAGGGATGAATCCTGCTTTCAGCTAATTTGCAACACAGGGATGATTGACAAGCCACGCACCTGGTCAACCCAACTCTACACAGAGGGATCTCCCCCCAGAATCTCTTGTGACTGAGCAACCAGCTTAGTCACACTGAAGCTCAGGGTGGGAAAAGGCAGGGGAAAGGAAAAGGAAGCGGGAGCCATTCTTGTTTTTCTACTGTGGACTGAGCTGAGGAGCTGAAATTGATTTGCGGGATAGAGGGAGCAGCAAGATGAGTAGTTCTAGTCTTAACTAGCTCTCCTGGGAAGCTTTGTGAAATTCTAAGCATGAGTACTGTTGTTTGGGATCCAGGAGATAAAGGAGAAGACAGAATTTAGGAGAAGGACTCTCTTCTTATTTCTGGAGATCAGGCACCTCTGTGATTTACGGTTTGGGAAGCACCCAGAGAGGCCACCTTTTGTGGACTGGATGTATCTCCCTCAAGTTCATATGCTGAGGCTCTAACCCCCACCCATGTGACTGTATTGTAGATAAGGCCTAGAAGGGGGTGATTAAGGCTAAATGGGATCATGAGGATGGAACCCTGATCTGACAAAACTGGTGTCTTTACAACAGAGGAGGAGACACAGAGAGCTTGCTCTCTCTCTCCCCACCATGTGAGGACACCGAGAAGGCGGCCATGTACAAAGCCAGGAAGAGAACTCTCATCAGTAACCGAACTCTGTTGAACCTTGATCTTGGACTCTCCAGCCTTCTGAACGGTCAGAAAATAAATGTCTGCTGTTTAAGACCCCCCTGCCCAGTCTAAGATATTTTGTTATGGCAGCCCAGGCTGACTAGGCACCCTTATCACGTACTTCATTGTTTCTTTAGAGTACACTGGCAGCGAGAGAGGGCAGGGTGGAGAGCACAGAGGTTCAGCAGGAAGGCTCTGCAGCCAGACTGAGTGGGTCTGTATCCTGCTCTGTACTCACTAGCCCTGCAATGCTGCAAGTTAATTGACCTTTCGGTACCTTGATTTTCTTATCTGGTAAATGGGTCTTGTTGAAGATTAAATTAGCAAATACATTTGAAGTGCTTAGAGCAATGACTAGCTTGTAGGAAGTTCTCAGCAAGTGTTTGCTCTTACAGGCATACTACATTTTATTGCACTTGGCATTATTGCACTTTGCAGACAATGGTTTTTTTTGCTGTTGTTTTTGTTGTTGTTTTGGTTTGGTTTGGTTTGGTTTGGTTTTACAAAGTGAAAGTTTGTGGCTACATTGCATCAAGCAAATCTATCAGTGCCATTTTCCCAGCAGCACTTGCTCATTTTGTGTCTCTGTGTTACATTTTGGTAATTCTAGCAATGTTTCAAACTTTTTTTTTTTTTTAGTAAGTTATATCGTCAATGTGGGGCTCATACTAACCACCCTGAGATCTAGAGTTGCATGCTCTACTGATTGAGTCATCCAGGTGCCCCTCTAACTTTTGTATTATTTTTGTTTGGTGATCTGTGTTTTATATATATATATATATATATATATATATATATATGGTTTATAAATGATTTTATTTATTTTTGAGGGTGGGGAGGGCCAGAGAGGGAGGGAGACAGAAGATCCGAAGTGGGCTCAGCACTGAGAGCAGAGATCCCAGTGTGAGGCTTCAACTCATGAGCCAGGAGATCGTGCTCTGAGCTGAAATTGGACCCTTGACCGACTGAGTCACCCAGGGGCTTGTGATCGATGATGTTTGATGTTACTATTGTGATTGCTTTTGGGTACCATGAACTGTGCCCATATAAGTTGTGCCGACCTACTGTGCCTACAAACTTAGTGGATAAATGTTTTGTGTGTTCTGATTGCTCTACTGACTGGCTATTTTCCCATATCTTTCCCTCTCCTTAGCCTCCTTATTCCCTGAGACACAACAATATTGAAATTAAGCCAATTAATAACTGTACAATGGTCTCTCAGTGTTCAAGTGAAAGGGAGAGGCACAGGTCCTTCATTTTGAATCAAAAGTTAGAAATGGCTAAGTTCAGTGAGAAAGGCATGTTGAAAGCTGAGATAGGGCTGAAAGCTAGGCCTCTTGTGACAGTTAGCCAATTTGTGAATACAAAGGAAAAGTTCTTGAAGGAAATGAAAAGTGCTGCTCCAGTGAACACATGAATGAGAAGAAAGGGAAACACCCTTATTGCTGATTTGGAGAAAGTTTGAGTGGTCTGAATAGAAGATCAAGCCAACCACAACCATCTCTGAAGCCAAAGCCCAAGAGCAAGGCCCTTAGTCTCTTCAACTCTATGCAGGCTGAGGGAGGTGAGGAAGCTGCAGAGGAAAAGGTTGAAAGCAGCAGAGGTTGGCTCTGAAGGTTTAAGGAAAGAAGCTGTCTACTTAACATAAAAGTGTAAGGCCAAGCAGTCAGTGCTGATGTAGAAGCTGCAGCAAGTTCTCTAGAACATCTAGCTCAGGTAATGAATGAAGTTAGCTGCACTAAACAGCAGATTTTCAGAGTAAATGACAGTTCTCTATTGGAAGGAGATGCCACCTAGGACTTTCATAGCTAGAGAGAAGTCAATGCCTGGCTTCAAATCTTCAAAGGATGGGCCAATTCTCTTGTCAGGAGCTATGCAGCTGGTGACTTTAAGTTTAAACCAATGTTCAGTTACCATTCCAAAAATCCTAGGGCCCTAAAGAATTATGCTAAATCTATTCTGCTCATGCTCTATAAATGGGAAAACAAAGCCTGGATGACAACACATCTGTTTACAACATGATTTACTGAATATTTTAAGGCGACTGTTGAGACCTGCTGCCCAGGAAAAAAAAAAAAAAGATTCCCTTCCAAAGATTACTGCTCATTGACAATGCACCTGCTCACCCAAGAGCTGTGGTAGAATGTCCAATGAGATTAATGTTGTTTTCATGCCTGCTAACACAACATCCATTCTGCAGCCTGTGGATCAAGGAGTGATTTTGACTTTTAAGTCTTATTATTTAAGACATGCATTTTGTAAGGCTATTGCTGCATAGATAATGATTCCTTTGATGGATCTGGGCAAGGTAAATTGAGAACCCTCTGTAAAGGATTCATCATTCTAGGGGTGCCTGGGTGGCTCAGTCGGTTAAGCATCTGACTTTGGCTCAGGTCATGATCTCATGGAGTTTGAGCCCCTGTCAGGCTCTGTGCTGACAGCTCAGGGGATGGAGCTTGCTTTGGATTCTGTGTCTCCCTCTCTTTCTGCCCCTACTCTGCTCATACTCTGTCTCTCTGTCTGTCTCAAAGATAAATAAACATTTTTTTAAAAGGCTTCATTATTCTAGATGCCATTAAAACTTTTGATTCATGAGAAGAGGTCTGAACATCAACAGTACCAGGAGTTTGGAAGTTGATTCTGACCTTCATGGATGACTCTGAGGGGTTCAAGACGTCAGGGGAGGAGGTCACTGCAGATGTGGTGGAAACAGCAAGAGACCTGGAATTAAAAGTGGACCCCAAAGCTGTGCCTGCGATCAAACTTGAATGGATGAGGAGGTGCTTCTTGTGGATGAGCAAAGAAAGTGGTTTCTTGGAATGGAATCTACCGGTGAAGACGTGACGATTGTTGAAATGACAACAAAGGATTTAGAATATCACATAAACTTTGTTGATGAAACAGCAGCAGGGTTTGAGAGGATTGACTCCAATTTTGAAAGCAATCCTACTGGGGGTAAAATGGTATCAAACAGCATCACACGCTACAGAGAAATCGTTCATGAAAGAAAGAGTCAATTGATGTGGCAAACTTCACTGTTGTCTTATTTTAAGAAATTGCCACGGCCACCCCAGCTGTCACCAACCACCACCCTGACCAGTCAGCAGCCATCAGCATCAAGGCAAGATCGTCCACCAGCAAAGAGACTGTGACTTACTGAAGGCTCAGGTGATGGTTACCATTTTTCAGCAATAAAGTATGTTTTTCATTAAGGTATGTACATTTTTTAAGACCTAATTCTACTGCACACTTACTAGACAACAGCATAGCATAAACAAAGCTTTTATGTGCAATGAGAAACCAAAAAAAAAGTCATTTGACTCACTTTATTGCGATATTAACTTTCTTGCGGGGGTCTGCAACTCAACCGCAACACTCTGATATGGGCCCCTACTGGTTTGCTATTATTTTTGTTCCCACCATAAGGAATTCTATTATCAGTTTGCTCTTGTTTTTGTTGTTGCTGTGAGGAATTCAGAGTACATACCATTCATGGAAGGATTTTTGAGCTCATTAGATATCTTGCTGGAAGTCCCAAAAACAACCTGCTTAAAGCTTTTACATGGGGGCATTGAGGATCTATAGTTAATCAGTTGATACCAAAGTCTTTGCAAACTTGGATATAAATATTAATGTGACCTCACTTATGTCCATAGGCTGCTGAGGACTGTGTGCATCAGTATAACATATAATTACTGTTTCATAATGCTCCTTGCAGAAGAAACAGCTACCTCCTTCCTGAAGTCCATGCTTTCTTCTTCTTCCTGGACAGACAGTGATGCAAGCTTCTCCTGCTCATAGGTGCCTCTATGTGACAGAAGTCTGGTTGTAGAATGGGATGTGGAAGTGATATGTGCCACACCCAGGCTTGGCCTCTTACAACTTCCCATGGGCACATCTTGTACATTTCTTCTCCCACGTGGCAGGCATGAGAGTCCCTCTAAAGAATGACACCCAAGTCTTGAAAATGGCAGAACTTCCATTAGTTTGGGTCCTTGAATAATAGACAATTGTTCACCCTACCAGCAAAAAATAAGCTTTTATTGTGTTTGTGCTATACATTTTTGAAAGGTTATTTGCTACTAAAGTTAGCCTAATATATTACAAATATTGTAAGCCTACCATAAGGATAAAATACTCCTTTTTTATGGGTCTTCAAAAGGGTGATTTACTCACAGCATTATAGATGTAGTTATTTCTATAAATAAGCAGGACTCGTGGGATTTGATCGGAAAGCACCTTTATTTATTTCTTGCTGTCTTTTTATACCTGCTCAATGGACACAAAGTAAGGTGAACCTCACAGTGTTTCTGGTTACCTCTAGTCAAGATAAAGACCTATGCTTATTTAAAATTGCAAACACAAACTCAGTTTGGTAATAAACATGTCATTTCCTATATAATAACCAAAGCTTCCAACTGCATCAAAATGTGATGTTTTCCTCCTTCACTTCCTTGCTAGGAGCATGTTGCCGATGGAGTCTTCTGCCTTGGGGAAAGATGTTGTGGTCAGTTTTTTCTCTATATTTTATCTGACCTTCCGGGGTAGAGAAGAGTGTGCAATATGGGGGTGGGGATAGCACAAGCATGAGGAGAGATGAGGGGAGCAGAAAAGCTCTTACTTACCAGCACTGTCAGGCCTAAGAGATAAATGTTTCTATCCTTCTCTTTCACGAGGTTCTTCATAAATTCTTTGGGATTATCCTATCACTGGCAGTATCTCACCTTCAGTTCCTTAACTTGGGTATATTGTTCTCTGGCCCAACTTTATTACTGAAAATATTTTGTTAAATTTTTTTTTTACAGTAAAACCCTGGATTGTGAGTAACTTGTTCTGTGAGTCTTCCACAAGATGAGCAAACATTTCTAATAAAATTTAACTTGATAATTGACTGATGTCTTGCAATATGAGTAGCACAGGATGTCAATGTCACATGATCACAACTGAGCCAGTGGCACTCTTCTCCCCTCCCCCCCCCCCCCATGGGATTGTGGGTGATCGTCTCCTGTGCTCATGTGCTTGGTTTCAGGCCATGGTGTTTGGCAGAAATCAGTGATTTTTTGGAATGTTGGAAGGTGCCCACAACTGACACTACTGTGTTTTTTGTCACTTGGAAGCACCTGTGGACAGTCCTTTGCTTCTCCATGCACGGGTAAGCTTAGGATTGCTTTGCTTCATTCTAGGTCAGGCTGTCTGCAGATATAGACCCTTTCCTCTGCTGCCTTATTGCCGGTTATATTAAATACAGTATATGACAAGAGTTTATTAGTACTTTACTATAGTCAACATCCGTGTGAGTGTGTACAATGGTCCCCATGCAGAAAAAGATTCCACTGAGCCAATAGATAGCAGTGATTCCATTAGTGGTAGTGAAAGAGAGAGAGAGTTGGAGAGAAAGAGACACAGAGAGAGAAAGAATCTTAAGCAGGCTCCACACCCAGCACAGAGCCCATTGCAGGGATTGATCTCATGAGCCATGAGATCCTGACCTGAGCCAAAATTGAGAGTCAGACCCTTAACTAACTGAGCCACCAAGGAGCCCCTCAGGTAGGCTATTTTGAAAAACACCTTAAAAATTCTAGTTTTGGCTCTCTGTTTGGTATCCTTTGATGTGCCAACTTTTATTTCTTGCTGGCTAAGTGAATAGTCAACAGGGCAGAAACCCTCCCTTGTTCTACCACAAAAGTCTCTATGATTTACAGAATGGGATTTATCTGTTCATTATTTATCAGTCCACTGTGACACCCTTCTCCCACATCCAAGGACAGGATCACATATCAGACCCATTGAAAGTTTACATTGAATCCCTCTCTCTTGATGTTAGGTGAAGGTCAAAAGGAGATACTCATAGCACCACTCTCCCCAAAGAGATTCTCATCACAAATCTCTAGATTTCTATTCTCTTGTCCCTTAATATATACCCTTAATGTGAGCAAGGAGGTCCAAGAACCATGACACTGGTTCTTATCATTACTTCTGAAAATTTGCATCTTGATTGTGTATCTAACACCTGGTGTCCAATAAAATTGTAACTGATGTAAAACTTCAATTTAACATCCTGTTCCAAAGAGGTTAAGTGTGTTGTATGTCAAAAACTAGGATGAGGTTCTGAGCCTCGGCAAGTAGACAGCTAGTGAAGCAATGAACAGAAATTAGGATTTGTTAATTTATTCAAAAAACGTTTATTGAGTCTTTATTATATAACAGCATTTGAAAAAGGCATTAGAGGTTGAAAAAGTAGAAAACATACATAGTCATTACCTTTATGGAGCTTATAGTCCAGATAGGGAGACAAATATTAATTAAATAATTAAACAAAATGATACATAATTTAAAATAGTGATGATTGAATAAAGGGACACTGTTGGATGTTATGAGACAGAATCAGAGAAACACCTGATTAAGATGGAAAGTTTTCTAGGAAAAGTCATTAGGAGGTGGAGGTGGTCCGGTGAAAATTTTGAGAAGAGTGTTCCAAAGAGAGGGAAGGTTGTCTTTAAAGTCTGAGAGATTATAGCTAACATAACACATTTGAAGAATTAAAGGGGAAGGGGGGTGATGGTCATGGAGGAGGGCACTTGTGGGGAAGAGCACTGGGTGTTATATGGAAACCAACTTGAGAATAAACTATAAATAAAAAATAAAAAATAAAAATAAAAATAAAGGAAGACCAGAGTCCATATTCTCTTAGGCGCCCAGTCACGCAGCTCCTTGGAGGCCACATAGAACATTTTGGAAACCCATTAAAGGATTTTAAATGGGGGAAGAAGGGAATAAGATTTGTGCTTAGAAATGATCGCATTAACTGCTGTAAAGAGTATGAATTCGGACTGGGAGTAAACCTTGAAGAACACTTTGTGATAGTCTGGAAGAAATGTGCTTCGGACCAGGTCTGGAAATGAAGATAGATGAAAAGAAGAAGGCTTATTTGGAATACATGCTGGAGGTATACACAAAAGGACTTGGACTTGAATTGGAAGAGGTAAAGGGAAGTGTTTAGGACAACTCCCAGGTTTCTGGCATGGGCAAAAGTTGGACAGAGAAGCCATGTAAAGAGAAGCCAATTGTAGGTGGGAGTGAGACAGTATAAGGAAAGTAAGGACTTAACTCCTGTGAAGCCATTGATCTGAGGCAGGGGTTAAAAGTTTCCATATGCTTAAGGACAAATACCTCCCTCTGGGAAAGAGAATACATGAGAGAGAACAGCCATTAGTGGGTAATGGTTGCCTGAGCAAAATTAGAAGTAACAGTTTAAAGCCGGCTTGTGTAAGTATTTTTATTTTCCAGAAGCCCTAAAGAATGTTGACTGTGGAGAAAGGCACCCTGTGATTATCTTGTGTTCACTAAAAAGTAATGACCACAAAATAATGACTGTGGGACTAACGGATGCTTCTCTACTCCCAGTCCTTCACCCTTTGGGAAAGTGCCTTTATAAGCCTCGCATGCTACTCCTTCAGAGAGTGATACTCTTCTTTCTTGTTGGCTCCCTTGTATACAAGCTATCTCTAATAAATTTCACCTGTTTCCTTTCTCCCACGTTCAGTGTTTGTTTCTATGACATTGAGACTCAGGAACCTGGTCTTGGGGGTCTGGAAAAAGGAGGAAGAGAAGAAATTCAAGGGTTCAAGACACTGAATTTGAGGAGTATATGGAACATCTAAACAGAGACGCTAAACCAACAGCAGTGTAGAAGTTTCTGTAACTCAGAAGAGAACTATAAACTATAAAGAGAAGAGATTAAAATGTGGGAGTTGGTGGCATACATTTGTCACTTAGAGGTTGCATAGAGGAGGAGGAGTCAGTGACATGAGAAGAAAACCAGAAGCGTGAGACATTAACAAAGCAAGTATATCAAGAAAGAAAGGGTGAATAATTGCATTGAAATTTGTTGAGCTATCAAGTAAGAACAGGAACTAAAATGTGCACATTGTAGTTTTCAGTATGGAAGTCATTAGGGATCTTAGTAAGAACATTTAGGGGGATTGGTAGCACCAGAAGCCAGAGGAGAAAGAGCTTGGAAGAAATGTTACTAAGTGGGTAGCAAGCATTTCAAGATCCAATACTGGGACAGAGTTCATGAGAACATTATCAGAAAGTGAGATTCAGAAAGCAGAGCGTGGACACAAGTCAAGAATCAAGCACACAGGGGAATGCCCGGGCAAAATACTGCATCAAAGTGACAAAGAATGATTAGGAGTAAAAGGATCCTTAGTGATCATTTAATGAAACCCTGGCTCTATAGAGAGTAAGCTGAGCCCTAGAAATGACTTTGTCGAGGCCACGCGGTGAAAGAATGGGTGAGCCAGGATTAGAAACTTGCCCAGGATTGGAGTCCATGCATTGCTTTTTCTGCTACCTATGTTGCCTCCCTCAGTCTGCTTATCGCAGGCAAGAGACTCAGGAAGAGGACCTTGGTTCTGTTGTCAGGCAGCACCTGGCACTCCCATCTGGAAGAAACTCATTGGAGCCGACTTAAGTGACCTATAACTTACAACCGGCAAGCCAGGGTCAGAAATAATCAAGCCTCAGCCTGGTAATTTATCAGCACCTAGAAGTGCGCTTCCGAGGCTGCCTGTCTCTTTCAGTTGCTCAGGCACGGGCCACACAGCTCTCCCTCAGTCCTCCGGTGGCAGGAGGACTTCATAAATGACATTTGATTATGCTCAACACAGCAGCCAGGGGCTGTACACCAACTGCAATAAAGACGGCAAACAGGAGCGATCTCCATAAAACAGGGGAGCCCCAGGGGGAATGGAATCGAAATCTTAATGTAGACATCCACGGCCACGAAGGCAAATGACAGCAAAATGGGAACAAATTGCAAAACCAATAATAATAAAATTCCTGCTTGTGCTGCCTGTAAGGCATCAGCTCTCCAATATCACCCCCAGGGAGCAAAGTCACCTCTCCATGGGGTCAGTGGAGGCTATTAGAAGCCTGCTTGCTGGGCTTCTCAGCTGAAACCCGTGATTGCTGAAATAGCTTTGTGTTCAGTTGAGTTGGAACCCACTAACCCTGCCCTCCTGCCTGAGGGCGATCGTAGGCAAATTTAGCCTTATTCCCAAACCAGGAATATTCCTGGAGGTGTAAGAATTCCTAATTTTTTTTTGATTTCTCATATATTTGGTTTTGAATCAAATTTTTGAATTTTAATGCTAGAAGAAGTCTTGGAGAGATCATTTAGTCCCCCTCAAGTCTTTATACACAGGAACTGAGAGCCAGAGAAATAAGAGCCTTTGTCTGAAATCACACAGCTCGTGACAGCCCTTGAATTGGAATCTGGGACTCTGAATGCACAGTTAATGCTCCCAGGCTGATGCAGTGAAAGAGAACTTACTATTAAACAAGGAACTAAATATAGATGTACTTTTTTTTTCATTCTAAGGAAGTCACAGAATTTACCTCAGGGCAAAATTTATTCTTTTGTTTTGAAACACATTTTAATTTTTTTTTTTAAAATTTGGTCATAAAAGGCACAGCCTTGGGTCTTGTCTGAAATGGGGAAGTTAAGTGGACTGTAGAAAACTACATGATAAAGAAGTGCATTCTCTCGGGGGCTGGAGGGATTGTTTTGATGTGCTGTGATTGGGAATAGCGATGGGGTAGATTTCCTCGGGAGGAGAGTTCTGGTGGGTTCTTGGCTTGAAGATGGAAGGGAGGATGGACCAGATGAGTATAAATCGGCTGTGGATTCTGCAGACCTGGACAATTTGGGGGAGCAATGACCCCCTTGTGAAGGAGGGGGTTCTAGAACGTCTGACCTTGCCCTGACATTATCCGCATTAGCCTTCAATGACAGGTTTGTTTCAGCCACTGAGCATAATGTTAAGGGTGTTGGGTGGAATGGAAGCAATGTATGGGCTTCTGTGTGGTGAAAAGGAGAGGCCTTCCTAGCACCTCTCTCCCTAGAGACTTTGAGACCTGAAAGTGATAGCAGCAGCATCGGAGGAGAGAACTGCCCCCCAGGATTCTAGTAGCTGATAAGCAAGTGAAGGCATTAAGGAAAGCAGGCAGGGATGTCCACCAGCCAGGAAGCAGCAGTGGGACCCAGACTCAACATTCAATCAAACTTACTGGGGGGAGGGTACTGGGTACTGTTGCAGGGGTAGTGGGCATGCCAGGATAGGTAGAAGACTCTAGATTCTGCTTTAGGTATGAGGGTGACCCTAGTTTTGGATACTTGGGTCAGCCATTTAACTTTACCGAACTTCATTGTTCTCGTGCTAAAAGATGTTCGTCTTTATTCTTCAGAGTCACTGTTCTAACTCAACGTGATAGTATGTTAATGTGCCATAGAACAAACACATTATTTTTTTAGCTCTCTTTCTATTTCTGCTGCACGAGTAATCTCAACCCCAAAGCTAATCTGTGCCAGTATCAATGCCATCGTTCGTTTCCCTTTATGCTCTGGATCCCATACTTTTAGCTCAGCCGCAGGATCGTTCCAAAGAGCAGACAAACAAAGGGGCTGTGGTATAGAGGGGATTCCGGGCCCACTCCTTTTCAGGAAGCCAGCATTTTTTTCCTTGAATCTCCCTTTTTATTTGGGGTTTCAGAATGGAAGACTGAGGAGCTGAAATCTACCCTCTTCTGTATTTTGAGGTTAAGATTCCAAGAGATATCCATAGTGGAGAAGAAGTCATGAAGAAAAGTAAAGCCATTTTAGTCACCAGATACTTGCCTATGCTCAAAAGTGAGAGAGATGGAGAGGAAAAGCAGGAGTCGGAGAGGGTCTGGACCTCTTTTACTGGAAGAAGCTCTCTGGAGCTTGTGAGAAAACCCAATATGTATTTTGAGCTGTGTATATCTCATTTCATTGTTTAAAGGAAAATAGCAGGCCCAGGCCACAAGGGGCCCAAACGGAGAGAGGGGGCCTTGGGGTACGCACACACTCAATACTGTGACCTTCTCAAATATAAACATCCCAGAGATGAATAGTTTATGACTTCTACTGGTGCACGAGATAGGTTCATAAATGAATGAATTAGATTTGGCCACAGTAAATACAAACTGTAAGAAATTTGCAAGGCCAGCAAAGGAAAAACAAGGGAATGGAAGTTTCTGGTTGTCCTTATAAGAAATGTGATTATTTTTCATTTGTAGCCCCTGTAATATATATTAATTTTCATGCTGTAGTTTGGATCTAAAGAAAGCAAACGATTCTTACTCTTTGTGGCTGATGCTGCAGAATGTCTACATGATATCTCTTTTCTTAATAATTCAACTCAGACTCTGTTTAAGGTGGCAGCGAGCCTAGTTCTTTCCCAGCCCTTCCTTGCATGTTGGGGATGGCTGAATGGAACAGTTCTGGCCAGGGAGATGTAAATGGAAGTCACCTTTGGAAAGGTCCTGGGAGGGGTACAGATTCATCTCATTCTCACATTTCCTCCCTTACTTATTCTTCTACTGTCTTCTAGAATTGAAGCCAGGACACTGTGACCATGTGACCTCATGTAACCATGAGGATGAGAGATGATCACTGAGGTGGCGGAGCAGAAGCACAAGGCACCTGGTCTCTGCCAGTGTCTTTGAGCTACTGCTCTAATCCTCACCAGCCTGCCTCTGGACTTCTTTTTGCACCAGAGAAAGTAACCCCATAACTGCTTTTGTGAATTTGCCTGTTGAAGCCAAAAGCAAGTCTCACCAATAGAATGGCAATTATTACTTTCAAAGACGCATATGGAGAGGAATGAAAAGAAGTAACCACAGTGGCAAGTTCACCGTGATCTCCTCTGAGGTGTACCTATGGCTATCACACCAGTGGCCAGGATTCTCCTTGGATCTGAACACCCTCAGACAAAAGGTGAGAAAGACTGCCTCCTCCTGGAATTAGAGAGACAAGTTGAATGTAGACCTCCCAGATCACCTCCAGGATAAGATGGTTTATAAGACACAGGAGAGAATCCAAGCTCATATATGTGGGCTAAAACCTTGAGCTGAACGTTTGCCCATCGTCTGTGGGAAAACTTCAGAAAGAGAGTCACACCTGTCTCATGGCAGTTTCAAGAGCATTGTTAGGTATTTTCATGCTAAGCATGTAGTAGTCATTCCACCAAATTTGGTGAGGTAAAGTGGAGTTCAGACATCTCTTTAAACCTGTCTGGACATTTTGGCAAATCATAGATGAGTGTGTGTGTGTGTGTGTGTGTGTGTGTGAATTGCCCAGACATTTCAGCAAACCATAGATGTGTGTGGTGTGTGTATGTGTGTGTGTGTGTGTGTGTATCAGGATATTAGATGAAACCAGGCCACTAAAGTCTCAAGAATATATGACTACTGAAAAAAATGTGAACCGAAAACTCCATTCTAACAGGGTCAAGTGCTGCGTCTGTGTTGACATTAAGTGTTTTTCCTACAGGGCACAGTTGCCATTAGGTTGGTAAAGCCTATGTGACATCTCTACCTTTACCCAGGAGAAGGTGACTCATGTTTAATTTTATAAGTTGAGTCAAATTTGAAAGAGCACAGAGAGCAGTTTTGAATCAAAGCCCCTTCTCTACTTCATTTAATTTCAGGTTACTGATCTGCTCTGTAAATTTTTAACTCTTACAGCTCAGCTTTCCTTAAAAGGGGCATGCTACTGGCTATTGGTAGCCTTTGAGAACAGACAACACAGGCCCATAGAACACCAAGGAAACTGTCAGCAGTTGAGTGGTTAAGAGAGCCATTTGTTGGTAAAAGAAGCAAAAGTAATTGTACAAAGCTTTTATGAGCTTTTTGAAACAGTCTGGAAGGTGATGATCTTTCCGATGGCTAAACTCAGCCTGAATGACAAGGAGAAGGTAAATACACTAACAAATTGTTCTCTAAATGTGTTTGTGAGGTGACTTTTTTTCAAAGGAAGCATACTGGAGATAAAATGAGGCGACCTTTTAATGTGCTGCTCCCAGACAAGTTATTATGAGTTGCTTTATAACAAACACCACCAGGAGTAGTTTCCCCAGGCAACTTCCCTCATGTTGTCCCCCCAAATCTAATTTGTAGATCAGATGGAGACACACGAGAAAGGGCAGCCATCATCTGAACAACTCCCATCCTCCAAGATCTTCACATACACACACGCACACACAGAAAGGAATGAAAATTGATTTTCGATGTTTTGGCAGCCACAGGAGACCCTTGTCCCTCCAGCATCATTTCCCATAGAAGACATTACTTATCAGAACTGGTCAGCATCAGCAATCTCTCAGATAAATAATTTATATGGGGAACTAATAAAATAATGGAGCACTTCGGGGGATGGTAATGAGCAGGCAGAAGCAGGACCTCCTGTGGACACTCTTGGGAGAAGACATGGGTCTATAGCCTGGGTGCATTGCTGGTCTTAGCTTTAACTCTCCGCTGGCCCCACTCCCACCCCTCACCCATGCAATGTCATCTCTTATTGTATGTTCTCATACTCAAAACTCATTTAACTTCTCCTCATATTTTGATAGCCAGCTCCACTCTTTTCTTTTGGTATAGGCTTTCCTGCCTTAATGTCTCTTTCCCTCAAATGTTCATAGTACTTATGTTTATGTGACTTGTCTCATATCCCACATGACCCCTTGTATTGCAATTTTATTTATATTTGTACTATAATTAGACTCTAAGCTCTCTGCAAGCAGGGTATGTTGAATAGTTTCTGAATTCCCAACGGTGGGTGATAGCACATTGCTTCATATCTACCAGTCGCATATATTTGCTGACTCACCTCCAGGGCGACAATCCTCTCAACGAACTGTTCCTTATGTTGTGTGAATCTAACAGGTGGGGAAGGGTCTAAATGTATTGGATTTGGGTGGCAATTGGAAAAGCAAGGATTTTTGTTTTGTTCTGTTTTTGAAGAAGCATACAAGCTATGCCTAAGAAACAAAAATATCAGATTATTTTGGAGGATATTAGCAAAGAACAGGGAGACTCGGATTAGCAGTCAATTTAAAAAATTGTCCTTTTTAGAAAGAAGTCTTTGTTCCCGCTTGCCTTTGGGCCAATGGAATGGCATCAAAGAGAAAGGGCCTTAAAGCCAAGAAGGAGATAATGGGACCCAACCAAGTAGAGCTTCAATGTGGCCCCCAAGGAGGGCTGGCTCCTTTGTTTGATGTTCTCTGAATACTTCCTTTATACCTATGGGTTTTTTTTTTTGCATAGCAGGGATCTTTCACAGATTTCTCAGTTCTAATAAGCAGTTATAAACCTTTCTTTTCTTTTTCTTTTCTTTATTTTTAAATTATTTTTTAATGTTTATTTAATTTTGGGGGGGGGGCACAAACAGGGGAGGGGCAGAGAGAGAGGGAGACACAGAATCCAGAGCGGGCTCCAGGCTCTGAGCTGTCAGAGCAGAGCCTGATGCCACTCAGGCACCCCATAAATCTTTCTTTCTTACAGCCCTGAGCTGGCCTCCCTCCTCATTTCCCCATTCATTGTCTTTTCTTGTTCAGGAAATCCTGAGGTCTTGGGTAGAAGCCAGTTCTCTGATGCCTCCGTTTCTCTCATGTTCTCTCTCTCTGTGATACTTTAGACTCACAGCAGAAAGCAAGTGCTTCTTTGAGCAGGATAGTCATGATGGATTCTCTTGGAAGCTGGTATTTGAGCTGAAGTCTAATGGACAAGAATAACCAGCTAGGCAAAGAGCAGGAGATTGGAGAGTACTCCGGCAACACCACTCAGCCCCCCCACCCCAAGCCACTGGTTAACACTGGTGTATACCACAGGTGTGGGTGGGGGAAACATTGTCTTTTCTCCAGGGATGATGGCAGGAGTTGGGGGGGGGGCTTCCAGGGTTAGAGCCCAGAAGAACTTTAGTCGGAGTGTTATGGTCAATAATGAGTGATTATTTGAAATGGTTTTGGGGTGTATGAGATCCTTGAGGAGAAAGAAGGTCTTCAACAATGCTGAAACAAAGTAGGAAAAAAGGCCAGATGAAGTGTGGGGGATGTATACAGCAGTCCCAATAGCTTAGTTAAGGATTCCCAGGTGTTCAGACACATGTCTCACTCAATCCTTGCTTTGTGCATTGGATGTGTGTATTTTCCCATTCTATGTGTGTCTATAATAACTGAACACAGGAAAGGGCAGTGGGTATTATATGAGTCTAGGGGCAGGGGGACAGCAGCATGTATGATCAATTTAAAGAGCACATCACTGCTGAGCTCCAGGAGATTCAGGAATCCTGCCTGGTGTTGTCATATATGATCATTTTTCAAGAGAAATGAAATATCTGGATTTGCATGTGAAATTTACTCATTTCCAAATGTTCACAACTAATAAGAAAACACTTTGTGGGCTACAAAATAGCCCTTTGTAGACCTTGTGAGTCACCTGTTACAATCTAGCTCAGAACTGAAAGCACCTCGAAGGTGAGAATAGAGCCTATATTTTACACCATTATCTCCTCAACCCCACCCAGCGTCTGGCACCTAGTTGTCTCAAATATGCATGGATGAACGGATACCTGTACACCCATTCTCTAACCACTGCCATGCTTGGTTCATACTAGCATATTTAGTCTTTGTCTGAAGTCTTACATCATATCACCTTAATAAAAGAGCATCAGTGGAATTAATTTTCCCCCTTTTTTTGGAGGAAGAAATTTTAGTACCCGGTTTCTCGCAAACTCCATCAGACTGATCTTCCTAATGCATCCCAACATTTTCTTTCAAGCAGCCATGACCAAGGAGTTATTTTTTTCCCCAGTCTGACATCTCACAGTGTTTTCATCAAATGTCTAATTAATTAACCTTAATTAATTAGAATTTAAGATAGCTTTCCAAATCCACAGTAATGTAAAGCTGTCTTCTCTCACTCATAGGAAGATTCAGTAGAAAGTCCTGCATTCCCATTAAGAGCATAATATTCTCAAAGCATGTCTCTCATGAAGACTATGAAATTGTTCAAAGAGAAAATCAGGAGAAATTGTCTCTATCAAGTGGCACAAGGCTATTTAGATAGAATTACTTTGTCAAGCCAGCTTTGAGCTAAGTTATTCTTTTGTGAGATTTCTTTTTTTGCTTTTAGTATTTTTTTTTACCCCTTCCCCTCTCCCTGATTCTTGTAAAAAAAAGAAAATCAATGTTTTCTGGAAGAA
Organism: Cryptoprocta ferox; assembly: GCA_028646485.1. Classification (NCBI taxonomy): domain Eukaryota; kingdom Metazoa; phylum Chordata; class Mammalia; order Carnivora; family Eupleridae; genus Cryptoprocta; species Cryptoprocta ferox. The sequence continues at coordinate 32,131,328 of CM053562.1, forward strand.
CAGAGATGAGAGCCTTTGGAGAACTACGCCTCCTGTTTGCTGCAAAAACATTAATAAATGTCACCAGCAAAGTTGGGTACCAGGGGAAACTGGATGACCTCATGAATATATTTTCTAAAGAGCTTAAAATGTCCATCTTGTATATTATTTGTCCCTTAAAGAGTCTAAGAGCTATTGATTCCTTCGACTGCTGCAGAGAGCAATTTAAATGCACTGAAAGCTCTAAGTACGAATGTATAGACAGAGCAGGGCCTGTTCAAAGTGGCTTCTAAATGTCCCCTTTCTCAATGTGGAGAACTGCTCTGCGGTAAAGGATGCCCCACGGTAGGGTAGTTGGTGTCATTGAGTCTATTATAGCCAAATAAAAGGAAATTAGTGCTGCTTTTACTTAAAATGATATTAGTGCCTAACCCTGCTAAAATTTATCTGCTGATAAAAATTGATTTTTATATTCATTGGTCACCATTTGCAAGTCTACCCCCTGGGCTTCTAAAGAAGCAATCATCTGACACCCTTAGCCATTTAGTTACTTATTTAGTTCTCCATCTGCAAGCATTCAGTGATAGGTATGGTATTGCAGAACAGCACTTAGCATAGGAGTGACATAGACAAGAATCTAGGGACAGAGATCCAAGTATTATGGGATATTAAGTGATGCATGCTTATCTCTGGCAAAGATCTTCTAGGTGATGCTGGATCACCTATTCTCCCTGTTTGCTGTGATTTCCCTGCTGATAAAATGTTCTTCCCTTATCTCTTGGGGGTAGTAGGAGGGTAACTAATGAATGTGCTCTGAGATCAGCAGTGTGCTTTGTCAAAAGGAGGCAACTGTAAGTCTATGCCTATAATTTCCAAGACAAAGAAAGAATATTAACTATTTTATCCTTTAGGAATTTCAAGGCGCTTTGAGGATTTTGGTTCTGGCTGTGTTGCTGCCACCTGAGAACCTTCAAAGATTCTCCATCAGCTCTCAGCCAAGGAATGGGAGTCTCCTTCTATTACCATTCCCTTATTCATACTGAGACATATAAGCAGCGCTATACAACTAGGTCTGTCTTCTCGAGTGCCCGGTGACATGAGGAATCAGAGACGTCTAATACAACAGTGAGGGCAGTGAGGAGGGAAGAGGCCAAAGTCGGGACTCAGATGACCTTCTTTTTAGTTCCAGCTCTGGTGCTAATCAGCTGTGCAAACTTGGCTGAGTCATCGACCTCATGGAGTTTCAAGTTCACCTATCTGTAAAATGGGGATTATAATAAAATAAGAGTGTAAGGCTGAAAAACACTATGTGAAAGCATTGTGTAAGCTACAAAAAGAAAAATACCGTTCCAAGATAGGTTAGTCACAAACAGATCATTTTTCCTTTGGGAACAGTGTCCTGCTCGTTTCATCTGGATCTCACTCATATGCTCCATGATTCATCATTGATCTTGGCTTAAGCTCCTCTTCTACAGTGTCCTCATAAACACTCTCACTTCTGCCGGTTCTCTTCCTATCCCAATCTGAATATGAAAACCCTTAAAGGCAAATCTCTCCGTCAGCATGTGGAAATCCTTTGGTTCTCTCCAGCTACCACTTCACCCAGGTAGAGGTGCCGGCAAATATTAGCAACGGTACAGTTAGGATCCATTCCATTCCATTCTAGATACATGGATGTGTTCTACGTTCGTAAAAATGGTCCCAAGTGAGTCGCCAGATGGTTTTACTCTGTACCCTTGTACCAGCCTGTTTATCATTTAGTAGATGCGTTTTCTGGAACCATAACTCTGCTCTCCTTGTATTTGCTGCACTTCTGACAGGTTTGGACAGCAGCTGCACATCCGTGTGAAATCTCTCAGGTGACTTTGTCTGGCAGGGCAAAAGCCACTTGGGTTCACAAGAGTTCAAAGTCAAAAAAGGGCAATGCTTCTCTTTGTAAGAGGGCTTCTCGTTTTCTATTACACTCATGGACACACAATGACCAAACTGGCTTTAGATGATCAAGGTGTAGAAAACTGCACATTCAGTATTGGTCAGGCCCTGGCTGGGGCTTGGCAGGGATAAAACCATGAAGTTTGTTAGTCTGTCCTGGTGATGTCATTCTGGTGATGTCAACCTCATGAGATTTGGGATATACATGAATTATTTTGCTTTTCTATGTATTCATTCATCAAAGCTTTGAACTTACATATTTCTTTCTTGGGCAGCATCACTTCCACGGAGTAATACATGCTGAGCCGCATTTCTAAAATGTGAGTCTGATCGTGTCATTTCCCTTCTTAACAACTCCAGTGGCTCTGTCACTCATATAACCCTTGGTGTTACTTCCCATGGCTCCCTGAGTTGGAGACCAAGTTGCAGAGTCGCCACCAGGGCCTTCTCACTTCCTGTAATAGACCACTTATTTTCGTATCCCTATGTTTTCTTATGCTTTTTTCTGTGTCTGAAATGATCTTTTTCACCTTGTCTGATGACATAATCTTACTCATTCTTCAAAGCTCAGATCAAATGTCACCTCAGCTGTGAAGCCGAGTGATTCTTTTCTTTTATTACCACATACTTATGATAATGCAATCATGCCTATTTTTCTATAGCTCTCTCTCTCTCTTCTGTTAAATTTTCCATCAAGGACACAGTCACATTCTATTTATCCAGGTATTCTGAGGTCCTGGCTGAGTGCTTGGCACATAGTAGGTGCTCCATAAATCTTTAGGAAAAGAAACAATGAAGAATCAGATATTGACAAACACTGAGTCTTTTACTGGTTCCAATATTATTTTTTTTAAAGATTCAAGAGTTAGCTCCTACTTCATACATATACACAGCACAGTCGATGGATACTTCATGTGACACAATTTTTTCACACTCTGTACTCTTTTAAAGGATTCACAACACATCCCCTTCAACTTTTTTTTTTCCAGATGGTTCTAATCTTTCTGATTCATTTTCATATATTGCATCCTGTTGATAATTTTAGTTGTTTTCTCTGGAGCTTTGCAGTATTATTTCATCTTTTATAAAATGAGGACAGGTTGGACAGCCTGAGCTGAATGCAGGATTCCAAGAGCAGAAGATTTATGGTTTGTACAAGGCAGCAGCAATGTTTTCTGCCTTATTACAATATCTTCTTGCCCCCGAAGGCCAAAGGCTCTCTTCAGGGAATGGTTGCAATGTCTCCTGAATCCCCTTATCAAGTTCTAATGATCACTCAGAGTCCAGTTGCCTGTGAGTGTAGACAATTTTTTTAAAAAGTCGTTGCCTTATTCTTGCTCATGTGGAAATATACCTCCACCTCTTGACCTTCACTTGGTTTTTCCTGATGTTTTTCAGAAGTACATCACAGGAGTTGTTTTTTTCCCCCATATGAAGAAATTCTCTGTTATGTGCAAACTTGGAGATTTTACTAGACAGTCATCCTTCTCCTTCATTAGTTAAACTTTTAAATAAGAGTGATCAAGAGTTTAATATCTTGGTGATTCTCCTATTAACATTTCATCACAGAATGTTCATTTATTTCAATCCTTTCATTCCTGGATCTATGCCAGTTCTTTAGCCACGAAGCAAAAGGATCTCTTTAACTATGTGTTTTTAGAAAAAAAATCACTTAGCATATAATTTAGTCAAAGGGTTTTTGAAAGTGCAAATAATTGCATCTCTTAATTTTATTTTACCAAGTTCAGTTATTCATTCGGAAACACCACGAGGATCAGGTAGCCAGGCCAAGTGGGATGAGAGTAGATCTAGCTGCTAGTGGTAGCCAGAAATACATTCATTGGTCAATAGAAAGACTAGATAAAGAGAAGAGCAAGGAAAGGAAAAGGCAAAAAGAGTGAGGCTAGAGCTTGTAGAGCATAGAGAAAGGGAGTGAGTTTAGTGAGGAGGCAGATAAGGTTGGCTAAAGTCTGAGGAAGACAACAAATGCCCAAGGCTGATGTAAACCAACTAGCCACCATGGTTAGCAAGTAAATATAGGTGGTGGAGAAGAATTTACTTCGATAGCGGTTATTTATTTATTTATTTATTTTTAAAGTTTTTTTTATTATCTTGACACAGAAAGAGAGATGGAGAGACAGCAAACAGAGGGACAGAATCCCAAGCAGGCTCTGTGCCCCGAGGCAGGGTTTGAACTTACAAACTGTAAGATCATGACTTGAGCTGAGATTAAGAGTTGGACGCTTAACTGACTAAGCCACCTAGGCGCCCCTGATAATAGTTATCTTTAAAAGCTAGGATCTCAGTTTTTAAGAGTTTGCATCTTCCTTAAGTGTGTAAATCCCTAAGGTTGACTTCTGAAAGTATAGGTTTCCGAGGTATGGTTCCCACCCCCCCCACCCCCCCGCAATACTGTGCTACTATATTTAAATTCATTTCACTCACTGTTCAATGATTCTATCCTTTGTTATCCAGTCAACAGACACTTACTGGACACCTATAATTTTTAGGTCCTTGCAGAAAACAAACAAGATAGTGTTTTTCCCTGCCCTTAAGGACATCACAATCTAGCAGAGTGGATAAGACAAATAACCACAGACATTGAATATAGGAGAGACTAGAATAAGTGCTGTAAGAAAGGCAAAAACAAAGTGTTGTATATGCCGGCATCTCTGTTTAGAAAGTCCTTCCCAATATTACCAATCTCTGATTGTCAAACTATAGTTTTCCTTTCCAAATTAGCTCAAATGACACCTGTCCTATGAAGTCTTCTCTGACTGCCCCCCTCCATAACCTTTTCTTGACACTTTCCTTATGACATGGTGTGTGTTTGGGGAATTATAAGGATTCTAATTCCCAATATTAACATGATGAGTTTTATCTTAGATTTTTCTGAACAGTTAATTTTTATAACTGTATTTCTTTTCTCTTAGCAAATTTAATACCTGTATGATTTAATCTTCAGAACTTGTCACTTATTAGACCACATGCTCTGACCCTGATCTTTGGTTTCGACAATGTGGTCACTGGGGCTGGAGTCAGAGATAAAGTGCGTGTTGCCCTGAAATGACTGGCCTACCATCTGTTTATGACAGATGCCCATACTAACTGATTAGGAAGTCTATTCCGACTGGTTGGAGCCCATGCCATGTAAGTTGTTAACTATTTTGAATATAACTCTAGGTGATAGGGCATTCATGGAAATGTGAATTGGGTTCAGAAAAGTAGAAACTTATACCCTTGGTTAGCTAATTTTGAAGGGCTCTGTAATAGCATCAGTAGTTTTATACATATCTTCTCAGATCAAATGATTCATTGGTCTGCAAACTCAAAAAATCCTCTTATCAATCTAGACGTTCTTTTGCATTTATGCATCTTGCTTAAATACAAATTGCAAGATCATACATACATCTTGCAACAAATACATACTGAGTACTCATGTGGCAGGGACTGCTCACTATTTACCCATGTCCACTTCTTATTCCTGGGTATTGTTATACATTTTTCTTCCTTTTTTGCAAGTAGATGTGACCATATGGTTAGACTCTAATATGGTATGACTGGGATGGAGAGACCCCTTGAGTGACCTTGAGAACTATGTGTTTAATAAGGCAAAGTAGCCATCATCCTGGATCATGAATAACTGTGTGGACCAGTGTGTCCTCCACTTTTATCTCACCAGTCTGGCACGGTTAGTGAGCAAAACATAAATTTCTAAGCTATTAAGCCATTAAGTATTTGGATCTATTTATTATTATAGCCTGGCTATATCAATTAGGATAAGCTAGGTTATGATTTTTTTTAACTCAGTGGTCTAAACCATAAATGTTTATTTCTTAATCATTCTACTTAATCATTGAGGGTTTTCTGAGGGTTATTCTGCCATAGTGTTCTTACTTTGTCACTCTTTCTCTGGGGACCAGCCTCATGGAACACCCACTGTCTGGATCATGCTGGTCACTCTGAAGGAGAGGAAATAATCATGGAGAATCTTTCATCAGCCATTAAACAAACAGCCAGACAGTCACACACATCACTCTGACCCATTGGTCAGACTTGGCCATATGGCCCCAATCAAGGCCAGAAAATTCAACCCTATTATGTGCCTAGATGCTGCATAGCTAGAATTTAGAGAGTGTCATTAAAGACCACGACACCAGCCTATCTAAAACAGCCTACTGTGTGCTAGGTACTATGGAAAATATTGGCATTTAAAGGTAAATATATCATGGTGCCAAGTTTATAATTTTACACTGCATCGTCTTCTAAACCTATGGTTTGATACCACCTGTATTTGCTGATTTTCTGTAAAATGTTTTAAGACAACAGTACATCTATTATCATCTAACAAATTTATTCCTTTATCCCATCAATAATATTAATTACATGTTTATTTACTACATATATCCATCTTGGGAGCTGTGGGGTTTACAATGATGAAGTCGACATCAATCCTGCCCATCAAGAACTCAGAGTGTAGGAAATGCATTTGTTATCATACCTTCAAGCTACCCCAGTAAATATCTCCTTGGCTGTCTTTTCAATAAAAGTAAGGTTGGGATTTCATTTTGCTGTTTTGTTCTTATCATGTGGGAATCAGGTGTTAAGTTGGAAGAACGTCTAGACTACTGCTCAATGCTCATGGAGAGATCCCCAAGTGATCTTCTATCATTGGGTTCTTGGGTCTTTGGGTCATTTGAAGTCCTGTGAACCACAGTCTACACATGGTATGGGCCTCCAGCAATATACCAGAGGAGCAAAAGATAGGGACACAGACTGAAAGCAATGTATTCTGCTCTAACTCATTCTTCTTCAGAGGCCCAGGTCCTACTTATTTTTGGAAACGTTTTTCAACTTACAAGTCTCTTTGAAACGTAATAGAGCAATGGTTTTCTACAGTGCAAGAGGAAAAAGAAGAAGGTGCCCAGGGAAGGGAGAGGCAACCCAAGCAGGAAGCTGCAGGCATTCTGTCTCAACTCCAACCAGAGTAGCTTCACTTTTGACTGTTTTATGTATTGGAATTCTACCAATGATTCTATTATTAGAAAGCTTAATTTCTTTAAAAAGATTAAGTGATCTAATAAGTTGCTATTCCAAAACATTGCAAGGAGTCCAAGAGAATTCACAAAGTCACCTTCCTAAACAAATAACAGACCATGAAATCTGGAAGGGACTCAGAGTCATCCAAATTCCTTGGCGACAGCAACTTTGGTTTTGTCATCTGGGAAGTGGAGAAGATCTCACTGAATACACCCCATCCCCTCGAGGCCATGATTTCCCCAAAGGAAGCAGTTAGCCCAGTGTCTTGCACACAGTAGGTGATCAAAGAGTATCTGTTGAACAAACAAAGGAAAGAATCAGGATTGATCTTCTTTGTCATGGGTAAAAAAAACAAAGCTCAGAGTGGGGAAGGTTTTGTCCCAAAGCCACACTCTAAAAGTGAAGGCAAAGTTAGGAGAAAACTCTAAGGCTTTGCACACTGGGTTATGTCATGTTGACTCCTAAACAGCAATACAACTTCCAAACTCAATCACTCCCTTCTTTGTTCTGTCCCCAGAGCCATCCTAATGATGTAACAAAGATAGCCAAAGTTCCAACTCAAATGATAAATGGCCTTGTCTGTCTGCTACTTCTGTTAGTATGGGATGTGAACAAGGTATCTTTCTTTTATGCTCCTTGATGCAGAATGTGTCTCACCCCTTCCTACCCCAGCCTCACCAAGGGCAGGACACACTTACAGGGAGAGTGCCCAGCAACAGTATCTGAGGTGCTAAACAGAGGACACGGCCTGGGAGGGGCGGGCAGTTTAAGAAGGACAAGTTATGCTAGGGTTAGGTTACTGCTGTTTCTTCTTCCTTTGTGCCTCCTTTTCTTTGCATCACCGATGATGTTATTTATGGAATGCCACTTTCTTTTTTTAATTAAAAGGAGGAAAAATCCAGTCTTGTTCAAGAACAAGAGTGATGACTCAACAGGACTGCTCAGTGCCAAATGACTTCCTGTAATCACTTCTGTAACAGTGTTTCTTACAGAAGCAGATTTTTGGATGCAGGGTAAGACTGCACCCCCGGACACCCACCTGTCCAAGTGGCTCACTCATAACACAGCCTGGGTTGTCTGGTGCATCTGCAGTCATGAACTCTGGCCTGGAGAACTCAACCTGACCAAATCTTGTGGATCTATGAGCATAGATAGGGGAATAACTTAGCAGAGTTCATGGAATTCTTGCTCAAATCTTTCAGGTAATCTAAATATTAACGTTTTCAAGTATTATAACATGCCAAAGGATCATTATTTTTAATAATGTATATTACCTTGAAAAACTCATCTGTTTTAACTCCTTTTTTTTTTATTACAGGTAAGAAAACAGAGACTTAAATCAATTTGGCAAATATTTATTGACCACTTACTGTTTGTAAAGGATTGTGCTCAGCCTCTCTTGTCCAAATGACATTTTAAGGTCTCTCAGCTTATTGGGTGACAAAATTAAAAACTAAATGTCCTCACTCCCTTGCAAGTCTTTTTCTTTATCAAGTCTAAAGTTAGGGTTTTTGTCATTACTATCTTGCTGGTCTAGAAATTCTAGACTGGTTTGTGATTGAATATGAGCATGTGGTGTGTGTGTGTGTGTGTGTGTGTGTGTGTGTGTGTGTATGTGCCTTTCTTTTAACCCTGGGCATGTAGCTAGGAGAGGTGTATAGCAATCCAAGCTGATAACAGGAAACACTGGAGGCAACATGTCAGAGTTAGAAAAACACTTGCTTTGTGTTCAAACATAATTCTGAATCCCGGCCCTTCCATTTACTATGTGACCATGGCTTAGTTTCAGAATCATTTTGAGCTATACTTTCTTCATATGCAAATGTATAGTAAAGTATATTTAATATTTACCTTAAAAGAATATGTACAATATACAGAATTAATATATCAACGGTATCTTTTACTGTCTGTTGCTTTAACATCTTGATTAAAACCTTGCTGACCATGGAGCGATTGTCCCCGTCAGAGTTAGGTGATTCCTACCACCTTTCATAGGCAACCCAACCAATCCAGAGCCCATACCCCTAACCACTTCCTTTACCAGGCTCTCACATTCCACACTACTGTTCCTCTGGCCTAATCACTCCAGGGCCAGGTACCAGACAAGGAGAGACAGCCTCTGTGATCTAGAACCTCTGAAATTATTTGAACTAGTCAATCTTAATCCTGCTAACCCTGCCTTGTCCATTCTTTCCTGTGGAAACAAGAATGAAGGCTCTCGCCTATGTCTTCCCCTCCTTCCTCTGCCTCTTGATCTTGGTCCTTCCCTGTGCCCACAGTCCCCCACCATGGTTTGAACCTCCATCCACTTTCCCGCTTGGGATCTGTGAGTAACAAATTATCTTTTCAATGACAACCCTTCAATATGTTGGCCTCACTATACCTGAATAATAATAAAACCTATATTTTAAAATATAGTGTGCTTGACAAAGCACCTCATACATAAAGGTTCTTGATAAATTCCTTCATATAACATAATGTATTAACGGCATGCTACATGTGAAGGCCCTGGGTGCACAGATATGAATAATACCTAGTTCCCTCTCTCAAGGAACCTAGTTGAAAATATGGAAAACGGCAACCTATCAGAAGTGGGATAGGTTGTGAAAATTTCTCTACAGCAGATGGAGATGTGGGAGACAGCAGAGGCATTAGATGACCTGCTTCGGGCCACACAGCAGGATGGAAGAAAGGAGGACTCAAGTTCAGGCTCTTCTGACCACTAGCCCAGGATCTGGTTTTTAGAGGGGTCCATGATTTCTCTGAGTGCAGGAACACTGAGCTAGGGGGACATAGAGCATGCCTGGCTGCCCGAAACAGTCATCTGCCTCTTTCTGCTACTCTAGGGGTTTATTCCTGCAGTACTTAAGACAAAATATTCAGTTCTTCTTTGGCCTCTATTCTACATTCCATATTCATTTATTTTCAATAAACATTGTCAGATTCCTTATTTTCCCCCCTAAAGCTCACAAATAAATTTTTCTGTCTTGCCTTTCTTGCTACATTTACATAAAAGCCACACTGAAAAATTTATAGCAGTAATGGAGGTCTTGGGGAAAACAAAATGCTCTGAGGACAAATTCTGCCTTAACCCTTTACTGAGGAGAAGCACTGGGCATGCAGGGACATGGAGAGGATCTTACATGGCAGGCAACACACTGAAGATGCTCATTTCACTGATGAAGCATTAATAATGGGCTCAATTTGGGGATCCTCATGACTTCATTCACTAAATTCCTTAGACCACGACGGATACCAGGGAAATAAAAGTGAATTCAGTTGCTAAATTTTGAAGCTGCTATATAAATTCTATGCAAGTTTACTGTTTGGAAATACTGAAAGGATGGAATGTCGCTTAGGGCAGAATACGACTTCATGAAAAGTCTGCACAGCAATATTTTATAAGGATTATAATTTGACCACTTTGAAACATAGTACATATTAAATAAATGACCAAATCATTTCTCCTTTCATCCGATGAACATTTAATGAGCATCTACTAGGTGTGGATCCCTGGGGATACAGAGAATTTAATGCATTCCTTGCCCACAAGGAGTATGTAGCCTAGTGTTCATTAACAGAAAAATCGGTACTAATAAGCCAAATAAATTAGGAAAAATAAGGTTTTTATTTTAGAATGTAGCATACACATGAAAATACTTGGACACATGAGAATTAATTTCTGAATGCCTGGAAGTAAAAGGGATCTTTAATTTATGGCATGTTCAGTTCAGAAAGTATTCTAATTTGAGGATGAATTCCCTTCGTGAGTAAGCTCCAGCGCATTCAGAGAAAGCCATGATTCAAGGCTTCGTAGTCACTCCCATCACCCACACACTGCCTACCATAATGGAATTTCTGCCGAATCCACGTTATGAGGCTGGGCTCAATTAGGCTTCTCTGACAGCCTTGACATTGGTACCATGCAGGCCTTGAAAGGGGTGTAAGTAGTCCCAGCCATCTGGGTGCTTCAAGCCTTCCTTTCCTTGACCAAGTGAGACAGGTAGATGTGAAGATTTTGCAAACCCTCCCTGACATATGAAATAATGGTTTCTAACTCCTTGATCAAAACGATCACAGCTAACATTAACACATATATATTGCCAATGTTTAGGACTTTCCAATCCAATCTTCCATTTTTCCCTCTTTACCAGCTGTTACCCAACCTCCAAAGCTTTGACTCTGTGTTCTTCTATCTAAGGTGATGAATTATCTAACCTCGCTAGAGATTAAGAGAGTTACTCCCACTTAAGTATAGGCTATGTGCATAGAGTAGGTAGGCTTGAATATGGTCCTTCCTGTTCCTTGTTTTAGGTACATTCTGATTCTACCTGGAGGCCTAGGCTGAGGACCTGCTTCATCAGCTACAGGGAATACCAAGGGGAGGCCAGGTGCATAGCTGTCAAGGCAACACGTGTTTAAGGGGCTCTAAAACACTCCTAGAAATGTGACCAGAGGCATAAATGGTATTTAACACCTTTCTGGGATCGTATCAGATGTGGTTAGAAGGAGGATGGGGAAGGCACTTGGGATGAGCATGGGCAACAACCAACAGGCACACCCCACACAACCTCCTTGACTATAGCACTTTTCTCTTCCTTGCTGGGTTATGCACGTTTGGAACCAGAGATGAGTTACTCTAACGACAGAAGCAAGGTTGACGGACAGCATCTTTGGGTCTACTTCTTCATTCTCCCCAGCAGAGCATTCAGACTCTCCACTGTGTAAATGGTGAACAAATATTTAAAAATATTAGTCCCCATGTTTCAATCTATCCCTGACCATAGATTGATTACTCAGGGAAAATTAGTATTTATGTGTCTTCAAGTCACATGTGTTTGACCTTCACAATAATAATAATAGTAATAGGATAATAAAAATAGTAATAGTGCGAGTGGTGGTTGCAGTGGTGGTAGTGGTAACTATTATTTGCTTACTTCTTCCTTTGTCTTATGTGGGGAGACTTGGAGTGAGAATTTGGGGTTTATAATGCCCCAGCTCTGTCATTTATCCTATTAGTTAACCTCTATCTACCTCAGTTTCCTCCTTTTTGAAATGCAGATAATAACTGTACACCACTTCATAAGGTTGACATAAGGATTAATTGAGGTCGCATGTGCAGAATGTTTAGAATGTTCCTGGCATGTAACATGATTACATTACTTTATTTGTTATTACTATTTTATATATTCCTCACAATAGCCTTGAAAGGGAGGTATTATTCCCATTACATAGTTAAGAAACTAAAGCTCATGGAAATTAAACAATTGGTTCAAGACCAAACTACTGATCAGTGCCAGATCTGGGATTTGAACCCAGATCTCACTGATACCAAAGCTTCTCTGACACAACATCGTCTGTCAGTGTTGTGTAGTCCTTGAATTTAGCAGATCTGGGGCTGAACTGCCTGAATTCAAATAACAGCTCCACCTCTTTTTGCTGTGTGATCCTGGGTGAGTTCCTTCACCTCTCTGCCCTTTAGTTCTTTCCTATCTAAAATGACATATGAAATAATGGCTCCTAACTCTTTGATCAAAATGATCACAGCTAATATTAACAAATATATAGTGCTGATGTTTAGGACTTTCCAATCCAATTTTCCATTTTTCATATGTCTAAGCTCTATCCCAGAGGGTTAAATAGTGAATATACACGAAGTACCTCGCACAGTGCCTCACACAGGGTAAGTACTTAAGGTTTGTGATTTTCACTATTATTACCAAAGCCATTTATAAATTGAGAGCTTTTGAATACAGGGGTACTATCTCCGCTGTTTTTATTTACCTTGTATCCTTTAAATAAACACATTCACATTAGTCAACTTTCGTTGAGAGCACATAAAATCTGGGTTTTGGATATTCTATGCTATGTTATCTTTCTCCCTCTCAGAATGTGTTCAGACTTCCTTCTGTTTGCATGTTGTGACCTCCTGCTCCTCCTGTCCAGTTTGTCAAGCCACAATGACCTCTGTTTCTTGAGGTTATAGGATGACTTTCATCTTCCCCTTCAAATTCATATATGGAAGCTCTAACCTCCAGTACCTCAGAATATGACTCTATTCAAAGATAGGGTCTTTAAATTAAAATTAGGGGGTTGAGGAGGCCCTAATCCAATGTGACTCATGTCTCTATAAGAAAAGGGTACTCATGTACAGAGGGGTGACCAGGTAAGGACGAAGTATTAAATGGGCAGCCATCTGTAAGCCAAGGAGAGAGGCCTTAGAGGAAACCCACCTGCCACCACCTTGATCTTGAACTTCTAGCCTCCAGAACTGCGAGAAAATGAATTTTGGTTGTTTAAGCCACCAGTCTGTGGTTTGCTGTTATGACAGCTCTAGGATATGAATATTCTCGGCTTTACAAACTTGCTCCACCTTACCTGCGACCTCATGTGCCCCCTATTAGCCATTAGACCCCGCTTATCTCAGCCACATTCAGACTATACTCAGGTATGCACCATGAGTGTGGGCACAGACTCCTCCTCTACCTCCTTGCCTTGCATAGTCCCAGGACCCACAACAGATGTGCCTTCTTCCTTCCTCCAAGCCTCCCTGTGGTGAAGACCTGGGTGTTATGCACCATTTTTTGATTCTTCCTTCCACAGTTGTAATACAGGAATGGGTTGCTACTGGAAAGAATTATGGCCTTACAGTCATATATCATTAAAATAAAAACAATATGACTTTGTTAGGAAGCCCAACAAAGTTCTGATTTTACCCATGGTGATTGTTTTGATATTTTGGGGGGAAAATCAAATAGCCAATTTTTCTCTACCTTCATGTCACCTCCAACTTATTTTCTTGTTTCCTGGTACTGCTGGAGTCCTGAGCACATGTGAACTTTGCCTGTCTATCAATAAAGATTCAATAAGATGACTTCCAGCAGTCTCTTGGTCTCCCAGCTCTGGCATGCTTGACCTGCGTCCTTGACCTTCTTCCCACCTTAGCCACTCCACTTAATCTGGGTTGACCTCCAAGGCACAGCACCTCCAAACCTCCTGCCTCAGTTCTTTCTAGTTCGCTGCCAAGTTGTGGCTGCCCCGCTTGGTGGCAAAGTCCAGCGCGATAGGCATCAGCTCTGCTAGGCATTCACCTCAAGATTTTGCTTCATGCACCGTTTTCCCTTTTGTTCTGTAGAAACTTTGAATCGCTTGAATGCCATTGTAGGGTAGTGAGGTATGAGGGAAAGCAAGAGCTTTGGAGCTTAAGGAACTTAGGTTTGAATGTTGGCTCCGCCTTCTTGACTGGGATCCTGGGAAATGTATGGTTTTCTTGTGGCTGTTGTCACACATTATGACAATCTTAGTGGGATGAAACAACAGAAATTGATTCTCTCGCAGTGCTGGAGGCTAAATGTTTGAAATCGATGGGTTGGTTGGCAGAGCTTCACCTTCTGTAGGATCTGGGGGAGAATCCATCCTTTGCCTCCTCCAACTTCTGGTGGCTGCTTGGCATTCCTTAGCTTGTGGCCATATCATTCCAATCCCTGGCTCTGTGGTGACATTACCTCTTTCTCTTCTTTGCACGTATTCTCCTCTGTATGTCTATCTTATAAGGATACAAGTGATTGTGTTTAGGACCCATTGGGATAATCCAGAATTAAGCTTATCCTCTCAAGATGCTTATCATAAACTCATCTTTTCCCATGTAGGATAATCTTGACTCTTTTTTTCATATAAGGTAATGTTCACAGAGTCTGAGGTTTAGGACATGGACACATATTTCTAGGAGCCACATTGATTCACTTCAAGCAAGCTACAGTGCCTCAGTCTTCTCATATATAGAACAGGAATAGTAACAGCTACTTCACAGACTGAAAGTGAAGATTAAATAAAAGGGGTTTAGTAAATATAGCTGCTCAGCAAAAATCTGTATCTCCAAGAGCCCCACACACTGCTGGGTATAAACTGTATGAACTCCCAAATGTCTCAGCCCCACTCCAGCTAGGTTTCAAAAAGTCTATTATCTGCACCCCCAGTCTGTCTTAGTCCTAGACCACACATGGAGAGGCTGTGCCCAAGACAACGGCCTCCAAGAACAGCTGGCAACTCTAGGCTCATTTCTCCAGTTTGTGGGAATAGATTTGGTTTTCTGGTTAGTCTGGGAGCAACTGCAACATCAACTTTATTTAACTAACCCATTCTTATCTAGTCAACATTTAGTCTTGGTCACTGTCTCATCATTCAGTGTCTGCAGTAGATTTTGACCAGGTCTGATCTCTGTCAGTCTGTTTCACTGAGACATGAGTCTGCTTCTCCATGGCCTCCACCCTGCCTTGCAGGGACCTGCACACAGCCTCTTCCTTGCCTCACCTTCCTTCTCCCTCTGCATCTGAGCCATTCTCTGACTTGTCCATTCCCTCAGTACTCAACCCATTGTCTGCCTCACCTGTTCAGTCTCTTTACATCTGAGTCATTCCCTGACTTATTTCCTCTGCACTAAAGTCACAGCATATGCTCCCTTGGTGGCACCATTCTCTTTCATCACTATCCCTTGGCATGTGTAACTTACTTCCCTTGGAATGTACTCTCTGCCTTGTCTGTATGACTACTCTTATTTTTCCTTGAAACTTATCAATAAGGTTTACTTCCTACAGGAAGTCTTCTCCTATTGGGATAGATGTTCCTTCTCCATGCTTCCATCATGGCTTTGATACGGTATGATGCTTGGTTTTTTAGCATGACTATCTCTCTTAGGAAGTGGTGAGCTTCTTGAGGCTGAGTGTCTTTTTATACCATTGGCCTCTAGCACAGTGCCTCAAGATAATAAGTACTCAAAGAAGGACTATTGAATGGTCCTTATGTCAAGAACTATCATCTTCCTAAAGTCATGATGCTGCATTCTTTGAATTAGATCCTCTTTAACAGACAATGGGCCCCAATGGGACTTTAAAGTATTAATTGAAGTTGTTTTAGATCCCCAGACCCTCTCAAAGACCATCTCTACCACTGTAGTCAATTGTTGTTTTTAAGCCCATCTTCGGCCAAGCCAAACAGATTCCCAAATCTATCCTTCTCCTTGGTAGAGGCTCTCAGGACATGCTGAAGTGGGTCTGTGATGAATTTGACAATTGAAAACCTTTAGGAAATGAAACTCACCAATCTAGCTGAATGCACTCAACTGGGAATAAACTTATTCACTGTGCTTTTCTAGATCCAGAAATGGATCTTATTTTAATTGTTATTACTAGCAATAACATAGTGCTTCACAGTTTGCAAATGTGCTTTCTCATATATTATGTCAGCTAAGCCTCATGTTAACTCTTGTAGGTAGGTATTAGTAGTATTATTTTCTCTCCTTCCCCCCATCTTTTCTTGAAAAGTACCATGGTGAAAGATAATGGTACCAGGGTTAGACTTACGCTGGGATCTCATCTCTGTTGATTACTAGCTATAGGTCTTTGAAAAAAAATTGGTTAACTTCCTTGACCCTCAGCATTCTTAAGTAGTAGGATATTTTAACCATATCAAATTGAAACCGCCATTTGACTTCATCATTTAAACTTCAGAGATATTTCAGTCTTGCCATAAAATTGAAATGGAAAAGAAGTAATGCTAATGAAAATGGGAAAAAATTACAAATGATTAAATTGTGCAATATGGAACATTGATCAAGGAATTAAATTGGCTTTAATGGAGTTCGCTGGAAAAATACTTTCTCACAGAAGTGTATTGATGTTAGCATAATTCTCATTAACATATTTGTATCTGAAATGTACTTGGGGGAAAAAATGGGGTTGAAATTGTGAGCACAAATAGCTTGGTCTCTGATGACCATAATAATAACTGTAATATTCCTATTGAGCACTATTTCAAGTACTTTGCATGCAATATCATTTAATTATCCTAAAAATCCAGGGGGAAGGGCTACCACATGGCTCCATTTTACAGAAATGGAATGAGGTCTGGCACATATGACTCCACACCATCATTATTATCTCAAAGCCTCTATGCTGACATTTCATGGGGTTTCTCAATACCTTCAGGATAAAATCCAAACTCTTTGTCAGAGCCTGTAAGACTTTGCCTCATTTGTTACCTAAACGTTTTTTAATGTTTATTTATTAATTTTGAGAGAGAGAGAGAGTGAGAGAGAGAGAGTAAGGTGGGGACAGAGAAAGAGGAAGTGCCCAAGCAGGCTCTGCACCGTCTACACAGAGCCCGACGCAGGGCTCAATCGCATGAACTGTGAGATCATGACCTGAGCCAAAATCAAGAGTCGGATGTTTAACCAACTGAGCCACCCAGGCACCTCTGTTCCCTAAATTTTTTTACCATTTTTTTCACTATTTTTCTTGCTCATTCTTACTTATTTCTTGCAGTTTCTGCATGCAGCAAGCATATTTCTACCTTACTCCTTTTCTAGTCCTATTTATGAAATGCTCTTTCTCTAGACAGGTGCCTGGTTCCCTCCATTCTTTACATGTGTGGCACCTGCCATGGAGAGTTTTTTGACAACCTTGTCTCAAGTAACCACTCCAAGCTTGGTATTCTCTACTTACTCTTATTTTTTCTCCTTTTGTGGAACATTGTGTGAAATTATCTTTGTATGATTTTTCCCTTTATTATCTGTTTATTCTTAACTAGAATATTCAGTTGACCCTTGAACAACATGGGTTTGAAAGGCATAGCTCCACTTCCATGTGGATTTTTTTTTTGATAAATACAGCAGTACTGTAAGTATATTTTTTCTTAGGATTTTCTTAATAACCTTTTCTCTAATTACTTTATTGTAATAATGCAGTACACAATACATATAAAAATGTGTTCATGATATTGGTAAGGCTCCCAGCCAACAGTAGCCTATTAGCAGTTCAGTTTTTTGGGGTCTAAAGTTATATTTGGATTTTGACTATGGGGGGTTGGAGGTTGGGGATAGTCACCTCTAATCCCCACATTGTTCAAGGACCAACTATAATTCCCATGAGGGAAGAGATTCTCTCTATTTTGTTCATCGCTTTATCTCTAGGGTCTAGGACAGTATCTGCCACATAGTAGGCTCACAAATGATACCTGAATGCACAAAGAGATCAATGAAAATGAAGTCTTTGTATATAATCACATGTTTCTATGTGATTGATTATTGCTTCTATTCAAGTGGCTTGTCCAAGGAGCCCCAAGCAAGAGGTTTCTAAGGGGCATACACCTTAGAAATCAAGTCTGCCTGATCCCTCGTCTTTACCCTGTCGATGGCACTGCCCAAGCGTTCTGCTCTTCATGAAGAAGCTCTTTGCCCAAATCTTGTCCACACACTGGTCATTCTTCTTCTCTTCTTTCCTTTTGCTCCAAACTGCCACCCTAGGAAGGGCAGAGTTAGTGTGTAATGACAACACACAAAGTCACTTCTATGAAATTCCTTTTCTGGTCAGGGGTCATTCTGTTTTATTTACTCAATGAATTTTTATGTTTGGATCATGGAAATTATTTCTGGGGTCTGCAGAACATGTAAATAGCCTGCATCCCTGGAAGGAAAACTGAGGAATCAGCAGGTAAGGCCTGGCCTCCCAGCGGGCCTGTCTATAGCATCGGTCCATAAAGCTGGCTGTTTGCTGCTTTAGAGATTGCCGATCTCATTCCTATTGACAGATGTTGCACGCCTCATGGATGTAGTATGTTCAGTCTCCCAGGCTGAAATTGATCTCAACTGAATGACCAGGAAGTTGGATTTACATTGCTTGCAAAAACAGCCACCTTTTCTCTTCAGATTTAAAAAAAAAAAGGAGATAATGAATAGGATGTGTCAATGTTCAGGGAGAAGGATGAAGGCAAGTGAGAAGAAAAAAATCAAATATTGATTAAAATCAAAGAAATATATTGAAAACGAACAAAGACTCTTTATTCTTCTGAGCAGGGTAAGAAATCAGAATTTTTAAAAAAATGGATAGTAGCCTCGAGTTGGAGAGGAAAGAGGCATGGTGGTATTGGAAAATAGCCTAGAGATCTTTACTTTGGAGTTTTGAAATATTTATTTGTGTAAGCGAAACCATAATGGAGAGAACAGAAGAGAACAAAACAAAGTTCCCCCTAAATCAACACTAGAAATGGAGTCCAGGCCCTGAATAGGATTTTGGCTTTTAAGTTTCTAGTGTCAATCAGCATCTTTAAAAAGCTCTCCTCTGACCTAACGCAGAAGCTGTAACTTCAGCACGAACTGGTGCCAGATTGATGGTCTCCACATTCATGGGAGCGATTCTCAGTCTCTCAATCATCCGCTAATACTTTTGTATCACAAACCTGCCACTGGGTGGGGCCAAGAACAGAAAAACTGAAATCAAAGGAAAAGAAGGGGGAAAGTCTAAGGCAGTCCTGAAGGCTAGAGTGTCTACGAGGGAGCGACACCAGAGTGAACTAATAATGGAGAGGAGAAAAGAAGGCAGTTGTAGATATGGATACAGATCAAGGGAAGGAGCCTGAAAGAAATAACAAAGTGGCAGAAAGAAAGACCGGGAGGAGAGGTATAGGGTTGACTACGTACAATCCTGCACATCTAGATTTCTTTTGATCTTTTGAAACTTTTCAAAATATACATTGAACAAATTTAATTAGTTGTTTTATTTTTTCAGACCTTCTTTTAAGAGGTTTTAAGGATATGCATATCTTCTATGTATGCTGCTGTTCCTTTTTAAAAGCTCATCCACATGTGACCATTATCTCAACATAATAATATATTATTTATATTAAATGTCTCCCCTTTAAATTAAGAGTTGAGTGTCAACATATAACTGCTATATATTTTAGTGGCTTAATGTGTAAGATTTGGGGGGGGTTAATTTAAATTCTAGTTAGTTAACATATAATGTAATAGTAGTTGCAGGTGTAGAATTTAGTGATTCAACACTTACCTACAACACCCAGTGTTCATCCCAACAAGTGCACTCCTTAATCCCCATTACCCATTTAACCCATCCCCCCTTCCCCTCCCCTCTGATAACCATCAGTTTGTTCTCTATAGTTAAGGGTCCGTTTCTTGGTTTCCCTATGTTCCTTTGTTTGGTTTCTTAATCTCGACACATGAATGAAATCATATGGTGTTTGTCTTTCTCTGACTGACTTGTTTCACTTAGTATAATACTCTCTAGCTCCATCCACATCATTGCAAATGGCAAGATTTCATTCCTTTTTTGTGGTTGAGTAATATTCCAGTATATATATATTACACCAAGATTATTTTTTAAATAGTATTTTATTATTTTGAACCCCATATTTGCATGACATATTTTGTTTGTTTGTTTGTCTTTACTATTCCACACTGCCTAATATCTCCTAATACCTGCCATCAAGGTCATGTTTGCTGAGACAGGAGGTCCAGGACATTTCCTAGCATGTTTAATGGGTCAGAGACAATAAGTGCTACATATCTCCATTTTAGAAAGGTTTTATACATGTCACCATGTCAGCCCTAAAGGAAAAAAATTACAAAATCATAACGTTCAACATGAGTGTGTGGCATGAAAGGTAATGTTGCATATGCTTTGAGGCTTACCTTGGGCATGTCAACATTGTTTTTGCCCCCTCAGTGAGAAAGGAGACATTGGGCTTTATTTAGGTCATGTAACTAGTACCCCTTCTCCTATTCCAGGGTATTGTTGCTTGGGCCACAGGTACGCTCTGATTCAAGGACAGCCAGTATCCAGCATAATTAAAGGCCTCTAGTGTTGCTTGGCACAGAGAGGTGCTGGGCCAATGAGATTCACTTCCACCAGATTTTGAATTGAGAAATATGGGATCCAACAGAGTTGGAGTTACAGGAGTCAGATGGAACCTAAACTATGAGGAAATAGAAACAAAAAATATGGAGAAGTCATGAGGTAAGAAAAAGTCTAAAGAGTTGCATAAAAAAATGAACAAGTCAGTTGGAGGAAAGGGACCAAACACACAGAAGAAAAAGATGTGAAAGAGTAGTCACGTGGCCTTTGAACAAGAAAGAGAGGAATTCACTCCGAGAACCACCTTGCTTCTGATAGAATGACAGAACCAATTTCAGATCCAGCCCATGTTTATAAGTATAACTAGCACAAATCCCTTGCTTACTATCTTAAGGTGTTTTAGTGAATTTCTGTTCCATTCAACCAGAAAAAACCCCAAAAACAAACAAACAAACCACTACAACAAACAACACAAATGTTAATCCAAGTAAAACCGAAGTGATACTGGCAAAAGTTATAAGTTGTTACCTTCTGTCAAGTAGGAAATTTAGGCCTTTAAATTTCAAGCATGTTTTGTGATAAGGAAACTGCTTTCCAGGGCTGTGGATCCCATTGTGACTTACTGAATAATGGTCAGTTTGGACCAGTTAGCATCCAGGAAGGAAAGCAGAAACTAGTCCAGGGTCTTCAAAGAAAGAGGATTTAAATTCAGGGACTTTGTTACAAAATTCCTGGGAGAATTAGAGATGCAAAAAGAGTGAGAAAGGGATTAACCAAGGATGAGTAATTGCAGGGAACTCTTATCACCCTTTGAGCTGGAGGAGTAGAACGGAAGATGGTGTTACCCAGAGCATGCTGGTTATCAAGGCTGCTAGAGCATGCTCTGATATGGCTGTTGTGGTTAGGACCTCTGGTTCCACTCTGTAGGGCCCCTACAGCATGGACATCTCCCCAACATGTATTAACTTAAGACCCTATATGAATGTAGAACTTGCCCTCCATGACATGATTTTCGATGAACAATTCTCACCTGGCACCTTCATGCTTAAAGACGATATAACTAGTTCAGAAAAGGCACCAAAGTCCCTTGTGCTAGATCTTCTCTGAGGATTCAAGCATTCTGATAATTATGTGATCAATTGCCTGTATTGAATTCCTGCTGTTTTAAATACCCAAACTAGCTTCTGTTTTCCTGGTTGGATACTGACTTATACACCTCACAATTGATTATGGCTCAGCAGAAGGACGCAACTGGAGATTCACTGCCCTGGGAGAAAAAAGTCCTCCCACTACCAAAAAGAATGAAGATAAATGTAGACTTGTAGATTATTAACTCCAGTGGAGAAGACCTCTCTTTTGTAAATAAAATCTTCATTGAAAGACCCTTCCTTTATGTTTGGTGATGAATAAATCTTCTTCCCTAAGCTATATCCTAATAAGTATAGAGTAATATAACAGACATAAATAGAATAGACAGTGTGTAAATCATCCATAAACTTTATTCAGGACCCATTGAGAAAAAAGAAAAAATAGGTCAGCTAACTAATGGGATGCTATAGAGGCCACATTATAGAGGCTGCAGGCCTTTTGCAATTGCCACTACTGCTGGGATCGTTCTATCTGAACCTAGGCGTCCCCACCCACCCACATCTACAAATGCTTCCGTGTGCAGACACTGACAGAAATTGGCACATAATAGATTCTGCCTTCCAGTCTCCCCCAGTCCCTCATACCGACAGAGTCTAACTATAAGTCAGCTGGGATATAAGTCTTAGAAAGATAGTGTATAGGCTTATTTCCTACCAGGAACTCAACGTTGGGTAAAAATGGAGATGAAAGCCAACAAATAATCAACTCAAGAGATAAATAAAAAAAAAATTCCTTGTAGTTACAAGATGTTGAACTTTGTGAATAGTTAGCTTTTCAGTACAGCAGTCCACAAATATCATGCTGGTTTCTTATTCAAAAATGCTGGGGTCAGTTACCCTGTTACAAATCCTCATGGGAGGGGCACCTGGGTGGCTAAGTCGGTTGACTATCTGACTTTGGCTCAGGTCATGATCTCGAGGTTCGTGGGTTTGAGCCCCACATCAGGCTCTGCACTGACAGCTAGCTCAGAGCCTGGAGCCTGCTTCGGATTCTGTGTCTCCCTCTCTCTCTGACCCTCCCCTGCTCACTCTCTCTCTCTCTCTCTCAAAAAATAAATAAAAAATTAAAAAAAAAAAAACAAATCTCATGGGACCCAGGGCAAACCCCATGCCCAGCTCTGAGGGTGGACTCTGATGAGTCTAGCCTGGTTCTGGGGTCAGTTTTACCAGTGATAGGCCTGTGGATATGTATGTGAGTCACTTCTGGTCAAGGGCACTACATGAAAAAGTGCTGGATGAGTTTTTTCTTAGTTCTTTGAGAGAGATGAGAGGCCAGTCTCTCTTTGGTCAGACATGGTCAAGAAAGCAAATAGCCATGCTTGCTACTTTGCAAGTATGGGAGAAATTGGAATTAAAGTTGCCAGTGTAGATGGCCAATCAGAGATCTGGAAAGAACCAGAGTCCTTTAGGAGATCATTGGGCTACTAAATCCATCAATCCTGAGGTCCCCACCTACCCCTATACCACTTTTTAATATTTTTTATTGTTTAAACCAATTCAAGTTGTTGGATTTTTTTGTTACTTGCAGCTAAAATCCCCAAAATACACACAAATATATTCAAGGTTATTTTTATAATAGTGTCCCTTTTTTGCTTTCTAATAAACTTTTCTTTTGTGGGAGATAAAGGGGCAGAATTCTATCTAGAACATCAAGAAGTATATGTAACACCAAGTACACTCATATGACTCTGGTCCATTATGCCTACTGCAGTGGTTAAAAAAACAGTAAGTATTATCCATATATTAGGACATTAAGAGAGGATGCAAAGCCAATGTTAGATGAGAGAAACTAACCGAGAGATGGACAGATTTATGGCGTAGTTTTCTTTGAGCTTTGTTACCACATGGGAGACAGATTCTTCCATTTAGAGGATGTAGCTAGGACGAAACTGACAAAAATGACATGGAGGCAGGTTTCAGTGCATTGAAATGTAAAATTATAGTTTCAGGACTGTCTAAAAATGGACAGGGCTTCTTATAGACAAGGAAATGAGTCCTTCGTCATTAGAGATGCTTAAGCAGAGATTACCACTCTGGGAGTGTCGGAGAGGGTGTCGTACTGGGGAAAGAGTCTACAGAAGAGGCCATCTGAGGTCAACATAAAGAAAGAATGATGTAACATCATTGAGCTCATGAGAAAGCACTGCACCCAGTCAGTCTCCCTAATAATGAATCACCAACAGAGAGCTCAGCTTTACGATCTTTAGTTTAGACTCTGTGGCATACTTCAGAAATAATTATTTTGAGGGGGAGAAAGTTAAACCCACTGACTAGAATGAAATTTTTAGGAGCCCTAGCGTGGCTCAGTCAGTTAAGCATCAGACTCTTGATTTTGGTTCAGGTCATGATCTCATGGTGGTGGAATGGAGCCCTGCATCAAACTCTGCACTGAACGTGGAGCCTGCTTAAGATTCTCTCTCCCCCTGTCCTTCTGCCCCTCCTGACCTGCAAGCTACCCCAGGAGTGACTGAAAGTTGGCACAAACCACACCACAAACAGTAGAGAGTATGTGCAAAGCATAGGCAAACTATTGTCCACACAGTTTACCCCATGAGGCGTGCCTGGAAGTCAGCACAAGTGCACAATTAAAATATCACAAGATGAGCCACAGACCCCAGTAGGTAGAGCTCCTTTTGTCTAATGACCTTTTTTATCGTGTGATAACAAATACAATAGGCTGGCCTCATAAATCATACCTCCAGAAAACATCCACGGGGTAGACTGTGACACTGTTTGCATATTCAAATGTCACCCCGTTCATAAGAGGAAAGACAAAACACTTTTTTTCTCTCAAAAATGTCAGCATAGCTGGATTAGAAAAGATAATTCGGAAGTACTTCTAGACAATAATTACCTCTGGCACCTATCTGCAGTGTACTTAATGAATGGAAAGAGGAATTTTTTTTAATTTTTAAAAATTATGATTATTACAGTAATTAATCAGCTGCTCAGTGACAGCTTCCTTGAGGGGGAAAAAGTGCCTCAAAGGCCATCTTGCTTCTGTAGGGCACCTTGTTGATCTCACATCACATATGCAAAACATATTCTATTATTATTAGCAACAAAAGTGCTTGTGGAAGTAGATAGCCTCAATTTCCTAAATAGTCAGGAAACTCTCACATTTTACAAGTGCAAGAAAAAAAAAAATCCCTAATCCCAAATGCCAGTTGGAAAAAAAATGTTTCCGACTCGCTCAGCTGGGGTTGTTAAACCAATCTCTTACTCTTAATTACATGCAAAAGGTTCCCGGTTCTAATTATGGACCTTGGGGAAATAGCCCATCTCCCCAAACCAATAACGCCTCATGTTAACTTCAGCTCTTTTGTGTTTAATATCCTACTGCTGGATTTCAGCTTCCCTAGATGATCTGTAAATCTGGCTTTTTCGACTTCATTTTTCACAGCGCTGCTCAGAGCAGGGGCTAGGAGACCTCGCTCTCCCCAGTGATTCTTTTATAACATTTCCTGCTACTCGAGTACAAAATTCTCTAACCTAAGTTATCTACATCAGAGGCAAGTTCCTCCCTGAAATTCTTTCCTCTTCTGCTCTCCTACCTTTCCTCCCGCTGCTGCGCCCAACCCTCCAGTTACTACATCAAAGGCCCCTGGGGTGATGTGAAGACAACATTCTTGGGGGGAACTTCTCTGCACAGGCGTGGAGGTGGGGGATGCTTCCGGAGGTCAACAGGCCAAGTGCCTTCGTGTATGTGGACCCTGTGAACAATCTGATGACCGCGTGGAGCTGAACGCAGCGTGAGCTGGCTAGGCGCTTCGCAGAAGAGACCGTTAGTACTAAACTTTAGAGAATGGTTAGTCCAGACCCTTCATTTTTCAGACGAGGAGGCTGAGCTATAGAAAGGAATCTAAAGGGACTCGTTCACACCACAGTGGGTTTCAACAACCATGCCAGTAGGTCTACAGACACCATAGTTGGGGCTTGGGAATTCTTGTCCAGACCCTGCTCCTCCAGCTGAGAAAAGGTAAACTCACATGACCCAGGAGTTCACAACTCAAGCCCTGGAACATCCCATCATCTTTTCCATTAAAGCGTGGTTGGGCTTCACAAACCTAAGTTCTTTCAACAGTGAAATGGGGATTATAATACTCAGTCTTCAGTGTTATTTTTAAAGGGAGGAAAAGGGAAAGGGGTGGGGAACAAAAGAGAAAGCGTCTTTGATTAGTAAAAAATGGAAAGGAATGATTTTCCATACATTTTGCAAGTACATCAGATCAGACCACCTCTAACATTTGAGAGAATACTTTTGGGTAAATCCCATCCAATGTTTCTCAGCAAAAAGTACTTTGAAAATATTAAAATGAGGAAGAAATCTTGTGGCATGGGGATGTGTGCATACTTTCTAAAAAGGAAGCTGGGTTGTAACATTTTTGCACTTTATTTTTTTTATTTAAAAATCTTTTTAATGTTTATTTATTTTTGAGAGAGAGACAGAAAGACAGAGAGAGACAGAGAATGAGCAGGGGAAGGGCAGAGCGAGAGAGGGAGACACAGAATCTGAAGCAGGCTCCAGCCTCTGAGCTGTCAGCACAGAGCCCCACGCGGGGCTTGAACCCACGAACTGTGTGATCATGACCTGAGCCGAAGTCGGATGCTCAACCGACTGAGCCACCCAGGCGCCCCTCATTTTTGCACTTTAGATGGAACTCGTATTTACTATTTTCCACCTAGCTGGTGCTTAGCTCAGTACGTTCTCATGAAATGAGTGAATGCTCTCTTTTTTCATTACCCATCTGAATCCGACCCATCCCTCGAGTTTCATCTTGAGATTCACCACATGACTTCATACCTGAGTGATTTTTTCCTTTCTTTCATTTAAGATCCACTATGCCCCGAATTAGTGCTTTGCAACCTACAGGCAAGCTCCTGCTTATGGACAATGTTCTATTACAATCTACCTCTTTGATATGTGTTCACATTAGCATTTGGAGAGACAGGAGGGTTATTGTGTAGGACGACTATGTAAGTAACAGAGGCTATGTATTATAGTTCTCTTATAGACCCATAGCACCTGGCACAGAGCTCATTTGTAAGCAGAATCAGTCATGCTGGAATTCATTGACTGGTGCTCACACTACGGCCTTCTATAAAACGTGTTACTATATACGTCCAGTAAAACCTTGGATTGTGAGTGACTTGTTCTGCAAGTGCTCTTCAAGAGAGGCAAACATTTCTAATAAATTTTAACTTGATAAATGAGTGATGTCTTGCAATGCGAGTAGCATGTGAAAACGAACGTCACATGATCGCAACTGAGTCAATGGTTCTTCTCCCTCAAGCTGCGGGACTTTGGGTGATCATCTCCCATGCTTGGATGCTCGGTCTCAGGCTGCAGTGTTTGGCAGAAATCAGTGACTCTTCAGAATGTTGGAAGGTGCCCACAATGGCACCAGTGTATTTTTGTCACTTCAAAGCACCTATGGACAGTCCTTTGCTTTTCCAGGCAAGAGTAAGCTTAGGAATGCTTTGTTTCATTCTAGGTCAGGCTGCCTGCAGATATAGACACTTTCCTCTGCTGCCTTATTTCCAGTTACACTAAATACAGTATATGACAAGAGTTTATTAATACTGTACTCTAGTTAACATCCGTTAGTGATAGTGAAAGTCGTCCTACACAATAACCCTCCTCTCTCTTGCCTCCCTCACACCAGCCAGCCTTTTCAAAGCTTTTCAAAGCTTTTCAAAGATAAGTGTAGGTTAATTTTTTAATTTTTCTTTATATTTTGTATTTTCTTTATTATTTTGTATTATATTACGGTATTTGAATCATTTTGATATGAGTGTTTTTGGATTGTGGAAAGAATTATCTGAGTTTCCATTACTCCTGATGGGGAAATTCGCTTTGATATACAAGTACTTTGGATTACAAGCATGTTTGCAGAATGAATATGCTTTCAAGCCAAGGTTTTACTGTACATGGAATCTATGGGCTATACTTTGT
Organism: Cryptoprocta ferox; assembly: GCA_028646485.1. NCBI lineage: Eukaryota > Metazoa > Chordata > Mammalia > Carnivora > Eupleridae > Cryptoprocta > Cryptoprocta ferox. The sequence goes on from CM053562.1 coordinate 32,159,026, forward strand.
GTTAAATGTTTGTTTGCCAACTCTTAGGTAGATAGGTGGCCGTTAACTGCTAAGAGATTTCTGTCCTTCCAGATAGCAGTATATTCCTGAGTCACAGATGAAATCACATATTAAACAGAGCCACGAAATCTATCTGATCAGAAATCCAAGATTAGTTAGCTGATGAGAAATGGTTAAGTAGAAGTGAACAAACTGATGAATCTTCCACGTAGAGAGCAGGACAATTCTAGTTTATTCTAGGAAAGGTGGGAGAAGGATTCTAAGAAATAAATATAGGCTATTTCTTCTTTGGATGGTTAAGAGTGTTAGTGTGAAAATTTAGCTTAGATTGGGGATAGAGCCGTGATTTAAATCAATTGATTTGTAATGAGTGACAAAATCCAGAGATAACACAAGGAAAGAATGATTTTTTAAAAAAAGGTTTGCATCACAAAACATAACATACACCAACTGTTAGCTTGAGCAAAATAATTCACGACAGATAACACAGACAAAGCGATAATATGCCCAATAAATAAATAATTTTTAAAGTTGAAGAGAAAAGGACCAAAAAGTTGATAGAGAAACGTAAAAAAAAAAAAAAGGCACGCAAAGACGATTCACAAAAACGACCTCAAAAATATGAAAAAATGTTCAAGCTCACTCCTAATAAATGAGACATACACATTAAAACAACTCTGAGATGTTATTTCTCACCATGCAGACTAGCAAACGTTAAAAAGAAAAAAAAAGACAACACATTCTGAGAGTGAAGCTATAGGAAAACAGGCCCTTTCATTTTCTCTGGAGGAAAATTTAGCTAAAATATAGCTAACAAAGCTGCATATGCACTTGCTTGTGAGCCCACAATCCCATGGCTAGGAATAAACCTCTATTAATAGAAAAATACACATGCAGAAGGCCAGTTCTTGTAGCGTTGTTTGCAACTGCAAAATATTGAAAATGACCCAAGCGTCCAGTCATAGAGTAATGGTTGTAGAAACTCTCTTACATCTACACGATGAAGAGCTAACATGGCCATAAAAAATGAGAAAGATCTCTATAGGGTGATATGAAATGATTTCCAGGGCATGCTGGTAAGTAAAAAAGTAAAACATAAAAGAACATGTATGGTATGTGACCTTTCTGTATGAAAGAAGAGAGTGTAAGTAAATGTACATGTACCTACTCATTTGTGCAAAAGAAATAAAGGAAGGATAATTCACAAATTAAGGAAATGGGTTACTTGCTAGAAAGGAGAAGCGATTAGGAATGGGTGAAAAGAAGGGGACTTTTTTTAAAAAGTAGGATTGAAGTTACAGGAGTGAGAAAGGAGTTTACTTCTCTGAGCATAACTTCTGGCTCTCAAAATCATACTAATGTTTCGTACACTCTTAACCTTTCACCAAAATAAACAAACCAAGCAGGATGGGGATGAAGGATCCAAACTACGACACAAAAAAATAACAAATTAACTTGATTCTATAAAGTCTATAGCAAACAAATAACATAAGTGCACTGAAGAGGGGAGAGAAGAAAAGAAATAACTTCAGTAAACAGTATCTTGACTGGATATTGTACAACTACAGGCAAAAAGAACTGTGCATAAATGCTGAGTTTCATCAGTTAATTTGTTTCTTTTTAGGATACAAGAATTTAACAATTCTAAAGCAACTTTAGGAGTACACCAGAATCAATGAAATAAGTAAACATACGGTATAAATGAGAGCCAGCCTGCTTGCCATTGGAGAAAGAAATTACAGATACAGAAAGGGGAAAACTAAAACTCTGTGGAAATGAATTGAAATCAGTCATCAGTATAAACCCATGGGTTGTATGTGTAAATGTATATACATATACTACATATACATGTATATAAAGAAGTATATATACACGTATGCACACATATATATCAACCCACACCCACATGCACATACACATACACACACACACACACAGATAAATACAGATACTTGTGTGTATGTGGATTAGCATACATACATGCATTTCCTGTTCCATCCACTGAGAAGTTTTAGACGGAAAGACACTCCAATTGCAATGAACACATCCAATGATCAGATCTTTTCTAAACACTATTCTCTGAGAAATGTTTGATACCAGGTCTGGGGCAGGAAAAAAAACAATCTGAGTTTGTAGCATCTTGGTAGATGTGCTCAAATTAAAGTATGAAGTGCTCAAATTAAAAAGGAGACCTTTCATAAAAGACCACGAAGACAACTCAAAAGATCTCCTAATGACCAAAGTTGGAAATATTTGAGCATGAAAATAAATAATGACAGTATTGGATTTTAACCAATAATAAAATCAATATCCAGAAGTCGTATTGACATAAATATTTGAATAAATAGCTGGGGAAAAGAGACAGCTCTTTCTTACACCAAAAATTCAATGAATAAACGTAGAAGGAAATAAGAAAATAGGAAAGCACCACTAGGCAAACATCAAAGTAATAATTGTTGTAAACAAGATCCACTGATTGATGCTAAAAATAGTGGGAAAAAGTTTGAGGAAAACCAAGATATTTTCACAGTCTCTATGTATCTCCTACAGACGTTTGGTAATTACAAAAGGGAAAAAAGTCACTTTACAGAGGAAAAATCTAGCAACACACCACCTTCACTAGGTGATCAAGGTTAATTTCACCAGTTACAAGGCATATCAACAAAACAGGGCCCTTGAGAAGATCATGGCATCATTTCTGTAGTATTCTTGCCAACACCATTGGGAAAATTTGTACAAGGTCTATAGTTTAGTTAATATTATTGAACCAGGGTTAACTTTCTGGAGTCAATAATTGTACTCCAGTTATATAAGCAGTTAACAATAGGGGAAGCCAGGTGAAGGGTATATGGAAATTTGCTGTATTATTTTGCAACTTTTATGTAAGACTCAATTTAGTTCTAAACAAAAATATAAAAAAATGTATGTAATCAGTGCCTACATTTAGACATCTACTCTGGTCTGGCCTCCAGCCTTGTAGCCACCAAATTAGCTCCTAATCGGTTCTTGTACTTTCATAGTATGGTTTGCTTGGCCTTCATGATATAACACTTCCTGCTTTTCCTCCCCACCCCTAACTGCCACCCCCACCCCCGCCCTCTGCTCTGTGTGTGTGTGTGTGTGTGTTGTTCTCTGTCTCCTTTGCGAATTCATTTTCCTCTCCACAGACATTAAGTGTTAGTATTCCTTAACCTTTGTTCATTTTTTTTATCTTACTCGACACTTTTTTCTTAAGAAATCACACCCAAAGATTCCATTACCATGTAAATCTAGAAGATTCACGATTTTTGTATCATCAGCCCAAATTTTTTGGGAATGGGATGCAGTGGGGGACAGATCCATATCCATATCTACTTGAGATGTGAATTTCTTGATGGTCCTTAAAACTTAGTGTGTCAAGAACTAAGCTCATGACCTAGCACTCCCTCCCAAGATGGTTTAAAATATGCCCACAAATTATTTGACACACCTTTCAAAACTGGGGCCTAATTCTACTATACGTGTGGGCTGTACTTAGCAACTCACTTAAGTAGAATAGAGAGAAAAATGACAGTGTGTGACTTCAGAGACTAGGTCATAAAAAGCACTTCAGTTCTTTCTGTCTCTTTCTTGGATCACTTATGCTGGGGAAGACAGCTGTAAGGCCCCTCATGGAGAAGCCCATGTGGTAAGAACAGCCAACAGCCACATGAGAAAGTTTGTAAGTAGATTTTCCAGCCCCAGGTAAGCCTTCAGATGAATGCAATTCTGACCACCATCTTGACTGCAACCTCCTGAGCCAAAATCACCCAACTTTCCCCCAATTTCTGATTCTTAGAAACTGAGATAATAAATGTTTATATTTTAAGTCCCTAAGTTTGGGCCAATCTGTTATGCAATAATAGTTAGTCTACTCCCTCTTCCCATCCAATAAACAACCATGTCATATTTTAGTGCTTCTTTTAGTGCTTCATTTTCACTCACACTCTATCCCTTACATAGTCAGAAAAAGAGGTGTCTCTCTTGTCCACTAGTTCTCTCTTACTCATTTCCCCACTTGAAATCCATTATTAAGACCTAGTGATTTAAGCTCTTGAATATCTCTCGAATGTGGCCACTTCTCTCTCATCTTCACTGCTTCCACACTTGTCCAAACTACCATCATTTCTTGCCTGTATAACCTTGTAATTGCCTGACTCTGGTACCCCTCTGATATACTCTTTACGCTGCTGTCAGGATGATCTTTTCAAAAACACTCACTAATCACCACGTCTAAGCTAGACGTACTGGCATGGATCCCAGACAGCCAGAACTCTCCCAAAGGCAGGGACAATGAAGGAAGTGCAGTGACAGGACACTGTCTTCTCCTAAGCTGCTCATTACCTCCACCCTGAACAATGTCAAAGGTCACCATTTGAGGATTTATCAACTTCATTATTATTGCTGATTTGGAATTGTTATGTATATGGTTTAAAAAAAGTCATACCATCAAATTGTTTTTAAATGTAATACATACTCATGTTTTAAAAATTTGGAAAATGTGGACAGTTTTTAAAGAGTGGGAAAAAATCATCTTTAATTCTACCATACTGAAATTTTGGCTTATTTCTTTCAAACTTTCCCTCCAATGCATTTTAAACCTTATTAAGACCGTTCTGTATATTAATGTAATTTTCTATTCCATTTTTGTGCTTAAGGTTATAAGATTCTTTCCATATCATTAAAAACTCTATGTAAATATCATTTTAATAGCTGTTTAACATTCTGTGATGTTAGAAATTTCATTTTGAAATTCATCTTCTTGCCCAATATGAAAACGAATTATTTTACTCTTGGGGGGGGAGGTAGTGATGACGGTGGTGGTAGGGGTCTGTTTCCACGGTTTGATGATACTTGGAGGTTGCTGTTTAAATATTTAACAAAATTGTGTTTCTCTAGCTATGGCCTCAATCCAAAAGGTAGCAGCAAATCTGCTTGGTGATTCCAGCACTTTCTAACAATATTTACTCCTTGAGGCTTCTAAAGCTAATGCACTCTTGGTTTTCTAGTGGATAAGCTGATAATGCCTCTAGGATGTCACTCAGGTCAGACACCTTGAGAGAAGAAGAGGAGAAAGTCAAGAAGCCCCAGAGAAACTATGCTGAAGGATGCAAACACACATGTGGCCCTCAGAAAATCCAAACCTAGCTGCATATCTTTTCATTGGAATGCACAGTGATTAGTAATCCATAATTTATGACTCTAATTAATTCTTCCCTTTATCATGGAGAACAACTCACCCAAGCATGCTACTCTAACAAAGCTTGCATACACTGCTCCACTCAATCCTTGGATTTCCTTGCCGGGAATTCATTTTGCAAAACCCATTAAGCTGGCAAAAGGTCCAGAAAGACATCCCTCCCCCATTCTGCTTTATTTCAGGAAGAAATAGATGCAGAGAAAAAAAAAATCTGACTGTGTCATTTAACTGAGGCCACATCTCCTTCAAGAGCAGGACCTGTAACTGCAGCCAAAGCACCTTCACAAAGAGCAGATATTCTACCAAAGCTTTGAGGCTGGTCCCAGGAGGAAGAGGAGAGGGTGTCAGAAAATCAAGAGGCTCTCCATAGCTTATCTCTGCATGTTACACACCTTCCCAGAGCATCACTTGGATTGCCTCCAACCAAGACACTCTCTCTGTTGGAGCCTGCTGACCACATCCAAGTGTATCCAAATGTTTGAGAACTTCAACAAGGGTCTTTCCATAATCTGGCTATAGCCCTGGGTAATGGGAGAGTGAACATTACCTCGTGACTCGTGCTGAGCTCAGCGGGATGTTATCCAGTAGTCTGCCTTTTTGTATGACTTTAAATGATAAATTTATTTTAAATGGTAAATTTATTTATCTCACACTTATTGAGAATCTGCTATATTCCAGAGATTTCTTAATTCATTTAATGCTCATGACAACTCACTGAGGTAGGTACCACTATTGTAAATTAGAGCAGACATTTCAGACAGCAGAGCCTCTGTTTTGATTTCTACTGTATTTCCATCTAGAACTCGCTTGGCATATAGTAGGCACTAATTAATACTCGTTGAGCAAATACTCATTTTTTTATCATATGAGAAGCCTGAGGCACCAAGCTAGTAAGTGGCAAAGTAAAATTCAATCCTTTGCATTCTGGTTCCAGAGCTAATCCTGGTAAGTATCAGTCAGTGGTGTATCCTTAACTTCTGCAGAGTTTGATTTTATTTCCTTTTCAGCAGAGGGATAAATCTATTCAACGTTGTCAAAATATTTTTGAGTTCAAGGTGCAATGTAGATACCAGGTGTTAATCACTGCCAACATGGACTTGGGACATAAGGCAGGTGTAGCCAGTGATGGATGACAATAGTGCCGCTATTATTATTAAAATGATCATGGCCTGCTTGCAGAGGAGATATCTATTTCTCTCCACCCTAAGCCACTCCTGGATGTTCTAAGTCTCATGTTTCTTATGATAGGCCATGTCAACCTTCAGATGCTTTCACCCAGGAGCAAAGGAAAAGGACCTATTTCTGCAACCACAAGGACAGATGCCCTTTCCCACTACCTCACCTTTGTTCCCTTGCCCTCTCAGGTTGGATTTATTTTCATTTCTTTCTGATCTGCAGATTGATGAAAATCTTTCATCTTCTCCAAGCCTGCCTGAGCCCCAGACTGTGGCCCGGGTGGGCCACGTGAGAGCACAGCCTGCAGCCACAGCTGAGAGAGGTGTTATTTACATATTTATTAGAAATTCTGTCCTGCTGGCAAGAGACGCTCACTTCTGACTTTAATTCCGATAAGTAAACAACCCCATTGGCAAGGAAGAGGGGGAAAACAAACCAGAGTAGTTTGCACAAGATAATACAGTACAGCAGAAAAATATCCGTAATGCAAAACCATTTACAGTGCAAAGCAAGAGAGAGAAAAAAATCCATCTCCAAAGCCTAGCTTAGGTTAAATACTCTAAAAGAAATAATTACAAAGTAATTCAATTATATTTGGTATCAGTTGCCTCACAGGCCAGTGGAATGACAATTAATCCCAGGGTCTCCTTTTTTTTAAATTTTTTTATACTTTGTGGTTTGTTCCGAATTGCCCTCCAGCAGTTAACCACACTCTGCAGCCCTCTGGCTGATTGTGTCTCTCTCTTCTTCCTCATTCATTCTGGCCTGATAACACCCCGCACCAGGGAGCCATTCTGCCAAGTTCAACATTCTCTGACCCCACTCTCAAACTGTCCAGCATCCTAACATTTTGCTTAGGTGCCCTCCTGCTTCCCTTTAATTATATTGTAGTGTGAGGATTGCAACAGTGGGAGAGTTTAGTGTCCTATGGCTTTCTCCTAACATTCAAAATTGAGTCCACATCATCAACCCCGTGACAGCACAGTGAATTAAATCCTTCTCAGCATAGCATGTCTAGATATTCCCAGAAAGAAAGAAAAATTACATTTTAGGAACATTAAAATGGACTGGATTTAATCCACAATAGCAAAGGAAGGAAGAGATATGGCCTAAATCCTGCCTGATGTTCTGGCCTGAACTTACTCTGCAGATAAAATCATATGGAATTCTCTGCGTTTCTATAGCTTCTTTCAGTCAGTGATGGCAAGATACTTTACGCATAGTGATAAGTTCCACAATCTTTCTTTGATGCTGCTCCCTGGCTCCAGGAAGCGTTCACACATCAGAAATTGGCAATGATGGACAGAAAGGGACTGGCCCAGGCAACCTCCCCAGCTGGAAGTGGTGGAGAAATGAGAACTCAGGCATCTGGATTGTGGCAATCAACACTGATGATCAGAACAATCATTCTACTTCCAGACCGCAAATTTACTTCTAGAAATAAAAACAAAAATTGCAGCGAGACCAGGATTGTGGATTTGTTCTGCAGGGGAGGAGAAAACCTTTTCCTCTACCCTCTTAGTTTATCTAACTGGGGCCCTGCAGATTAGACTGACAAAAGACAGATTAACAAGAAAAAACCAAAAGTTTATTAACCTGCACAGGTACGGGAGAAACCCGGTGATGGGTAACTCTAAGGGGTGGTTAGAACTTGGGGCTCACATAGCATGTCTAAAAGAACAGGGCATTTGTGGAGAAGTGACAGGAGAAAAGAAAAGGCCCTTAGACTTTTAGGGTAGCAAACTGGAAAGGGAAATATCCAGGGAGAAACCACTGAAGATAAGTGTTGTTTAGGTAAGAATTGTTATGTAGGTGTCTCATGCTTTCTCTGGGCTGATAAGAGTTTAGAATTGTCTCCAGTGATTAACAATCATTGTGTCCTTCTGGGTAGAGAGTTTTTCCTGTGTCTGCTTTTTCTCAATTGCTCTCATGTCAAAATAATCCTTCTGCCGGAGTGTCATATTTTGGAGTGGCATACCCTGAACTCCACTTCTTCAGCAATCCAGCTGACTGAAGGACATGTGAACCCAATGGCTTGGAGTGAAAATAATTTTTGTTAATAAACACACCTGTATTATTTCCACAGTGATTCTTATGATCATGAAAGAGTTCTGCTCCCAACAGGACGATATTGACAAAGTCTTGAGTTACAAACGAGATGAGTGGGTTGTCCAAAAGTAATAGCTGCAGCTAATTCAGTGCTTACTATGGGGAAGATTCTGCACTAAAAACTTTATATGCATTAATTAATTTAATATTCCCCACACCACTACACAGATATTAATCTCATTTTCCATGCAGCTAGCTGAGGCTCAGAGAGTTCAGGTAATTTTGCCAAGTTTACACAGCCTATAAGTGGTAGAGCTGGGATTCTTATCTAGGCAATTTGGTCCCACAATTCAGAGTGTTCTCTGACAGTGAAAATAAAATATACATCTGGAAGGAAGTATGTGGATGCAGGAGAGGAATAGGTTCAGGTGGGAAAGTGGATGGGAAATCTTAATCTTAGTTACAGAGTGCCTCTAGTTCTTGGAAGAAATCTGCTGGACCTTCAGGCTCTTTCCCTCCCAAAGGAAGACCAGTGTCTTGCATTACTTAAGAGTATGGACACTAAACTGGACTGCACAAATCTGAATTCCTGGTCTTCCACATTCTAGTTGTGTGACCTTGACTTCTATGTGCCTCTGTCTCATTTGTAAAATTCAGGTAAGGGCTATTGTCTCAAAAGATTGTGCTGAGGATTGAGATGATACATGTAACGTACTTAGAACAGTGCTTAGTACTCAGCATATTTTAGCTAATATGATTCAAAATTATTTTTACAAAGGTAGGTTCATCTACCGGTCAACATGTCTTCTTTTATGTTCTCCGAGTTAGAGCCTGGGGGTGAAGGTGGTGCATGATAGGTAGATTCTAGGACTTTGTTCTTTCTTGGTGACCCTAAATGAGCTTAATCAAATCTGCCTTCAGACTACACTTTATTATCCTTAAATATCTTTCCTGCCTGCTTACTTACATGTTAACTCCTATAATGGAGAATGGAGCCTTTCATTAATACAGCTGGGAAATACAGTTAATAAAGGCAAACTACTGTGATTGAAAGACATCCGTTCACTCATGAGAGCCAGTGAGCAGAGAAGGCCACTTTCTTCTCTTGTGAAGTTTTCTGTTGGATGGCAGACAGACTAATGAATGAAAGCACAAATAAGAGCAAAATTACAATTGTTGTGAATACTACAAAATAAAATTCCAGAAGATGGGGAAAATAACATTCCTGGCCTAAAGAGCAGCATATGCAACATGATTGGGAGAAAATATGGCAAATAAGTGGGGAGAATGCAGGTGTGGAGGGAGATGAGACACTATGGATATATGCAGAGGCCAGGCCATAAAGATTTCAATCCTTTTCCTGTGAGCAATGGGAACTTCTAGAAGGGTTGAAGCAAGGGTGACAAATCAGATTTTTTTTTTAATTTTTAATGTTTATTTATTTAGAGAGAGAGAGAGAGAGAGAGAGAGAGAGAGAGAGAGAGAGAGAGAGAGAGATTTACATGGTACAAGCTGGGGAAGGGCAGAGAGAGGGAGACACAGAATCTGAAGCAGGCTCTCTGAGTGGTCAACACAGAGCCTGATGTGGGGCTCGAACTCACTGACTGTGAGCTCAGACCTGAGCTGAAGTTGGATGCTTAACCGATTGAGCCACATAGGCACCCCACAAATCAGATTTTCTTTTCAAGAGATCATTCTTCCTCTTTTAATTCATTCTCCCTCATACCAAGAGCCATTTATTTATTTATTTTTTAGTACATATAGATATATATACCAATTTTCTTTTTTATTATTTTACTTTATTTATTTTTATTATTTTAATAACCATTTAAATAACCAACTATTATTTTTTTAAATGTTTTTATTTATTTTTGAGAGAGAGGGAGAGAGAGAACATGTGTGTGCAAGTGGGGGAGGGGCAGACTGAGGGGGATAGAGGGCCCAAAGCAGGTTCTATGGTGACGGCAGCAAGCCTGATGCTGGGCTCGAACTCCCAAGTGGTGAGATTATGACTTGAGCCAAAGCTGAATGTGCAACTGACTGAGCCACCCAGGTGCTCCTCATCAGCTATTACTGAGTACCTACTCTGTGTGACAGCACGTGCTAGACCCAGAGCATGTGGAAATGATTAAGATACATCCCAGGGAGGAAGATAAGTTAAAAAGATAAATTATGATAAAATCTGATCAGTGTTAGTTCCTCCAGAAAGGATGGAGTGACTGAAAGGGGCTACATCCTGACCTGGAGGAGGAAAAGCCTCATGTGAAGTAGTACTCGTTCATGGATTGATCCATGAATGTTTTGTATGAATCTACCACCAGAGGGAAAATAAGTGGGATGTATTTATTGAGGAAAAATTGAAAAATGCAGAAAAAAATACAAAAAAGGATATCAAATTACATATAATCTTTCAACTTATATCCTAGGAAGATTAATGAAAATATCAATTCAATTTTTTATCTGTTTTTTATTTTTTAAAGTTTATTTATTTATTTTGTGTGTGTGTGTGTGAGAGAGAGAGAGAGCACACAAGCAGGGGAGGGGCAGAGAGAGAATCCCAAGCAGATTTTGTACCATCAGCACAGAGCCTGATGTGGGGCTTGAACTCACAAATGGTGAGATCATAACCTGAGCCAAAACCAAGAGTCAGAAGCATAACTGATTGAGTCACCCAGCACCCCTCAATTAAATTTTTTAAATGCATGTCCTTTAAATACAGAAAGTCCCCAACTTACAAATGCATTGGATTTCACTGTTCAATTGTTTATAAGGAAAAGTTTGTAGAATTCAGAGCATGCTTGCAAAATTCCCCACAGGAACAACTTTATGACAGGATTCCAGGTTCCCAGGCCAACCTGTAATATTTCATTTAAATATATATACATATAAGGTCATATAATTTACAGGTTCCTGTATTAATTATCTATATCACTATTTAATAAATTATCCCAAAACTTAGTAGATTAAAACAAGCATTTATTATTTCGTAGTTCCTGTGAGTCAAGAGTCTGAGCAGAAGGTCTCCTGTAGCTCAAGGTCTGAAAATTTGCACTCAAGGCATCATCTGGGCTATGGTCTCATCTGTGAGTTTGCCTGGGGTGGTATCTGCTTCCAAGCTCACTCACATGGTTGCTGGCTCAAGTCGGGTTCTCATGGATAGTTGTGTTCAGCACCTCAGTTCCTTAATGGCTGTTGGCTGGAGGCCTTTCTCAGTTCCTTGCCATTGGGGGGAGGGGGTCACATCTTTCCATAAGGTAGCGCACAACATGACAGCTGTCTTCAATCAGAGTCAATAAGCAAGAAAAGCCACAGAGAAAACACAGGCAAGAGCAAGTCACAGTTTTTTTAAAGCTAATCTGGAAACTGTCATCTCATCAATTTTCTATATTCAGTTTTTCAGAAGGAAGGCTAGGTCCAGTCCATACACAGAGGAGAGGATTACATAAGAATATTAACTGCAAGGGACAGGGATCATTCCAACTCATTTTAGAAGCAATCTACCATTGGGGCACCTGCGTGGCTCAGTTGGTTGAGCATCCAACTTTGGTTCAGGTCATGATCTCACTGTTCCTGAGTTCGAGTCCCGCATCAGACTGTGCTGACAGCTCAGAGCCTGGAGCCTGCTTCAGATTCTGTGTCTCCCTCTCTCTTCTCCTCCCCCTGCTCATACTCTGTTTCTCTCTCTCTGTCTCTCTCTTAAAAATAAATAAAAACATTTAAAAATTTTTTAAAAAAAGAAGCAACCTACCATCTCTTTCTCTTTTTCGCTGCTTCTCCCTGGATGTCTGTCTGTGTACATCTACATATCTGCATATCCATCTACCTCTTTCTAGATATATATTTCTATAGGTAGCTATGGATATATTTGTTTTCGTAGAACTCTTTTTAAATAAATGGTTCTGCAGAAGCCCGTTGTATAAAGCAGATACAGGGGTTGCTACAGCAGTGGGGCTGGAGGAGTGGAGATGGAATCCCAGTCTGCAAGAGTCTACAGACCCAGTCTGAAAATTCCTAAATATTTGAACCACTATTACTCCCCAGGGCATCGGATAAGAATAGGACATCTTATCACAAAACAAAGAGAGCACTCATGCCATGTTCTTTGGAGCTCAGAGTTGGTCCAAATTACAACTTTGAAACTCTTGTGCACTGTTGCTGGGGATGTAAAATGTTACGGCCACTATGGAAAACAGTATGGAGGTTTCTCAAAAAATTAAAAATAGAACTGCCATTTGATTCAGCAATCCCACTTCTGGGTATTTACCCAAAAGTATAGAAAAATTTTAAAGAGATATTTGCACATGCCATTCTCAAGGCACTGTTATTCACAATAGCCAACGTGCATGGTCATTGTTGAATAGATGAATAAGGCAAATGTGGTATATACGCATAATGGAATATTATTCAGCCTTAAAAAAGAAGGAAACCTTGTCATCTACTACAGCATAGATAAACCTTGAGGACACTGTATTGAATGAAATAAGTCCGTCAGGAAAAGACAAATATTGCATGATTTATTTATAGTATGTGTCTGAAGTAGTCAAACTCTTAGTAGAATTGTGGTTGCCAGAAGCTGGGAAAAGGTGGAAAGGGCAGTTGTTCAATGTTTATAGATTTTAAGTCTTGTGAAATGAAAAAATTCTAGAGATCCAATGCATAAAAATATGCATATAATTAACAATATTGCACTGTATGGTTAAAAATGGTAAGATGGTAAAAGTTATGTTTTTACCATAATAAAACAATTATAAAACAAAATAAAAATTTAAAAAATCACAAAAACAAACAAAATGACAACTTTGACAAAGGTGACATTAATTTAGATACATCTTGGTGCCATATTTTTCTCTCCAATTCCTATTGCTTTGGCTCTAGACAAACTCTGTGTTCATGATACTTTAACTCAGTATTAACTTAATATTGCCTTTTAGTTCTATTTGGTTTTTATTTCATGTTATTTATTTATTTATTTATTTATTCCTAGGGTGGGAGTGCATGCGAGCTGGAGAGAGGGGCAGCGGGAGAGAGAGAAAGACTCCCAAGCAGGCTCCATGCTCAGCACCAATCCCCATGGGGAGCTCCATCCCATGACCCTGGGATAATGACCTGAGCCAAAATCAAGAGTCAGTGGCTCAACCAACTGAAATATCCAGCCTCCTCTGTTTCATGCATTTTAAAGCTCCAATGTTATAAGCATAGATGTTCAAGGTTGTTATATCTTCTTGAACATTTATTCCTTTATTATTATATAATGTCTTCTTTATTCCTGACAATATTCCTTTCCCTGAAGTCTATTTTGTTTGATATAAAAATAGTTATTTCAGATTTCTTTTGGGCTAATATTTTCATGATATGTTTTCTCTTTTACTATGAATTTGTATTATATTGATAATTATACTGCATGCATATTTATATTTACATTTCTATTTGAAGTTGGTTTCTTGAGAAAAGCATTAGTTGGGGCTTGCTTTTTGATCTAACCTAATAGTCTTTTTTTAGCTGGTGCATTCAAGCATTCATATTTAATGTGATTATTAATATGGTTGGATTAAAATCTACCATCTTAATAGCTGTTTTTCATTTCTTCCATCTGTTCCTTATTTCTTTTTTCTTCTTCATCTGACTTCTCTTGGGTTAACTGAGCATTTTCATGATTCCATTTTATTTACTCAATTGACTTATTATTTATACCACTTTTAAAATGTTTTTAGTGGTTGCCATAGGGTTTACAATGTACAACTTTAATTGCATGAACTTTTGTGTTGTTGTTTTTTTTTTTGGTAGAAAGTAGCCTTGCCTTAAAAAAGATCCAAAAACCACTGAGCTTTATAATAGGTTGATTAACTTATATTTATTGAATGCCTATCATATGCCAGGGATTATTCTAAGCACTTTACATACATTAACCAATTTATTGCTCCAAACAACATAAAAAAGGCATATCCGATTGTTATTCCCATTTTATAGATTAAAAAAGTGAAGCACGGAAACATCATCTTCTCATGGTCACAAAATTAGTTGGTTTCCAGAGCTTACGCTTAAAAGCATTGAGTTGTACTTCTGTGGGCTCGACACAGACACCGCAACTTAGAATTTAGGACTCAAACCCTCAACTTACAAAAGATCTTTTGAGAGCATTTTCCTCAAATATACCAAAGACAGCTGGCCTCCAGAAGGGGTGGGGGTTAGGCAGAAGAAATTCATGCTTAGCTTACATTTCTATGTGCTGAATTTTGTAAATCAAGTATTTTTAAGTCATTAGTATCATAAAATGATTGCATTTTTAATCACTTAATTTTAAGGCTGAGAGTTTCCTTGGATATCATCCAATGTTCTCATTTTGCTGATAGAGTCAATGAGGCCCCAAGAAATTACATTTCTTGCCTAAAGTCACAGAACTAATAATCAGTACCAGAGTCAGAACCCAGATCCACTCTGGAGGCTCCCTCCCCAGAGTCTGCTATATCCCTCTGTGCTCCTACACTATAGAAGCTTACTTCTCATCAGGGACCATGTCACACAGTGGTCTATTTGTTCTTTTATATACATACTTCCTCTATTAATCTTTAAACTGCTTAAATGGTACCTTTCAATCCTATTTGATTTAGTGTCCTGAGCAACTGTCATAGAACAGAATACATTGTAACATTTTTTTTAAGTCTGTTGAATGCAGAGTCCTCTATTTTGGTTCAAGTCTAGAACTCTGGTGTCGCTGTCATTCTAAATCCCATGAAAGACAAGGAGTCATCCTCAGTCTTCCAGCCTCCAGGAGGGTGATATACAATCTCAGGGTGAGACTTTGGACTTTTCTGCTACTGCAATTAGAGCAATTTCAGGATCCGGAGAAGTATATCAGGATGCAGTGACATTTATTCTGGAATCGTCTATAGGATGCAAATCAGAATAACTCTTAGACTTTGACTGTATTCAAAAACTCCTAGAGGACCAAGATGCCACAAAAGATCTTTCATTATTTTTCTGCTGTCTATCCCTCCAGCTAAATCTGCAGCCATTCAGCCTTTTCCATGGAACGCTTTGACACCTTTTGCCTTGTGAACTTCTCCTAAGATTCAATGGTCTATTTTTTGTGTAAACTCCTTTCTGGCAATCAACTTGTCTTACTAATTGTGGGGACTCCATTACTGAGTCTGACCTGAAGAAATATTTGTTGGTGTTCAGAAGGTGGCATAATATAGTGGTTTGGGGGTTCACAACCTACTTCCGATGTGACTTGTGGTAACGTAACTTACCTCCCGAAGCCTCACTTTCCCCATCTTTAAAAAGGTGAAAAGTAATTACTTCATAGGGTCACTGTGAGGCTGAACGTAGACGATATATGGGAAGCATTTTGAAAGAGCCAGGTATACATATTAAGTATTTAGCTTTTATTATCCCATTAGTATTACATCATTATCATCATCACTATCAATCACAATATCAATCAAATGCAAGTGTGAAAGCAGAGTTACAATGACATTTCATTCTATATTTTTAAATGTATAGTTTCAAACAATGTCACATAAGAGACTAGTTCCCTTGGTAAACCTGAAGCTCTTCAGGTCACCAGGGCCAGGGACATGAAAAAATAAGGACTTTTATTTTTGAACCAAGCACCAGAAGGAATATTTGATGACTTTTTTTTATACCTGTCTTGGGTGTGGAGAAAGAAGGATTCAGTCACAAACTTGTGTTTTGTAAAAGAAAAAAAGAAAATCTTTGTAGAGTAAGTGGGGAAGTATTTGTAGCTCAAGACCCAGGAGGTCCCAATTACTGGGTCTCTGTAAAGGAGTCAGAAGTGTCAAGGGCTGATGGAAAACAAGCTCTCAGAGGCTGCTTCCAAGACCCGCTCAGACAGAGCAGAATTCTAACGAGAAGCAGATGGTATTTACCACCTGGGACCTGACAGGGATCTCCAGGAAGCCAGAGGGCTAGTTCTAGGAGTCTGACAATGGTCAAGTATTTCTGGAGGCAGGTGTAGAGAGAGGAAATCTTGGGAGACTGACTCACCTTGATTTTCTGTTGCTTTGCTGCACCTCCCAGAGAGGCTTAGCATATGACTTAAGACACACTGATTCCCTGCATGTTCTTATGCAGTGGTTGAAGGCTTCTGGGAGGGACAGACAAATAAACACTGTGAACAATGAGAAATATAAAATGGAAGTAAAATAACATCTGAGCTGACTTCATACCAGGTGAAGCACAGATCCCTGAAGGTACTCGGGGCCACACGAAAGGTGTAGGGGGTGAACCTTTTAAAAAACTGTGTCTGGTCATTGGGTTTCCTATGGATTATCCAGAGCTCCAAGCATCTCCAAAACTGCCACCGACTAACCATTTCTCTGTTCCCTAGAGCTTTCCCAGAGAGAGAGAGAGAGACCCTGCTGAAAGGCTTGTTACGTTAGAGGGTAGGGGAGAGGGAAGGATGGATGAAAAATGAGGTGGAATCTCTTGGCTGAAATGAATTTTCAATTTCTTGGTGAATCTCAATTACACAGACTTTCCCTGAGGCCTGCTACTTCAGAGGTCTGCTATCATTTCTAACAGAGTTGAAAGTTCTTAGTCAGCCCCTCTACCTCATTTTAGAAGAGCATTTGTCCCCAGGAATGCTAAAAGACAGGATTACAAGAGCCCCTCTTGGGAAAAACACACCCTCTGATACCCTTTCAACTACAGAATAAACAGTTCTAGACATACTAAGCAAGTTTTCTTAACTCCACAATTTAGCATCAGCCCTCAGGAGATGTTCAATAAATAACTATTGACTGAATGAGTGGCCTTGATGTTCTTTTGCATGTGGGGTAGCTTTCAAGGATTGAAAAGCAGTAAAGATTAATAAAAGGAAACTTCGAGCCAATATGGTGAACTAAGCAGAAATGGGCAACTTCTCATCCTGCTCCAAATACACAAAAATGCTGAACAAGATAGAGCACAAATTTTCCTTTAGAGTACATAGCTGAAATTGAAATCAAGAAGGGGAAAGAATCACAAAGTCCTAGAAATGAAAAGGAAACTCAAAGCCAGAGTGGTGGAGTGACATATACTTGTGGGGATAAATGACCAAATATGTACCCAAGGGTGAAAGGGTGGTATTACAACAAAGTGGAACCAAGTTGTGATACAACAATCATGGATGAGATGAAGGGGAAATCCAGAGTTATAACACTCTTACATTCCTCATTTTGTTCAGTAGCATGATAGAGGTATCGATTAGTCTTAGATTTGTGCATTAAAATTCTAAAGGTAAATACAGGAAAAAAAGGTGGGGAAAGGAAAGAGAATGTTTAATTCTCAAAAACCAGTGGAAGGGGAGTAAGGAAATAAGGAAAATGTGGCCAAAATAGAGAATGTCAAATGAGATACAATACTTACGTACATACCAGAAATTACTGTAAATCTGAATGGATTAAGGCTGACCCTTGAACACTACAGATTTGAATTGCATGTGTCCATGTATATGTGGAATTTTTATAGTACAGCACTATAAATGTATTTTTTCTTCTTTATGGTTTTCTTAATAATATTTTCTTTTCTCTAGCATTCTTTATTGTAAGAATATAGTATATAATACATATAACATATAAAACAATTGACTATTTATGTTATCAGTAAGGCTGCTGGTCAATAGTAGGTATTAGCAGTAAAGTTTTTTGGGAGTCAAAAGATTTTCAATGATGCAGGGCTCAGTACCCCCTAACTCCCAGATTGTTCAAGGGTCAACTGTATTTACTATCAAGAGGCAGATTGGAAACTGGAAATTAAAAAAAAATCTGCTATATGCTGGAATTCCCAAAATATAATGACATACAAAAACTTAAAAGTCAGGAAAAGATTAACCAGGCAAATATGAATCAAAAGAAATAATAATAATGATAGACATATTAATTGGTGGGAAATATGGGGTTTGGAAAAATATGGGAGAAATTGTAACTATAAGGAAAAAATAATTTGGTGGCTGTTGTTATTGTTCCATTGACTTCTCTGGAAAAAAACAAAAAAGCTAAGAGTGATTAATTAGCAATTAAAAGCTGAGAGTAAAAGCTAGAGAGCCTCCTTGGTAGCGTACAAGGAGCCTCTCATCTCCTAGAGCAGGATGGCAGAGAAATTTAAGAACCAGATGCAGAACTTAGTTGTAAGAGTTGTCAAGCTCTAGAGAGGTTTAAACTCCTAACCCAGGTAAGTCTGCTATGCCAAGGCCAGGGATCTAGTTGGGACATTTGGCATGTGGCATCTAGGTTGATGCATTTGAAAATCTCGAATCCCCAGACATAGCTGAACATGGCAAGCTATGTGGCCCTCCCCTGTAAAGAGCTAGTACTCTCCCTTACTTGAAAATCATACAGAGAACATATGTAGCCTCTTCTCTGCCCCTAGGTTCTATCTCCATCTCCCCTCCAGGTCAGTAGGCCAATAACCAGTATTAAATAAATCAAAATGTAACCTAGCCATACTACATTATGATATACTTGAGCCTGCTTGAAGGGAAAAGGAACTAACCCCCAAAGGAAATTCGGGACCTAGTAGCATAGGAGTTGAGAAGGTATGCTTGGAACTGCATTTTGGGGCTGCTAAATCAAAAACAAACAAACAAACAAACATAAAACAACGCCAAAGATAAACAAAAACAAACACTAATTTGGATGAAAGAAGCAATATCAATATCAAATGTATCCATTTTGGGCTTGCAGGGATGCAGAGTATCTGACCTCAGGAGAAGCTGTGAACAAGCAGGCATGATGGCTGCTAGAAACATGGGAAAAGTGATGTTCTGCATTAACTAAAGAAGAGAAGCCAGAATGGTCATGATAAGAGGTGGAAAAAATGGAAAGCCTCAGAGAAGCGGACAACTTAGAGTGGATACATGATGTAAGATCGGAAAACCTATTAGATGACTCTATCTCATACAAGGGCTAATAAAATACATCATTTACCAGAAAAATGAGGAATGTTTTGGTGGGGAAAATAGCATCAGTAGGAAGTTCAATAGTGATTCTCTTCCATAAGTCATGTCTGATGGTAGAAGAAGCCATTACAGAAGAGACTCATTAACAACAAAACAAAGGAGAACCCAGGATGCTTTGGCTGCAAAAATAGAGGCCAGGTGGTAGTGTTTTATACTCAGAAGACAAGCGAACACAATTAGTACAATAAATGGCACCGTTGGAAGAGCAACCAGAGGGCTGGCTTTCAGAAGGTACAGTAATAGTGAAAGGAATGCAGCATCCCTAGGGGCAAAATAGATGGTCACCAACATGAATACTATTCTATCTGTAAAATAAAAAGAAATTAAGGATGATTATCAGAAGACTAAGGGCAATCATTTCAATAAATACACCCTCTTTCCAATATCCAGTTTTCAGGCCCAGACTCATTGGTTCAGAGGAAGGCTCCCGCAATATTGTGGCAATACACATGGCAATGACTTCCTCAGAGATTTCCCAAAGGGACCTAGTGTCATTTATTGGATGACTAGGAAGGAGGAATATCCAAACATTTTGAAGAATATTGGATACAAGTTCCAAGTTGATATAGATGCCAAAGTATCATTATGGTCCCTCTGATAGAATGGGGCATGGGATGGTAAAGGTTTAAGTTCACAATAGTTGAACTCAATATTTGTGAACTCAGGCAGTAGTTCTCAGATTATATTTGTAATTTCAAGATCTCAAATTATAATTGTAATAGATATATTTGAAGGTTAGCACAACCCCTATATTGTGTCCTATAGGATAAGAGCTTTCTCATGGGAAAGGCCAAGTAGAAGCCTAGGTAACTACCCCATCTACTACCCCTGTTTCAAGATAATAAATTTAAAAAAATCAGTCCAATATGAATGGCCAAAATTATTACCGCCTTTAGTATACATTAAAGGATATAGGAATGATGATTCCCATTGGTCTCCATATTATTCAGAAATCTGGACACTGCCAAAGCAACACATCCTGAAGCATTACAGTGGATTATTGCAAACACAGCCAGACATTAGACCCAATGGAAGGTGTGGTATCTTTGCTAGCACATGTTAATGTGGCATTGAATATATGGCATGCAGCCATTGATCTGGGAAACACATTCTTTTCCATCTTTAGGAAAAGAGAAAAAGAAAGAATTTTTATATATCTAAAAAGTACAACAAGATACATTACAGGTTTGTTCCCAGGCTGTGTTAACACTTTGGGCCTTTGTCGAAATGGTCTGAAGATACACAGACTATCAGGATAGCCACACAGAATCATATCACATTTATTTATGATATTGATGACATCATGCTATTGGAACCAGATAAGCAAAAAGCAGATGCTAGTTGGAGGCTTTGCTGAGAAACATGTGTTCCAGAGAGTTGGCGAGAAATCCTATGAAGATTCAGGGCCTGCCACATCAGGTAAAATTTTAGCTGTCTGGTGTTCATGGCATGATGAGAATCACCCATCTCCCCGCCTTACCCCAAAGAACCAATTATTGAAAGTTCTCAGTGTGAAGAAAGAAGCAAAATGCCTGGTATGCCTCTTTGAGTTCTAGAGACATCATATGTATGTCATGCCTAGGAACCCTATCTGGGAAGACATACCAGATGATATGAAAGGCTGCCAGCTTTGATGGCTTCTAGCTTTGGATGCTGCCCCTGCATTTTGGAAACTCATGCCAAAGACCAGCAAGTAAAATGAACCACCATCTTGGCAGGAGTAGATAACGATTTTGTTATACAGTGAGCGAAGAAGGAATATATTTAGCAACCAGGTGATACACTTGTGCATATTTTAGTAGATGCTGGTAGAAATACAAGAAGAAATCTAGAAATGCATAATACTTGTGTAACAATTTTAACATTTATTTAAGAAGTTGACAGATCCAGAAGTCAATATTAGTAAGGATGTAAATTTGAACACTATAGTTGTTCTCTCTCGCATATCATATGCAATGAAACATAACACAATACACGTAACATAACGTAATACAATATAACATAACACAACATAACATAACACAGCTATATTCTTATGTCCAAGGAAAGGGAGCACATATGATTCATAAGCATATATGTATCATTTTAAAAAGTTAATCATATATGAGTTTATAAAAAGTCTCAAAAACTACCAAATAACTGATACCATAGAAAACATTTTGTCCTATTACAGTATGATAAAATGAATACAACTGGACTTTCCCAAACATTTGTTGGACAAATAATCATCCATGGCAAAAAATAATTGAATCAGTGATAAAAATTTCTCCCTAAAAAAGACATCAAGCCAGATAATTTTATGAAGAAATTTTATCAAAAATTATAACTCATAATCCCTGTCTTCTACTACTTGTTCCAGTGAATGGATAAAGAGAGCAAATTATCTATCATGTGATAACAAAATTAATCACAGAGAGTATAAGAAATGAAATTTATTGGCCAATTCTATGTCACAGATGAGCAAATCATGATAACATATTAGAAAATCCAGAATTGTATTTAAAATAAAATACAATACAAAAATACAATAAAATAAAATAAAGCAGTGTTCATTCTAAGGAAACAGAGGTGCATCAACATTAGAAATAAAATAAATAAGTAAGAAGAAATCTATTTGTATAATTTAACACATTAACCAAAGGGAAAAAAAGTGATATCTCAATGGATATAATCAATACCTATTCATAAATTATAGGGAAAAAGTACATTAATAATAGAAAGGAATTTTCTTAACCTGATAAAGAGCTTTTATCCCAAACCCACAACAAATACTATACTTTATTTAGGGTCAGATTTTAGAAGCATTCACGTTAAGCTCAAGACAGGAAACTCTTTACTAAGGCCATTTTTATACAGCAGTTACTGGAAGCTCTAGCCAATTCAAAAATGCAATGAAAAGAATGAAATTGTATAATTACTGAAAAGAAAGAGGCACAATTGATGTTTGCACATAATGTCATTGTTTCCATGCAAAATGCAAAAGAATCCACAAACGATTTATAATTAAAAAATTGGGGAAGTTTAATGGAAATAAGATCAACATACAAAAATGATTACAATGTGAGGCTTTATTTAATAGTAATTTAAAAATAGAAAAAAGTTATTTTAGAAAGATTACATTTATAATTTTATTCAAATTTACATGGTACTTGGGGAAAAATCAAACAACTAGTATTTAATATTTTTATAGAAGAAAATTATAAAACCATACAAGGTCAAGAAATGTGTTTTTATGCATATACAAGTTCAACATCATAAACATATACTGTAAATTATTCCCCAAATGATCTAAAAATTCAAGAAAATTTCAATAAAAGTCCCAATATATTTTTAAATAAAATTTGATGAACTTATTTAAAAATTTCTGTGTCTGAATAAATGGTCAGGAATAGACGGGACCATATGATAAGAAAATTTGATCTCTGGGATGTCAAGATTTTAAATCTATAGTAGTTAAGTGTTATGATATTTAGCAGAGTTAAAAACAGATTAATTACACAGAGTTAATAATTTAGGAATAAACCCTAGCTTACATGAGAATTTATGATACAGGTGGCCTGAAAAATCAGAATTTAGTGGAATAGCTAGCTGTTTGTATGGAAATAAAGAGAGTTAGAGCATTACCTCTATATAAAAGTAAATTCCAGGTAGACTAAAGGTCTAAACTTGTAAAATGGTTTTAAAATATTATATAGGAGGACAACTTTATGATTCTTTGAAGAAAGATAATGTTTGGATACACGGGAAAAACACAAATCATAAAGAAGATTGATAAATTTACATCAGAATTTAAAATACCTTCATGACAAAAGTTAACAAAACCATAAGACAAAGATTTTTGCAATATACAAAGATATATGAAGAACACCTTCTTACCTGTAAGATAATGATAATAGCTAATATGTATTAAACACTTGCTATATGCCAAGGTCTGTTCTAACTGGTTAGTATGTGTTAACTCTCAATCACCATAATAATATTATGAGATATTATGTTAATCTCCAAGTTTAGGGATGAAACCAAGCCACAGAGAGGTTAAGTAACACACCTAATTACGAACAACTATTAAGTGACAAAACTGTAATTGAAACTGTAGCTGACCAGCTCTAGATAGCTGTTGCTAACTATGAGGAACTGTGTTCCCCCCACCAAAAAGGACAAATAATCCAGCTGAACAGGTGAATGATTTGAATAAATTTTTTGTGGAAGAGGAGTTAGAATTGCCAGTAGAGATAAAAATATGGCCAACCTCACTAATCACAGAAATGTAATTTAAAACCTCAATGAGATTTCCAATGCCTCCGATTGGCAACATTGTTAAAAGTCTGAGAATACCAAATGGTGAGCAGATTTGACACAGTAGGTATTCATATACTCTGCTGAAGGGAGTATAAATCCGCACACAAACTTTGGAGAGCAAGTTGGCAATATCTAGTAAAACGGACACTATAGAGCTACCTGATGGCCCAGCAATTCCACTTCTAGGTTTAGTCATATATAAAGAAAATGTATATAATGATGTTCAATGCATTTTTTAAAAATAATAAACAATTATAGAGAGTTTAAGTTAGGGAAAAAATAAATTAGGGTATATTGTAGGATAGTCTACATTGTACAATAAATTGTAGGACATAATTCCATTTAGCAATGAAAATTAATGAACTAAACTTATATGTATCGACTTGGACGAGTCTCTAAGATTGCACTATTGAGTGAAAGAAGTATTATGTGGTACATACAGATACGTAGGATAGAGTAACATTAATGTAAGATTTTAGGACATAAAATGTGTTTTTTTATGGCACAAACATATATAGCTCAAGTATAAGTACATGAAGGACAGAGTATACAAACCAACTTCATGATAGCGACTGCTTTTGGAGAGCAGGGAGGCTGCTGGGACCTTCGGAGGCAGACACAGGAGATTCAGTCACATCTTCAATGAGTTATTATAAAAAAGGGTATGATGCACCTCTAAATGTATTAATTCTGGTATTAGGCACATGCGCTTTGGGTTGCTTACTCTCTGTGCTTTTCTGTATATTTTTAATGTCAAAACCAGAAAATAAAAAAACCAAAAACGTTGATTAAGACACAGTCATCGCTCACAAAGAACTCATCTCTGCTCATCCCGGTACAGAACTGGGAAGTAAGCACTAGCCTTTTAAGTAATAAAGACACAAAAAAGAATAATGCTTCCTGTCTACCAAGCTTGTATTCTATTCTCCTGGGTTTCTGCTTTTGCCTGCAGTTGGGAGATAAATTAAAGCTAAAGCAGGACTCGGTGATCACCTGAGCCTCTCATGGAACCACTGAGGAAACAGATCTATAGTGGGAAAAGTGGCCAAAGGTCAGGATAGACCGCTAGGGTACACGCATACATATAGCTAATAAGTGATGGAACTTAGACCAGAATCAGGACTTAGAAAGCAGATTGAACTCACATATTAGAGGTCAAGAGCCCAAATCAGGTCTACACACAGACTGTTGTTGTTTTGTGTGTGTGTGTGTGTGTGTGTGTGTGTGTGGCTCATAAGTCATTTAATTATTTTAAAAAAGAAATATGAACATTATTACAAAACCATGTGTTTAATTAGCCACACCCCTTCCAACTCTTCCCTTCCCTGGGCACTTTGTTCATTGATGTTGCCTACACGGCCCTTTAATAAATTTGCATTTGTGGTTCTCATCATAGAATTTTTGACCTGGAAGGAACGTTGAGGATGGCGACCTCTGGCCAATCAGCCCTCAGTGCGGGAATCCCCTCAACAGCATCCCTGACAAGTGCGATGCACCTCTGCTCGACCACTTCAGCTGCAGAAGTTTACCACTGTCAGCAGAGTCCACCTAATCACTGGACAGCTCTGACCGGCAAGAAAGTTTCCCCTTTTATGGAATCAAAAGGTACTTGCTTGTGATGTCCCACTCGTAATTCCCAGCCCAGCCCTATAAAGGTTCATGGAAGAACTCTCACTGCTCTTCTGCAAATATTAACAGCTATCCCTGTTAAAGGAAATCATTTCTTCTTTGAGATAAAACACCATTGATTCTTCAACTTTTCTAGGACTGCCTCATTTTCCTACTCTTTGCTAACTTGGCTAGCCTCTGCAGCACCTCATTTCTGGAAGGCGAGGGAGATACCATTCATGATGATCATGGTCAACACTCATTTACTGCTTAAACCATTCAGCTCTTTATAATCAGGCTTCATTCCTACCTACTTCTCTAGCCTTTCCCCCACTTTCCCCATTTCCCTTATCCTTTCTTTCACCTTCCCCTGTGCCATAGTTACACATTGTTTTTACTCCAGCAACAAGAAACTCTTTAGAATTCCCTAAACAGCCACGCTGTGTTACATCACTATGTCATTTCATACTCCAGTCCCTCCACATGGAATGTCTCATTAATGCCTTCCCCTTGGGAACTCCTATTTATTCTTCAAAACCCAGATTTAATGTCACTGTCTGTTTGGGGCTTTGCTATGCCTCCAACCCTTCTCTTTTCCTCTTTTGCACTCCAGTCTAAGTTAATCAGTCCCTCCTGCATTCTGCCCCCTGACTCTACACATTTCGATTCTTGCACATCTCTCGTGGGATCATAATTATTTCTTTGCATTTCTATCTCCCTTTCTCATATTATAATCCCTTAAAGGGCCGTTGCCTTGCTCCTTTTAGTAAGCCCAGCACTGAACACTGGGGCTGGCACAAAATAGGTGTTCAATAAATACTTTTGAGTTGGATGTAACTCTGAGGTCACTGGATATTGCACAGATACAGTTTGTCTTTTTTTTTTTTTTTAGCGTTTATTTATTTTTGAGAAAGAGACAGAGCATGAGTGGGGGAGGGGCAGAGAGAGAGGGAAACACAGAATCTGAAGCAGACCCCAGGCTCTGAGCTGTCAGCACAGAGCCTGAAACAGAGCTCGAACCCGCCAACCAAGAGATCATGACCTGAGCTGAAGTTAGACACTTAATGGACTAAGCCACCCAGGTGCCCCACGGATATAACTTGTCTTAAGGACAGCTTGAGGTTTCTTCACTTTTCAACAAGAA
Organism: Cryptoprocta ferox; assembly: GCA_028646485.1. Taxonomy (NCBI): domain Eukaryota; kingdom Metazoa; phylum Chordata; class Mammalia; order Carnivora; family Eupleridae; genus Cryptoprocta; species Cryptoprocta ferox. The sequence goes on from CM053562.1 coordinate 32,185,480, forward strand.
TTTAGTTGCTTGAGTTCAGAAACTAGGCTTTATTGTTCTTGTTCTTCTAGTACCAAGCACAACTCCTACCAGTTGCTCAGAGGATTGTTAAATGAATTAAGATGATTCAGAGCTACATGTGCTATGAGCATTCACTGAAACACAGGCTTTTGGGGGGACGGCTTTATTGTAGAGAAGGAAAAACATGTTATACACATAAAGATCAAATTTTTATTCATACATATATGCACACAGATAGCTGTATACAGTACCACTGCGTATATATATAAATAAAACAGTGTTGCCTTTGCACACCCAGGCATATATGCATCTTCTGAATTGCAAAGCGTGCTTCAGGTTATTTGAAGTTCTGTACAATATGTCTAGCCTCCCAGGCAAAGTTTCTTGTTAATTTCCTCAGCTCCATGAATGTATGATTTATTTAACAAAACTTTCATGCAGCAAATTAAACAACATTTGTTCTACCTAGAGGGATAGCTCCCCAACATCACTGAATTGACAGGCCCAGTTATGAAGGTTGACGTAAGAACAGTGGTCCAACTCAGAATCCCAAGTACAACAGAGTCTATTGGCCTATTCCCACTAGATACACTCCAGCGTCTAATTAGCCCAGGGGGGAATAAGGAAAAAAAATAACAACAAAAACAAAACTGTGCTTTTAACAATGCTTGTGGTTGTTGATTCTTTTTCCATTTTCTTTTTTCTCCTTTGTCTTCAAAGGGGCAGCTGGACTTCTATCCCTTCACAAGGATGCACTCATAAGCAAATACAATTAAATGGGGTGCTTTCCTCTTTCCTTTCTTCTTCTCTTTGCCTCTCTTTCTTTCTTTTAAAAAGATAACCTATATCTTAGTTGTTTAATCAGAGAATATCAAACAGTTAGCCATCCGTTTCAAAATTTTTTACCTGGGAAAAGACCTTGAGCCATTTCAGTCTGAACCTCTGGGAACCTATCCAAGAGAGATGAGAAACATGCCATACCTGATCTTTGCTCTGCTCCTTTGCAGTCCCAACCCAAATTAAAGAAATCATAAAATAAACTTCAAAGTAAGGAATCTATACATTATTAAATATCAACAATTAATGTTTTTATCCGGCTTGCAAATCCATATCATCCTAAAGCAGGGCCCATTTCTGACCAACAAAAGGCAGATATGTTTGATAAATTCTGATAATACTTTAGCTTTTATTTTTATTTTTCCCCAGGGTTCAGCATTTTAGGAGCTGTTTTGTGTTGGGAGGTTCACTCCTGGCACGTATCACATTTTGCTTCATAACTGGGCATACTTAAAAAAAAAACTACAGGCATTCATTTATATGATCAACATATATCGAACACTTTACTTTGAGAATATAAACATGAAGGGTAGCGTTCCAGTCGTGTTCCAGCTAACTATTGCTTCATGATGGGCAACTCCCAAGCTTTATGCTTATTTGTTTGCTCACAGATTCAACAGGGCAGGAATTCAGAGATCATGGGGGGATAGTGAGACTCTATTCCACAATGTCTGTGGCCTCTGATGACAAAATTCAAGGCTGGGAGTAACCAGATGGCTGAAGGCAGACATAATCTGAAGGTGTATCTGGCAGGAAGTTCTTTCAGTGGCCTGAGACAGCTGGGGCTATTGGCTCCTTCACTACGAGGCCGTCTTGGGGCAGCTGGACTTCTAATAAGACTCCAAAGGAGAGTGTCCTCATTAGAAGCGGAAGTTGTGTTGCCTTTTCTGACCTTTTCTTAAAAGTTAGGTTACATCACTTGCCATGCATTCTGTTGGTTACAAGCAACTCACAGCCGAAGTAGATTCTGGGGACGTGAGCGCAGATCCCATTTCTGAAGGAAAGGTATGTCAAGGTCACATTGTACAAAAATATATATGTATGATGGGAGATATTTTTGTGGCCATCTCAGAAAATACAGCCTGCCACGGGTAGCTTATAGTTCAATAGGGAAGATAGACATGTAAATAAGTCAACAAAGAAAAGGGATTAGCGCTGGAGTAGAAGAAATGTGTAAGGTGCAGTAAAACACCTGATCAATCATATTCTGGAGAAAACGAGGTCAGGAAACATTTCAAAAGGAGGCAAGTATTAAGGTGTGGATAGGTTGGGCGTAGAGTGGTACACATTTTGGTGGAAGCTGATGGAATTTGGGGTTTTGACATAACTTACATAAAATACTCCTTGACTGGAAACACATATATTTAAAACACACCTTAGGTTAAAAAATGAACAAAAGATAATGTATACTCCACTGCCTTTCAAAACCCCTTTGCTAGTTGGAGAACGAGCTTGTGATGGGCGAGGACACCTGGGCCTGGAGCAAACAGAGGGCAAGGTGAGAAATTACAGATTGTTAGGTCATGCGCTCATGATAACTTTTGCCCTTCTAGAACCTCCCAAAACTGTGAGGGGCAGCAGAAGAATGCCCGCCAGCCAGGACTCACGCTATTCTACCTTTATCCCCACTTTGCAGCTGTCACCCCAGGGCTCACTGGATCCTCGTTACCATAAGCTTGGTGTGTTGCCTGCTCTCCCCATGTCTTAGGGCTTGATGAAACTTCGGGTTCGTGGAGGCTCCAGGGGTTGGACCACAAGGAATGCAACCATCTTATGACTTTCTTTAAAGGTAAGGTTAACCCTTGAAGCTTTAGGTTAGCACAAAAGCAGTAAGAGAGACACCAATGTTCCTAGACAGGTGAGAGGAGGAGCATGGGTAAGAAGGTTCCCCAAAGCAAATGAAAACATTTCCTCATGTTTTATTTGCTTTGTGTTATTAAAGGAGCATCGCTGTGCCAGCTGTGCTGAGCTAGAGCTTCTAATTCAGTGGAAATGCGACTCTCACAGAGTGTGTGCTTGAACGTCCCCAGCACCGTCAACCCCTTTCTGTCTCTCGCTAATCTTTCCCTTTGTAGCAGAGAGATGCACAGGGCGGCAGCGCAATCTGACAGTGGGAAACCACTCTGGCAATTTCTGAGGGATGTCTGAAGAAATGAATTGAGGGGCTTGCCTGGAGCGAAGACACAAGACAGACTACAGCCACTGCTGGGTTTGCCATGTGCTGGGCATAGCTTATCTATGCGTATTCTTTTCTGTCTTAACGCATAAAGAAAAACATGCCCAGCCACATACTCCCCAGCTCATCATTCCATATCAACCCAGGAGCAACCCAGATTTTCAATTTCCCCATTTGTGAGTGCTTGTAGGAGTTGGCAGAGGCTGCTGTGTGGGGAGAAAAGGAACAGGGATACAGACTGGCCGATGAGAGAGAGAGGGCACCGGGAGGGAGGCAGAGCAATGGACCTGGGGCTCCACCCTCCCGTACTTGATGTTGGGGAGCTCAGGCTAAAGTTATTCTTTCTGCACCCAGGCATGTTCTCTTTTACTTCTGAGCATGTGTCTCTGTTATTTGCTTCTAGTTGGGACACTCCTTTCAGACCCCCCATCACACCCTCCATACTCCCATCTTTTTAAAGTCCGAATTGTCCATCAGGTTTCAGTTTGATGTTACTTCTTACCTGATGCCTTCTTTTCCTTTCAGGTATTTGGTTTGTCCCCTCTCTTCGCTTTCCTTCCTTAGTGCCTGAACTTATTTCCAATAAAGCCTTCGCATGTGGTATTATAATTTCCTTTTTTTTTTTTTGTTTCTTGTTTGATTCCCCACCTAGACTGAAAGATACTTGAGAGCAGAAAACCTATTTTCTCTGCAGTTCTATTTCTATGTATCTAGTACAATGCCTACCACCTTGTAGGAGCTCAGACAAAATTATAGATTAGTAAGGAAAAGAGAGGGAAGACAGAAGTTACAGGGAAATACGTGGTCAGAATTAAGGTCCACATAGATGGATAAAAAGTTGAAAATGGAATGAGGTTTTATACCAACCAGATTTGAAAAAAAAAAAAGAGTCAGTAATGGTGAGATAGTGGTGAATTTTTACATACATTCAAATGGCAGCAATATTACATTAGTAGGATATTTTTAGAAGGTATTTAATACCTCAGGTGAATAAAAAACTCCGAAATACATATACCAAATTCACTCTGTAATCCTACCTGTGGGAATATAACTTAAGTAAATAATCTTAAAAATGAAAATATCATTTACATGAAGATAATACATTGTAGCATTATTTATAATAATGAGAAATTGGAAACAATTTGAACAGTATACGAATGGTTAAATAATGACTGTATCGTGCAATATAAAACTATATTATACAGGGATTAAAATGATAGACGTGAGGATTATTTGTCAGCATACAAAATATTTATTATGTAATCTTATGTTAAACAATGAAATTGTACCTGTACCTTGCTTTAAATTATATAAAATTATGTTTTTGAATGGGCGAGTTCTGATAGAAATAAATGAAAATAGCTATATTTACTGAAGTGGTTGGATTTGGGGTGTTTTTTAGCCTATTGTGCGTAAAGGTTCTTTAGTGCCAGAATGCCACGTGAATGACTAAAATATTTTTTTCAAAGAAAGATCTTGAGGAAGTTATTGAGAGTTGAATTGGAAGTCTGATAGATTCTTTCTTCAAAACATCTACCTGGGATTTGTTTCGGAAAACCTTGGCTAATGGATGGAAATTCTCATTTTTTCTCTTTTCAGCTTGGAAACTTTAATATTAAATCAGAAAGATCGAGTATCAGGATGTTTGGGTGATTTTGCTTCGATCTTAACCTTCCAGTTAGGTCAACGACTGGTTAGCTGTTCTTCCCCCCATCATCAAACAACGGTTCAAATACAAGATTTTTAAAGGAAATTATTTCATGACCAGCCATGATTTGGATCAGCTAACGGACCACATTGCATTTCTTTCTTGTACACAAGGGTATTTTTGAGTGCAGACTTGCACCTTTTCTAAACCCCCATCAAGAAAAGAAAGCATCAGATACACTTATTTACACCTGTTGGATAAAGGGCAATCTGATTGGGAGGCTGGGAGGTGATTTGGGATAGTAGAAAGATGGTGTCTTGGGAGCAGACAAATTTCAGCTTATTTAGGAATAAGAGTGTTGGCAAGCTAGGCAATCATTCTGGGTCTTGATCTCCTCAACTAAAAATTTGGAAGCCAATACCTATCTTCAATGGTTCTCATAAAGATTCAGTGAAGTAAGATGTGCTCTCAGCCCAATACCTGCCACACGGGACTCTCTTCTTCTCTTCAACAAACATTTATTAAACCCTTATCATAGTCCAGGCTAACTGGGAAATGGAAACCATTGATGGTGCACAAACCAGGCCCAGAGCACCTTGCACAGAGGGCTTTGTATTCACAATGAATTTGGAAGCTCTGTCCATGGCTAACGAAGCTAAAGGCAAGTGAACACAGTGCTGGCCTCTCTGAGGACCATTGTGTAGCAGTGGGTGATGGCCATATGACATATCAGGGAATAGAGATTGGGAGGTTCTATCACTTATTCCAGTGAACAATTCTGACCCTGAAAATGAGGAGACAACAGCAATTCCAGTGTAATTAGCAAATGTGTAATTAGCAAAACACAGACGATTAAATCCATGCTTCATTGACCTAGCTTTGTCCCCGTTCTGGGACTCTTTTTAGCAGTGACCCTAGTTCTGGTCAGAAGTATTTCATCCACACAGAAATGGACCAAAAGCACACTTTTCTCTCCACATCTCTTACTGCTGTGTAGATAATAAACGTATTTTTGTTGATTACCAAGCAGTCTCGTAAAAGAAGGTTATAAAAGGTCAAGGGACTCTGGTTGTGATATTTCTCTCTCACATATTTCCTGTGTGATTTGGGGCAAGTAGCTGAAGTTTTCTGAGTCTCTGGATCTTTATGCCTTTAAACCATTTTAATAATTTTACCAGATTCTTATTCATAAATAATTCCACCAGGAAGAAACGAGGGAAAAAATGCCCCAGGGAGCCGGTGAGTGTGGAGGAAGAAGGGTCGTACAGAATCTGTAATCTAACACTGTGGGGACCACTGTGGTCTGCACCTGATTCCATACACAATCCTAGATTCCATCCATCCATACTAGACACATTTGTACTGCAAGGAAAACTGGTGTTTGACCACTTCAAACTCAACACTATCTATCATCTTCCACGTCTTCTCCCATGGGGGGAAAAAAATCAGTCCCTTCTCCAACTTCCTGTCTCTGAAGGGCCCTTAAATTCCTGGAGCCATTTTCTTTCTTTCCTTTTTTTCCCCCCACAAAATAGTAAAATGCATTTATTTGAGGTCCTAAAATAGTTCTATTCTGGTCCATTTGCTTCTTTTGAAAAACTTTTTTAAAATTTCAAAATTTTAATTTTTTTAATTTTTAATTTAAATCCATATTAGTTAACATAAAGTGTAATAATGATTTCAGGAATAGAATTTAGTGATTCATCACTTACATATAACACCCAGTGCTCATCCCAACAAGTGTCCTCCTTAATGTCCCTCTCTCCTATAGCTCTTCTTCCCACCCAACACTCCTCCAGCAACCCTGTTTGTTCTCTGTATTTAAGAATCTCTTATGGTTTGTCTCCTTCTCTGTTTTTATATTATTTCACCTTCCCTTCCCTTACATTCGTTTTGTATCTGAAATTCCTGGAGCCATTTTCTACTCGTTGTTCTTGACAGTCACCCTCCTACATACTTGGCATTATTTTTTGAAACGTGTATGTGGCCCTTTTTCCACCGCTACCGTGTCCACCCCTACACAAGGTCTCCTGAGCCTCCCCAGGATTCTGGTGATTCCTACATTCTGCATGTTCCTCTCTCCAGTCCGCAGTAGCCAGATCTTCATTAATGTCTATTCTCTCCTGGTTCTCTTCTGATATGAAAACTCCTTGTTTCCTCCGGCATCAAGTCTAATTTCCTCTCCCTGCCCTTTAAGGATCTCTGCAACTCCTCCGCTTCAGTCGCTTCCCAATCTGACCACGTCTTTGCTGCCCTGCTCACCTCCGCATCACTTTTCCTCTTTCCAGAGTCATTTTTCTCCTGTCCCAGAGGATCCATGGGCCTCGCTCATTACAGACCACAGAACCACCTCCCACACCTGCGCCGCTTTCTTTGTCCTCTCTTTCTGGGCTTCTAGTTGCGGAGACTCAGCCTGTGTTCCTCTCATCTCTCAGGGACCGCGCCCTCCCTCAGGGACCCAGAGATTCGGACAGTGTTTACAGAGGCGTGCTCTCTGATCCATGACTTCCCCATCCTATCTGAGATTATTTCTTTGTTATGATTTCTGAAAGTGATGTGCGCAATCTTACTTCTTCGGTCAGGCTGATAGAGCTATAAAATCGACTCTCATGACAACTTGGAAAAATTAATCTTCCTTATTTCGTCTATAACACCTGCAGTTTCCTGTCAAGTCTCTAACTTGCAAAATAGGGAGGAAAGCTAACTGTTCAGTCCATCTGAATGGAGAGAGGCCGAGGAAATCCAAGCCTCAGGTCTTACAGCTCCTGGACCACACTTTCCATCCTGATGGAATGGCTACGGTCCTGATCCTAATGGGAGCAGTTTAAGGGAGAGCAGGGAATGGGGCAGATGTCCCCGATGTCCTCTCTCCCCACATTACCCTCTTGATCTGACGTGTTTGTTCATTCCAAGCCTAAATTTAGGCGGCAGAACTGATTCCTCCTTTCTTGCCCTTCCCTATGTCCTCCCACATTCAGAGGCATGATGGGGTTGATTTTGTTTCCTTCTTTGGACATTTATAAGTTTTTATGAATGTTCAGCATCCTTGAACAGGATATTTTTCTTTACGTTTCCCACCTTCCATCTGCAAAGTCGAAGTCAGAACTTGGCTTTCCAGTATCCCCTGCATCTAGGGCAGCCCTTGATGTAGACCCATGGTCAGAGATCCATGGAAGTCCTGGATTCAGAAGAAAACGTGTGGAGGAGGAGGCGCTCTTTGCCACATGTTTCTGGGTCAGTGTGGTGGCACACAGCAGATGGACACAGCTCGATGGTCCTGGGTGTACAAGCCCGGCGTGTCTGCTTTGCAGCAGTGGGATCACTCGCATGCTGATTCTGGTGGTATATTTTTCCTGAAGATGCTGCTTCTGACCCTGGTTCTCTGGCTTTTCTGGAAATTCCATGAACTATCTAATATCCTTTAATGACTCTGCTTTAAAGAGCCAGAGTGTATAGACTGTAAAAACTAATATACCACTCTTCTGTCCTCACACACACGGACCTTCTTGCTTGGGTCACTCTTAGGTACAGTTTCCATGGTCCATTTTGAGCTTTGACACAGGCTTACCATCAGCTTACAAATACCTGGGTTTCTGGCTTTTTCTTCCTCATGGAGTCAGGTTCTCAAACTCTCCTGCCATTATCTCAGAACAGTTTTGGAGGTGAAAGTTTACCAGGGAAAGACACTTTGAGAATAATGTTAAAGTACATCACTTTAATATTTATAAAAATATGAACCTATTAATTAATGCTTTCTTGGAAGATCATGCTTATCTTTTCCTCCACAAAGGTCTTATTTCTCTGGAAATTGTCTGAAAAATTCATTGGGACAGTAAGTTATGTCCTCAAGCCTCCGGGGCCATTTGGGTCTGAGGAATGCTGGGCTGGGAGAAAGCCCTTCCTTTTTGGGAGCATTTCTTCATATCTACATTTGCACCTTGTTCTTCCTCATCCCTTGCTGGGAAATTTGAGTCATGCCCCTGTTGATGTTTTCCAAACCACCTGTCCTTCACATCCCTTTCCAGTTTTTCTTGGTGACAAGAAACTTTACCACCAACTTCCTTCTGCTCTTCCCTTGTTGAGCATTTATAGTCAGTGTCACACAGTTTAGCACTTAATCTTTGCAATATGGACCATACCCTGGCAAAAATAAACCTTTAAAGAAAATACTTTAAGAAGTGCAGTATCTCTGGGGGCACCTGGGTGGTTCAGTCGGTTAAGGGTCCAACTTCGGCTCAGGTCATGATCTAGCAGTTAGTGAGTTTGAGCCCCCCATCGGGCTCTGTGCTGACAGCTCAGAGCCTGGAGCCTGCTTTCAGATTCTGTATCTCTTTCTCTCTGTGCCGCTCAGCCCACTATTCTGTCTCTGTCTCTGTCTCTGTCTATCTCAGAAATAAATAAAGTATTTAAAAATTAGAAAAAAAAAGAAGTGCAGTATCTCTGCTTTTGCCCAACCTAGAATTCAGAATGTTGATTATTATAGATTGCGTTAATCCAGCCAAGTGTCATACATTATAGTAAAAGTAACATGAGGGAATTTGGTTCTTTGTCTCAGAACTTCAGACTTGTGTGTCTCTACTCAGATGTGCAATCAGCATATTAAATACAATATGCCCCCAAATCAACTACTTTCTCCCCCCAAAACCTGCTCCTCATATGTTCCTCTCCATCTCAGTAAATGACAACTTCCCCCTTCTAGTAACTCTGACCAAAAGCTTTGGTCTCGTGCTTCCCTCCTTCCTCTCTTTCCCTCCCAGATATATCCAATCTCCGTGTCAATCTATATTGACAACCTTTAACCATCTAGAATGCAAGCACTTCTCATCAGCTTTGCAGCTACCACCACCTCTCTCCAAAATTATTGTAATAGTCCCCGAGTCCTGCCCTTGCTCTCTGCACCCAACCACAGCACATTCTCTGCACAGTCCTCAGAATGAAACTTTCAGAATGTATGCCAGATCCTGGCACTCCTCTCTTCAAAAGCCTCCATTGGCTTCCCATAGCATGCAGAGCAAAAGGTAAAATTCTTTCAATGGCTTGGAAGACCTTATATGAGGAAGCTCATGGCTACCTTTCTGATTTCATCTCCCACTCTCTCCCTGCTTGATGTTCTAGTGAAGTGAACATCTCTGCTGTCCCTCAAATAAAGACAGCCTGCTGCCACCTCAGAGTGTTTGTCTTTGATGGTCCTTCTGCTTGAAATGTTTCTCTTGCAGATTTCCAAATAACCACTTCCCTAACCTCCACTAGGGTTTGCTCTAATGTCACCCTATGAGACCTTCTCACACGAAGCTATTTAATCTGATAACCATCTAGCTTTTACTGGCACTTCCTCTCCTAGGTTTCTCCATGGCATTTACCATTATCTGATGCACTTTGTCAATGTTGGGTGATTTATTTGCTGCCTGCTTCCTTCCATTCAAATGTAAGCTTCATGAGAGCAGAAGATACGAATATCTCCTGGGGAACAACAGGTAGTCAATTAATTGTTCTTAAATAAATGAATAAATACATTCCGGACCAAGTATCAACTTAGAATGGCTGAACTTGTACTCTACTATACTCTAGCATGAAATCATATAGAGATTTCTACATAGTGAACCTAGACATTAATTGAAAAAAACCTATAAAATCTATAAGTGTGTAAATTTAATAACTCTTAGTCCCTTCTCACAAAGCAAATTAACTTGAGAACCTTTCACTGTTGTAGCCAAGAGAAGAGTCTCAAATTTGGACAGATTGGATGCTCCTCTTTTTCTGTCTTGGATATGTGTGTTCATTTTATTTTTTTCAATCTTTCTCTGTGTTCCAGTGAGAATTAGTCCTGGCACATCTGGGATTGTAATGGCTGGTGTCTTCCTTTGAGAGCCCTTATTACAAAGTCCTGTCTGTGTTGGCTTCCATAGTTGGCTTCTGTAAGTTTTTATGGAAGTTTATACTTCCCCAGTAAGCTGTGCATAGTGCTTGCTGCCTGCTCTATGTAGTCTCCTAGGAATGTGCTCACTCTCTCCATTCTCTCTCTCTCTTTCTCCCTCATCTGTTTATATTTTATCGGCACATGATGGTCTCTTGTCATACCTTTAGTATTTTCCATACCTTCTCTGGCACTCTAGAAGGAAGATGAGGGTTTTAGTTTGTTCTCTTTGGTTAGAAGAGTCATTTGTTAAATTCCAACCTGAAAAAAAGATTCTCTTGTGAAGCACCATCAAACATCTTCCTGTCTGTTGAAATTGTAGACCATTGCTATGAGCTAAACTTCATCATAGTCCTATAGGCTAAAAGACACTGAATTTAGTTTGATGGTAGTCTTGGTACCTAACTAAATTATAGGTTCCTTAAGGAACTGGGAACAAATATCTGGGTTTTTTTTTTTTCTATAGAAAGTAGCAGAGCTCTGGGTACGTCATTAATTCTTAATAAATATTTTTTTGATTTATTTATTCATTTGGACAGATCTTTATTTATTCAACAAATATTTGTGGGCCCATCATGTGACAGACACTCTTAAATGCACCGGAAAAACACATTGAAAAAATAAACTTGAATCCCTGTTCTCATGAAGTTTGTATTCCAGCAGAGGCTGGTGGACATTAAGAGAATAAATAAGAGAATATGTAATACAGCAAATGGTGATAAGTGCTAAGGAGAAAACTGGAGCTGTAGGAATAAGAAGGACTTGGAAAGGGGGAATTTCTATTTTAAATAGAGTACTGAACAATATTGCTGGTGCCAAATGATGAGAGGTCTAAAGAGCTGGCAGTACAACCAATGAGGATATCTGGGGAAGAGCGTGTTCCAGGCAGATGAACTGATAAATGCCTAGATCCTTAAAAGAAATATGCTTCTTGAGTCTAAGGAATATCCAGGAAGCTATAATAGCCAGCAAGTGGAGTAAGCAAGATGGAAAGTATTAGGAAATAAGATCTATCAGTAGGACAATAGGATGCTTAAAATTCATGCTTAGAAGAGGGCACAGTCATTGGTAATGACACGGTCTAGGGAAAGACCATGAGACTGGGTGGCTGGGACAATGGAGGAGAATACATCCTGGAGCTGAGAGGCCAGGGTATTCAAAGGATCACCTTCAGGTGTATTGAAATAATGAATGATTGTGACAGGAGTTGTATTGCACAGAATATCAGTAAACCAGGAGTGAAAGTCATCAAGGAATGGGGAGGGTTCATCCATCTCGAGATCTATAGATAAATAGGGTAGAGGATGATATATTGTAGTGGTATGAGCATCAGAGCTAGAGAAGAGTTAGAGGGAGTTAGGTAAGTGGAAGGGTTAAAGGGCCAGAAGGGGCAATAAGAAGAATGCAGAGGATGGATAGCCTGCCCATAGGCAGTGTTAGCAGTGGCATGGGGCCCTAGAGTTTTCTAGAATTTTCTCAGTTAAGCCACTTGAGAGGGCTATAGGAAAGGCAGTATCTTCAGGCAAAAATGAATAAAAAGCAAAAAATTTCAAAAAAACCTTTGTGTACAGGGGCTTTTGCTGATAGAAGCATTTCAGAATATATTTAGTGCCTTAGAATCATTATTTCAATTTTGATGGTCATTGTACTGTAGATATGCTTAAGTGGCAGTTAATAAAGAACTCCAAATAGCCAAGTTTGCTGTTTTATTATTTTGACGGTTCCAGGCTCTTGTCACATAAAGAACAATGTAAACACCAGACTTTCTCTCTGTACATAACAATGGAATGGGCTTCGACTTTTCATTCAAGAAGCATGATCAGATTTTCCCCCAGAGCATCAAGGCACTAGGAACCACATATCCTTTCCTCTGGACTGGGGCCTCAAGCCAAGATGAAAAACAATCAACTTTCAATTTTCTGTGCTAGTTTGCTTTCTGCCCAGAATACACAGAAAAGGCATTTAAGCAAACTTTTGGGTTAAGTTTTCAAGGACATCTTTCCATTTCTGCCAACAAAGGATTTGGGAGCCAATTGCTCCTGGGCCCCAGGAGCTTGTTTTTATTATTTAAGTGTGGGTGTCTTCATAGCAAAACAACCTCAAAAATCCAACCCAAGCCCCTCAATCCACCACCATTTGCTAAATGAAGCAAAACACCATAATAGTCTTAATGATGTAGATTTATCTCTTAACTGTTGTTTTGAGATCACAACAAATCATTAAAATCATTAAGTCTTCTAGCTAAATTAGAGTTTGGATCTTCCAGAGTACATGGCCAATGTGTTTTGTTCCATAAATTTCCCCCCAACCCTCCCCCCATGCCCTCATCACTGTCCTTCTCAGACTGTTTCCATGCAGAAGGAGCTGGCTTAATATATTCAAAGTCACATTTCTACACAGCTTTTTACCTCCCTCTATGCTCATTTCTCCCTTGTACCCCAGAGCTACTTCCCTGAGAGATGTAGGCAGCAGACAGCCAAGCTAAGGGGTTTAGGTCATGCTGACTCTGGGGGCCAGCAAAACAAAGTGTGACAGAGGCAGGAGTGGAGTCTGGGCTCTGCCAGCACCCCTTTGCAAGCAGAAGCTTTCCCCCACTCACCTTCCACTCAATCTAGCAAAGATTTCACTTTGAGAAGGAAGATGGATAGAGTTGATATCCCCTCCATTTTTTCTTAGGTCTGTCACTTACTGTCTCCCCAGCCCATTCAATAGAGGTAAGGAAGCATGTCTTCTGTTTCTGGCCCAGACAGCATGGGAGGGCAGGAAAAACATGTACCATGTGGGTATTGAATAAATAGATGAGGCCTCTCAGACCTATACATGTTGGAGAAGTTCTTGCCTGTTCTTCTAGAAGATCCTTATGAAAATAGGATGTTAGAGTACTTGAAGAACTTGGGGACAACCATTTATTCACCCTTCCTTAAGATAGAAGAACAGAGAGTTGTGTACTATGCAACAAAGAGCTGGTTTAATGAATTCAGTGCTTGATGAGAATACTGAATTGAAAGGGGGTTAGGAAGACGGGTTAAACTAGCTGGCTGAGTGATTCAAGCTTACTTTACTCTAATTGCTAAACTAAGTTACTGTTAAATAGTGACACACAGCTCAGTGCGGCTCAGGCACCAGGAGATATCCAATTAATGTTGGCAGAATTAAAATTGTATGTAACGATCTCCTGTGGGGGCCTAGGGTTCTTGAGGTTAAACCCGCTTGGTAAAGAGGTTAATTTTTTATCTCGTTACCTATGCCTCCTCTATGGTTGAGGTCTCCAGGCCTGTTATAAAGCTGGCTGACCCACCTTTCTCATAATTCAGTAGTTTGAATTATGGTGCCAAAGTTATGCTTGAAATCTAATGTGTGATTTATTCTCAGTCATGACTGTTAAAGAATTGGTGAGTTACTTATGCTGGGGAAGTCTTCCCCTGACCAACTCTAAACTCCAAATTCCTGGTCCCCTTTGGGCTGATTTGACTCCTCCACCTGCACCCGGTAAGGAGAGTGAGTTAGAAGGGGTGTTAAAGAAAAGTGTCCCCCTGAAGCAATGAGAGTCTTAACTCACTTCCATGGTTGGAAGTTTTATTTGTTTCTTCTCCAATGGGTTTCTAGAAGAACTGAAGTGGGCATTAAAGCTCTCTTATGTTTTAATTATATTCTGTGGGTCCAAATGTATGTATGTAAAAGTCCATTTATCTCCAAATAGAAGAACCTGCTCGAAGCTCTATCTTTGGTACTAGAAAATTAGTCTTTTATCAAGCTAATTCAAGGGCCAAATGAAGGACTACAGAATATAAAATCAATGACCTTCTGTAGACAGGAAAAGGCAGGGGGAGGAGAGGCTGTGAGTTGGGCAAAGGAATACATGTCTGCTCTGAGCTGATGCTTATAGGAGAGAAAGCATAGGGTGAATGTAAAGGAAATAGATTTCCCATCAGGGGCGTTCTAAACTCGGCTGCAGAGAGATTGATGTCTGGGTCCAGCACATACATATGAGTTCCTTTCTCTGGGCAGCTTGGAGGCTCTTGCTTTACTCATCTCTGTGGGCAAGTGTCACAACAACATGGCCCTGCTACCTCACTCCAGACCCTAGGCTGTCTCGTTTGTGCTTTTCTCAGTCCTGTAGCTTGTGAGGAAGCGAACTGAGGGGCAGAACAGCCATATCCAGGCGTAGGAACCCATAGTGACTACTCTATGTGGCTGCCCCAAGCACGTCCCTGTCCCCGTCCCATGCATTTTCCTAGCGAGTCTGAGTTCTCTCTGTGGCCCTCACCCCTGGGTGGTGACTCTGTGAGTGGCAGCTGGTGGCTCTGTTTGCAACCCAGTGGTTACTCCCAGGACTCTCACATAAGCCCCCACACTGGTCTCAGGGGGTTGGATCCTCAAGGTGCAGCGGGTACCCTCCTCTTTGCTCCAGCAAGTCCCCCACCAACCCGGGATCAGTGCCTGCCTCACCTTCCCATGCAGACCCCAGAACTGAGAGAAAGGAAAACATCAGTGGGAGGGTAAAGGATGCAAGCACCACCGGTTCCCAAGATAATCCCTTGCCTCCTCCTCTCCCTAGTCTTGTGACGTGTTATGGTCTACATTTTACAGCCTAGAAAACTGAGGCAGAAAGAGACTAAGTGAGTTGTATAAGATCATAGAACATAGCTAGAAAGAGGCAAGGTTGACATTTAAACCCCCCAAGGTCGTCTGACCGTGTGACTTTGCACCGCAACCTGTGGCTGAGGGAGTCTGTTCAGATAAAGAGCAAATCAGCCAGTACCCCAGCTGACCTCAAAGGACAAGCTAGACAAACAGTCATGCCTTCCACGTCCCCCAAACACACACACTCACACATGCACACACACGCACTGTGTCCTGCTTGTATCCGTTTTCGTTTCGCCCTTCCTGAGGGAATCATACAGCGCCCCGCCCCCACCCTCCAGGCGCACATGGCCACATTCACTGCCCCCGGGGAACTCTTCTGTCCTGAGGCAGCGCAGGGCATCAAGCACTCTTGTACTCATTCGGACCCAGCCAAGCACTTACTCAGCGAGCAGCTATGACTGTGGTTATTACGTTTCCCCCCATCTTTTTGTTTGTCTGTTTTGTCCAACCGAAGCACGACAGGCCATGCGACCTGGCCCAGATTCGCAGCTGTGGATGCTTGTCACAGCTGGGCTCTCTCTCGTGGGGAGACCCTGTCTTGTATCGAGGTAACGTGTTTAGGCTTTAGCACGGTGCATGGCGAGTGGTGAGAGCTTCAAGGCTTCTCTCAGAGTTGTTCAGAATATCACTTTGTTATCTCTTTGCTGATAAAAAATGTATAATGGCTCTCTATCTCCTGTCCCAAGGTCATGCACAGGCCCCCATTCCAGCCCCTCACAAACCCAGGAACGATGTGACATCTTTATTTCTACCTCCTCATCTTCCCCCTTGAGACTTCTCTGCTGGAATCCCCCTCTGCCCCTCCTTCAAGACTAGAAATTCAAGGGGCGCTTGGGTGGCTCCGTCAGTTAAGCTTCTGACTCCTGCTCACATCATGATCTTGGGGTTTAGTGAGTTCGAGCCCTGCATCCGCCTCTGTGCTAACAGCTCAGAGCCTGGAGTCTGCTTCAGATTCTGTGTCTCCCCCTCTCTCTGCCCCTCCCATGCTCATGCTGTCTCTCAGTAATAAATAAATGTTAAAAAAATTTTTTTTAAATGACTAGAAATTCAAATGCCAACTTTCCCAGGAAACTCTCCCTCCTGGATTCAGCTCTCTGGGACTCTTCTTCTGAGCCGACCTCCGAGGAACTTCCTGTCTGAACAACTCTGGGCATGGAATCACATACCATCTTATTTCGTTATTAATATTTTCATGGGTAGCGTCTTAAACGTTGTAAACCCATCAAGTACCAAGATTATATAGTAAATGTTTTCTGTATTACCCAGAGTGCTAGCCTAGTGTTAGGAATATAAAAAGGATTTTAAAAATATTTGAATTAGGGGCACCTGTGGGGCTCAGTCAGTTGAGCATCCGACTCTCAATTTCAACTCAGGTGTGATCCTAGGGTCATGCTATCGAGCCCCCAGTTGGGTTCTCCACTGAGCATGGAGCCTGCTTATGATTCTCTCTCTCTCTATCTATCTCTCTCTCTCTCTCTCTCCCCCTGTCCCCCCGCCCCCCTCCCTTGCTCACGCTTACTGTCTCTAAAATATACATATATAGGGGCACCTGGGTGGCTCAGTCGGTTAAGTGTCCAACTCTCGGTTTCGGTTCAGTTGTGATCTCACAGTTTCATGAGTTCAAGCCCTGCATTGGGCTCTGTGCTGGCACCATGGAGCCTGCTTGCGGTTCTCTTTCTCTCTCTCTCTCTCTGCCCCTCCCCTACTCACGCAGTCTCTGTCTCTTTCAAAAAATAAATAAACTTAATTAAAAAAATAAAAATATACATATATATTTGAATTACACTGTATTAAAATTCTATTCTAGCAAGAGCGTACACAATATATTATTTATCAATCTTGAATGTATCAGCTTCTTGTAGAGAAAAAATTCTCATAACACCCAATGTTTACTTTATTTTTATTATGCCACTTAAGCATATAAACATAAAACTAAGTATAAACTCCTAATAAAAGCTTGAGGTTCTTAAATCACTATAAAACTCAACAAATTTATAAAATTAAATATAAATAACAGTATAAACACTGTAATCAAATTAACAGTGTGAGTTTATTGTTATCTACGGGGCTTGTCAAACTAAATCGCATCACAGTTATGGGATGGCTATGACTCAAGTTCTGAGTTTCTGAGCTTGGCATGATTCATTTCTTACACCACTCTCTTCCGTCACTTAGACGGCACAGCAAAGCCTTCATTCTCACAGTGTGGTGTCAGGTCACTGAGGCCTTATTTAGCAAAACGGCATCATCATTATCCAGGCTATTTTTTTTTTTAAACTGAGACAAAGACACAGTGTGCTGAAAGCCTTTGTCAGTATTTAGAGTGATGTGGCCATCTAAATATAATTTTTTGGGATTATCTTTGAAATTATAAATCCAAATTAAAATACACTATAAGAAAACTTTTAGACCATTAAGCACACGCGTATCTATAGATCCCTGGTTGAATAATGCAACACTGTCGACACTCTCGTGGGAGAAGAATTATTTAAAACAGAAAAAAAATGGAATTGTTCCCCTTCCCTTTCCATGGAAGACTGTCAAACAGAGTTGCATTATCTTATTTTTTGTTACAAGATTTATTCTTTTAAAATTATTACTAGAAGTTACTTTTTTCTCACACAAAACAACACATTTATAGGAATTTGAAAGATACCTATAATTTGAAAGATTCCTATACATAGGAAATTTGAAAGATACCTATAAGTTTTTCAAGAAAACAAAGTCCCCCAGAATCCCACCTTCCAGAGATAACCATTGATGGCTTGATATAATAGTAATATGTCTCTTACTGCTATTAATATCAACAACATCAGCAATGGATGCATACTGACTACCACATGACTGCAAACGTTTCAAAGCATGTTATTCATTTACTCTGCACAACCTTATGGTATGGGTATCATTAGCATCTCTATCCTACAGTTGATGAACAGAGGCCTGAAGAATTTAAGTAACTTTCAAACACATAACCAGTAAGTTGTCAGGAAGGATTCTAATTGAAGCAAAAGAGAATAATACATAAATAAAACAAATGAAATCAAATATAGGATCATTTATTTTTCTTATTTAAAAAAAATATTTATTTTGGGGGGGAGGAGGGGCAGGGGGGGCAGACAGAAGATCTGAAGCAGACTCTGTGCTGTTAGCAGAGAGCCCAATGCAGGGCTCAAACACAAACTGTGAGATCATGACCTGAGCTGAAGTCGACACTTAACCAACTGACTGAGCCACCCAAGTGCCCCACTTATTTTTCTTAAAAATATTTTAAACATCTTTTTGTTTCAGTACCAATATTGTTTCTGGGTATCAGATGGGTATATTCCATTTTAAAAATATATCATGTTAATCAACAATTCTCTGTTGACAGCCTTCTAGATAGTTTTCAATCTTTACTATCAGAAACAGTACTGGGATGAACATTTCTGGACCTAAATCTTTGAACCTATCCTTACTAGGAAATATTTTTTGAAATGTTTGTTTATTTATTTTGGGAGTGTGGCAGGAGGGTCAGAGAGAGCGGGAGAGAGAGAATCCTAAGCTGGCTCTATGCTCAGCATAGAGTCCAACACGGGGCTTGATCTCACAACTGCAAGATCATGACTTGAGCTGAAATCAAGAGTTGGACACAACCAACCGAGCTACCCAGGTTCCCCAGGAGACATTTTAACTTCCTCTTTCACTAAACAGTATAAGAAAAGGAAAATACAGAAATCTTGGCAAACGTAGTCTAACATTGTTGTACCTGTTAATTTTTCACTCAGTAGATAAGCACTTAGCTTCACATAATGCCTAATTGTATGTATTTGTTCAACATTCAACCAAAGTTTTAAGTTTTCCCTAATGCTAATAGGTAAGTTAGTATAAAACCCATTGGAAAATTCAGTTGAATAATTAGAAAAAATATAATTTTTTGACAGCACTGGGTTTGGATGTTGCCTTCATCACTATGGGCTTGGCAATCTTGGGCAAGTTGGCAAAGCTTTATTCACCTAAACATCCACTGTATTAAATGAAGAAAACATTATCTCTCACAGGACTGGCATTAAAGTAAAACATATAACATGTGTGAAGTCCTCACAACAGAGAAGACATGGAATAGATCCTTTTTTCATTTCCTCTTTCTTAAGATCTTAATTGCACTTTTTCCAGGAATGTTGGCATTTTTAAAGAAGATCCAGTGAGAGAGCAGTGCTTACCTCAAATGAAAACTCCCCTAGAGCACCTGGGTGGCTCAGTCAGTTGAGCGTCTGACTTTAGTTCAGGTCATGATCTCACTGTTAGTGGGTTCAAGCCCCGCATCAGGCTTTGTGTTGACAGCTCAGAGCCTGGAGCCTGCTTCAGATTCTGTGTCTCCCTCTCTTTCTGCCCTTCCCCTACTCATGCTCTGTCTCTCTTTGTCCCTCAAAAATAAATAAAGAAAGAAATAAACAAACAAATAAATAAATAAATGTTAAAAAATTAAAAAGAAAGAAAGAAAGAAAACTCCCCTGATGTGACATCTCATGGTTGTGGGGTCAAGAACTTCTGGAAACTTTGAAAACATTCCATGTTAAAGCACCCACATGTATGGAATCACTTCCCATTCTCCCATTTCCCATTCTCAAGGCAGAAAATACTCAGGGAAATACGGTGCTGAGAGTTGAAGCAAGGTAAGGAAAACCATCTTTTCCTAAGCTTACTTGGAGTTGTTTCAAGAATCTTTGGCATAAACAGGTGTATTTTGCTTCCTGCCTTTGTCCCCCTTTCGAAGCGTATCTTCTCCCCGGACAGAAAAATACGTATTTCCAGGGTATCTGTTCTAAATACATTTCTCTGTTTGTCTTTTTGAAGTTGGTGGAGTTGAGTCCCCAAAGGATGGAGGAAGAAGGGAACACTTTGTGCCAGTAGGAAGTGTGGGAGCTGGAGCAGTGGGGACCTGCTATTTCAAACACTTCACAGAGCACCCGAGTGTTTGGGGAAGCAGTGCTTGACAAGATATATCTGGCTTCTAATTAACTCTGCCAAACTCTTCCCCTCATGTCCTCTGACATGTTTTCAGACAGTGGCCAGTCATATGTTCTAGTGTGCACATTTTTATTCTTCCTGCATGAGGTGGAATGGATTATTCTTCATAAGATTCTTTGGCAATCTTAGGAAAATCTATCTTGCCAGATCTCCACCAGTTAGTTCTAATGATTAATAGATTTATCTGACCCTTTTTTTGGTCTTGAAGTCAAGACAATTACATTTTGAGATGTGACAGAAGTGCAAAGTATTTCCAAATCTAGGGACAGCCTGGGGATTCTTCATTCTAATAATTCATTAGGACAGAAACATAAAACATGTCCCTTAGGAAAGGTGAAATGTATTTCAGCTTAGATGCTGTAAAAAGGAAGTGATATATATTGATACCTACTATGTGCAAGGAGCTGAGCGTAAACTATTTGATGTCATCTGCCCACTGGTAGGTGAGGAGGGTGTTGATACTTTAATTTCCAACATAAAGAAAGTAGCTCAACAGGGTGGAAATTCACACAATGTGGTAGAACTCATTGGGGATCAAAACAGGGACTCAGCCTGCTCTTTTCTGCCCAAGGAGTACTCCCTTCCAGAATGGGATACACCAAAAGATCAACAGAGAATACCCCAAATGTTCAGTGTTAGATGTGAGTTCCAGCTTTCCATCTTTCAGTCCATAGCTGATGGGACTCTTGCCAGCCCCGAAAATGGGCACCTTCTTACCAGCCTCTTTCTCCTCCTGCTTGATAGCGGAGTTACACCCCCAGTTCACTAACAGCATAGAGGAGCTTTTCCCTTTCTCTTCTTCTCCCCTACCTCCACATGAGGGAAATATAGTCTCTCCTGGCTAGAAAAGATAGCTTTGTCACCATCTGGTCCAATTCCAGAGTCACCATATTGCAAGAATAAAAAGCTAGAGCTCCCAAGGATTCTCGTTGCTGTCGCGTGTGGCTCCTATCACTTCAGGCTCAGAGCACTCAAGAGAGAACATCACCACTCCACAAAGAATCTAGGCAGCCAGCCTAAGCTTACCGACATACAGAGCCTCTCTGTCAGGTCACCCCCACATGGAGTGGCTTCAGTTTGTCCTTCATGGGCTGACAGATCTATGAGATGAGTTTGCCATACTGTTCGGTTGCCAGTGGCAGAGTTAGAATTTCCCTCCCACGACCTAGAAAACTCCAAACCCTGGTCACATCTGCCAAGTTGGCAGATGTGGTTCTTCCTGGTCCAAGCTGGGCTTCGGTAATGGATGCGCAGCATCCACTTATCTTTTTTGGTTACCTTGAGCCAGGCATTGGCACAAAGTAAGATTGCCAGCAAATGGGACATTTTTGTGCCATTTGTGAAAATTAACTTCCCTAATTAACTTACTCATACAATGACACGCAGGATGAAGACATTAGGATGATTACCTAGAAAATTACTACCTTGGTAGAGTCCCCCATGCCTCCTTTGGCCTCTTTAATGTGCCAAGAACAAAATTGCTCTGATGACATTGTCAGATCTCCGAGAGCAAGTAACTGATGAAAAAAAGGATGGTGCCACATATTGGCTCCTTTAACCCTAATTTTAGCTCATGGATTCTGCTCAGTAGGGGGTGGCCAAGATACGGTTTTCTCCATCCAGAGGGAAGCACTGGTGAGGATCAGAATTACTTCTTGGTGCATATTCAAGCTCCTTCTCAAGCACCAGGCTACGCAGCAATAATGGCTAAATGAGTTCTGCATCAATTGGAACTGTGAGAAGGGTCTGGGGGGGGGGGCAGTAGGAGGCCTACATCTCCAAAACAAGAGGTTATAAAATTTCATTTTGTTTACCCAGTCTACAAATGCAGCTTTATTATTTTTTTATGAACCTGCATATCTCCAGGTAGAGCATCAGGATTATGAAATATTTCTAGCCCCAGGGAATTTTACTTCCTCTCTTTGAAATTCCCTGTATATATAAGTGTTGGTCATTCTTAACAAGATCAAAGATCTCTGGAAAATTTCCATCTTTTCCATGGTTTTGCTTCAGTCCACTGTATCATATACATAGGTGACTCTTGCAATAAAATGCACACCTCCAAATTTTCTTCTGTGTTCTTTATTGGGTCAGGCATGAAAAGGAGTCAAAAGGTGTAGAGTGAGGGGTTCAGTGTTATTGGAGGTAATGGTGTATGCTTTCTGCAAAAACTGGAGGTAAATTTGTATTCTGAGGGTTTAAATTAATGGTTTTTAACTCTGCTATGCATTAAATTCATCTAGTAGAGTTTTTCTTTCTTATTCCAATGCCTGAGCCCCATCTTAGACAAGTTAGATTAATATATCTGGGGGGGGGATGGCATCAAAATATCTCTAAAGTTTCCCGCTGATACTAATGTCAGCCTGGGTTGAGAGCCACTCATTCATTGCTTTCACAAATATATATATTCATCACCTATTATGTCCCAGGCATTATTCTAGTGGATGGGGCTATAACAGTGAACAAATCAGACAAAACTTCCTTCCTTCGGGCGGCTTACATGTTAGTGGATTTTGACTGGCTGCAAACAGGATAAATAAATAAATAACATTCATGGTATATAAATTGGTTCTAATGAGAAAAATAAAGAAGGGAGATATCACATATAAGGGGTGTATTCAAGGGCACCATAGGAAAGATGACATTGCCTAAAGATCTGAAGGAGGTGTGAGAAGAGTCTCTAGAGGTACAGGGAACAGCAAACGGGAACAGCAAATGCACAGGCCTTGAGGTGGGAGCATGCCTCTTCCAAGAAAAACACGGGGACTAAAGTAGAGTATAAATTAGTGATCTACGCTAACAAGATCCACACTCTTGGTATACGATAAACTATTTTGTGAACATGAACCAAAAGACTGTGTGAACATTTGTAGTTATAATTTTGAGACTACTTTGGACCAAATCAATGGAATCTAGCTGTAGTCTTAAGGAAGCAGGCAGGGGTGTGATGATTGTATGGTAAACGGAAATAGAGTATATTCCATTTTAGCCTGTTTGGGGTAAGGACATAGGAGTAGAAGACAGGTTCGTGTGGAGATCAAAATAAGGAGGGTGAAATAAACAAGCATGAGAGCAGCCTTCTGTGCCTGGGGGGTGGGGGATGGCCAGTGCTTCTTGAGAGATGGTGACAGTATGTGGTTAACATTCGAATCACATAACTGACAGTCATCATTGTTAGTCAGTGCTCTTCAAGCTAACTTAAAAAAAAATTGGCTTCCAGTATATCTATCTCATAGAGAATGTGTGTACTGATCAGCCAGGGTGAACATAGAGCCCCCCCAAATGCTATTTCTTGTGATAAATTAAGAAATTATGATTAGGATTCTAGATATTAGTCTAAGTGGACTTTGTATAAAGTAGTTCCCCTGAGTTGGATTAATCCAGCATTAAGTACCGAGAGGGTACATCCTGTGGATTTGGGACAGTGAGTTTTGGATAAGACAAATGTCCTTTGTGGGACCTCTAGAGGCTCCCAGACTGCTGACCTCTCTAGCTATTGACCTCACATTGCCCTGCGGCATTTACCTTTTCTACCCAACACTGTCAAACCCTTATTTTGTTGTTTGGCTGTTGTTTCTCCATAGCATATATCTTTTCAGAATAATACCTAATATCTAATATGTCTCTTACAGGTAGTATAAAACTCAGATGTGATAATATATATGAAAAAATTTAAATGTTAAAATGGTGTGTAAAATAAAGCGTTATTTTTATTAATAATGATAAAAGTAGGGGCGCCTGGGTGGCTCAGTTGGTCATGCATCCGACTTTGGCTCAGGTCATGATCTCACGGTTTGTGGGTTCGAGCCCCACATCAGGGTCTGTGCTGACAGCTCAGGGCCTGAAGCCTGCTTTGGATTCTGTGTGTGTCTGTCTCTCTCTGCCTGCCCCCTACCCAGTCACGCTCTGTCTCTCTCTCTCTCTCTGAAAAATAAATTAAAAAAAAAACATTAAAAAATTAAAAAAATGATAAAAGCAAATCCAGGTAAATGAAGAATCAGAAACCTGTTAAAGTCACATTGTATTTACTATATGTATAGACTGGAGTCAACGTCTCTTATAGATATATATATATATTTTAATTTGAGATCTAACTCTACAACTCTGTGTATAAATACATACAAAAAACCCCAGAATGTTAATACACCAAAATAAAAATAATGGCTGGATCTTGAATGTAGACATTTAATTATGATTTTCATTTTTACATAGATGTAATGTTATGATCATCTCATACAAAATAGACATTAATATCTGTATGTTCTAAATGCTCAATAGCACATATGAAGATGAATAATGAAAGTTACTTCTTTAATGCTTATTTATTTCTTTATTTTGAGTCAGAGAGAGAGAGAAAGAGAGAGAGAGAGAGAGAGAGAGAGCAAATGCTCAAGCATGAGTGGGAGAGGGGCAGAGAGAGAATGCCAAGCAGGCTCCACACTGTCAGCACAGAGTCTGATGCAGGGCTGGATCCCAGAAACTGTGAGATCATGACTTGAGTGGAAATCAAGAGTCAGACGCTTGCTTAATTGACTAAACCACCCAGGTGCCCCAATGAAAGTTTCTTTTTAAAGATCCTCACCCTAGTGTTTTATGTAGCTGCTATATAAATGGAAAGTTTGAGTTGACATGACTGGTAATGGGCTGGGTGTTTAGGGCCATGAATTGGGTTTTGAATGTCAGTCAAGAAAAGCAGCATCCCAGAGCTCTCTGCAGTCAGCTGCCTGCCTTTTTGAACACACTCTTGAAATAAGAAAACCATGGAACTGTCTCAGAGGTCGTGCTTCTGTAAGAATTCACTGGTTTCAAAGAGACGTGCTGTGTATTTTTTCCTTTTCTTTTGCAAATATCAATAATTCCTCCAGAAAAAAAGGAAAAGATTGCATTAAAGCAGAAATAGGCAAATGTGTCCCCAGACACATTTAAATTAAGCAGGTAGTAAAGACTTCTTAACTTGAGCCAGGGAATAACTGACAGAAGAACTTGGTTGGGTGAAAGAAAATTAGTCACTTCTCTTCCGGGAACTTCTCTTGCTGGGACATAGTCCAGCTGTGAAGACAGCCTCAGACAAAGAGAGAGAGAAGGAAAAGGTAATAGACTGGACCCTCCTGCATCTCCCTCAAAGAGCAGCTATGAGTCAGGTAACAGCCATTAGGGTTAACATCCACAAAGCAATAAACTTTGGGAAATTTTTCCAGGGGTTAAGATAGGGCTTTCTTTTCATTTCTTTATCCTTTATTAGAAGTCAGTTAACAAAATTAGAAGTCAGTTAACAAACCTTCTCCATTTCTTCTCAACCATACAATCAGCCATGTTATACTTGGGCTTTTTCTCTGTTTGCCATTGATATTAAGAAACACAACACACAGTCATCGTGCAGATGCCTAATGGGGACTTTTTACCAAAATGGTCCTAAGGCTTCCTGGTCTGCATCTATTCTCACCTCCAAGAGACATGTGCTTCATGAATAAATCACTGTATGTCATGAGCAGCATTTTATTCTCCTATCAAATATTTTACCCATTGGATCAGAAAGCATAACCCATGAAATTGACCCTACACATATTTTTGCTTGTCTTCTCCAAAGCTGGCAGGAGATGTGTCAGGGTCTGGGCTACTCCATATTCCTCCAGGCTATCCATTTGATGCCAAAAAACATGAGGATACAATTGGCATTTCTATAGCTTTCTCTTAGATCTTTCTTTAGCTTGAGATACACCCCAGGGCCAGAAAGAGTAGTTTGGAAACCTATTCCAATCTCAGTAAATAGAAGGAAAAAAGAATTTGCCCCGAGGCTCAGACTGGGACCAGAATTAGGGTCTAGAACACACACTAACCCTCTGAGTCCCCTTTGCTCCTCCAGTCTCTCAGTTTGGGTGTCCTACTCCAGCCCTCGGTTTTCTCTCTTAAATGCAATCACTAAGAGTCATTGCATACTAAGAAATCACTAGGAAGCCACAGGTAGTAACTGTTTTTGCAAATCAGAGTAAATTGGCCACAAGAGGGAAATGGGGGTAAGATGTAGGAGGAGGAGGAAGAAAGTCAAAGCATGATCGTTGTCATTGACCTTTTGGTAGGGTTTCTTTCATGTCTTCACCCAACTTTTCCTGAGCTATGCCGTTTGCAATATGCTCATTCACTAGGCAAAGATGGCAAGTTGCAAATGAGAAATATCCTTCATCAAACTTCTCTATCTCTCTTTTCATATTTCTTCCTGGGGGGAAAGAATAAATAACTCCCTTGTTCAAATCCCTTTCCTGCTAGTAGTTATTTCCTCAAAAGAGGATACAATAAAGAGAAATGAAAGAAATCCCTCTGGTAGTAACCCATATTCCTGATTTTGAGCATACTCAGAGCAGGCTATGGACCCCAGAGGGATCAAAGTGTTGCCGGATGTCTGGGATTAAGCACAAGGATTGGTTCGCAGAGGGTGGGTGATTCAAAAAATAATTTTGGACTCCAGACTTTCATTTACTTTCTTTAAGCAGCAGCTCATCAGAGTCACGTCACATCTGACATGAATAGAGGGGGCGGTGTCTTGTGAAGTAGAGCAGGTTGATGTTAAAACATGATCCTGACATTGAAGAATTGCCTTTTGGGGACTAGGATTTCCCCCATGAGTCTGTTGAGATTTATAAGCGTAAGCCATGGCCTTCTCTGATCCTAAGGCAACTTGGGTTGTAAAGCAATTGTGGAGGGCCTCTGGAGAAAGGCCAAACTGCCAGTCAAACACATAATGGGGTTGGATTACCATGCCAATCACAGATGCCAGTTTCATGGGCTCAGGTGAAATACTGTGTTTTGTTGTGGATTTTTTTCAGTCAAATTAGGGGTGGTGATTTGTGTCTTTTACCTCCTGGGTGGATTTATTGAAGCCAATTTTGAACATGACATGACTTTAGGACACTTTCAGTGCTTCTACATGTTGTTCCTATCTGGAATTCCCCCTTGCTCACATCTATTAAACAAACATCTATTGCCCAAACATCACCTCCTCTGTCTTGTCTTCCTTGGCTCTCTCAGGTTGAGTCCATTACTCCCTCCTCAAAGGCCCGCCTGTCTTTGGCTAAGTGGATTGTGAGCTGCTTCAGAGATGTAGGTTATGGTTCTTAAGTGCACAGGTCTAACACGATCCCTTGTTCATAGGCTCTCAAGAAAGTTAACTGTATCTCTATTCCTTTTAGGAATATTTCCAGGTTGCCGTCTGAAAAGGCGATCCTGCCAAGGAGATTTCATATAAAGTCCATTTTGCCTTGGCTCCAAGGCCACAACTGGAAAGGTCTTTCCTTCATGGAAGTTCAAGTTTAGAATTTTAACCTTGTACTTTACCCTTCAAACACTATTTTGGATGAAGGATTATTTCAAGCCATTCATTAAGGAGGATATATGGGGCTGACCCAGATGATCTCTCCTTGACCCTCCAAACCTTCTCCCAGCTCATGCAGGGAAACTGTGATATATATAAGGGGGTACATGAGTGTTAGGTAGCCCAAGGCCCAAGTTCCTTGCTCCAGCTCTACCACTGACTGAATGATTTGGATAATTGCTCCCTCTCTCGGACTTAGGTTCCTCATCTGTACACAAGCAGGTTGGGATCATCGATGTCCAGATACAACTTCTAACCCTGACAACAGTCTTAAAATGTTAGAAGTCTCCATGTCTGTGAAATGCCAAAGCTGGCAATCCAATTAATGGCTGTTTTCTTCATCTGTTTCGCAGATGGGTTCCCCGCCCCCCTGTTGTTTAAAAATTTTTCATCATTAAAATAATTGAGTGGGTTGTTGTTTTTATTCCTTTGACCTCTCTGCTTTCCACTGCTTTAATGAAACTCTGCACCTGCTATTTGGTGACGAGGCTTCTGGGGAGTTCTCTTATGTGCCGTTGCAATAGAGAGGTGGAGTGGAAAGGGCACTGAGTGGAAATCAGACATTCTGGGGTCTTGCCCCGCTCTGCCACTAACTAGCTCTGTGGCCTTGGGCTTCTCATGTCCCCTCTTGGGGTCTGCATTTCCTCACCTGTTAATTGAGGGGGCTGTGTGTGTGTGCGAGCTAGATGATCTTTATGGTTCTTCAACTCTTGCATCCTATGAATTCTTAAGCACTGACACCTCCCTAGAGAATAAAGGCCGGATGGAAACTTCATGTCACACTGCTCCAAATGCCAAACAATTAATTATGGAATTCCAGCAATCATCTCCCCCTCCCTGTTCCCTATCCCCTGCCCGCCTGCATTAATGGCATTTTTAGAAACTTCTGTTTAGAACAACACGTCAGTCTCAGACTAATTGGCATCTATCCATCAATGCCAAAGGCAGTCAAGGGGTCTTTACTTAGAATTCTCCTAATTCCCCTCTGGGGGGAGGGAGTGGCCTGTGCCTTCAGCCTCTGATGCTCCTCTAATATCCTCTAGTGTGCTGACTATATTCCCTTTGGTGTCTGTCTCTTTAGGATGTGTGCTCATTTGAGAAATCCCATTAAACAGAAGAGCTGTCTCTATCATTCAATATTCATGGAATTTACCAGACCACTTTGTAACCATTTGCTAACAAAGTTTGAAGTTCAAGAAGGAAAACAAGGAAGGGACCCTTTCCGGTTAGTTCCAGTATCACGTAGAGTTTAAAACCACGGACTCTGGAGGTCACTTGCCTTGGTTTGAATCTTTATTTGCCACTGAATCAGCCACATGGCAGAAGGAATTTTACTCGGTGTGTCTGTTTTCCTTATCTGTAAAATGGGACTAGTGAATAAAAGTACCAGCCTGACAAAATTCATGAAATAATACATGTTAATTAATATAGCGTTTAACACAGGCTAGATTTTAATATTAAAATTATGATGTTTAACATTCTTTTTGGCTAATTGACATCTGCATGGTGCCCCTTCTACTGGTGAAGCCAGTTCTTTTTCAGTAGTTTGGCAGCAACTCATTTCTACCCATCCCCTGAGTCCTTGTCTCCCTGGGCTCCTTTAGCATGACTCCTGTGAGTTCTCACTATTCTCTGATGATTATCTAGCAAAGCGCTTTTCCATTGGGAGAACCCTCCTACCAACCCCCACCCCCACCCCCCGGGATGCTCTAACTCCTTGTTCAGTTGACCTGAACAACTGTGCAGCTGACAGTGAGCCTTTGCAAGAGAAGCCACTTAAATGCAGAAGGGGTTTTAATTATCACTTCTGATGTGCACTCCATAAGCATGAAGTTCACCATGCACACACACATTTAAAGCATCTTCTTCTGCTCAGAGAGGGGAAAAACATCCCCCACTTATAGAACGGGCTGAGTAGAGGTCCAGTTTCGGTTAATCTTTCAGTCACCAATTCCATTTTCTTTTCTCCCTATTTCATTTCCTTTAATACCAACGGCTGGGACTGTGCAGTGTGCCGCAAAAGGAATTAAGACTTTCTCATGGTGTGGGGGGGGAGAGTAGAAGCAATTCATTTAATGTGTTTTATTGATTTTACGGCACATTTACTCCATGGGTTCAAGATACCACGTGCCTGTTCTCTTGAAGGCAAGTCCAAATCACTTATGGCATCTTTACGGAAGTTCAAAATTAAATGGAAATATGACTATGAAGCCATCAGCTAAAAAGCATTGGCTCCTCATGGGGAATTTTGCTTTTTTTTTCTCTCTGTCTCTCATTTGTATCATCTTTCATAGCGGTGTCCTTGAGGAAGTCTCCGGGCCTCTTCTACAGCTCTCCAAAGGACGACTTTGGTAAGAGGCAGTAAAAATATTCAAACCATAGAACTAAATTGGATGAGATACCTGATTTGGGAAATGCATCATCATGAGTAAGCAAGCAACAATTTATAAAACCAAACTAGACCATATATAAGAGTTCCTTGTATTTGTAAAAAATCAAAGCATGTATCTAACAACCCTCAAATCATGTGAACACTGTCTGGTTCCCATTCATGTACACAAAATGAGTGTTGTGGTGGTGACTTCTCTGAAGACCAGCCTAAACAGTTCTGGTGGTTATCTGTGAATGGTACGTAGGCTGGATATCTAGAGAAAATGCTGATTGTAATCAAGGTCAGGAGCCAGGGTAGTGTCTAGAAGTTTGGTCCTAAGAATGACATGTGTGGTGCCAGAAATCAGGAATATGAGAAATGGTGCTGAATGTAGTTTCAGGAAAGGGTTTGAATAAGTGGCTCAGGTCCAAGATCATGCACTGCAATAGGGGGACCAAGGTCTACTTTTGAATGATCCACTTATGTGGTCTGGGAGCAAACCTGGCGTGAACGCTGCTCTCTCTCATTTCAGGCAAGAATTCTCATGTGTGTGACTACAGGTACTTTTAAGAACTAATTTGTTACGGGTCAGGAATATGTGGGGAACAACTAGAGCAAAGGCAGAAAGGATAGACAACAGAGGTCCTGGGATTCTAACCCTTGGAAACAAATTCTCTCCTTTTTCCTGCTTCCAACTCTTTGCTGAAAGACCAAGAACTGGACCCATGCTGCTGAGTAATTAAGACTTTCTTATAGAAGGAAGAAAACCCACAGCAATTCATTTAGTGCATTTTACTGACTATACAGCTCATATACTTCCTGGGTTCAAGACAGCACACATCCACCCTCCTGAAAGCAAGTTCAAATCATCCTTGGCATGTTTATAGTATCTTTCTTGCCCATAGCAGAGACTAAAGGAAAGGACAGGGAGTGTGTGTGTGTGTGTGTGTGTGTGTGTAAGGTGGGGAGGGAGAGGAAGAAAGAGAGAGAGAAAGAAGGGAGGAACCTAGGAGACAAAAACTTAAAAACTGAAAGGAATTAGTATTTTAAGGCAAAGGCAAGATTCAGAGAAGGACAGACTGCCAATGGGATACAATCTTTAGGAAAGAGGTTCTGGAGATTTCAGGGTCTAGAATAAGGAAGAAAAATCCTTTGGATGATTTTTTTAAGTTTATTTATTTATTCTGAGAGAGAGAGAGAGAGAGAGAGAGAGAGAGAGAGAGAGAGAATCCCAAGCAGGCTCTGCACTGTCAGCACAAAGCTGGATGTAGGGCTTGAACTCTTGAACCATGGGATCATGACCTGAACCAAAAGCAAGAGTCAGATGCTGGACCAACTGAGCCACCCAGGTGCCCCACTTTGGATGATTTTAGATATCTTATTGTCTAATATGAAAGAAGCAACCCATGGACAGTCTTATTTTCAGAAAAAAAAATGGGTGGCATAAGAAAGCCTTGAGAAAAGGGGGTGGCTGACTTACGGTGACTAACAACACTAAGAAAACAGACTTTCCAAGCTGAAGGGCAACCAGGCTGGGAAGAAGCTAAATGTTTTACATCAAGCATGCACTTGAAGCCTGCTGAACTTAGCTTAGCTTGGGCTCCAGACTCTTCAGGCTGCAGAGGAGAAACTACTTTTCCTACAAAAGAAGGAAAGGAAGGGGGATTTTGCAGATTAGTCCCTTTAACAAGGCCACTGGGTCGGGGCGGGGGTGGGGGCGCTGAAGCAGATGAAAAGACGACAAGCTCCTTTGGGTGTTAGCAGGCTTGGTGTGCAGGGAAGGTGAGGGTTATCTTTTTCAAGGGGCTCCCTGCACTTGGAAGCCTGAGTCTCCCTCAGTGGCAGAAGATGTTTTCACTGGCCGGTGCAGAGAGCTTCAATTTCTCGTCTCCATACTTCAGCTGTCGGTAATTTACAGGGGCAATGACTTAGATCCTGCCCGCTCAGAAGTCTCTGGGTACCTTAAACCAATTACAACTCTTCACTCCTGTTACAGATTTAAAAATGTATCTGGGATAATGTCAAACAGCATCGAGAAAAGACTTTGGGCCTCAAATAAAGCAGCAGTGACCTCCTTACCCTCAATTTTCCCTGGATGTCAGGACACCCCTCCACAGGGTGAGGGAGTATATAAATTTAATCTGGTTGTTCATACTAGGGTGAATGGAGGGACCAATCAGTTGTCACTCTGGGCAGTGACAAGCTCACAGCCTGTCAGTAATGGGCAATGAAGCACGAGCTGCCATTAGATACATCCCTGTCACCTGAGGAAGAAGAAAAGGGGCAAAGGAATCCCCGCAGGAATGCCTTTGTTAGGACGGTTTCACAGATTTTGAGAGGAAATGAGCTCCTTAAATAGTGAGAGAAGTTCCCAACTGAGCCAGTCTATGGATTTCTATTCAACCATTTTTCAGGAGAGGTGAGAAACCATTGGGCAGCTACCATTCTTCTCTCTTTCTGTCTTTCACATCATGTAACACATGATTTGTATGCATATTAATCACTGTTGTACAGAATTCTCTAACTATCCGATTTTACTGGTAACAAATTCTATAGACTTAGCTTTCACCACTTAGACAAGGAGCAGTGACTTTCTTTTATATCATACTGAATATAAACTTTTTCAGCCAATTCAGCTAAACTGTATCAGATAGGAGGAGAATATCATTTCCTTCCCCCACTTAGTTTTGGCTTCCCATGGAAGCCAAACACAAATCGAATAGAAAGGAAATGCAAGGAGCATTTAATTTCTTTTCAGCTTGATACCTGATTTTCCCCAGATTCAGGTTCAGTGTTATTTTCATGGCTCAACTGAATTATTTGTCTGAGCATCTCAGTGTGTGTGTGTGTGTGTGTGTGTGTGTGTGTGTGTGTACATGTGTTGCTCACAGAAACCTAAGCATTCTACTTGGTATTAGGCAATTTCTAGATAAGGTAATGTGCTTCAACTCTTTGCAGCATCTCCTCTCTTTCATTTCTTAAAAAAATTCATGGTACCCGGGAGCCTGGGTGGTTCAGTCAGTTAAGCATCTGACTCTTGATCTTGGCTCAGGTCATGATCTCACAGTTTGTGAGTTCGAGGCCCACATCACCCTCTTGGCTGACAGTGTGGAGCCTGCTTGGGATTCTCTCTCTCACCCTCTCTCTCTTCCCCTTCCCTGCTCTCTCTCTGTCTCTTTCTCTCTCAAAATAAATAAACAAACAAAAAATATCATGGTAATGTTTTCCACAGGCACAGGGTCTATGAAAAGGTAGAGCAAATAATGAATTAGGGGAAGTCTGGGCTCATCATCATCCGTTCCTGCCTGTTCTCACCAAGCCTTCCTCAGTCTCCACTCAGGAAGTCTCAACTCACTGTTGGACCACCTTCCCCAAGGGAGGATGTGGAAGTATCAGGAGGTGAAGACTGAGCGCACTGACTGATCCTCTGTCTTTTCCCACAAGAAGCCAGTGGAAGTGAGAGCCCCACAGTCTGGTCAGGGAGGGAAGGCATCACAGAATGCAGAGGCTCATAAGCCATGAAGGAAAACACAGAACTGGGGAGTTCATCTGGAGTTAATTTCTGTACTCTTTTCCCCTTTTTCTACCTCCTTAATCTCTAACCTATTGAGTGATCAAGTTCACAAGCACGAAATACTTGTCCTATATCCTCCTATAGTCACATTCTACCCACTATCAACGCCTATCAGAGATTCACTGCATTTTAAAAAAAATTTTAATATTTATTTATTTTAGAGAGAGAGAGAAAGAGAGAGAGAGAGAGAGAGCAGGAGAGGGGGAGAGGCAGAGAGAGAGGGAGACCCAGAATCCGAAGCAGGCTCCAGGCAGCTGTCTGTGCTGACAGCTCAGAGACTGACACAGGGCTCGAATCCTCGAACTGTGAGATCATGACCTGAGTTGAAGTTGGACACTTAACCGACTGGCCACCCAGGTGTCCTTAGGTTCACTTCATTATTAATTTAAATACTAACTGAACTTCAGTAAGATGGGTGTTGCTGTTCTAGTCGTTCTAAATACACAGATACATGAAGCAAAATCTGGACCATTTGCACCTCAGTGTGGAATAACGTAATGTGTGGGCTTTAGGCCAAATTCTTGGACTCTGACTTTAAAGATATATAGTCAAGTTGCTTGAAATCTATGAGCCTTCTTGCTTCTGAAAGCCGGCCTGTCATAAAAATGAGATTGTAAACATTGTAAACCCAATGACCATGGCGCAGACTTCTCTGATATCTTATGAGGCACATATTAGCTGCTTACTAAATACTGAACTAAACTGAATTTTGAATACAATTTAAAAATCAATATGATATAGGAAAACCTGATTCTCAGCTGTGCTACCAAGCAGCTGAAAATCCTTGGATCAATCCTTTAACTTTAGGGATTTTTTAATATGTGAAAAGAAATTGGAAAATTTCAAAGATGCTTTCTACACCCTCTTAACATGTGATTCTTCTCTAGGATTCCAAACTTTGTGAAATGCTACATACTCTTTTATAACAAATTCCATATTTATCATTCACTAAGATTTGCTTGGAGATACACACACATACACACACACACACACAGTCTCTGTATGTATGTACATATGATATACATGATATATATATGATATCAATGTACATATGATATCAATATGATATATGAAAACAATAATACATATATCTGTTTTTAGTCATTTTCTGTATGAATTTGAAATTTTATAAGATATTTTAGTAATTTATTTTTTAAATTTTTTTATAGTTTATTTATTTTTGAGACAGAGAGAGACAGAGCACGAGTGGGGAAGAGGCAGAGAGAGAGGGAGAAACAGAATCTGAAGCAGGCTCCAGGATCTGAACTGTCAGCACAGAACCCGATGCGGGGCTTAAACCCACAAACTGTGAGACCATGACCTGAGCTGAAGTCGGATGCTTAACCAACTGAGCCACCCAGGCACCCTAAGATATTTTAGTAATTTAAAGGCCCCAAATGTCTTAGAGTAAAAAAGACTTTTGACTTAATACAGAATTTCCTAAGCTTATTTGAATCCCTCTTTTATATAATGCCAGTTAACATCTTAGTTTTCCTTAGCATATTCAAAGACCTTTGGCATTCTTAGTTTTTTTTTTAAATCTTAGTTTTGAACATTCTCAAACAATCTCCAAGTTTCAAAGAGAAATTTTTAATTTTGTTAAGCCACCAATGCGTATCATGCTACAGATTACTGAGCAGGATGGAGTCCCTACGGCTAATGATCAGGCCCAGTGGACTCTCCCGCCCATCTCTCAGGTGTGATGGCCTCCACCCACTATCACTACCAACTCCCAATAGGCACATTTGCTAGGGTGTGGATTCACAATGACCATCTACTACAATCCTTAAGAACGTCGGAAGTTCAATGTAAATATTTCTTTCTTTGGATTCAGGCTCCTATTTTAGGCCACTGGTCCCCAGACCTAAGATGGATCATTGTTCTTTCCCTCAAAGCACTGGCCCTCTGTAAAGAGAAATGGGGAAGATAATCAACAGGCCCTTTCAATCTCATTGGTAAGATTCCAACTTTCCTGAAATGTGAGTCATATACCAGTGAAGTGTGTAGTGGTTTAAAGAAATCCTGACATTTGGTCAGCAAAGCTCAAAATTTTTCCTTTTAGTAATGACCTAACCACAGGAAGCTATGTCACCCATATTCCTGATGCCAGCACTCATCCTGACCTCTGTTGGCAGAAACTTCTCGGTGGCGCAACGGAATTGTTTCCCAAGGGCTTCTCATCTAAGGCCTGAATTGTGAGGAAGAGAAAAAGGCATTTTGTGAAAGCAGACTCTGATTCAGAGACTAGAGTGAAACCATCAGTTTACATCTCCAGCTGATCCCTCCTCAACTGTTCCCTGTTTCTTGTCTTGACATATTAGAGCCTGGGGATGGTTCCTATTGATGATTATGGAGATTCACACAAAGAAGAAACTGTTCCTCAAGTCAATGATATAGGCCTAGTTGGAGGCAAAGAGGGTTTATTGGCCTCCACTGTTCGGCAACTAATGAAACTAATTTTTTAGGAAGAGTTATAAGTAAAATACTGCAGTCACACTGGCGTCTCCCAGCTCCCTGGGATGTCAGAGGAGCCAGACTTAAGTCTATGGAATTTCCCCAAGAGATAGTTTTTGGAGAAGCCAGAGTAGATGATGCAAAGATTAAGCACTTCTCAGCAGAAACACTGCAATATCATGTCATGAGTTGTTTTATTGTCTTTGTGTTATAGCCAGAAGACATGTGGCCAGCAGTCTGCAACAAGCCCTCTTATTTTCGACACAGCAAATTAATTCTTGAACTTGAATGCCATGCAAAATTAAGATCAGAATTCATTGCAAGTCAATTATTGATCTTTAAATGTAGAAAGTCATGGCTGTCGGGGTTCTATAAGTCTTGCAAACCATCTTCCAGCCCTTGCAGCTTCTGTGGTCACCAGAAAAATGACAGAAGGCTGACTAATATTGACTTCAGTTTGCAGAAATTGTTTCATCCATCATACTGGTGATTCGGGTTTCTCTTTATAATATTATTGATGATCAGTTGCGGGTATTACTTATGATGGATGAAGCCAAAAAGGGCTAGCAGAAAATTCTGTGAGCACAGGTAACACAGAAATGAGAAGTTAGGGAGAGAGAAGAGTTCCAAAATCATTAAATTTCCTGCAGTTATGTAGGATGAGTAAGCCTGGAGATCTAGAGTACAGCGTGATGATAATAGGTAATAAAACAGTATGAAAACTGGAAATTTTCTAAGACGGGATTTTAGGTGTGTATTAGACACACAAAAAGATAGTTTGTAAGAAGAAGATTGTTAATTAACTTGATTATAATAATGTTGTACACCTTAAATATATACAGCTCTTATTTACAATTAAATAAATAAAACCAGAAGAAAACAACATCTGATTTTCAACCTTTTTGAATGAAAATCTAACTGAACTAGAACTAGTTCACCTGGGCACAGATAAGGCTACATTTTTTATCATGTAATTTTCTTAGGGCAATGAGATCACAGACGACAAAACAAACAAACAACAAACATAAGAGAAATCTGAAAAAGAAGATACAGAGCAATGCTATTTGACTCTAAGACAAATTATTGAATACATTAGATATCCAATGAAGAAGAATTTGTTCTTGTTTAATAAATTACCCTTGTTTATAATTCCTTCAGCACAAATTATTTGAAATATATTTATACCTCTTTGGGTAGAACTTTATTTTAGGACATAGGGAGAATTCAAACTAATAAAAAAGCAGAGCTCTTGAGAGCTCTGAGCTTTGAGAGTCTCTGTATCTCTTTCCTTCAACACTTAATTCAATAGCTATTTATTGAGAACTTACTATGTGCAAGTTTCTCTTGCTATCCGAATATTTCAGCAGTTAACAGCAACAAAGGACAAAATTTATTTTTAAAAAATATAGAAAGAGTTACATTTCCCAAAATGAGAAAACAAGAAAAAGCATTAGTCAAGATCATTTAAACCAGTTTTAAGTTCTTTTTTTTTTTATGTTTATTTTTGAGAGAGAGACAGAGCACAAGAGGGAGAGGGGCAGACAGAGAAGGAGACACAGAATCCGAAGCAGGTTCCAGGCTCTGGGCTGTCAGCACAGAGCCTGATGTGGGGCTCAAACCCATGAACAGTGAGATTATGACCTGAGCCAAAGTCGGATGCTTAACCAACTAAGCCATCTAGGCATCCTGCCAGTTTTAAGTTCTATGAAGGCAGTATTTCATGGAGGATTATAATGTCCTCAGCAACTTTGGACTGGATGGTCAAGACAATTGCTGCTTTTGGTAGGATGGAGTCATTTGCAGTAGACCAATACTACAGCTGAGCAAACAAAAACAAAAAAACAAAAACCCAGCCAGACAAAAGACTAAAATCATATGTAATGGTGTCATGGAGACATTGGAGCCATTCAGATCGTAGTGGTTAAGTTTCAAGAGGAGAAAACCATAAGAAAGTGAGCTGATGATTGAAATCCGCTTTTTCCTTGGGGTATTTGCTGAATCTGGGCATGCTGAGTAACTCATGTTGTTCTAGGCATTAAGTCACTGCTGAGGGACAGAAAAAACATCAATATTTAGATGTTATGTAGATATGGGGGTGGCTAAATTGAAGATCTGAAGGGCCTAAGATACTTGGCCAGGTTCTTCTTCAAGATGTTTCCTGACTTTTGGAGCTATGCAAGGCTTTATCCTAAAACACTACACTGCAACCCCCTGAAAATCCTCTGAAATCTCTTGAAAATGCACTCATTTCTCTTTCCAATACCTCCAAAGTCTAGTCATGCTATAGCCTCAGGCTCAGTCTTGAGGTCCCGAATCTCACTATCTCAATCAGGTCCACGTGTTGATGAGGCTGAGGCTCCTTGAGTAAGGTTACTTTCAAACTGATGATCTAAAAACTAAAGAGAAATATCTGTCTTCCATCCCCACCCCACATTCAATGGTGAGACAATGATTAGATAACCACAATAGATATCCCCTATCAAAATGGAGGAATATCCAGGCAACACTTGGTAGTTCCTGAGTCACAGCTGGACCCATGTTGCCAGTTCCTTGATTAGCATCCAATCCTGTTCTATGAAAGTGGTTCCATAGCATGGCTCTCTCCATACTGTTGCTTACAGTGAGTCAAAGGGTTATCTGTGATTGAGTCAGAGAGGGGCCAGTACAAGGGCTCAAGTATCAGGGGTGTGGTTCATTGTAGCATTTTTAGAAAATAGCCACCACAGTGATATCAAAGTCCTGCATAACATACTCAAAAATAAGTCTGGTGCTACTTTAAAGAGAGTGAGAAAAAAAGTTTTTATTTTTCTATGTGGATGTGACATTGTGCTAGCCTGTAAGCTTCAAGATATTATTGAGGTTTAATTTCCCAATTTTGAGATGTAAAAAGATCTGGGCTTATCTCAAAATTCTACTACTTTTAAAAGCATGACCTTGGAGAAGTCATTTAATCCTTTCAAGTATTATACCAATCAATTTAAAAAGAATATAAACCATATAGCTTACATAGTTATTGTGAGGATTAAGTGAGATAATGTACGTCAAATACTCAGCCCAATGATTTTGTACATGCTTTACAAATGGTAGCTTAAAAAATATTGTTCATAGGATATATACTGAGACAGGATTTTAAGAATGGCCTTAAGTTCTGCATTCCCAAATTTAACTTGGCATTTCACATCAGATAGGTAGTAAGTGACTTCGATTTGGAGAAATTCCATATTATTGGACCACTGTGTTCTTGAACAGGGAGAGAGGGCATAGGTTATCTTCTCCCTTAATTCTCCTCACACTTAACTTATATGCCCGAAGCCTGATGGTTCTCCTTGAGCCTCCCTTGCTCTTTTCAGATGTCATTTCATAATGTTTTGGCTCCTAGGAGCCTCCTACTTTCCAAATCTAACTACTTTACATCTGTCGTAGGCTGTAGCTTGAAAGGAATTAAACATCGCTGGAGGAAATCAGATTGTAGAAGCTTGTTACGTGATCTTTGAGTCAATCCTCTGAAGGCAGCCCAATATCTCTTCCAAGAAGTGTAGTGTATGCACTTGCTGACACTTTTCTATGTAGTTTCTGTTTTGTGCAGGGTAAAGCTATATTCTGGCTGATTATGGTTGCTAGAAGGATGACCATTGGGTTAACAGGGCAGTTTTGTACTTCATGAATAAGCTTTGATTATAAAACACTTTACATGGCAAATAAAGCAGTTGAGCATAGGGTTGGAGACTGTCAAACCAGCTTGTCTGTCCCATATATTGGTGTATTCAGTTGATTTCCAGAGCTCCTTGGAGAGACATTCTGAACTTCCGTGTAAACCAGTATTTCCTGAATCATGCCAAGAACCCATGTGTTGAACTACCCTTGCTTCTGACCCCCAGCGCATGTCAGCAGAGAAACAGAAATATGAGCTGACGCTGTCACCAGGGAAACACACATCCTGCCACAGGGTAGCCTGACCTCCCTTTTCACACCTCTTTTGGCACATACTGCAGGGATCTGTTAATAGCTTGTATTACAAAAATCCCCAGGGCTGTGTTCAAGTTTAGAATCTTCAGAAGAGGAAACGAGATAAAAAAGCCTTATGAGGGGTTCTGGGCAGCCCTGGTGCCTTGACATGGCCTGGAGGCTAGTGAGTTAGCAAACAAGTGGATAAATGGAAGAGGTCTTTTGGAAGCTGTGGAACCCGAGTTGGCTTTCCAGCCAAAATGGGAGAGAAGATTTTCTTTGATTTGCTTCCATTTTCCACTTAATTTCCCTTCTACTCATTCCATTGTCCCTGACAAACACATCTCTCCCCAGAGTTCTCAGACTGGCCCTTTCCCTGGGGCTCTGTCCTTGGTTAGTCCTTTAGGAATAGGCCTTGTAGTATTACATAATAACCCCTTAAGGTGGGATGCGTCCCAATGGCAGTACCATTTTTACAGGAGCCCCTTCAAGGTGGGAAAGATTTCAGTATTTAAAGGAATGACTTTAATGGTCCATTTTATGGTTTGAGCCCACGTAGAAGACCCCTCCTCATTCCACTATGTATAATTACCTGCTTGCTCACTCCGAGAGCCAAGCACTGCCTGTTGTATCCGGCTGGGCGAATAATGGAGTTGATTTTCTAACCTCCAACTACAACCAGACTAAGGTGAATTATAGTTTGGGTCAAAGGTTGCAGGAGAGGGAGGTGGGCATTTGGATTTAATTGGAGTTGAGGCCACCAACTTTGTAGATAAATGTCTTATATGCTGAATGTATTTAGTAATTACAGCCACCATTCGCACACACAAAAAGTGCACCTGCGTTCAAGAAGGGGAGTGCTAGGATTATTTTTCAACCCAGTTGGTCTAAATCCTCTCCTCACCCTTCTTGGCTTCTGCAAGCAGATGCTGAACATGCCTTGAGCAAAGGGCTAGGGGTTTTCTGCCAAGCAGCTCCAGAAGCGTCTACAAACCACAATCATGGAAGACATTTCCCAGAAGGCTTTAGGAGTACAAATCTCTTTAATTAAAATGGGAAAAGCCACAGTGAGTGAGGTGAGAGGGGGTTGGCTGAGAGGGGAAGGAGGAGGGGATGAAGGGAAGAAAATGAAGGAGAAAAAGTAATAAATGTTTTACAAGTGTTTTCAAACACTAGCCGTCTAACACCCAGTGGAAAATGCCACTTGATGGATTATATTTTGGGTTGGAAAGTGAGGCTAATTCAATGTAATGAGAGGTGAATGGGACTTCAGGCCCTTATCCAACCACAAGAGACCCCTTACAAAAGAGTCTGCTCTTTCAGTCATTAATTTTTTATGAAGTTTAATAGGCCTGAGCCTAGAGACCTTCTGTGGTGTTGATTAGCTTCATATTTCTCTCATTAATGTACAATCTGATTAGCTCTTATAAAAAGCATTTCATCTCAGGCTCCAGCATGGCAACCACATTGTTTTGATATTAGGAATTGCAAGTTTGATTCAGCCGAGGAATGAAACATCCGTAGGGACAAAGGCCCTGGCCTCTTGCTGTCACAGAACGGGAATACTGGGGGGCCCAGCTGTCTTTCACATTTGTTGGCTGCAATAAGGAGCCCTCAACATTTGGACTGGGATAACCTTATTGGAGGCCAGCAGAGCTGGTGCACTGCAAAGAGAGCAGAATGAGAAGAATAGGCAACAGCCAGTGTATCAGTCAGAGTTTGATGAGAAAAGCAAAACTGCTGAGTGATACAGGAAAAGGGGGCTATTGTAAGGGTTAGAGTTTAGGAGCTGGCAAAGGAGTCTGCTGCCCTGCGTTTGCTGTTGAGCCTAAAGTGGCTGTAAATCAGCTAGACTAGGAGTCAAGATGGAAAGCTGAACATGGAAAGCAGGGACAAACTGCAATCCACACCGACAACCTGGAATCCCTCCCTGCTTCTTGCTCCCTCCAGCCTTGAAGTCATGGCTGGCCAAGAGGAGACGTCTGCAGTTCCAAGAGCTGCCCACGTCAGGAAGGTGAGCCTGCTGGTCAGTGACAATATGCAAGAGCTGCCCCAGAGTCTGATATCCAGCATCGACTTTCAGAGAGTAAAAAGGATTACTCTTCCATTTCCACCTAGATCTCTGGATTCTCTACGACCAACACTAGCCAGCAACCATACAGGGAAGGGAATTCTGAAAAACGTTGTTCCAGTGTAGCTAACGTGTCACGGTACAAAGCCTCCTCAGGTAGTCCCAAGGACTGGGCATTAAACAAAATGACTTGATACTAAGGGTGAGCACTAACAAGCAAGCAGATGACAGTAAATCCTCTTCACTGGTACACAGCGAAGACTCAATCTGTGAGAAACATGAGAGACTTTAGGCTGAAAGAATTGTGTTTTCAGTAAAGGTTATACCGTACCCATGACGATCCATCTATTGGGATGTTTATGGAGGCTTCTTCATGTAGGCATAACCCATTATTAACTCCATTTCCAGTCTCTCTCCCCTCTCTGGAGAAGTAGGGAGTGGTTGCTGAAAATCTCAAGCTTCCAAACATGGCTTGGTCCTTCTGGTGACCAGCCTCCCCTCCAGAAGCCATTCAGGAACTCCACCATCATTGCCTCATTAGAACAAAGGTACTCCTAATATTCTTATCATTAGGGATTTACAAGGGTTTTAGGAGGTCTGTGCTGGGAACTGGGGGTATATGTATTAGTCTCACAGACTGATAAAATCATAAAGAAACTTAAGGAGGTGATTAGCACAAAAATCAGCATGATGGATGTTGGCTTGGGATGGAAATAAGGTTGTGACACGTGGAAAGGCTTTTAGGGGGGCTGGCAAAGTTCTACTTCTTGCTGTGGGTTGTGGTTAAAAGGATGCTCACCTTAGAACAACTCATTAAGCCATACTTTTGTTTTTGTGGGGTTTCCTTATCCATCTTTTATTCTATAATATAAGGTTGCTGTTCTTTTTATCTCTAGTTCCACAACAATGCCCATCCTCTGTTACATCAACTCTTTATTATACAAACTTTTGACGCCACCACCTCACTGAAACTGCTCTTGTCACTCACTAGTTGCCTCCTGTTGCTGACCTCATGGCCAAATCTCAGGCCTTATCTTACCTGCCCAGCTTTTACACAGCTGCTCATTCCTTCCTATTTAAAATACTTCCTTCACTGCGCTATCTTAACACTCTCCTGATTGGATTTCTTAATCTCCTTTTCTGATGTCTTTTCTTCTCCACCCCCTCCTAAAGTTGCAGTGCCCAAGGCCTCAGTCTATTCTCTGTAGACACTCACTTCCTTTGGTGATCTCATCCAGGGTGATGGTTTCAATTTTTTTTAATGTTTATTTATTTTTGAGACAGAGACAGAGCATGAGCTGGGGAGGGACAGAGAGAGAGGGAGACACAGAATCTGAAGTAGGCTCCAGGCTCTGAGCCGTCAGCACAGAGTCCGATGCGGGGCTCGAACCCGCAAACTGTGAGATCATGACCTGAGCTGAAGTTGGACGCTTAACCCACTGAGCCACCCAGGTGCCCCTGGGGTGATGGTTTTAAAGAGCATCTACACACTGACAGTTTTCAAACTTACTTGTCTTCAGTCTAGAACATTAGAGTAGAATATCTAAATGCCTAGTGAACTTCTTCACATGTGTATGTAATAGAAATGTCAAGTTTAACAGATCCCAAGCCAAACTGTTGATTTACCCTCCAAAATCAGTTCCATCCATGGCTTTACTTGCCTCAGTTAATGACATCTCCATACTTCCAGTTGCTCATGACAAAATTTTGGATCATGCTTGGTTTCTCTCTTTTTCTCTTACTCTTCATTCAGTTTGTAAGTAAATATTGCTGACACTATTTTCAGAAGGTATTCATGATCCAACTATTTCTCCCCTCTGCTATACTTCTACCTTGATTCAAACCAGAGTCATATCTCACCTGCAACACTGCATACCCCCCACAGTCATCTCCTTGCTTTTCTTATGACCACTCTGTATCCCCCATGCAAGCTACTCTCAGGAGACAGCCCGAGTACATCTGTAACAGTCAAAATTAGTGCATTTTACTCCTTTGCTCAATACCTATCCATGTCTTCTCATTTTGCTCAGAGTAAAGGCTGAAGTTCTTTCCATTGGTTAAAAGGACTTACGTGGTCTGACTCTCCTACTTACCCCTTGACTTTATGTCTTACTACAATTCTTCCCCTCCCTCCTCTCTCTTGACTATATAGGTCTACTTGCTAGTTCTTGGATAGGCCAGACATACTCCTACCTCAGGACTTTTGTTCCCTCTGCCAGAAATATTCTTCCTCCAGATATCTATGTGGTCCACATCCTCACATTCATTCAAGCCTTTGACCAAATGTCATCATCTCAATGAAGCCTCTAATGTATATAATATATATATCATATTTAATTTATTATGTTTGATATCTGTCCCACCACAATGAAAAGTAAGTTCTACAAGGGTAGAAATTGTTGTCTGTTTTCTTCACTGAAATATCCCTAGGATGTTATTTACCACCTGATACATAGAATTCAAATTTCTATGGGGATTCAAAACAAATACATATTTGTTACTGAATGAGTATAAAGAAACATCCTATTCACTTCAAATTTCCATATTCTTTTTTTCTTTTGACAAGAGATTATTTGAACATCAGGAAAAACAATAGAAGTCATCTCAGATTTCCCAAAACTGAAGAAAAAATAGTCACTTACATAGATGTTTCCACTAACCAATGTTTTGGTTCTCTAATGATTTGGTTTATGATCTCTCAGCTCACTCCTTCTGCAAGGCAAGCACACATTTAATGAGT
Organism: Cryptoprocta ferox; assembly: GCA_028646485.1. NCBI lineage: Eukaryota > Metazoa > Chordata > Mammalia > Carnivora > Eupleridae > Cryptoprocta > Cryptoprocta ferox. Next base: position 32,230,230 of record CM053562.1, read on the forward strand.
GTAGTACCCCCGTGCATTACATGAAAATGTGTCTAGAAATATATAAATTGGGTATTATGATTGGATATAGAGCTTTTTTCAAGAAACCATACTCTTACACAATTAATATAATATTGCTAGGTATCTTACATTGCTAGTTATCTTTATTGTTCTATGACTTATCTTTCCGACAGGAGCATAAACTACTTGTGTTTTCATGTATTGCTTGGCATCCTTTTACCAAGCTCATTTTATAGTTTCTGTACATAATGGACTCTAAATCAATATAAAAATATATTTGTTGACTGGAGACGAAAATGCTGAATTCTGGGTGAGGAAGGGACAGGTGAAATGATGTGTCCAGTAAATGAACGGTGCACACAGAAGGAATTGAATGCATTGCCTGGTTTTGCTGCCATCCACTCAACCCAACAACAATTGTGTCTCCATTTCAGGTCCTCCAGAGATATTTTATCATCTCCCATTCCTTGTTTGTGTCTAGGCTTAACCTTTAATATCCCTCCCCTTGTTCTGTTTTCAGTTCAGATGGAGTCATTTCAACTGAAACACTCCCTCATAGCAATTCAAGACCCTATCTACAACCCATGGTTAGCAAGGGGGAGCTGACCCCCTGAGAATGGGGAGTTTGGGGTGTCAGCCCACTTTGGGATTTAATTTCAAGTTTAAGGACTTTTTTCCTTATTGCTTTGTTAAATCATATACTTAATAGGCTGAAAAATTGGGGGGAAAGATAGATCTTTCCAATTTTTTGAAAGAAAAGCTCTCATATATACTGCTTTTAGAAGAGGACAACAAGGTTTTTCTGTTCTTTTTTCATCCTTTAGCTGTAGGGAAAAAGAAGGGGCTGAGGTTCTGAATTAGGCTCCCGAGACATGGCTATTTAATCTATTCCTGATTCTGCATTTACTTTGCTCTGTCTGGAAAGGATGCAGAATTTGCCATAATGAATGACCCAAGCAATTTCAACTAATGGCCAGAATTGAAACCTTTGATAATCCCAGGTGAATAATGTTGTCTCAACAGACTGAAGGAGTCTTTTACCTGTCTGACACAATGATAGATGTAATTAGTTAACAGGGATAGTCAGAGGTTTTAGTGGAGGCATTAGCAGAGATTGCTCAGGTCATTCTTAATTATGCAAATTCTCAGCCTTCTACAGACAGAATACAAAAAAAAAAAAGTAAACACAGCTGGATGAAAAGATTTCAGGAAAACCACTAAGGCTAGGAAACATCAGAGAAGTGATTATGCATCCCTCAGGCTAGGAAGGAGAAGAAATAGTCACAAAGGCTGTACTGTGGGCAGCCCCCACTTTTAGCCAAGCCCAAACAGCTGGGATGCCGCTAGGAAAGCTCGTCCTAAGACATATGTCACCTTGAGCAGACACGGCTAAAACAAGGAATAGTGCTATGGTTTTAAGCCCTTTCTAAATAGCAGGCTTTGCTCTCTGGGGAGAACAGACAAGTAAGTGACTTTAAGTGTTCAGAACCAGGAGCTAGAGAATGATGAGTTGGGTTTTGGAGAGTTGAACTGGAAAAGGAAGATGAGGGATACAGAGAGGAAGAGGGTTCTCCTCCAGCTCTAAATTTGCAGCCACCTTTGAATCAGCTGTCCTTTGCCCTTCTCTGACATTCCAATTTGAGACCCTACATGCCTCCATTCTGCCTCCTAGCAAACAGTCGCAGCCAGTGTCAGATCTGAGAGAAGGTGCATAATTCAACCTGGCATCAAAAACAAAGGACTCTGCATCAGACATGTTTATTTTTCTTGTAAGGCTTTGACACGTCAATGGTTGTCACCCGTGGTTGAGTGAGATCTTGGCATGAAATCAATTTGATGCCCAACGTCAAGCAGCTTTCTTTAATGTCTCTGGATAAGGCAAGAGGGCCTTCACATCCTTGAAGAGAGGCAAATGAATGACCTGGGGTCAATTACTCAGGCTTGACAAGGATCCAGCTGGTTCCCAAAAGCAGTCAAGAGAAGTGAGCTGTTAGGCAGGGCCCCTTGCTGGTTGGTTTGCAAAGGCTTCAGAAGATAACCCTGGGATTTGCTCTTTATCTTCTCTCTTTGCCTGGCACATGGGGGTGACTAATTTTAGAGCGTCACTTTGCAGGCTCTCTACCATGTTTTGTTTCATTTTGTTTTCCTTTCTGTAGTTTGAAGGAGACAAATCAACAAAATATTTTACATTTTAGGGAACTCACAACCAAGAATTTGTCCAGCATGAAAATAGAAATAAATAAATTAAAAGACAGCAATATATGTAGGATAGGTCACGGTGGTGCAGTAGGGGATGTAGGAGAATGCAAAGAGCATTCATATTAAAGTCATACTGCCTTGGATTTAAATCCTGTCTCTACCCCCCTTTGCTAGCTGTGCAGCCTCACAGAAGTCACTTCAATCCCCCGAGACTAGGCTTTCTCATCTGTAAAATGGAGATTATAGTGCTTATTTGAAGATTAAATGAATTAGAATTTAGTACACATAAATCTTAAGCCATATTTTTATGGTGAGAAAAATTTTTGAAGTTACATCAGAGAAAAGACAAATCCTTTATATTCTTTACTGGCTCTTTAAGAGATAGCACACAGTGTTAAATATATTTTATACGGAAATTGGTGCACCAATGATTATATTCCTATGTATCAAAATCAATTTTTGAGTTCCACTCTTCTGTTAAATCTTAGAAACTAGCCTCATTAAGAGTTTTCCTACATGAGGAACTGAATAGAAATCATCCAAGAAAGGGGGACAATTTAGAAGGGTCACCCCATTTGTGAAAGCATCTACTTCACAAATAGACATGCTTATGGGAAAAAATTATCCAAATTGGACGCCAGGGGGTTACTAACAAACCGTCATATGGTGCTAACTATGTGTTAGACATCTGCTCCCAGCGTTTTACAAATATGAAGTCATTGAATCATCATGACAAGACTAAACTGTAGGTAGGTATTATTATTATTTCCATTTTGCAGATGAGAGAATTGAGAATTGCTAATAGGCTAACCAAATGGAAAAGATCACACAGGAAGCAAGTGGCAGAGCCCAGGTTTTAACCAGTGGCTGTGCTATCTTCTTTACATTAGTACTTCTCTGTGATACGGGATTTGCTTCTTAGCACACAAGAGTGTCAATGTGCTATGTTCCTAGGATTCCTTTCTAGGTACTTATCTATATGTGAGGCACTGAAGTTAACATGTTATAGAAGAAGTTCAGTTCACAAGGATCCATTTAAAGCATTGTTTATATTTTCCACCCTGTACATATTAGGCAAGTCATTAATTGCTTATAAGTAACATCAAGAGGAGGAAAATGCCAGTTTCTGTCACCCACAGAACTCATGAGATAAACACATGATATGTGTTAGTTGCCTGTGATACTGTAATGTAAGTATAATATTAAAATCACCATCTTTTTAGTGATCTTTATTCAGGATTAAAGGGATTTTAGAAGGTGAGATTCTAGATTATATTCTCTTTCTTCATCTCCATTCCACGGACTCTCCCATTAGGTTTTGGCCACTCTAGTAACAGCTAGTTTACTGGACATGCTAGTCAATTGTCAATCCCAAGGTGGCTCATGCATGCCATGTTTTAGATTTTATTTATTTATTTATTTATTTATTTTTAATTTATTTTTTAAATTTATTTATTTTTTAAATTTTTTTCTTTAATAGTTTATTGTCAAGTTGGTTTCCATATAACACCCAGTGCTCTTCCCCACAAGTGCCCTCCTCCATGCCCCTCACCCACCTTCTCCTCTACCCCTCCCCCATCAGACCTCAGTTTGTTCTCAGTATTCAAGAGTCTCTCATGATTTGCCTCTCTCCCTCTCCCCAACTATTTTCCCCTTCCCCCCCATAGTCTTCTGCTAAGTTTCTCCTGTTAGACTTATGAGTGAAAATGTATGGTATCTGTCCTTCTCTGCCTGACTTATTTCACTTAGCATGACACCCTCGAGTTCTATACATGTTGCTATGAGTGGCCAGATTTCATTCTTTCTCATTGCCATGTAGTCTTCCATTGTAGATATACACCACATCTTCTTGATCCATTCATCAGTTGATGGACAGTTAGGCTCTTTCCATGATTTGGCTATTGTTGAAAGTGCTGCTATGAACATTGGGGTACATGTACCCCTATGCATCAGCCATTTTTTAGATTTTAATAATAACTTTATTGAGATGGGATTCACATGCTCTTTAGATGTCTACAATTCAGTGGGCTTTAGTATATTTAGAAAGTTATGCTACCATCCGGACTATCTAATTTCAGGATGTGTTCATCACTTCAACGAAACCCAGTAGCTGTATCTCCCCATCCCTCACTCTTCCCCTACTCTCACTTATCTGCTTTCTGTCTCTACACACTTGCCTATACTAAACACGTCACATACATACGTGGAATCATACAACGTGTGGCCTTTTGCGACTGACTCCTTTCACTTAGCATAATGCTTTTAAGGTTCTTCCATTTATAGCATGTATTAGTATTTCATTTCTTGTCAAGGTTAAATAATATTCCATAGTATGGGAATACCACATGTTCTTTAACCATTCGTCACTGACGGGCATTTAGAAATCCATTTTTATTTTATTTTTTGGAAGCATTTGTGAAGGACTGGTGTTAATTTTTTAAACATTTGGTAGAATTCACGTGGGAAGCCAGGCTCATGTACTTTGTAGACCACTGATGCTTGGTGAGTGGACCAGTGTTAGAAATGCAGATTCTTACCCCCCTCCCCACCCCCCCATCTGTTGAATGAGAATCTCAGGGAGTGGGTCAGACTGTATTTTAATAAAGTCTCCAAGTGGTTATTGTGCATACTGAAGTTTGAAAAGCACTATTTTAGACAACTTTGAATGTTCTTCTTTCGATCAAACTCCAGAGGTTTTGGTAGATTCTCCCTCCTTGATCCTTTTAGGTCAAGTCTTTTTACTATATGTTTGGCTTTCTAGTGTTTGAAAACAACTCTACTAATACACCTGGATATTGTCTTCTCAATAAACATCACACATTTCTTGGTGAAAAGCATAGGGATGGTTAGTATGACATAGAACATGGAAGAAATATTTGTCTGTTTTGTTCTATGGTGCACTTCAAACTCCTAGAATATTGCCTGGCACATAGTATGTGCTCAATAAATATTTATTGTATGAATGAATGAATATCATTGGCAAATTAGATTACTATGATTCACTGTATTAGTTAACACTTCTGATAGAGGATAGCAGAAACACATTAAATTAGCTGAAACAAAAAAATATATTTATCATATGGATATACTCATATCTAATGGAACCAAGGGGCTTTATTCAGAAAATGAAGCACTGAATATAAAAAGCCAAGATTTTCTCTCTCTGTCTCTCCTTTCTTCCTGTTTCCTGCATTTGTGACTCTTTCTTCTCTCTAGTTATCTTCACAGCATAACAATCTCCGCTATATCAACAGTGTCTGATAATATGACTCATTATTGAAGAGTGAAGTCAGACTAACTAGACTAGCTTAGCCTCAGTTCCAAATTCCCAAAAGTAAAGATTCTGGTGTGTGCAGCTGAGATTAGAACCCTCCCCCAAATCACTGGATTTGGTTAAGGGTTTGGGGTCTCAATGTTTGAACATGGCTGCCCCTACCCATTGAAACCATGTAAATAAGAGTCTGTGGCATTGAATTAGAACGTGTTGAATATAAAAATAGGGAGATATTGAGCAGACAAAATGATAGATGTCTCATATCTTTGTTCATTGGTGGATAACTTGATTAATCTAACATTTTTGAGAAACTTTCTGTATTCAATGGTCTGTGCTATATGTTTCAGGTAATGTAAAGGGATATAATTTAACCTTTGCTCTAAGAGGAGACAGAATTTAGCTAAAAGGTCAAGACCTGGGCACAAGAAAACTTAATCTACAGCCCAAGTAGTACATATCAAGTGTCAGTAAGTGGAATGAACAATCAGGGTTACATAACCTGTATCATCAACACTAAGAGCAATAGCCACAAAGCATTCATTCTTACATCCCTCTTAGGGATGTCATGGGTAGAGATCTTATCTGCTCTATCATAAGGTACCCACTCCTCTTATTAGAAACCTTGGCACACCTTGATTTGAGGTATTTGTATCAGGAATCACTATGCAGTTTCTGGGGAATGAATATTTGTCTTTTATAAATATTGTGATTCTTAATTCAATTGAACAACCAAATTTTTAGAACACCTTTGGCAACTCTGCAGGACCTGGTTTCTATTATGCATACTAATTCTATTCCTGATATGATTTTACTTTTCCTATGCTTGTTACTCCACTGACTTTCCCCAGTTATTTACATTTTCACATTGTAGTATTAGTGTATATATTTCCATGTATTATATGATATATTTCCCTAAGTTTCTTCAAGTCCTTTCTTTAAAACAGGATGTAACCAACCAGAGAAAACCTAAACTCTGCCTTATAGAGTTCATAGAGAGAGGACTGACTGCAGGAAGTCAGGGCCAGAGGAGGCCTTATAACCATATTTTGCCTCGGTCTTCTCTGAACTTTTACCATCTATATTTGGGCAGTGGGGAGAACAACAAATTGATTGGGATTAAGTTACTGGGAAGACCTTTCCTAACATTCCATTTTTTCCCCTCAACTGACACTATTCCTTATGGTATTCAATGTAAATGCTACTTAATAATCTGGGTAGTTGCCCAAATATCTTAGTTATTTTGATGGCGTAGACATGACAGTGGTTTTTCAGGGCAACCCTTCAGCAAAAATGATTAAGAAGGTTGCCTAGGAAATAACGGAATTTGAAAACTGTGAGGAATTGTTTTTTGTTTTGGCTTTTTCTATAGAGAGTTAGTTCAGCTGTTCAGAGCATCTGTGTCTGGTTAGCTCAGTTCATTAGAGCCTGGTGCCAATGACACCAAGGTCATGGACTTAATCCCCCAGTGGACTCCTTGACTTTGTTTCTGTGCCTTGGCTGAAGACTATGCTCCTAGACACCTGCCTCAAACATGTAGGACATGCAGTCTATGGGAGCCGTTGGAGATAACTCTGTGAGGGCTAGTGCTTAGTACCATCTCTGGGCCGAACAAAGTCTTCCAAAAATATCCCTTTAAAGTGCACTGGATGCCAAAGTTATCACTTGTTTATCTTCTGTGGGCTAGTTAATTTCTCTCTCTCTCTCTTTCTCTCTCTCTCTCTCTCTCAAGCTCTCTGTTTTTGCAGTCCCAATGAAGAGGAGTAACTCAAAACACAGACTGTCTTTGTGATGGGTCAGTTAAACCAACTCACCTTCTTTGCATGCAGAGAGGACAGTGCCTGCTTTGAGGTGAGTGGTGGAACCAGAGGTGGCTGGTTCTTTAGTTGGATACATGTACTCTGGGATCATCAATCAATTCTCATTTGATTCCACAAAGCCCCTTTACTGAACAACATCCAGGCCTCTCCAACAAATATGACTCATGGGACACTTCTGATTAATACCAATCAGGTTAATGGCTTAGCTATAGTTAGTGGTGCCGGCTCTATAGCAGCAACAACAAGAATTAATAACAAATCCCCCACTTGTTTTTGCAAATCAGAGGGAAGATGCGAAGGGCTTGACAAGCTCTAATCTTTATGATTTGATGGAATCGTGTTAGAGCACAGAGACTGTGGAGATCGGGAAACTGCAAAAAATTCTGTGTCACATCCCTGGCTTTAAAGATCTGAGCTCTTTCTAATACTCTGTCAACAGCTCACTGTCACTGGGGCTTTACAGGACAGGACAGCCCTGGTGACAAACCATCTAGAAAAAAAGATACAAGAGCAAGTGGTTCATTAGTGCAGATAACACACATGAGGCTTAATCTCTATGGAGGGGGACAAAAAATCTAACAGGCATCTTATCATAATGAGCTGGAAAGTATGTCTTAAAGGCACAGGGGATGATTCATTTTGTCTCTGCTGGTGACCTTTACTGATTCAATGTCACACACTAAATGCTGAAGTATTCAGCTTTGGGCAGTCCCCGGGATAAGGCATTGGGACTTTCTGTAGCCAACTGCAAAGTGAACCAAACCTCCAAATGTCAAGCTTTAGTGAAACTTGAAGCAGGCTCCCAGAATCCCTGAAATACTTAGCGTTGGGGCTAGTCATTTGCTGCAGGGAAGGTTAAGATTGGGTTGATAAGAGCTGGGGGGAGATGTAGGAAGCCCTACATGAGTAAGGAGCTAGAGTGTGGTGTGTGAGGGTGGACAGCAGTGTGGGCAAAGTAGGGGAAGGGACTGGTAAAATCAGGCTATATTTTAGCTGCTGCCACAAGGGACCCGGAAAAACATGAAGGCAAATACATGGGTGACTGTGGCGTGGTTTGGACAAAAATCCAAGCTCCCAGCTGACAGCAAAGAAACAAAGTTCAATCTACCAGGGGAGAAGATGAACAAGAACTGAGGGGAATGTGTGATGGCTGGCCAAGCACTTTGGAATTCTCCTGGCGAACTAGAGTTCCGGAATTTGTTTATACAGAAGAAGCCAATGCAACTGGAGTTGGGGGAACCCTGGCAGAGAAGGCTGTTTCCAAGCAGATAGCAGGCACCAAGATGCAGCATCCATGGTCATAAGATTCATTATAGACCTGACCTGGGAGTGAAGAAGAGGTTTTCAAGTCTCTGCTTTAGTCCCTGGTAGATGGCCAGAACCTCTGAAGACAGAAATCCTGGGTGAAAAACCTAGATACAGAACTGAAGAAGGCAGTACTGGATGGCGTTTACAAAACCTGCCTTGCGTGCTCCCTGTGTTGATTTCATTCCCCTAAATATAGGTGTCTAGTTCTTTAATGTTAGAATATAACCCTACTGTAGCGTGTGCCACGCGACAATTAACATCACTTCGAGAATCAAGTATGTACTCAATTAAATCTCCTTTGTTGTCTTCACAATCTTACTTTAATTCTGAACTATTTGTTCTTGGGCTCTGAAAATGATAGGCTCAGAGATAAATGACAGTGGATGGGCCTCAAAGACCATAAAAAAAAAGGACTTTGAAGGATTGGCTCTGTACAAAGAATCCTCTCACAAAGGATGCAGACGGTGATGGATTAGCAGCAGGTTTATGGATTGTTTTTACCACCACTTCAGCGGGAATTTTCTCTACGCCTACTTCTCAAATGACAACAGGCAGACACAATCTAGAAGGCCGTCCTTAACACTGAGGCTGATACAACTGCATCTGGATGAAACCTAGCCAGTGCCCTTGATAGACACTTCTAAATGGAGATCTGTTTGGTGTATGATCCATTTGGCTGCATTTGGATTCATGTGTCCACACTCTCCCGCTCTCCACAATCCAGTTACTCAATGGAAAGAGCTTTGGTGACTCCACTCATGCCGGAAGAGAGAGCATCCATATGAAAATCATCTTCTGTTACCTATTCTAGCACTCAGGAATCCACGTCTCTAATAACAACAGATTACTATTAACAACAGCAGATTATCCATACCACAGCCACTAGCTTCATCTGGCTATTTATGTTTAAATTCATGTAAACAAAATGAAATGAGGAATTGTTCTTTGGCCGCACTAGCCATGCATCTCAAATGATCAGTTAGCCACAGCGGCTGGTAGTTACCCTATTGGACAAAAGCAGAATAGCACTGTTCCATTACACAAAACACACTACTGGACAGAAATGGATGAGACCAAGGGCCATTCGTCTTTGTACCTAGCCCCCACTGGTGGTTTGTTGGCTACCTACTACACGCTTGATCAACTAGAACAGATATTGTGCTCAATTATTTTCTGTCTGCCTCTCCCACCACCCCTACATTCTCTGTGATTCAGGCTTCCTTCCCAGCTGCTCTTTGTTTCGAACTCCTTCTAGACAAGCTGAAAGTAGACCTGTTTGTGCATTCTCTTCCTCTCCTCTCCTTCTCTCTCAGTCTCTCTCTTTCTTTCAAGGCTTGTTTGGCCTGGGACAGAGTCTTTGTACTGATACTAAGCTCTCAGAGACTATTAGGTCCTATGATTGTCTTGCCTTGTGTGTAGTGAGAACAAAATCAGAAGAGGGGAGGTGGTGGGATAACTGGGGAACGTTTGCTTTGGGTGCCTACTTGTGCCATCCTTAGCAGGGAAGGGGGGAAATGGGAAGACACTGGGTAGCTGTGTGAAGGTCTGGCTCACGTGGCTCTCCTCCATCAACCAAAGGGAGAGAACTGTGGAGGAGGCTGACATTGATTAAACCCCCACAGTGATCTCAGCACCTCACAGCAAACACATGAGGTGGGTTTGGTTTTCCACCTTTAGAGAAAATTTTAGAGATGTTTAGGGAATGAAGATTCAGAAAGGTTAAGTGATTTGTTCAAGGTCTCACAGCTAGTAGGAAGCAGGGTGGATATCTTACAGTGAGTTCTTTTCTTTTTTTTTAATATTTGTTTGTTTATATATATTTAAATTCAAGTAGTTAACATACAGTGTGGTAGTCTGGGTTTCAGGACTAGAACCCAGGGATTCATCTCTTACATAGGATACCCAGTGCGCATCCCAACAACTGCCCTTCTTAATGCCCATCACCCGTTTAGCCCATCCCTCCCACCCAACTTCCCTCCAGCAACCCTCAGTTTGTTCTCTGTATTTAAGAGTCTCTGATGGTTTCCCTCCCTCTCTGTTTTTATCTTATTTTTCCTTTCCTTCTCTTATGGTCATCTGTTGTGTTTCTTAAATTCCACAGTTCATTCCTTTTCAAGGATATGGACTTTTTCTATGACTTGAAGACTTTGGGTGGGCTGGAGACTTAAGCTTGGTCCTCGATCAAGTGTCATCCTGTAGCTAGCAGTCTGTGTCCTTTGAGGAAAAAACTCTGGGTACTCACATAGCTGGAGGGGAATTCACAGGCCTAGGCTCTGTTAGCCCGGGCAGTGCTCTGGCAGGTGGAAAAAAAAGGAAGGGAAATTATCCTCTACTTGTTGTGAAATATAGTTTGTTGCTTTTGTAAAAATCTTGTTGTATTACTTTGCACCACCTACACTTCAGCATAACACAGGACAAGATCCTAGGCGTCTGCCTGGTACAGAATTCATTCTCACAGAGAATCCTACCTTTCTCTTTGGTCCATCTGTAAGGTATGGCCATGGCCAGTTCTTTGATGGAATTAGAAAAGTTTCTGGTTGTGGGGTACCTCCACCATGTGAAAATCAAGATTGCCTCATATCACTGGTATTTCTGGCCTCACATTTATATTTGTTGGAAAAATAGTTGGGAAGAGGGAGGGAGGCAAACCATGAGAGACTCTTGAATACTGAGAACAAACTGAAGGCTGATGGGGGCTGATGGGGGAGGAGGAGAGGGGGAGGGGGGTGTTGGGAATGGAGGAGGGCACTTGGGGTGAGCACTGGGTGTTACATGAAAACCAACTTGACAATAAACTATAAAAGAAAAAATATATACTTCAAAGTCACCAATGTCAAGGAATACAGAAGGTCTAGAACCTGGAAGCCAATGTCCTGCACCAAGCAGAAAGGATTTGGAAACAGTCCTTCATAAATCGGTTAGATAAATAAAACAAGCAATCAACCAACTCACCAACTCAGCTACAGAAAGGCAAACCAATGGCCTGATTTCCCCCACCCCCCCCCACGACTATATTCAAAGGCCGTTGTGATATCAGATTTAAACTGCTGAGATTAAGAGAAGAGTAAAGGTGCAACATTGCCTGGTGAGTCATTACAAAACAATGCAAAGTTTTACCAGAAGCCATCTAGTAAAAGCCAAGTTCTCTACCACAGCTGGGTAAACTAAGGCCCATTTGGGAAATGAAACTTGGCCTACCTATCTCCATTACTTCGCCAACTCAAGAGATGAAATTTAGGTGCAAACTAGAATTATTAAAAACTATCCATGGTATGTGATATTTTAAAGAGTCAACTATCCGGTGAGTATTTCATGAATTCCTTTTATGTGCCTTATGCCCTTTTCATGGTTGTTCTACAAACTGATTCACAAAAATAAATCCATGCAGCATAATCTGAGACAAGAAATAAAGGGTTCCTTCTTTCTTGGATTATCCAGGTAATTGCTTCAAGACTCCCCTCCACAGCACCTGGCTACTAAAACTTTAATTGTCTTCCAAGGCCAAGGGCATAACGAAATGCAAACCTAAGCTATACTTTCCTTAGATGTCCCCCCAGAGGAAGACCCCCACCAACTGGAAAGGAATGAAGAATCATCTCACATCAAGAAATTTGCCTTCAGAGGAGTAGGGCTGGTGAGAAGCCTTTTACAACATTTTCCAGGACAGCATTAGATCCATTAATTACTTAATTCTCTGTGCCTTATTAGCTCCCTTAGAACCCTTTAGATGCCTCTAATTCCCTTATCCTAAAGGCTTCAGAATTGGGGCTACTAGTCCTTTGGTCCCAATTAAGTCCACATGTGGCATATTGTGCTGTAGATATCAGCAGCGTGTTTACACTAATTATGAACATTAATTATAGGGGAGCCCTGGGAGCTTAATGCCCATTCCGAAGTCATGCATGGAGCTGAGCGGAGTTTACAATCTTGGAAGCACAGCAAAGCAAGCCCAGATTACATGGAGTCAAGAAGGAGAAAGAGAAACAGACATGGAAACAACCAGAGAGGCAAGAATTTCTAAGAAAAAAGGAATCCTGAACACAAGAAATTAAAAAAGACAGATCCCACTTCGTTTGCATAAATGCAGCATAAGATCAGCACTGAACATTAAAAAGAAAAAAAGAACTCAACATCCAGCCAAAACCCCTAAAAATCCTTCTTGTCTAAGGTTAGAATTGATCCCAGAAGACCAGCATGGGTGGGCTGAGTCTGCAGGGGATGGGTCAATAACCTTAACTGCAGGGAGCACAGAGTTTAAAGCTGGTACTAAGAGAGGGCCCAAGTGGGAAATAATTAAACTATAAAGATATTTTAAAATAATATTTATTCATTCACTCACAGAATGCATATCGTGTGCTAAGTTCTGTACTAGATACCAGTGGCTAACATTTATTGCACATTTGTTACATGTCAGGTACTATTCTAAGCACCTTACACACATTTGTCACAACAGGTCAGTGATAGTGTTATCCCATTTTATGTAAGAGGAAACTGAGGCATCGAAAACTTCATATACAATTCCTCAGGAACACAGCTAGCAGGTGTCTGATTCAGGGTCCAAATCCAGGCAGTCTGCCTCCAAAGTTCACACGAATGAACACTTTGCTATTCTGTCTGAACTGGGTATGAAAAGGTAAATGGAGCATGATTCCAGCCATAAAGGAATTCCAAGCCTAGGAGATTTAGACATGTACATAATTATACAATGTGGGCACACTCCAGGGGCTTGGATGATACTGGATCCTATTCCCTAAGCAAGGGCATTGCTCCTCTTTTCTCTGCATGATCAAGTTTTCTTTCTCTACTGTTATTCTCATTGGCATACAAATATACAGTAAAATCTCTCAATATTAAAAAAAAATTTTAATCTCCTCTCCTAACTACTGCCCTTGTTTTCCTGTTTCTCTTTATAAAAACAAAACAAAATCAAACAAGTAGACACCAACACACCAACCTTTGAGGGGTTGTCTTTACTGTCTTCTCATTCTCTCTTAATTCCATTTCAATCAGGTTATTCTCCCCACCATGCCTAAGATATTGTTAAAGGCACCAAAGATTAGCCTGTTTCTGGGGCTCTGGGGTGGCTCAGTCAGTTAAGCAGCAGACTCTTGATTTTGGCTCAAGTTGTGGTCTCGCAGTTTGTGGGATCGAGCCTGGCATGGGGGTCTGTGCTGACAATACAGATCCTGCTTGAGATTCTCTCTCTCCCTCTTGCTGCCCCTCCCTTCTCTCTCGGTTACATGTCTTCTCTCTCTTTCTCTCTCTCTCTCAAAATAAATGAATAAACTTAAAAAAAAGTTAGCCTGTTTCCAATACTAGTGGTCAATTCTCAGTCCCCATCTGCATTTCCCTGTCTTTCTTGACTTGTCAGAAACCACACTCCAGTTATTTCCCTCCTACTTCACTGGCTGCTCCATTTTAGTCTTCTCTGCTAGGCTATCATGGGACTCTGACCTCAGACCTCCCTTCTACTCTTTTGACACTTTCACTATGCGACCTCAATTTCCTTCATGGTGGAAGTACTTGCCACATTTCATCAAATCTATGAAACAAATGCTTTCACCTTTTACATCTCCGGAATGAGATGCCTCCTCAAATAGTTGTCATCATCCAGACAGCAGTCTTGATTTAGTCCTTCACTGTCTGCACTGTGAGAGCTTGGTCTCTGTTGTTAATATTAATTCAGTAGAAATGTATGGCTGAACGGCACTGAACATGTTGAGTTTAATGCTGTTTAAAATGAATCTAAAAATTAGTACTATAGTTTGGCATTGAAAGAAAATCATTATTATATATGTAGAAAAGCATGGAACTAGAGCAATGTGAAAGAACATGAAATGACAGGGGTGCTTGGGTGGCTCAGTTGGTTAAGTGTCCAACTTTGGCTCAGGTCATCATCTTGTGGTTTGTGAATTTGAGCCCCATGTTGGGCTCTGTGCTGACAGCTCGGAGCCTGGAGCCTGCTTTAGATTTTGTGTCTTTCTCTCTCTCTGCCCCTTCCCTGCTCACACTCTATCTCTCTCTTGCTCTCAAAAATAAAAATTAAAAATTTTTAAAAAGAAGAACATAAAATGACAAAACTTCAACTTTCCTCCTTCAAATGATAACGAACTGCTTTATGAAGCTTTAGAGAGAAGATACCTTCAGGAGAAGCTCTTTTATATTTAGTTACTGAGATATCTACACAAGGTTTACCTATCACATTTTTATCAATGCAAGTGGAGGCAGGAGAAGTCATCAAATGCTTTAGAAAAAATAATCCAAGCAACTTACAAGTGTCACCAATTCATACAGCAGGCAGGGCTATTACTAAGTTATATCACAGCTTAATTGGTAGGTTTTGTTTTTTAAGATTACTGTTTGTTTTTTTAATTCCAGTTAGTAGGATTTTTTGTTTTATTTTGTTGTGTTTTGCTTAAGCCATCTTAAAATCAATAAGGACTTTGATTTGATGAAATATGGAACAGACTGATGATTCCCATATTTAAAATATCCAAAATTGGGGCCCCTGGATGTCTCAGTCAGTTGAGCGCCTGACTTCAGCTTGGTCATGATTTCGTGGTTCGTGAGTTCGAGCCCTGCGTCGGGCTCTGTGCCTGGAGCCTGCTTTGGATTCTGTGTCTCCCTCTCTCTCTGCCCTTCCCCTCTCTCTGTCCCCCTGTGTCCCAAAAATAAATTTAAAAAAAAAGTTTAAAAAAATTAGGAAAAAAATATCCAAAATCAACTTTCTTCTGGGATTCAGATGTATACATTTAACTGTCTCCTCAATACATGCACTTGGATATCTAGTAAACATTTTAAAATTGAGATGTCCATTGAATATTCTGGATTACCTGTTCTCATTCCCAACGCACTTTTTCTCAATATTAAAAACAAAACAAAAAACAAAATCATTGCTTCACCACTCCTCAGTTGCTTAGGCCAAACACCTGGGAGTTATCCTTGATTTCTCCCTTCTTTTTAAAAAATGTTTATTTATTCTGAGAGAGAGAGTGTGTGCATGCAAGCAGGGGAGGAGCAGAGAGAGAATCTCAATCAGGCTCCTAGCTGTCAGTGCAGAGCTCCACCCGGGGCTCAATCTCATAAGCTGCAAGATCATGACCTTTGCCAAAATCAAGAGTCAGACATTTTAACCTACCGAGCCACTACATATCCAATCAATCTGAACATCCTGTCAGGTGTCCTTTCCCACATATCCCAAACCCTATCACTTCATGCCATCTCCACTGCTATCTGATAGTCTGAACCATCATCATTTCTTCCTCCTCCTTCTGTCTGACACTGTAGCATCCAGAGTAATCTTAAAATGTAATTAAAATCATGGTACTCTCTTGTTTAGCACTCTGAAAAAAATGCACAATAATAATAAACTCAGTGCATATCCTCAACAGCAGAATGCAGGAAAGAATAAAGAAAGAATAAGTAAACCTGAAGATTGAATGGAAATCATTCAATCTAAACCACAGAGAGAAAACAGACTGAAAAAAGTAATGAGAGGAACCTCAGCGACCTGCAGAACTGTAACAAAAGTTCTGAAACCAGTGTCATCAGAATCCTGGGAGGACCAGAGAAACAGAGTGGCCTGAAGAAGTAATGAAAGAAATACTAGTTGAACACGTTCCAGATTTGGCAAAAGGCATAAAACAGAATCAAGAAACTGAATGAATCCCAAACAGGATAAACTGAAAACAAATCTGAACCCAGACACATCGTGGTCAAACTTCTAAAAACCAAAGACCGAGGAAAACTATACCGACAGCAGCAAGAGAGAAGCAATACCTTACCTATGAGGGAAAAACAGTTTGAAGGATAGTGGATTTCTCATTAGGAGGCATGGAGGTCAGAGGAATTGGCATAATGGTTTTGTTAGAGAGACAAAGTGTGAGCAGGGGAGGGGTAGGGAGAGAATCCCAAGCAGGCACCACACTCAGCGCAGAGCCCGATGCGGGGCTCAATCTCATGACCATGAGATCACGACCTGAGCCAATATCAAGAGTTGGTTGTTTAATCAACTGAGCCGTCCAGACTTCCTGGCATAACATTTTTTTAAGTGCTAAGAGAATAACTGTCAGCCCAGAATTCTATATCCAGCAAAAGTACCTTTCTGGTAAGAAGAGAAAATAAAAAACACTCTGAGCTGAAGGAAAACAAAGAGAATTTTTCACCAGAAGGCCTGCCTTAAGAGAATGAATAAAGGACCATTCCAAACTGTAAGGAAATAATAAAAAAGGAATCTTGGAATATCAAAAAGGGAGAAAGAATAACAGAAAGAGTAAAAACACTGGTAAATCCAATACATGTTCCTTCCTTTGAGTTTTCTTGAGAATATTTAACATTTCAAGCAGAAGACAAGACATACATAATAGAAAGGAAGAAATAAGACTTTCCTTATTTGCAGGTAGCATGGTCATATACCGTCTGAGATGGTTCTAAATATATGTAGAGAAAATGATTAAGACACTGATAGGTGGGGAATTTAAAGAGAAATGAAAAGAAATAAGGCTTCTATACTTAACTCAAACTGGTAAAATGTCAATACCAGTGAATTTTGATGCTATTTATGTATAACATAATACCTTAAACAATCACTAAAAATATATATACAGAGAGATAAACCCACCAAAACTGTAGATAAATCAAAATAGAATTCTAAAGAAAGTGTTCAAGTAACACATTGAAAGACAGGAAAAAAAAAAAAAACAAGACATACATATTAGAAAGGAAGAAATAAAACTTTCCTATTTGCAAATAGCAATGGTCATATACATAGAACAGCCCAAGGAATCTCAAAAAAAAAAAAAAATCCTAAAACTAATAAGTTCAAGCAAGGCTGTAGATAAATATCTAATTTGAAACAGCCTTCACAGGTGTTGATATGCAAACCTGTCTAGGGCCAGTGTTCTGAAAACTACAACATGTTCATGAAAGAAATCAAAGATCAAAAAAAAAAAAATGGAGAGACATATTTATGGATTGGAAGATTCAATATATTAAAGATGTCAATTCTCTCTACCAGGCATACAGGTTGAACACAATTCCTATCAAAATTCGGGCAAAGTGTTTTGTAGATATAGAAAAACATAATTCTAAAATGTATCAAAAAAGTTAAGCAAAAAACCAAAATAAAACCCAAAACCAAAAACCAAACCAAACAAAGCACTATGCTAGCTAAAACAAATTTCCAAATAGGGAAGAGTGTGGAAAGAATCCATCTTCCCGATTTCAAGTTGAAGTACTCAAGAGTGTGGTAGAGGGAAAGATGGGTGGATTTATGGGACAGTGTAAAAAATAGCCCTTTCAACGAATAGTGCTGGAGAAACTGGACATATGGAAAACAAAACAAAACAAAAAACAAGAACTTTTGCTCTGCAGAAGACCTTGCTAGGAAGATGAAAGGGCGAACTGTATACTGAGAAAAAAATATTATCAGATCATCTATCCATGAAAGGACTAGTATCTAGAATATAGAAAGAATTTGCCAAGACTAAAAAAGAAAAGTCCTACCAATCTAATTAGAAAATGGGCAAAATATAGGAAAAGACATTTCACTAAAAAATTATATGTGGATGGCAAACACTTAAAAAGTGTTCACTCTCATTAGACATTAAGGAAATGCAAATTCAAACTACAACAAGATATCAAAACATACTGATCAAAATGGCAAAGCTAAACAACAGTGACAACACCAAATGTTGGAGAGGATGCCGAGAAAGTGGATCACTCCTCTATTGCTGAGGGGAACGTAAAATGGTACAGCAACTCTGGAAAAAAATGTGGCAGTTTCTTTCAAAACCACACGGGCAGCTTCCCCATGCCCTGCAATTGCACTCCTGGGCATTTATTCCAGAGAAATGAAAACTTGTATTCCCATAAAAACTGGTGCATGAATATTTATACTAGCTTTATTCATAAATACTTAAGACTGGAGACAACCCCGATGTCCTTGAACAGGTGAATGTTTTAACAAACTGGCATATCCATCTATACCACGGAACACGACTCAAATACAAAGGAACAAACAACTGATGCCTGAACAATTTGCATTAATCTCCAGAGAATTATACTCAGTAAAAAAAAAAAAAAAAAAGCCAATCCCAAAAGGTTATATACTGTGTGCTTTCATTTATATAAAGATATTGAAATAACTAATTATAGAAATATAATAATTTATATTATTGTGCTAATTATAGCACATTAGTGGTGGCCAGAAGTGAAGGACCAGGGAAGGAAAGATAGGGGAGAAAAGGGACACGGATATAAAAGGGAAATATGAGGGATCCCTGTAAAGGTGGAAATGTTCTGTTTCTTTCAATTTTTTAAAAAAGTTTTATTTGTTTTTGAGAGACAGAGCGCAAGCAGGGGAGGGGCAGAGAGAGAGAGGGAGACACAGAATCCAAAGCAGGCTCCACGCTCCGAGCTGTCAGCACAGAGCCTGAAACAGGGCGTGAGGCTCAAACCCACGAACTGTGAGATCATGACCCAAGCCCAAGTTGGACACTTAATTGCCTGAGCCACCCAGGCGCCCCTAGAAATGTTCTGTTTCTTGACTATATCCACGTCAGTATCCTGGTTGTAATATCGTTATGGTTGTGAGGGAGAATACTCCCTTATGTGAAGATAAAAATTCTTTCCAAATGAAAATAAAATTTCAAGGTAATAGTATCAAGTATAACAGAGGTTTTCATGAAAGTTGATAAACTAATGTGAAAACTGGGATGGCAGAGCAAAAGCCAAGAACATCTAAGAAGATTAAGATATATTTATCAGTGCCTATTGAAAAATACATTAATTGAGAGAGTGATGTACTGGCATAGGAATGGTCAAAAAAGACCCATGAAATAGTAGACTATAGTTAGAAATGAACTCTTGCCTATATGGACAAAGCATATTACACGGTGGTATTTTTTTTTTCAGAGTGGTATTTTAAATCAGTGGAACAACATAGTGTAATTTACAGATAATGCTAGGATCATTTAATATATTAAATATACATCCCACACATTCACAGAAAAATCAATTCCAGGTATATCTAAAACCTTATGTGAAAAGCAAATTGATTTTCAGAGCAAAACATAAAACAATATCTTTGTGAACCTGCAGGGTAAAAGGGATTTTCCTAAACAAGAACATACCCCCACACACAATAAACCATAAAGGAAAAGATTGACAACTCTGACCGTATTAAAATTAAAATCTTCTGCCTAACAAAAAAAAATATGTCATAACGGAAATGAAAAGATAAGTATTTGTAACACCTACAAAGATCAGTGACCAGAATAATAAACACTCTTTTAAAGAGTACGATAAAAATCATCCAGGAAAAAAAAAGGGGGGGGAAAAATATTTGAACAGAAAATTCGTAAACTTGGAAACCTGAGTGGTCAGTAAACATATGAAAAGAAGTTCAATCTCATTTGTAGTACAGGAAATATAAATTAGAATCAGAAGGTGTAAATTAAAACCACAATGTGGGGGAAGTGAACTATCATTCAGGGTTACTCAGTATAAAAATTGGCACCTTGGAAGGCAATTTGGCACAATCTAATATAATCAAGGATACGAATGCTTTAAAAGTCTGTGACTCTTCTCCTAGAGAATTTCTTGCATTACATGCTCATGTAGATATATCTATAAGGATGCTTATTGCAGCATTGCTAGCTATTTTTTCTCCCTCCCGCCGTCTGCCCAGCACGTGAAGAGCTGCCCTGAATTAAAAACAACTTAAATATCATCAACAAAGGAGGGACAAACTGTGGTGTAGTCATACAGTGGAATGACATTCAGATAATAAAATAAACTCCATGTATCTATAATGATATGATCTAACTTAAAAATAATGTTAAATGAAAAAAAAAGCCGGTTGCTTATAAATGCATATAGTTCCCATTTAAGTTCTACATACAAATACAATTTATATATAATTCAAAATATACAAAGCAATAATAAAATATGTTTATAGATATGTCGGTATGTGGTAAAAGTATAAAAACCTTGCTAATGATACACCACCAACTCCAGATTACTGATTGCTCACGGGGAGAGGGAAGATGAATGAGATTCATGGAGGTAGGCTTTAGCTACATTATAGCTCTGATGTCTTTGAAAATAAAAAAAATATGTATATACATGGAGATAATACAACAATGCATTAGCGTTTGATACATTTTGATGTTGGTTTTATTGGGTTCTTAAGTTAGTTCTACTATTCTTTGTTTATTCTAATTTTTTTCTTAAGTAAAATGTGGAAGAAGTTCCCAAAATGCAGTAAGCATTGCTCAGAAAGTCATTCAAACTAGCACGGAAGGACATGGAAGAAGAGGGGCCTATGCAAGTCTCCGGTTTGAATTCTCCGCATGTTATGAACCTTAGGCTCTTGTCAACTGCAATGGGTAAACTACAACTGGACCACTTCCTGGAACACCTTCTTCTACTTGGGGCTCAAATAGAATGTAACATACGTTAGCTAAAGAGCCAATGGTGTGTTAAAGAGTTTAACTCTGTGGGCACCTATCATAATTCTTTCAAAAGAAGTTATGTAAACCTTGTGGGGTTTGCCTTTATACGCCAGCTTTCCCCACTTGGAATTTGGAGCACGCTTTGATTTGGGTGGGCGTTGTGTTCCTTGTATTGCAATCCTTAAGACCCCAAAGAAATGCTTTTGGTTACTTCACAATCTATGTCTTCTTGGTGGGCAAAAATAACGAAATTCCAAACTAAAGAGGCCCTTTAAATACCTACCCAGCCTGCTTCCGGTAGAATTCTCCTTTGAAATTAAGGAAGCATTTTACGCTTTTCAGTGAGTTGAGGATTGCATTTTTGCTCTAGAATTCGGTGTCAGTGGCCATGGCTACTGTTGCTTGTTTCTGGGTTCCTTAAACCTGCCCTTGCCAACCTGCATACAGTGTCTGCATTAAATTCTCTTTGGATAAGCCATCAGAGTGCGATTGCGTTTCCCTGCTGTGACCCTACTTGCTTTCTCTGTGAAGACGTTGGACAAAGAAGCCCTGATACTCTCAAATATTTCTAGAACACAGGGTAGAATAATAGGAAATTCCTGCCTACAAAGGCCGGGCCTCTTCTACCATGTTTTTCTGGCTGGGCAAGAGACCTTTCTCACATCTCTGTGCGAAAGAGTTAACAAAATAGCAGAAAACAGGGGCAAGTGTGAGCTTGCTCCCTTGCTGCTTATTAACTGTAAAATCCTGGGGAACTGCCTCCCCACTCTATTCCTCAGTTTTTTCATCCAGAAAGTGGGGTTATTAACACTTAACATTACAGGGGTATCATGAAAATTAAGCGAAACCAAGCAACATGCAAACTGCTCCAAGTCTAAAGCTTCACGCACTCTCAAATCCGACTTGCAAGGAGTTGGTAACTTCAGACAGGTCCAGGGCATGAACCTCTTCTCCGCCTTTCACTGGCTTACTTTGTTTCCCATCGGTTCGATGGTCTGCTTCCTTTATCCAGAGCCTCCTAAAGGAGGCAGCGGTGTAATAATAACAACAAACAAGTTAGGACGAATTAGCTTCCCATCTCTCTTGTAAATGTCGACAGGTCCCATCCTTATATTACAATCCCAATTAAAGGGAAATTCCCCACCAAGCCATAAACCTAAAATGAAAAAAACCCTATAGGGATGAATAAGCCTCTTCCGTGAACAAACCTGCTATTTATCCTTTTTTTTTTTTGTCACCGCTTATGTGCGCTCAAATCCCTGCTGAACCAATGCTGCAAGCTGATGAAGAAGTAAAGCTACAGGCATCCATCGATGGGTCTGTCAAGATGTTACTTGTAACGAGTCTCCCATGGATTTGATTATTATTGGGTATTAATTATTAATGGCATTTCCTGCAGGAGGCCTGCGTGGGCTTCTTTCCCCCCAACCTCTATTTTGAACTAGAATTAAAAAATAACCAAAATCTCCCCCAAAGGAGCGGGAGGGGGAGGGGAAAAAGCTGGAATTAAGGGTATCCCTCCGCAGGCTTTTACCGCTGGCACTCCTTGATATTCTGGGGCTGTGCTCATAATTAAGTGTGGGGGAAGCAGACCTCCGCACAGCCTCCTGGGCGCCTCCAGCTGCAGCCCCTCGTTCAGAACCACAAAGGAGGAACAAAGCGCCCCTCTGCCTTGTCCCTCCACTCCGATCCTCACCATCCTGCTCTAACCTTGTCTTCTTTGGCAATTAATTTCCTCTGATGGTTATGTTAATTTTTATGGCTTCCTAATGATCAGAAATATTTGGCAGATTAACATCATTTAACTTTCCTCTCCCTGGAGGGGGAAGAGCCAGGGAGGGGGCTGAATGGTGAGAAACAGCTGGGAAAGGCAAGAGCGAAAAATCAGAATTCCCTGCCAAGCGTGTCAGTGGGGCAGTGAGGGGTGGGCACCCAGGAAGGCCTGGAAAAACTAAAACCAAATTAAAAATTACAACCTCTCCCACCCTGTGTAGTTTTCTCCTTTCTTCACTGATGACAATCCATATGTTGCTTCCTAGCACTGGTGTAAAGATGGCTACACCTGTCAGGGTGTCTGGGAGGCAAAGACAGAGCAGATGTTGAGATTTGTGCCATGGAAGGGACAAATTCATCTTGTCTCGCAGAAAGTGGCATGCTCATGAGTGTCCTGAAGGGGTCCCTCCTCCATTGCTATGCTCCCTTTCTCCATAAGGCAGTGGTCCCTGCGTGGTGCCGCAGATGGAAAGATGGAATTTAATTTTACTGGCGTTCAGTCAAAACAGAATAATGTGTTTAATATCCCTGCAGTGTAAGTGAAAGGGAGAGATTCATGAACTCGTGGGAGGCAAGGGATTCCAGGCAGTGCTTTGATATCCCCTAGTATATATAAACATAGAAATCACAGTGGAAAATATGGATAAATCCAGGTTAAGAGCCCCACCTGCTACCCCAGGTTGCTACTTTAAGTTCAAGCCTTTCTGACAAAGGTATGACACTCACCAAGAGAACAACTGAATTAACACAAAGGTAGTCAGGTGCCCTGAGCTTAATCCCAGAGAAGGGTGATTTGGCCGCAGAGTCTAGGAAAGAGATAAATGTTCCTGAGTGGCAGATGTATTAAGTAGGAAAGAGCTCACAAAGAAGTCACTGGAACCTCCATCGTACGTTTCATTCACAATCCAGTGGAGAGTAATCACATAGCTATATCTCTGCTTATAAAATAACAACACTCCATGTACATGGAGGGGGGGGGTGGAATCTGGAAGTAAATATTCCAACATGCTACAGATAGTTGAATTAGGATGGTAGAATTGCAAATAACCATTGTCTTTTATGATTATTTTCTTATTTTTTTCTAATGCAATTATGCAATTTTTAAATAATAACGTGTATGTGTGTGGGGGGGTGGTGATTCTCTACTTTTGGTGTGCATCAGAAGAATCACCTAGGGAGCTTGTTAAAGATGTGGATGCCGGGGCCCCACTTGAGACCTCCTGAAGTCAGTAAGAAAATAAAATAAAAGTAAAATAAAAGTACATAAAAATGCAACCTCTCCCAATGTAAACTGAAGTTTCCCAGGTCTGTTACGTGATGTGGACTTGTCCAGCAAGCTGTCCCCTGCAGTCTTCATTATGTTCATGTCTGCTTCCTCCAAGCTTTTTGCCAAAAAAACACTGCTTTCTATGTAATTTTCCCAGAAAATATTCACAATCATGCATGTATCTGGTTTTTTCCCCCTAAAAAAGTCTTTAAATTCTATACTTTTCTCTCTTGGATGTGGTTTTTCAATATCAAAACTACAAAGCCCCAAGTCTGCAGAAACTCAACTTGTCCCTGCCCTTTGCTCACGAACGTATACACACTTCTACACTCACAACCTCAAAGGTGAGCCGACACATACATGATTCCCTTACTGTTACATAAATTCAGTTAATTTAGTAAAAAAAAAAAAAAAAATCCAAAGTCAATCACATTTGTGATTGATTGAATAAACCATCTAGGAGGATTAAAAAAACAAAACTTTTATCTCGTATGTATCACTGTTAGTCAAGAGAGCTGAATGAATTAATACACAGGATGTTAGTGTATAGCTGCAGAGTCCAGTTCATAATAGTGATTGTATCAAATGAAAATAATAATTTAAAAAAAAAGCCTCTTGGTTACAGTGCTACCTTAGGCATAGTTGATTGTACAAACACACACAGAATACTCATCAATGAGAGCTCTAAGATTGCCACCACATTTGCATGAGGATGGAGTGATCCATGATAGTGTGTTTTTTAAAGACATCATCAAAGGAATTGAATAAGCCCCCCGCCCCCAGCTAACTGCATGGTGCTGCAAGAGAAAGGCTCTTCATTTTGGTTTTGTTTAAGCAGGAGCTATTGATGCAGAGGAACCTCTCATTTACCACGCCTTCTGTCTGTGCCACTAAGTGACTGATGTTACATTGAATCAGCTGGCTCTTCTGCCCTGGGCTGGCAGCTGTCCACTCCCTGGACCTGGATTGGCTCCCAGAGCTGGGACACAGGGTCCTGCAACTGATCAGATGTCAGCTTCTTCAAGGAGGGACCACCCATTTGTTTGGCTCTGTGTAAAACAAGCTCTTTGAATCTGCATGTTGCCCATTTTCCCAGCCCTCGCCTTTCTAGAGAGATAGCACTTAATTATAATAGTAACACCATGCACTGACTAGCCCCTCCCACTGCCCGAAGCTCTTGCCTGTCCATGATTTCATTTCATCTATTACTGTGGTTTGCAATGCACACTAGTTTTTACAACTCATGTGTCATTCTCTGACATGCTAGTGACCTGGGATATACTCCCAACTTCTCATAGATACCAACGCAAACGACTGAAAAATTCTTCCTTTTATCCACCCGATATCCAGCCCTAGTAAATTTCCGTTCAGTCTAGCCTGAGAGCAGTGGAGCCCACTGTTTCCTCAGTGGTTCGTCCAGCACCCTGGCCCTGTGATTCTCCAATCTGCAGAGCGGGGTCCACATAACCCCCAGGTAGTTTCAGCCTTACAAGAAAAATCTTGTGTCCGGCAAAGCTGAATGTAAAGTTTATGCAAGTGTCATTACTGAGCACTCCTGATGTGCCTGGTGCTTAACTTTGTTACTTAGTGTGTGCGGCATCTCTTGGGTGGGTATTTCTAGCTCCAGGTTTATTTGTTTATTTGTTTGTTTGTTTATTTATTTATAAGTTTTTTTGAGGTTTATTTTTCAGAGAGAGAGAGAGACAGAGACAGAGCATGAGCCGGGGAGGGGCAGAGAGAGAAGGAGACACAGAATCTGAAGCAGACTCCAGGCTCTGAGCTGTCAGCACAGAGCTCGACGCAGGGCTCAAACTCATGAACCGTGAGATCATTTCCTGAGCCGAAGTTGGATGCTTAACCGCCTGAGCCACCCAGACTCCCCAGTCTCGCTCCATTTTAGAGGGATGGGAACTGAGGTCCCAGGTCACATGCCTATAAACAGAGAGATCAGAATTCAGACCCAGTTCTATCTGAATTGGAAACCATTGGTCTTTTTCTCAAATCCGTTGTGGCTGCATTACCTGTTCCAAGATCCGCAGACCGTTCTTTGAGTTCTTTGGCACATGGCAACCATACCCAATTGTCATTCTCCCAGGCCCATACTCCATGTCTTATCAAGCAGGGCGTGTGTTTCAGTCCCCCCCTGCACCATGCAAACTTGTGAGCAGCTGCAATATTTTACTCATTGCATCTTGTAGCTCCAGCATCTAGTAGAATTCCTGGAACATAGTAACTACTCAATAAATGTTTCCTGAAAAGATGATCACATGAGTACGTATATCCACACGAGGCCTGTGAAGGATGAAATTTTGATATGCTGCCTTGACAAGCAGCTGTTCACTTATTTAGGGCCCTCTGGATCCTGTATGCTCTGAGGTTGGCGACCCTCAACCTCACTACCCGGGCCTCCTTGACCTCCCAGTCCTGCAATACACTAGACACTTCAAACAAAGGCTCAGAACCGGCAGTCACTGAAAATGATGGGAAGCTGTTCCCTATTTTCTTCTTTATGTGGCCCCTGCAACGTGCTTCCCCAGGAGCGCGAGTAGCAAACCTCTGGCAGCTGCATCCCTGAAACCGAGTGTCTAAAGCCTGTGGCAGACTTCTCGGACTTGCTGAAGCCCAGTCTTGTGATAAATCCTCAGTGCTCCTCCAGCTACCAATGGTGACAGAAACCGATTTTCCTCCCAATTTGTCATAGTCCGATATGTATGGAAAACAAAACATCTCATGCTTGGATGTCAGGACAATGTTAGTATATAAAAGTTCCTAGATCCTTTCCCTCAAGTTTTACACTTATCTCCTCACTGACTGGTAACAACGGTGTGTGGATGGATGCCATACCAGGGACCCCACTCGGAGGAACTAGCAGAGATCACCAAATTCTGATTTTCCCTGTAGAGCAGCAGTGTCCCGTAGACACAGAATGCAAGCCGCATTTGTGATTTTAATTTTCCTAGGGGCTGCGTTAATAAAAGTAAAAACCAAAACAGGTGAGGTTAATTTTAATCCTATGTCCATCTAACGCAACATATCCAAAATAATAGCTTTCCAATCTGCAATCAATATAAAAATAGGTTTTATATGTGTGTGGATGGGTGTGTGTGCGTGCTAAGCCTTTGAGATCTGGTGTGTGTTGCACACCTCCACTTGGACTAACCACATTGCAATCGCTCAATAGCCACACGCTGCTTGTGAATCCTGGATTGGATGGTGCTGTTCTAGAGACCACACCGCTACCCCCACACACTGGCTCCCCAGCCCCAAGAACCCATTTGGGATCTCACTGTTGCTTTATGGAAAGTTCCATAGTTGTCTCCAAGCTTCAGCAACTTCCCCACTCACCATGACGTCTGCATTCAGTTGCAGGCAGTCTTCTCGGCTAAACATCTAGTTCTAGTGAAAGAAAGATAAAGGCAAGAACTGATAATAAGAAAGATACTCTCACACACAGGAGACTCAGATTGCTACGAAGCAAACATTTTGGAGCCTCTACAGGGGGTTGGGCATGAGTATTATGTAGATGATTGGCCAGGATCTCAGGATCACTGTGTCTCTATTTTGTACAGTTGGGGTCAGCCCATTTTTAGATTCTGAAGACCCTAAACCCTCTTCTGCACAGGAAGAGAGAGGTCCCTATCTATAGGCTGCCTTCAGTTCAGCTCTGAGTCAGTATTGCTCCTTGTCTTACCTTGAATTCCCAGGTCTGCACTGATTAGATTCCATCCTCTTTCCACGGTGATATAATGTCTGCCTACAAACAGAGAAGGGGGAACAGATTGTTGCTATTGAACCTGTCTTCTCTAGTTACTTCCCACCAAACCATCTACATGTTGATCTATTGTCTTTATGGGACCTCTATCTTTTACTGTTCTTGTTCATCCTTAAGGACCATTCTGAGTCATCGTGGACTTCAGCTGAGGACCTTTGTGACCCATTTGTCCTCTGCCCTGCAGGACAGTTTCCAAGTTTTATTTCTACTGTTGAACTTAGCTTTGGGTTAGTGAAGTCATCCTTAGTCCAATCTTCATTGGCTTTGTGGCTTTGTAGCTTTGTCCTAGAGGTGCTGTATATACAGAGTTGACCCAGATTTCCATTGCTTAATCCCCAGTTCTGGCAGTTATTATCATTAAGAAATATCTCAAGTCCCCCAAAGCTAACATGGGTAGAATGACTTATGCTTTAGTGACTGGTATTTAGACTCAAAGATCATGTTATTAAAAAAATCAATTAGCTATAGAAAGATACCTTTGCTCCAAGTTCCTTTCCAATTTGCAGCATGGAACAGTGGCTGGTTAGCATCTGGGTGTCCTCGAGACATACTGAGCACTTCATTAATCATACATGACATTTGCATATTGCAAATATCATACTTTATGCACATGCCTTCCAGGCTAGTATAGAGACTATGATTGCTGCCTAATCCTCACATAAATCAATGCACCAGGGAATGCCACTTCTAAACATAGGGAAAATCAAGGGTTGCTCTGCTGTTAGACTTTTCCGGAACCTCCTCATTTTCTTCACGTCCCAGATAGATTCAGTGCTTTCATTTTCTCTTCTTTCCTGTAGCTATTAAAATCCTATTAGCCATTTGTGAATATTATTTTATGTCATCTGCATTTCCTCTAAGTTGTGATAGTGACCACTGAAATCATTTGTGTGACTTTTCTGTGCAGAAATTTTTGGGAGAAGAACAAAACCTTTCTTTTGTGTGACCAGGTAGCCAAATAGAAAGATGCCTGGTTTTAAATCTATTTCTCATCCAAACATTATTTTATTCGCTTGGAAGACAGAAAGAGAAGATGCTGAAAGAGAGAAGGCTAAAACATTTAATCTCAAATGACAAAGTGTAGGTTTGCTTTTTCTCAGCTCTTGGTTTGCTGTCCCTTGATCAAAGTCAACCTTATAACTACCATTAGAATCTGTTTTCTGTTTTGGAGCTGATGGCCTTCTGAGTATTTTCCCCATAGCACTGCCTCTATAAAGTCCCTTTCCTCCCTTCCATGTCTCAGTTAGCAGAATAATGCATGTAACCAGGCTCCTCCTTCATATACAAGAATGACTCTAGTTCTTCTTCGGGGAAGGTGTAAACTAGGGTGGGGGTCCAGGGAAACCAGCCCATGGTCTCTCGCCCTGAGGAGTCATCTGCCTGCCATTGTTTCAGAAATGGGGGAGAGGTCGTGTGATGACCAGGATGCAGAACTTGCCCTTTCCGAGTATCACCTCGTACATTATCCAAAAATTAAGCACATGCTGGGATCCAGTTATGGTTTAAGCGGACCTATGCATGAGAGGTTTAAGTAAGTCTTCCAGGGAGGTTGAGTCAGGAGATTGTCATTACATCCCGATTCAGCTAACCCATCCTCTTCTGCCACACAAGGGGCCGCATGCCATCTCATGGTCCAGGCGTTTGGGAGCTGTCCCAGGTGAATGAGGCCTTCTTTGCCAACTGCTGACCTCACGCATCCTACTCACCTTCTTATGATAGACCCTTCTGGAAGGCCTTATTAATATTCAATGCCTGCAGGCTTCACCTGGATACTAATGGTGGGAGCTGGGATAGTTTCCTTCCAGAGCTCTTCCTGGTATCACAAAAAGTGAGTGAGCTTTGTTCTGGTGGGATATGTGAGCAAGATGGTGCTTCTTTTATAAGTTTGGTCTTCACCAGAAATGGCTATGGCTAGATGTCTCCAGAATAATTTTTTAAAATATTTTTTAATGTTTATTTTTATTTTTGAGAGGGAGAAAGAGAGAGAGAGAGAGAGAGAGAGAGAGAGAGAGAGAGACAGACAGAGCATGAACAGGGGAGGGGTAGAGAAAGAGGGAGATAGAGAATCTGAAGCAGGCTTCAGGCTCTGAGCTGTCAGCACAGAGCCCAAGATATCTCCAGAATAATTAAAGGCAGATAAACTTAGCACCATGAATATAAAGTTTCTTCTAGAATTTCTTCCAGGTCTAATCTTGTGTGAGATGCATACATTCCTTATATAAAAATAATTCTGATGCATCTGGATGGCTCAGTCTGTTAAGCATCTGACTCTTGATATTAACATAGGTCTTGATCTCAGGGTCATGAGTTCAAACCCTACACTGGGCTCCATGCTGGGCATAAAACCTACTTTAAAAAAAAAAAGAGGGGCGCCTGGGTGGCACAGTCTGGTTAAATGTCTGATTCTTGGTTTCGGCTCAGGTCATGATCTCACAGTTTATCAGTTCAAGCCCCATGTCAAGCTCTGTGATCAGAGTGAGACGTCTGCTTGGGATTCTCTCTCTCCCCTCTCTCTGCCCCTCCCCTACCTGTGCTTTTTCTATCTCTCTCAAAATAAATAAATCAACTTTAACAAAATAGAAATAGTTTTGCTCTTTGTAAAATTATAAGCCCCATCTGTATTTTGCTAAAGTAGCATGCCTCCTCTTTCTTGGGCTTCCTTGCCAGTTCCTGTGGTCTCTACATTAGCTAAGAAGGCCGCTGAGCCCTTTGTGATGGGTGGTGCTGTCCCAAATAGTTGTCCTCTAACCTTCAAATTTCTCCCATGATTTAGGGTGAGAGTGGTGATAAGCTGTCAATTTATCCTGTCACCATCTTGTTGGTAACGAGTATCAAAGAGAGAAGTAGAGGGTGAGGAGATAAAAAGGAGAGATAATGGAAAAATTTTAAAAAGTAATAATTTTACAGTGTTTTATGGCACATAAAGAAAATAGAGTCAAATCACATCCGAACCTTGAGGCTGTATTCTTGTCTGAGAGAAAGCGGGAGGCTGTCTATAATCGAAGAGATGTTGCAGAGAGGTCGTAGTGTTTTGATGGGTCTTAATACACTCTGATGCAGGGTTATCTCCTACGGAGTAAAAGCCGTATATATTCCTGTGCACTTGGGAGAGGATTGGGGGTAAAGAATACCCCTGGGATGCACAAAAAACCCAGGGTCACTAAGCTAACCTAGATAATGTAAGTCACCCAAAGCTTGCTCTACAAAACTAACCAACATAGTTGATGACTCCTCATCTGTAACTGTATTTGGGAGTTTAAGAACTAAGAACCATCAGTAGTTCATTCTTTGGCTTAATTAAGTAACAGAAACACAGCTGTTTCACACATGCCAGGTACCAGGGTGAGGCAAGTAAGGTAACTTGGGCACATAAATTAAAGAGATTGCACAATCTCCTAGGGTAAAAGTGAGTGTCTCCTTAAATTTTGCTCCCTAGGTGCCTTACTTTACCTTCTTCTAATCCTGCTTTCAAACATGGAAAAGAAACTTCCATATGGGGCAGGGAGGCCTATTAGCACAGATATAACTGAATAGCAAAAAATCAGCCTACATATGTTTTATGTAGTCTACCACTAGATTGGTCAAGGAAGCTTCAGATCTCTCTTTTTTTAAACTTTTTAAGTCTTTATTTATTTTTGACAGAGAGAGAGGTAGAGAGAGAGAGAGACTGCGAGTGGGGGAGGAAAGAGAGAGAGGGAGACACAGAATCCGAAGCAGGCTCCAGGCTCTAAGCTGTCAGCACAGAGCCCAACACGGGGCTCTAACTCACCAACACGAGTTCGTGACCTAAGCCGAAGTCCGACACTTAACCGACTGAGACTCCCAGGCACCCCAGATCTTTTTTTTTTAAATATGAAAATTGCTCATTTCATCTGTTGACATTAATTATATGATACATCACAGTGATGAGGCTGATCATGGTTTTTTTTCTGTGTAAAGGGACAATCAGGTCTTTGAGGAGGGGGTCAGAAGAGGAAATGTACATTTACTGAACACATACTAAGGGAGGGAATGTTAGTTGACCAACTGACTTTTATTCCCTACTTCCTTTGTCCTTTGCCAACTAGAAAGGATGATAGAATCACATGCTTTCCCAGGCTCCTTTGTGGCTAATGGCTACCGTTAGCAGCCATTCAGGTTGCAGCAGTAATTCACTAGGTGTTCTTGGCATAGGGCTGCCAGATCTAGCAGATAAAATACAAGGTGCCTGGGTAAACTCTCATTTCAGATAAACCACAAGTTCTTAGTATGTCTCAAATACTGCTTAGGAAATACTTATCCTAAAAATTTATTCATTTATTCATCTGAAACCCAAAGTTAATTAAGCTTCCTGTATTTTATCTGGCAACCTTACCCATGCATATATTTTTGCTTTGTATGTAGCTCACAGTGTCCCCTTCACTTTCTTCCTGTCTAAAGTAAGGACTGTGACAATCAAAGAAATCATACAGATGTTGTTCAGGAAGTCTCCGACTAGATGTGAAGAACGTCCAAACTCTGGACTATTGTCTTTGGGACAAAAATTCACTCTACATATGTTTAAGTCATTGTTAATAGTGTTTTTTTGTCGTTAAGACACAAGAGCATTCTTAACTGATACACCTATTCAGGGCCAAACATGATGTAGTTTCTCTATGTCTCATTTAAATCTCATTTAAAAATTTATAATCCCTCCGTGAGACAGGTGCTGTTGTGTCTATTTTCAGGTGAGAAAACAGAAATTAAAAGAGCTTGAGAACCCTTCTCGATGCCTTATAATAATAATGGTCAATGTTGATTGTGGAATCAGGTTTAAGTGTTTACATGTATGCGCTCATATAATATTCCCAGCAACTGTTGAGACTAATATATAATTATTGTCCATTTTATAGGTAAGGAAACTGACATAAAGAGATTTAAAAATGTACTCAGTGCAACAAAACTGGCTCCGAGTCCAGGTAACAAGAGTTTCCGATCTTGCACTTGTAACCAGCACGCATAGGGGCCGGCCTGCCATACGGCTGACATCCACACTAAGCCCTATGATGCTGAAACCGGTGCCCTTTCCACTGTGTCTGCCTAGCAAACTAAGGAATATGGTACTGGCCTGTTAGATTTCTACAATCTTCTTTCTTTAATCCTTAATAACTATACCCTATCTATTCTCTCCTGCAGGTTCAACCTTGTACAAATAGGTTCAATCTGGCACAAATATTCATTATAGGCAAGTGTCACAATGCACCTTGCTTCAGTTCCTCATGAAGTTGCCATCGGTGATTTCTGGTTTTCTAAGAATCTGGTCATTGGGTTCCCTTTGTTCCCATGAAAGTGGGCTCATGCTCTGTACCACTAAATAGGGTAGTGAGCCCTTTTCCCCAGGGACCGGGTCTTTTATCTCCCTACATTCTCTCACTCCACCCTGGTGCAGATTTCCAGCCTGCATGGAGCTTTATGCTTTGCTTCCCTCATCTTTACTGAGAGAAATACCCTGTTTTTTCCTCCCCTACTTATTTTCTCTTTCTATGCCTCAAATTAATCACCTCTTTGGGGAACCTGCTTTCTAGATTCCCATCTCTGTCTGATTTGCCAAAGAAAACAGATTCTTAGCTATGCTCCCATAGTAACCTCCAACCGACCCTGACCCTCTCGGTCTACTTGGACTTCTGGTGTCAGACTACTTCTCTAGACCCATCCTGCCTGTACTCAAATTCCTCTCATGACAGGGGGACATATACTCTCCAGGTTTGCCTGGGGCTTGTCCTAATCTTGAAGACAGTTTAGGGTTTGCCTTAATGCCCTCTGACAGCCCAAGACATATACTGATGGGTGGTTTTTCTAAAACAACCCCCAAAGGTAAGAAGGTGTGGTTGGGCATTCCACATACCTAATGAGAGTTGTTTACACAACCTTGTTTCCAGGGTCACCGATCATTGAAATAACATTGACCTCACTGTCTTCAAATAGAATCACTGTTTCCTCGAAACATTTCCTCGCATTAAATGATAGTTTAATTTGCCATTTCCAAGAGGAAAGGAATGCTCACAGTGACCGGAATTAAAGTTCCTTAATCTCATCTTTTAAAATCATATCAAACCATTTAGATATTCAGGCTCTGTTCAGTTTCCACCTGAGGTCATGCCTCCTCATCATTTTCTATACCTTCTGTTGATTCAAGTTTATAGTCTTCCCTTTTGTAATCAGGTGTGTGGCACTCAGGTATGCACAGAGGAGCCTGGTGATGGGAAACTATGATCTCCTTTGTTCTTGAACTGCTTTCTGTGTGCCCCTGTTTGTAAATATGAAGAACCAAGCAATGAACAAGTCAAATTGAAACCTTGGCCTTTAGAAAATGCTTTCTTGATTTGATCTCATTTGCCAGCAAAGCAATTGGTGGTACCATTTCAGAAGTAAATGAGGTTTGATTGCAGAGAGATTTGTCTTTAGAACATCTTTACCCAGGTACTATTTTTCCTTACTGGAATGTTTAAGGGTTGACTTCTCTGATTGTCATAGAACCCCGTCATCTAAGCATAAACTTTTCTCATTCAGTATGTTATCCCTGTGGATTTAAGTCTAAGCATGGGGAGCATAATCCATCTTCCAGAAGAACAAGAGATTCCAACTTTTCCTTTTTACTATAAAACCCTCAAATAAGACTTTTATTCTAAAGAAAATCATTATACTTTTCATATTGTTACCAATAAAGAGGTAAAGCTTACTAATTTTTAATTTCCTTAGCATTTTCTCTCTAAATGAGGAACAGATTGTGGAAGGAAAAATTTGATAATCATAATCATAGTTGGTTGCTAGCTGCTTTGTTAGCACAATCTATTCCCGAGATTTTATGAGATCTGGCTTACAAAGCCCTGGGTGATAAATGATTCAATATTTAACCATGATTTACCTGTACCATGTGGAAGAAAATTATGCTGATGGGGCTGAAATCACAGGAACAGAGATTTTTACATCCCATAGAATATGTCAATGTAGTGTTGAGTGTGAATCACTCACTTGGGACATAAAGTGTCCTTCTTTTTAGAATCCAGGATTATACCTCACTATAAATGGCTGATGGAAGTAAACAAAATGAGCCCAGTGCACTGCCTGGTGACATGCGGTGATAAAGATCAGCGATGAGGGATGGAAGGGCTCCCTGGCCAGTTCTAGATGTCACAGAAGTAGTTTTTAAACTCTGTGGGTGGTAGAAGCCTGGAAAACAGAGGGACATTAGACCATATGGAAATTGATACAGCTACTTGCAAGGAAAGATGAGAAGCAGCTTTGCCTCTTTAAGGGAATGGCTCACCGAGGGACCATGATCCCTGGGTCTCTCCCTGAAGCCTCACTACCTATATATTTATTTGAAAGCTTACTTCATCTAAATTGATGAGCTCCAATCTGTTACAACCTAGAACATTTCAGTCACAGACTATGGGATGTACAGACATCAGGATGGTGATACCAATGCAGAGCTGTTTCAAATTAGATCACAGAGTCAACAGGCTAAAGCGGTATTTACATTACTATACCCAGTATGTGAAAAAAAGCACACCAACATGACTAAAAATGGTAAACACTTTATATTCAGGATGGGAAGGGTAGTAGATAGTTCATCTCCTGGGGAAACATTTTCGTATTGCTACATAATAAACTACACATGCAGGATGACCTATGGGATGGTCACTGCTGACCCAAACCAAATTTTAAATAATTTTATTTTGGTCTGGCTTCTTGGCGAGTAAGAAATTTCAGAAGCAGTAGAAATCTTGGAAGAGTGGTAACTTGAGGGGAAAAAATCATAAAACAGGAAGGGGTGCAGGTAAAATAGGATCGTGCTGGAAGAAAAGCTGTGGAGCTGGGAGGAAGGTCCAGGGGTGCACTTTCCACTCTCTTTATGTTAGTCTTCAGACCTTGGAAAGTCTGACTGGACTACTCTTCCGACTTAAGGCCAGGCTACTATCTTGTGTCTTATTAACCTGATGCATCTGTGGCCAAAAGCACAATCTGGCTTTGCTTTATCCCTTTTCTATAAATCCCCATCAAGTTAACCAGATTTGTAGTCACAGCCAATAAATATACCATACACTGGCCTTTCTCAAGGCCCAAGGCATTTTACTTGTGTCCAGGCCAAGAATTAAAATGAGATTTCAAGCCCCTTAAACTGATTCTGGGTCTTGCAGTTAGGCTGACAAATGACATTATTCTTGTAGAATCCAGCAGGTGCCAAAGTCCTTATCCTCAAAATCTGATGGCTTTGGATATAGATCAAGGGCCAAGTTTCTTAAAGGTGATGTGACCAATCCCACCCAAAGTGTCCTGTTGCCATTGTTTTATAGACTTATTTGGGGCAATTGTTCTTAAACTTTGTGAGGTGGCAGACAGCTTGAAAATCATAGTGCTCCTTGCATAACACTATGAAATATGGATGTATTTAATTCCAGCATTTGAACTGGGGACAATTTTACTGGCAGAAAATGACTATATTATAGGTATGCAACATAAAATGTTGATGCAAAAATCAGGCTCTTGAGGGAGGCACGATCTGTTGTTTCTGAGTTTTGCTATTAATATTCATTTGCTGCTTGTTCATTTGTTTTGTTGTCTGCCTCACAGACAGGCAGTGGAAACCACCATAGATTTAAGAAAAATTTATGGGAAGAAAATTTAAAATTGAAAACATTCTATCCATTAAGTTATTGTTTCTTCAAAATGGGCAACACTGACATTATTCAATTTCAGCAGTGAAAAATCTTGGATCAGCATGTGGGACATTGATAATCTTTGAGGAAGTCGTTTGAAAACTACAGGTGGGAATCAGCACGATATAGGTTAAAAATGTGAAACTCAGGATCAGGCACACCCAGATTTGAGTCCTTCATCTACCAGTTACTAGCTCTGTGACTGCAGGCATGACATTTAACCCTTCTTTGCTATAATTTTCTCCTCTGTAGAATGGTTATAATTGTTAGTATCTGAAAATTATGCAAACAAGGTGGTATGTCATTAAGGATGCTCTCACTATAAGCAAATAAATTTGGGGTAAATTCGGGAAAAGTAATTTATTGCAAGGCTATCGGGACTTTAGAATGTCCACAAGAGCCCGAAGAATCAGGCATGGGGATGGGGTGAACCAGAGGAGCTCTGGAAGCTCAGAGGTCAAAAATATAGCAATAATTTTGTAACAGAAACTAGCCTGACTATGCGCAATCAAGTGGAATTGACCCACCACAGTCAGTCTCTTTGGCTTCCTGATCCTATTTGAAATATCAGAGAGGAAACATCTAATTGTCCTATACTGGGCCACTGAGGCCACTTCTTGCTCAGGAGTAAGGGGCATCACTGATGATGATTTCTCCAAAGGATAATATTCAGTGAGGTAAAGGCATTCCAATGAAGAGAAATAGGATACTATCGGAAAGGGGAAGTGAATGCCAGATATTCTAAAACACAAATGCTTTCCTTTCATTGAGGTATGATTGACAAATAGCCTTATAATATATTTAAAGTATACAATGTGATGATATGATATACATATACATTATGAAAGAATTCCCATAATTGAGTCAGTTAACACATCTATTACATATTTACTCTTTAATCCTTTTTTTTTTTTTTTGGTGAGAACACTGAGGTTCTATTCTCTTCACAGTTTTAATTATACAACATACTGTTATCAATTATGGTCACTATGAAACAAAAGTGTCTTCTATAGATTAAGTGTGGAGAGTGCCTGATACCTAATAGATACTCAGTGTATGGCATTTAATCTCACTTTCTTATCTCATTTAAGGCAATCATATGGTTCACACTAGGTGGAGCTAACTTGGGATTCTAGACATTATTTGGTACTATTTTGATATTAGCCCAACAATTTTTAAGAGTGTGAGAAGCCCAGATCTCTGTGGCTTTCCATCTCCCTGGAATGAGACATGATTCATTCACAAAAGGGCTTCAAGAGGAGTCCAAGAGTTTCTAAAGATG
Source organism: Cryptoprocta ferox (assembly GCA_028646485.1). Lineage (NCBI taxonomy): Eukaryota > Metazoa > Chordata > Mammalia > Carnivora > Eupleridae > Cryptoprocta > Cryptoprocta ferox. The sequence continues at coordinate 32,268,055 of CM053562.1, forward strand.
TAATTTCTCAAATCTGGGGCCCATAGGGGTAGCTAAAACAGAGTAACTCTGTCCAATTAACTATCTTAGTGACATTTAAGGACTTGTGGCTACATGCATCATTGTTTCCAAGACATAACTTGAAGATCTACCTTTGGAATCATATGAAAGAATATTAGTTCTATGATCACACGTCTGTTCTCCAAATTGTGTACCCTTTGATAGATCTTTTTAGAATAAGCATGGTCAAAAACACTTGTACCCTCTTTTATCTCTGCTGATTACAAACTAAATCTACAAATGTCCCAGAGAGTTTGGCAAATCTAAACCATCAGAATATGATAATTTCATTGTTTCTCCTGGGGTGACTGGGAGCATTTGCTTTGTGGGCATATTTTCACTGCTGACTAGACTCTAAAAGCTTCCTTTTATTCTTCCCTCACTTCTTGTTCAGCCTGGTTATTTTATTTGCTAAAGTACAGTCCAATTTTATTCTATATATGTTTGCAATTTAAGGAGAACTTTCCATCTAGGACCTTTTGAAACTCCAACAACTTGCCTTCAGCGTTTTAAAACAGACTAACCGCTCTTTTCCTCCCAGTTATAATCCAGGTCACAATGTGGGATACCACTCTTTGTACTGGACTATGCTTCTTCCCCATTTTACCCTTGTGACCAAATTCACCACATCACCTCTGGAGTCCGTCATTAAATTATCAGGACTCTACTGCATTTAGGATTGATTTTATAGGGGACTTGGAGGCCATCAGAACCACAGGGTCTGTATCACCAGCTTTCTTTTTCTTTTTTCCTTCTTAAGTAAAAAAATGACTTTGGTTTGTCACAGCCTGACTCATCTATTCAGAAGTTTCTTCCATTAACCCTTTTAATAGTCCCTTTTCCAGGGCTCTGACGAGATTAAAGTTATTTTCCCCCTAGAGGCAGGGAACACTCCTGCCTTCCACCATAATTCACTGTCTCCAGCTAACGGGCAGGAGAAGGAGGGGTGGAGGTTATTGCCAGACTAGGCCAAGTTTTGTAATGACTGTGGGGTTATTGAAGAGGTGAAATAGTGGGCGTTCTTCTTTTCTTCTTAGGTCTTTGTTAGAATGCTGTTTTTGTCCCACCTTTTACTCCAGTCTATATAAGGGGTGTTGGGAGACATCCGGTCCTTTCATATTCATTCCCATACTTTTGGCTGAGCCCTAAACTCCCTCAATTAGTGACTCATTCTTTCAATTTATGGTTCTAGATGTTCTAAAAATTTTTAGTAGAATACCATATTGAGTTTTATAAGTCATTAGCATCTCATAAGAAATTTATTTCACACTTAGTGGATAACTGAATTTTGAGCTAGAAAGATGAAAAGAGTCAGGGTATCCTATGTCCCTGGGTTAGTGGGAAAAGGTGTGTCAGAAAATCCCAGAAGTTGACAGCATCATTAAGAAAGCTTTTGCCAAAGTCAATGATGTTTAACCCAGAGCTGGCTGATGTCTGTCCCCCATACTCAAATATTGTCTGGATTCCTAAAAGACATGGATGCCTATTTTCTATTTCTCAGAATTAAATATTTGCCAATCACTCTCAGAAAAGTGTGTCCCATTCCTTTTTAAAACATACCTGTATACCCTCTCTAATCTCTTTCCCTGGCACAGGTGGGGAGGAGATTAAAAGAAAGATTTCCAAAGGAAAAATAATAGACACTACCAGGCCATAGATAACATCCGAAGTGTGAGGGAATTAAAAACGATGTGAGGTAAATTATGTTTCCAGCTATGTTTTAATCCCTAGTCCTGCATTTGTCCTCTTAGCATTAAACAAACAAACAAACAAAAACAAACAAACAAACAAAAAAACCTTAGAAAAATTGGAAAGATATATATGGAGCAACTGTTTTCAGAGATAGATAAAAGGCAGCACAGGACTATGATCCCTGAGGGAGGAGAAACAAACAGGTGAGTCTTACTATTGCCTTGGCTTTCCGGGTGGAAGCAAGTATTTTGAGCACAATGTATAGACGGGAGCATAAGCAGAGCACAGTTGTCTGTCTGAGTTGAAGATACAGTAATTGAAATTTGGTGAGGATGAGGAGGCTTAAGTTAGCTGAACAGAGTACCATATTGGCGGGAACTACACAGAGAAAGAATCCTAAAATCCAGCATAGTAGTTCCTCTGAGTTGGTTGCTGAATACTAAGTTATAGACTTATTAGGTAAGACTCTGTAAGGCTGAGCAAAGAACAAATATCATGAAAACAAAACAAAACAAAACAAATGGGTAGCTATAAGCTGAATGATTCTCAGAGAGAAGAGTAGGATATGTTCAAGTTCCAAACATTCAGGTTAGAGAGAACCCAGAGGGTCAGATATAAACTAGATATACAGTGAATGTTACTCTAAACACAACAAAATTTAAAATTCTTATTTTGAGAGGATTAAAAGGATCCCATGTATTTTAATTGCCTGCCCAAACAAAATAGTCTTTGATAGGAAGGCAACAAAATCAGTATTTGAAAATATAACATTTACAATGCCAAGTATCCAGTAAAAATAACCATATACGGGGAAAAAATGGGGGGGAGGGACAGAAAAAAATGTGATCCATAATTAAGAGAAAAACCAATCAATAGAAGCAGATGCAGAAGTGATAGAAAGAACAGATAAACAGCTATTATAAGCATAAAATCGCTGTTATGAATATGTTCAAGGATTCAAATAAAAATAAGAACATAACAAGGAGGGAAATGAAAGATGTAAAAATGAATCAAATGGAATTTCCAGAGCTGAATAATACTGTATCCGAATTAAAAATTAACTTAATGGGAGTAATAGCAGATTACGTTGCAAAAGAAAATATCAAGGTACTTGAAAATATAACAATAGAAGTTACCCAAATTAAAGCATATAAGGAAAAAAGAATGAGAAAAAACAGATGTTTGAGAAAATATTACATAATCAAATTATGTAGTTGGAATCTTAGGAGAAGAGAGTAGAGGAAGAAAATATATTTGAATGAATAAATTCAATATTCCCTCCAATTTGATAAAAGCTATATACCTCCAGATATAAAAAGCCTAACAAAACTCAAGCAGGATAAACAAAGAAACCACACCAAAGGGCATTATAATGAAACTACTGAAAACCAATAATAAAGAAAAATCTAAATAAGCATTCAAGAGGGAAAAAGATATATAATTATACAGGGCAATAAAACAAACAAGTAAACAAAAACCCTACAGACTTCCCATCAAAAATAATATGAGCCAAAAGATAACGTATAAATATCTTTACAGTTCTGAAAGAACAAAACAAAAACAAAGACAAAAAAGTCAAACTCTCAGGGGTTCTGGCTGGCTCAGTTGGTGGAGCATGGAACTCTTAATCTTGGGATCATGAGTTCAAGCCCTACGTTGAGCGTAGAGCTTCCTTAAAAAAATTACAAAAAAGTATCTTAAAAAAAGTTAACCTCTCAACCTAGAAATCTTAAATCAATGACTATATCCTTCAAAAATAGTAATAAAAGTTTTAGATCTATACAGCAGACCGAGGAACACTGGAAATGATAAATGTATGAGTAAATATTTTTTTCAACTTAAGAGATAATTGCCCATTTAAAGTAAAAATAATAGGGGCAACTGGGAGGCTCAGTTGGTTAAGCAACTGACATGGAATCAGGTCATGACATTATGGTTCATGAGTTTGAGCCCCGCGTTGGGCTCTGTGCTGACAGCTCAGATCCTGGAACCTGCTTCAGATTCTGTGTCTCCCTCACTCTCTGCCCCTTCCTTGCTGACATTCTGTGTGTGTGTGTCTCTCTCAAAAATAAATAAATATTTTAAAAATATTTTTAAAATTATAAACAGTAAATAAAGCAAAAATAATAACAATACCTGTGGGGCTTATGACATTTGCAAAAGTAAAATATAAGACAATAATAGTACAAAAGAGAGATGGGGAGATCAAGAAACTCTGTAATTAATTCCTTATTTTGTTCAAGAAGTAGTATGTTAAATGTAGATTGTGTTAAGATAAAGATGTGTAAAGCCCATAGCAATGGTTAATTTTTTAAAACTAATAAGCCAATAATAAAATATAGTGAAATAATAAAACATATTTAAAAAATTAAAAGAGGACAAAAGGAGAGGGAAAAAGATACAGAGAAACATGGGAAAAATAGAGAGTAAATAACAATATGGCAGACATTGTCAAACCAATCTATGGATATATTGAAGAAAATAGTTGAAGTGAAGGACAGAGAGTGTCATATTGGATGGGAAGTCAGAACCTAACTAAATCTGGCCTACAGGAAACTCCTTTTACATATGAAGATACCGGTAGGATAAAAGGGAAGAATGGGAAAAGTATACCAAGAAAACTAGAATCATAGGAAACTGCAGTGGCTATATGAATAAAAGACAAAGTAGATTTGAGAACAAGAAATGTTTTTGTAGACAAAAGAAGGCATTCTTCAATGACAAAAGGGTCAAAGAGGAAAGTGCAATAATCCTAACTAAATATGATTGGAAAACTTGACATTTACTTAAGTATAATTGGAGATTTCTATACACGTCGCTTGGCAATTTATAAACCAAGTGTAGAGAAGATTCAAACATCATTACCAACTATCTTAATTTAACTGACATATATACAAAAATGAAAGCATATATATCTTTTAAAGTGCACACATAAATATTCACCAAAATAGACCGTATACAAGACAAAAATGAGTCTTAATAAATTTAGATGGATTGGAGTCATTCAGGGTATATTCTTGAACTACAATATAACTAAACTGGAAATAAATGAAAAGTATATTTCTAGAAAATCACTTAATATTTGGAAAATCAGCAACAGACCTCTAAATATCTTATGTGTCAAAGAAGAAATCATGGGGGCAATTAGAAAATATTTTAAATTAATAATAAAATCATTATATATTACTTTTTGTGGGAACACCTTTTACAATGCTCAAAGAGAAAACATAAATGTTTACATTAGAAAGAAGTACCTAAAGTCAAGGATCTCCTGTAAAAGCTAAAAAACAAGAACAAATTATCTCAAAGTCAGTTGAAGAAAGAAAATAAAAATAATAGTTGAAATAAATTAAATAGAGAACAAAAAACAACCAATAGTGGAAATTAATGATGAAATATCACTATAGACTCTCCAAACATTAAAAAGATAATCAGGTGTAACTTTCTTCACGTTATCAATTTTGAACATTTCCCCATGGTGGGGTGGGGGGGAATCAGAAAACATTAGAACAACTTTGTAGCAACATATTAAGTTAGATGAAATGGAAAAAAAATTCCTTTAAAGAATGATATTACCAAAAATGATAAAAGAAGAAACAGAATATCTGGAAAGCCTTCCATCTATTAAATATATTAAATTCATAATTTAGAATTTTTCTACAGGGAAGACTCCAGGCCCAAATCATTGAATTATATAAAATATCTGAGGTAGAAATAATACAATCCAACATAAATTAATTCAGAAAAGACTTTCCAACTCAAATATGAGGCCAATATTATTCTTATACCAAAGTCAAACAAAGACATCTCCCAAGAGAAAACTACAGACCAATATCCCTTCTAAACATAGATGTAAATATTCTTAACAAAATAGTAGCAAACTGAGTCCACAATATATACAAAGGATTATAAACTAAGAAATGAGATTTATGCCAGGAACGCAAGGTTGAATTAGCTGAGAAAAATTTAAAAGAACCTAATAGATGAAGAGACACATTATATTTATGGACTAGAACACTCATTATTGTTCAGATGTCAGTCTCCCCAAATTGATCTATGAGTCATATCAATTTTATTCAACATTTCCACCAGGCTTTTTAAATAGCAATTTATAAGCTGATTCTGATATTTATATGGATATAAAAAATTCTAGATTATTCAAACCATTTTTTAAAAAAGATAACGTTTTAGGACTCACAGTATATGATTTTAAAACTCATTGTAAAGCTGTAGCTGTTGAGACAGAGTGATATTGATGTAAGTATAGAGACACAGACTAATAAAATAGAACAGAGAGTCTAGAAATATGTCTAAAAATAAATAATTTATTTTTGACAAATTGCCAAGGCACATTAATAGGGAAAGAATAATGCATTCAACAAATGGTGCTGGAACAATTAGATATCTCTAAAGAAAACAAACAAACAATAATAGTGAATCCCAACCCTTACCTTATACCACACATAAAACCAAATATAATCAAAATGGATTATAGACCTACATATAAATACTAAAACTATGAAGCTTCTAGAAAAAAAAGAAAAATATTTGTAGATTGGGATAGACAAATATTTTTTAGACAAGGCACAAAAATCCTGTAATTTGGACTTCACCAGAATTTTAAATTTCTGTTCTTTGAAGGACACCATTGAAAAGATTTTTTAAAAGACAAACTTTACAAGGGGAAAAATATATTTATAGCACATACATTGGACAAAGGACTTGTATCCAGAATGAAGAACTCTTACAACTTAGGAAAAAAATCCACAATTAAAAAGAAAAAGCGAAATATTTGAACAAACACTTCACAAAGGAAGATATAATCATGGCCAATAGGCACATTAAAAAGATGCTTGACATCATTTGACATCAGGAAAATACAAATTTAACAATGCTACAACTTATATCTACTAAAGTTAAGAAGATAAAGTTAAAGTATTATGCTGAACAAGAGAAACTACATACAAAAGAATAAATACTATGTGATTCAGTTTAGATAAGATTCTCAAACAGACAAAATGCATCTATAGCCATAAAAAACAAATCAGTGGTTTTCCGGATCATGAATGAGGGAAAAATGATTAAAAAAGGGGTACCAGGAAACTTTGAAGGATTATGGAAATATGATCTATCTTGATCGACATGGTGATTACATAGGTTTCTATTCGACAAAACTCACTAAATTATACATTTTAAATCTATGCATTTCATTATTAGTAAATGGTATGTCAGTAAGTTATATTTCAAAGTTAATAAAAAAAAGTGAGGGGTGAGAAGGGCTTTAAAAGGACTATTTATTCTCAAATTTAGTCATGTCCTTAATTTGTTGGTCCCGTAGCATAGCAAGAGTATAAACAGGGATTCCTGTATGTCTAAAGATTTCGGAAGTATCATATTGAGATGAAAAGTCTCACATAAAATATGTTCTTATCCTCTTACCTTCACTCAAATACCTGAATTATGACATGGAAGCCAGATTTGAACTTATGGGACTTCCATAACATAGAGCATTGTCATATAGACTGTTGGCTTTTTGTCCACCCCAATTCTCTTTCTATTTACCTGTGCTTCACATAACACACATGGACATCTCAACTTTTAAGTAAAAATTCTGTCCACCTGGCCCACAAGCCACTGCCTATTGGCCATTCCTGTGGGCTTGCAGACTGAGAGTGTAACTCCCTCTTGGAAAGACAGACCCAAGAGGAGGTACATACAGGCCCTGGATAGTGGTTTGGGGTTATTTGAGTAGGAAATTACAGTCTCACAATGTGATCTAGAGAGGGACGTGGGATCCAGCTGAGCACTAGTCCTGGAATATTTGCCTGATGAGGAGACTGTAGCTGCTTGTCTGGAGACAAGCAGAAAAGAGCCTCTAATACAGGATTCCAGCCAGGGTCTAGACCTCTCCCTGGTCTGAAAGCAGGATTGACCAAAGGGCAGGCATCTCAAATATTCTTGCCAGGAAACTATCATCAGACTTCTCCCTCCTCATTTTCAAAATAAAGGAGGGAAGAAGTAGAGGTAGAAGAAATAAGCTTCATTTAGCCACTGTATAACTGAAGCTTAAATTATCAAACTAAACAAGAAGACAAGGTTCAAATGGGGAAAGAATAGGTAAATATGTTTAGGGCAAGAGGTTGTTCAGGTTATAGGTACAAGGCAGTACACAGGCATTGCTGTTGTTGAGTTCAACACTTAAAACTGAGTGGATGATATAGCAATTACATCAAGGGTTAAAAATTTAGGACTCTCAATAATTCTTCCTTCTAATCCTTCTTTTATATTCTCCCCTTCCTCCCCCCTTCCTCCCCCCTTCCTTCTCCCTCCCTTCCTTCCTTCCTTCCTTCCTTCCTTCCTTCCTTCCTTCCTTCCTTCCATCTCTCCCTTTTTTTAGGACTCACAGTACATGAATTTAAAACTCACTGTAAAGCTGTAACTCTTGAGACAGAGTGATATTGATGTAAGTATAGAGACACAGGCCAATGAAATAGAATAGAGAATCTAGAAATAGGTCTAAAAATAAATAATCAATTTATTTTTGACCAGGTTATCAAGACATATCAAGTCCTTCCTTCCTTCCTTCGTTCCTTCCTTCTTCCTTTTTTCCAAGTATGCATTGATACAAATCAATTTGGTACAAGCCTTTGTAGTTGAGCAAAGCACTGATTCTTGAAGGAATTTACAAACCAGTTGGAGAAATAAGACATAAACATGTGGAAAACAATTCAACCGAGGCATGTTATGATGCAATGTGTCATTGGCTGTAAGATCCTTAGAAAGGGGGATCAGTGTGAATTAGCATAATTCAAAAGTAGCTGATATTCAAAGGTAATCAATAAATCGAGTTGGGAAAGCTGAGTAAAGATTAAGGAACTGGGGACAAGAGGTATTCTCAGGAGGAAATGGCATTAGCAAAGACGTGACTGTGGGACTACACATGGCGGGTTTTAGGAAAGTAGAATAAATCAGTCCAGCTCTAGATGAATATGCAATAAAAGAAAAAGCCTCGGTTTTAAAATGAGAAACTTGAACATACATTTGGAAAGCTAGGTTGGGGACAGATTATAGGGAATACAGCTCTATAGTCAGTATGTAGTCATTAACAATGAAAATATCTGGTGTACTTGAAAGCTTACAAAACTTGTTCTCATGCATTGTCTAAGCTGTTCTTTACGGACTTTGGAGGATATTTTGTAAATGAGAAAAAATGTTTCCTAGAAGGAAATGACTTGCATACACTTACAGTGCTAGCCATGGTGGAGTCAGGACTCAAACTAGGGTCTCTGGGCTTTAAGACCTAAATTCTTACTTTGTTAAATATGACCTCCTATGTAAAGTACGCCTAGTTACTCTCACTAGTGACAATCTCATCTTCTATAGGGCACTTCACCTGTGTATTTGAACGAATGAGTGAATGAATGAGTTGAAATACAAGAAGGAACTGGAACAAACTGAACAAACTGCACATTAGAATCATTTAGCGGATGGGGCGTCTGGGTGGCTCAGTTGGTTAAGTGTCCGATTTTGGCTCAGGTCATGATCACGTGGTTTGTGAGAACGAGCCCCACATTGCGGTCTCTGCTGTCAGCCCAGAGCCCTCTTCGGATCCTCTTGGCGCCCCCACCCCCGCTCCTTCCCCGCTCTTTCTCTCTCTCTCTGAAAATAAATAATAAACTTAAAAACAAAGAATTCCCTAGTGGAGTATCTAAACATACCAACGCCTAGGATCCATACCAGAGATTCCTTATTTCTGTTGGGTTCTTTCACCCATGGCAAAGGTGAGCATCTAGGCTTCCCTTAGACCTTCCCCCGCCAAAGTTATAGCGCCACGTGTGTTTGAGCTGAGGGCTAAACACCTTCGTTACAGGAGATATGGGCAACTCAGGTCTTTTAGGACAGAAGTAGATCATACATAATTTCAATAAATTAAACAAAAATGAACAAAGCTTCCGTAGCTAACGGTGTCAGATTTGGGGATGAGTGAGCTGTGACAGCGCTGGGAAATGTAAGGGGGATGACTTCTTTTTCCTCTCGCCTTTGTAACATTTCCAATAACTGCCATTAAACTCCTCAGATAACATTAAAAATTATTTAACGGAGAGCCCTCATGAACAATGAAGTGAGAGCCTCCTGTCTGGACCGTCCACACGGCATGCATACCAAACAGGCACGCTGGTGTTCATCCCAGGATCTCTGCCTGGTACACCAAAAGCGAAAGCAGGAGAGCGAGGAACTGAAACAGAGGGAAAGAACGGGTGTGAATTTCTAGATAACAGTGCAGATGAACTAGTTTTCCTTAAGCCCCTCCAAGTTCATTCTCTGAACATTCCTGCCCCTGTGTGGTTCCTATAGGTTTGGAAACAGAGTGCAAAGGCCTGACAGTAACAGCTGTTAAAGGCTCCCTGCAGATGAAAATGAAAGCCAAACTAGCATGCACATGTGAAGGGGATTATCAACCAAATGTGTTGATTTTATCCCTGGGTCTTTGCAGCAAAAAATGTATGTCTCCTGAATAATAATGATGTCTTGCACTCCCATCATGCCTTTCTTTCCAAGACTCTGAAAGATTCTATTTTGTCCACTTATGGGGAAGGAGGGAAGAGAGAGTATAAATACTTCCTAGAGTGATCAACCATCTCAGTTTGACTGATTTTAGTACTGAGAGTCAGTCTCCTGGCATCCCAAGAAAGCCCTCAGTCAAGGGCAAATCGGGACAGGGACAGTTGGTCAACAGAATTTCTCCCAGTGTTTTGTGTGAGATTTCTGAGTTCTGTGGTGACACAGTTCCCAGCGCTAGGGGTAAGAGGACCTGCTATTGTTTTTGAAACTTAAAGGACACAAATATTGTATACTTGTTAAAGAAAAATTAAGAAGTGCGTGTGTGTGTGTGTGTGTGTGTGTGTGTGTGTGTGTGGAGAGAGAGAGAGAGAGGGAGTAGAGAAAGCATATACATATGTATGGATTTATGGAATTGTTTGTGTATATGCACACGCATGCCCCCCACAGCTTTGCTACCTGTTTTTCATTCTTCATGTAACTTAGCATGGATATCTTTTCAAAACTATATTGTCCCTATAGCTGTAATTATTTTTTCAAGCTGCATGGTGTTTCACGATAAAACTATTCTAGGCTGTATTCAGCCAATCTCCAATGTTTGCCTCCATATATACACACATAGCATACCGTTGCTTTTAAAAATGGAGCTGCAAATAACACCATTATCATATATAATTGAAGATTTTCTTTCTTTTAAAGAAAGTTTACAGAATCAGTAGCAGGCTCCAGACTCTGAGCTGTTAGCACAGAGCCCGACGCAGGGCTTGAACTCGCAAACCCCGAGATCATGACCTGAGCTGAAGTGAGATGCTTAACCTACTGAGCCACCCAGGCACCCCTATAATTAAAGATTTTCTAATTGCTCCTAGTTGATGTCAATGTCCGCATAGTTTGTCCTTCCCAAATCCCAACTATTTTAAAATGGGTTCCCCTGGGGCACCTGGATGGCTCAGTCAGTTAAGTGTCGAACTTTTGGTTTAGGTGCAGATTATGATCTTGCAGTTTTGTGAGTTTGAGCCCTGCGTCAGGCTCTGCACTGACAATGTGGAGCCTGCTTGGGATTCTTTCTCTCCCTGTCTCTCTGCCCCTCCCCTGCTCACACTATCTCTATCTCTATCAAAACAGATAAATAAACTTAAAACAAATAAAAATAAAGTAAAATGGGTTTCCCCCGAACAAATCCTGAGACAAAGATTTTGAGGTAGGTGATTTATTTAGGATGTGATTCCGGGGAGCCCAGTAAGAAAGTGAGACAAAACGTAAATCCCCATCCTAGGTCAATTACTGAATAGGTTTCTTGTGTCGAAACTGGGACTCAGTACAATGAAGGACCTTCTGAGACATTGTAGAACATACTTCAGAACAGCATGTCAGAGGGGTGGTGAGGTTGGGGAATTTCTCCACTAATTCCCTTTCCTCAGTGATAAGGAATCACTTTGGGGACATTAACTCCGTACCTCATGTAGGCCAAGGAAATGCCTGTGGTCAGAGAACACCCCTGAGGCAGAGATGCAGAAAGCTACCAGCATTTCTGAGAACTATGTAGGATGACCTCTGGAGTGGACCAACGAGGTGAGGTATAGGAGGGCACCCACATCACCTGCCCCTCTGCCTCTCAGCCCCCAACTTCTCTTCTCTGATGATGTTCAGTTCCCTCTACTGTAGCGTCTGTTAGCAATATCCACATTTCCCCATAATATCCCACTGTCCAGCCCTGTCCTGGCTTTCTCACTCCCTCTGGTACCCCAACACAATAATTATTTTATCACATTGGAAGTCGTAATACATTGCTACAACTACTTTTTCTCTCACAATCTCCTTCAAGTCATCATGCCCATCCTTCGCCATCATCATAATCACACCCTTGTATATTTCCTCAACTCTCTTGCCTCTCTCTCTGGGAATTGTGCTAGCCTGGAAAAACCCCATTCCTTAGTTAAGTCCAAATGTCTGTCTAATCTGTGCATGTAGCCTCACTGTATTCTAGACATATCACCTTCTCTCTCCTTAAGCCTCCAAAATCCACCCCATCCTCACACTCACCTGATTATGTTGCCTCTTACTTTGAGAAACTGAATCATTCAGAAGAGACTTTTCCTGGTTTCCACAGTGCAGCCATCTCCCTTTTGCATCTGTTCCCTCCTGTTACTTTTTGTCTGAATATTCACCTCAAGATCCTCTCTCACAAGTGAGTTTTGTGCCTATCCCCTCTTGCTTTCTTGAAGACATAACTAATTCTTTGTTCTTTCCCTGACATCATCCGTTTTTCCCTAGGCCACTTTCATCAAGACACAAACATGGTAAGTATTTCTCCTGTCCTAAAAATACTTTCTTGAGACCACACACCCCTCAAACTTTTGCCTCTTTTTCTGCTCCCCTTTATATAGTAAAACACCTCAAAATAGTCTTTTACACTTCCTGTCTGCAATTTTCCTCCTTATCTTATCTCCTAAATCAATGTCAATCAAGTTTCCATCACCAACACTGCATCAATACTCTTCTCATAAATGCCAATATTAATAAATCTGTATTAATAAATCCAATGGCTGATTCTCACCCCTCACTTTATTTGACTCTTAGCTGCATGTAACTCAAGCTGATCACTTTCTTTCCCCTGATATATGTTCCCCACTAGACACTATTACTTTTTGGTAATCATTTTACCTCACTGATGTCTTCTTCTCAATCTCCCTCTTCATCTCTGTAAACTCTAAGGTTGGAAATGTCTGGGCTGAATTCAACACCATTATTAGTCTCTGTTTATATCTGATTCCAACATCTGTCTACTCTTTATCTATTCTCATGTCTTTACTCAAGCTCCTGGCTTCAAGTACCACCTATCTGCTGGGAAGCCCAAATTTATATTTGTAGTCTAAACTTCTCCCTGACCTCTAGAATAAAACACCCAACTCCTGTTCAGCGGCTCTATGTGGAGATCCAAAAGGCATATCAAATCTCTGATACATAAACCCAAAACACTTGATCCTCGCACCCAAACCTGCTCCTTCCTCTCAGTCTTTCCATTTCAATAAATAGAAACTCTATCCTTCCAATTGTTCATCCAAAAACCTTGGAGCTATCTGTATGCCTATGCTTTTCTCACATATTATTGCAAATCTGTCAGCAAATCTTATAAGCTCCCACACTCAAACTACACACAGAAATCAACAACCGGACTGGTGTAAGCTGCTGTTATTTCTTGCCTGGATTACTGTGATAGTCTCCTAACTGGTCTTCTGCTCCTGGCCTTTCCTCTGTGAAGTTTACTCTCAACTCCAACGTGATTCTTACAAGAATTGAATTATATTGGTTATTCTTTGTTTAAGACCCACTAATAACTTCAGAACCCACTCAGTAAAAGCCTACAAGGCTTGGCATGGTCAGACTCCACAGTATCTCCATGATCATCTTCATCATTTCCTCCTCTTTTCTGCTTTACTCCAATCCCAATGTCTTCCTCATCATTCTTCAGTTGGGCCAGACAGACAACCACCCCAGTATCTTTGTCCTTGCTGACATCTATATAGCACATTTCCTCTTCTACTGAAGTTACTCAAATTTCACTTCTCAGGTCTTTGCTGACCACCATATTTAATATTGAAGCCACCACTCTCCCACGGTCCCCCACTCTCTATGCCTTTCCAAACTGTGTTTTTACCATAGCACTTATCAATATATGGCATGATGTTTTTAAAGCACATTCATTTATTTGTTATACCTCTTTCTTCTAGAATGCAAGCTTCATAAAAGCAAGGATTTTATCTCTTTGGTTCTCTGTGCCTAGAAAAGTGCCTGACATGTAGCAGGTATTCAACTGATATTTGTTGAATAAATGATTAAATGAGAATGTGGTTTGGTCTCCCAAACAGATTTTTCCATTTATTAGCTGTGTGACCTTAGGCAAGTCTCTGGAACATTCCAACTATTATTTCCTCAGCCATACAGCCATATAGCAATACCCAATTTATTGTACTGTTGTAAGGAGTCATGTTTGCAAAATATTCTATTGCAACAATTGGCATGAAATATACATTCAATAAATATCCACTGAGTCTATTTTCCCTTAACAGAGACTACCAAAATTTCTTACAAATTACAAAATTTATTTCTTCCATATTTCCTACTCTACCACCTGCCTTCAGGTATTTTCACCTCTGCTTTTTATTTCCCATGCATTTTGCTAAGCCAAAAGCAATTGTTTACCTTGGGCCGCTCAGTTGACAACGTGGGTTTATTAGTGCCTAGTGTGAAATAATCAGACCTTCCTTCCTTCCTTCCTTCATTCCTTGTCTTTATTGTCGACCTAAAAGACCATGTGGAGGTAATGTAAAAGATTTAATAGACTTCAAAGAAACTTTCCCATGAGCTTAAAATTTAATTATGAAGCTAAAATGTCACCCTTCCAACAGTTGGATATGAAGCAAAATGACTCCGATCTAGTTATTAGATGCATGCAGGAATTAATGTTTAGATGGTTACAAATTTAGAGAAAGCTCTCTTGAGAGAGGTAATATTTAATCTTAACCCTGAAAGATGGATAGGTATATTGTTCACAGTAATTAATGTTAACTGCAGCAACAAACCCCAAAAGAAGATGACCTTAACATAATAAGTATTTATTTATTGCTTATGTCACAGGTTGATGTGAATTGAGGGCACTTCCTGGTCAGTCCACTCCCAAATGACAATGCACATGATCTTCTAGATATGCCGTCTGCAGTATCTGTCTTCTAAGATCACCAAGCACACCCTTTATCTCTGCTAGCCCCTGAATAAAGCAGTTTATTGGGCTAATACAGAGTCTTGATTCAGTGTGACCTTCTTCAGAGAGTCCTATTCTGATTTGGGGAGTCTTAGGGGCTGCCATGAATGGTTTTGTGTTTCATAAATGCTTGAAAGCAACAAAGTATTATGGCCAGTGCCCCAAAGAGAGTGTGTGGGTCTCAGGGTGTGGGATCGGAGAACAATGGTGGACCATTCTCAACCTTTTATACCATAAGACAAGCAAGAAGATCCTGAGACTGTCATGGAAATGTATGAGTCTGTTGAAGAGACAGAAACATCTATAAATCAGGCAAGCAGGTGTGCATGGGATTACAGGTTCATTAATGAAGCGATGGACCTTTGAGAGAGAGAGAAAGATTGCATTTTGGAAATTGTCATAAAGAGGTTTGTTTATGATGAGGCCTGTGACCTTGGAGGCTGCACAATGGCACACTGCCTCCCTTGAGAAGATTACAGTGTAATTATTACTCTAATCGGCTGCAAGCAAAGACTCTAACTAGAAAGTTCCTATTTTCTCTGAAGGGTATGCGCAGATGCAATATTGGGACTGACTCAAAGGTAAGGTATTGCTTAAAACCATTTCAGCAAAGAAAAGAGGAGACAAATGAAATTTCTAGGGAGAAGACCCCCTTCCATTTAAAGTTTATTTATTTTGGAGAGACATCTGGGTGGCTCAGATGGTTGAGGATCTGACTCTTGGTTTCAGCTCAGGTCATGATCCCAGGGTTGTGTGATTTGAGCCTCGTGTCAGACTCCAAGCTGAGCATGGAGTCTGCTTAAGTTTCTCTCTCTCTTCCTCTTCCCCTCTCTCCCACTCGTGTTCTCTCTCTCTATGAAAGAAATAAGGAAAGAAAGAAGGAAGGAAGGAAGGAAGGAAGGAAGGAAAGAAAGAAAGAAAGAAAGAAAGAAAGAAAGAAAGAAAGAAAGAGAAAGAAAGAAAGAAAGAAAGAAAAAGAGTTTTTTGGTTTTTGTTTTTGGGGAGTTTGTTTGTTTATTTGTTTTTAAAATAATCTTTACACTTAATGTGGGGCTAGAACTCATGACCCTGAGGTCAAGAGTTACGTGCTCCTCCCTGAGCCAGCCAGGTGCCCCAGCCCTTCCATTTAAAAGCAGATTGCATACCTTCCAAGATAAGCAGTATTTTTTCCTCTATGTGTCTCTCTTTTTCTCTCTCTTTCCTACCTTTAGCTTTATCTCTGATTCCATTTCTTTTTCTCTGTATTAGTTTTGGTTTTTCTATCTACATGTCTGTCTATGGACCTGCCTTATCTCTCATATGTGGCCACGTGCCTCTGTTTTAAAGGAAAATCAACTTTGTCCAACAGGCCATATAATCCTTCACACTTTTATGAAATAATGATCAAGTACCTATCTTTTCCAATGTTATGCCAAGCCAGAGAAAAAAACCCCAAAGCCATTAATTCCATACTCTCTAATGTAAGCAGCATGCTTTACATAAACAAACGATCATCCAAAATGGGGACTACGCCAGTGGATACAACACATGCACTATAACCAGTTTGTAATTTCTGTAACAGGTCTATATCAGACTAGCCAGACCTGGACTTTCCTCTTAGCTACTTCTGGCTATGCAACAGAATTCTCCAATGTCTCTTTGATGACCTACTTCAAGGCACTTTTACAACAGCTGAGAGTTTACTTTACTTTACTCCGGAAGAGGCAGCCTCATCCATCCTCTTGCTCTTAGTAAGAAAGACATGCAGAGAGAGGAAGAAAGAGACGAGATTATCTTTTTCTTCTTAAAGGCTTTGTCCCAGAGAAAATGAGGAGTTTTATGAAAAGAACCTAATAATATTTCATATTCACTAAACACCTAATGTGTGCTGGACTATGCTAAGCATTTTATTGACATAAACTCATGTAACGTATACAACAATCTTGTGGAGTACTTGTTCTTATCAAGAAGCTGAAGGTTAGTTAGTAAAGTAAATACTGAGCGTCCCACCATCTGTAAGGAGGAGAACCGTGTTTCAAATTCAAGTGTTGACTCAAAAGTCCACATGATTGTTTGGCTCCTAAGGGCCACATATTAATCTCACAAAGCTGCCGAGCAGGTCTTCATAATAGGCTTTTTTTTTGAAAAATGTTTTAAAGTTTATTTCTTCATTTAAAGAGAGAGAGAGAGAGAGAGAGCGAGAGTGAGCAGGGCTGGGGCAGAAAGAGAGGGAGAGAGAGAGAATTCTAAGCAGGTTCCACACTGTTAGTGTGGAGCCTGACATGGGGCTGGAACTCATGAACTTTGAATTCATAACCTGAGCCAAAATCAAGAGTTGGTCCTTCAACCGTCTGAGCCATCCAGACGCCCTACGTAGTAGGTGTTATTATCTCCATTTTATAGGTAGGAAAACTGAGGTCTAGAAATTAAGTATTTGACTAAGATAATATAGCCGGGAATTGGTTACTTTGCTTTGGTACTCAGGCTTCTTGAGTACCAAAGTACTTCACTCCTCAGAGTACTGTCTTTCTTTCCCATCATACTGCCTCCTGAACTCATTTCGGTCAAGACCTTATGTTCTTATCTCTAACCTAGATCCCTGAGAGTAAAATTTATTTTTTCCCCTCAGTATCAATCACCAAGTCAAAAATCATATTTATTATTGATTTTTTAGTATCGAGTATCTGTGAAGTTTGGTGCTCAGGACTGAATGGGGTAGAAAGATAAGTAGCAACTGGTCCCTACTCTCAAGGAGTGATGGTCTTAATTGGAAGGAAGAAAGAGAAGCTCATGATAAAGTTAAATGGCTTTTCCAGACAACAATAGAAGACAAGTCATACAGCAGGATATGATGAATGGCTGAAAGAATGTTACCGACAATATGTGCTGTAGGGTTTCAGATGAGGGAGGGATGGGGAGCAGATGGTCACTGCTCTGTGCATAATACCCCTTCATATATTTAAAGCCCATCATTAAGCCCTTTAGAAATCCCTTGCTTAGGATAAATCTTTTCATCCTTCCTTGGGAATATTATTCCCCACTCCTTTCAATGTTTCCTTGCTTCTCTTCCAGCCTTCCCAGTTTTCTTAGATATGTTGGCATCTAAAGCACAACTTAACAATATGAGTGAAGGGTCGTTCCTTTAAGGTTCTGTGTGAGCTGAGCCTTTCCCGTAGACCATGGGACAACTCAGAGCAAATGAAAAAAACACTCTATTGTCCCAACATACTCCTTGTTCTGGTATCCTTGAGTAAGTGAGAATCTATCTGTAGGTATTGTCACACCAATCTTGAGATTGGGCATGACCAGCCGTACAGCCAAGCCTGTGGTAGACTCAAGGATGGGGCGGGAGGGGGAGGAGGAGGCATGGGAGAATCCCCCAGCACTCCCTTAGATTTATCCTTCCCATCCAGCTGGTGTTCAGCTTTGTGGACACGTTATTGGGTCGCCTTTTTAAAATAGAAATGCTCTAGGGGTGCCTAGGTGTCTTAGTTGGTTGATCTTATGGTTTGAGAGTTCAAGCCCCATGTTGCACTCTGTACTGACAGTGCAGAAGCTGCTGGGGATTCACTCTCTCTCTCTCTCTCTCTCTCTTTCTTTCTCTTTCTCTCTCTCTCTCAAAATAAATAAACTTAAAAATTGTTTTAAATAATAGAAATACTCTTGACTCCTATATATGCATAATCTCCTACTTATAAAGGCCTAAGAATGTGTTTGTGTGGCTGGGTGAGGGGTGGAGAGGGTAGAGGGATGTGAGATTATTGCTCCTGGCTGAGGAAAGGAATCAAGGAAGAAATGCAAAAGACTCTAAGGGCAGAACAGCAAAATGCAGGTGGAAAGTCCTGAAGTAAATCTCACCTACTTCACCACCCCCCCACCCTCCCCGCAAGGGACTAAACCTTGTTGAAAAGTTCACAGCTCTAGAAATATATGCACCCATTGTTTTTAATCACCCTTCAGTCAAATGTCAAACACAAATCCTTGCAGACCAAAAGGTTAGGCTATCACAAATGCCCTCCATCTCAAATTGAAGGTGACGGAGACAAGAAAAACAGACATGATAACCTTGAGAGGTTTTATCTCCTGGACAGCTTTCAGGATACATGTTTCACAAGGGGTTGTTAAGAGTCACTTTTGTATCCCTTCCTGTTGTCACCTGATAAGTTCAAGACACCTAGTTTGCTGAAACAATTCCCTGTGAAGAAACTGCCAACAATCTTGGATGTGCATTTTCCGTTGGAGGATGTTAGAAACCTTCTCGAGAGACATGAATTCCTTTCTTAGGGTGCATTTAGTCCTGTGATGGAGGACACAGCCACAAGCCCAGGCTGCTCTGTAGGGGCCGTTGGCCAGCCAAGCACATGACTCACTCATCAAGCCGGAGACAAACAGGCAACAGGCCAGACCTGCAGTCACACGGAGGTGTGGCAAGAGGACTCCAGAGCAGGACTTGGAGATTTAGCGGGACAAGAGGACTCAGAGGCAGAAGACTTGGAGATTTAGCTGGGGATTTGCTATTGTCACTTAGGCTTCTTTTACTTTCTGATACATTATCTGTGAATGGTGCTTATAACTTTATGACACATCCCCATGGGTGTGTTGGGTTAAGATACTTTGTGTGCCAGCTTATCAGGAAAATCATTCAAGAAAGAGTTGTTTAATCTAGGCCTCTCATTATCCAAAGAGAAAGGAGTTTGTAGGGAGGGGTGGGCCAGGACGTATAAAGAGAGAACAGAGTGATGGCTTCAGGACAGTTGCCCAGACCCTGAACAATAGTCTCTTTATTTAGGTGGCCAAAGATATTAAGTTTGATTTTTCATGAGACACATTTTTTCCAAACTCAACTTTATACTGTCCATGCTATGCCTGTAAGAGTTGATCACTACAGGTTACAGGGGAAATAAACGGATGGATGAATGACAGACTTTTTTAAGGAGCTTCTAGATATTTTCCTTGAACTGATGGCCTGATGAGCCACAGCAGGTTATGTCTCAGGTAACCCCTTCCAAGCATGACAGTAGCAAACCCTGGAAGGACACCATCCTGGAAATAATTCCCATCTGAAACTCCTCAAAGCACAAGAGAATCTCATGCTGGTTGTGTTGGCGATGCCCTTTATAGCCCGAGTCCTTTCCTACTTCTACTCAAGCCCATCTGCACACCGGTTCAGTGTGTAATCTTGCTGACTGTAGGATTACTGATGACTGACAGCCATTCCTGAGAACATCGGGTCTGCCTGTAGCCTGGCTGTGCATGGATGCTTTACAGTGACAGGATTAAGTGCTGAAGCTTCTCCAGGGACAGCCCATGTTCAGGATGTGTGTCTGAGATACTGTCAAACATGGCAGCCAGGGGATGGCTACTAGGCACTGATGTCTCCCGTGCATGAAGTGCACCACAGAAACAAAGCACTGAGGTTCTCTTGCAGGCTAGCTTCCCTGGGCTCCTTACTTTTGTCTGTCTGGCCAACTAGTTGGTGGGAGGCAAAGGACCTCAGCTATGTCACCTCCTTTATTTTGAGTGGTGTTTTCCTAGTAATTAAATGTGTTACAACCTCAAACCCCATCTGGATCCTTGTAGCCGTACAACACACTCTCATCTTAGTCTAGGGATTAAACTTCCTGAACCAAATTGTTTGACAGAATATATGAGAAACAAGGAAGGAGGAAAGTAACCAAATGATTGCAGATTTGGAGCTGTCAAAACACATGGGTTCGGTCACTGACAGAGAAGAATCAGCCCACTGAATTAATAAGTGGGATTAGCGCATAGTTTCCTACTACTCAACAACTTAGATTCAGAAGAATGTTTCATTCTCAAGGAA
This sequence comes from Cryptoprocta ferox, assembly GCA_028646485.1. Taxonomy (NCBI): domain Eukaryota; kingdom Metazoa; phylum Chordata; class Mammalia; order Carnivora; family Eupleridae; genus Cryptoprocta; species Cryptoprocta ferox. Next base: position 32,288,910 of record CM053562.1, read on the forward strand.
CTCTTGACTTTCAGTCCTAAGGCTTACTGCATAATGAATATTAAGGCTTCAAGGAAAAATACAGGTCTTGACTTGATTTTCTCTGCTTATAATTATGAAAAAGAGATTCTTGGAGGGCCTGGATGGCTCAGTGGATTGAGCGACTGACTCTTGATTTTGGCTCAGATCGCCATCTTGCAGTTCATGAGTTCAAGCCCTGAGTCATCTTGCTCTGGACTGACAGCATGGAGCCTGCTTGGGATTCTCTCTCCACCCCCCCCCAACCCCTCCACCTCACGTACATGTGCGCTCTCTCTCTCTCAAAAATATTTTTTTTTAAAAGAGAGAGATTTCCATTCTTCCATCATAATACAGTCACAAATGGTCACAGATGGAGCTAGACTGAGGGGACCAGATCCCCTGGATCCTTTGTGGATCCTATTTTATATATATATATATATATATATATATATATATATATATATATATGTTTTAACCAACCAAGAAAACTAGAATTAAAAGCAGCTTCCAGGTTTGGGATGAAATAAGCTCTTAATCCCTGCTATTAGCACCCCCCTTTCTAATCCTGCCACCTCCCCTGCATGGCCTTGCAGCTCTGGGGCACTCCCCAAATAAGTATTCCTTTTCCATTTGCCAACTGAGCTCAAAATTCTTCAGGAGGAAAATAAGTGATGCCATCTAAAGGAAGATTCTGGTGACCAATATTAGAACTAATAATAGGGAATGACAGACCTGGAGGACTGAAGTAATTGGTCCAGTGCCTATGGACTCTGATCATTGTAATTCAGGTCTTTGGTGAAGCCTGGTCCCATGTGCTCTGTCACCTTGCTAGTCAGGCAGAAGGTGACTTCCTCACTTTTCTTGAGCAACAATATGGATGGTTTCTGAGAGCTGAGATATGAAACCAGTACACCCTTCCATCTCCTGTTCTCTTCTTGTCCCTGTCATCTGACTACCCAGCATTTGCCCTGCTTGCTCATGGTTATTAATAATCCTCTCTTTATTTTGGCCAGTTTCCTGAAATCTTTAACCACCACAGGGGCCGTGTCTCTTCCAGAAATCCTAGTGTTAGTACAGGCCTGTTGCCAATGACTCCCATAGACATAAGGTCATTTAGAATTATACAATGATAGAGATCATTCACTTTTACATTTTAGTTCTAGAATGGGACACAGAGGCCAGAGAACTGTAATGGATTGTCCAAGTTTAAATGGATAATTGTGGCTGAACAGGGAAGAGAATCTAGGTGTTTTAAAATCCCAAATCACTGATCATTTTGGTCAGTTAGTCCCCTACTAGTTGCTTTTAATGCTTTTACTCCAACTCCATGGTTAAATTTCTGCTTTCCTCTGTTCACTTCCTTGAGGATCTTACAACTCATGTTTTATTTGTCTTGTTCTTTACAGTCCTTGTGCCTTCTCTCACAGTGTTTCCTCCACATCCACCCCCTACTATTACTTGCTGTTGTTCACTCACCTTTAGGAAGATACACAGAATTGGCTAAATGGAAAATAAATTCTGCATTCCCTGCCAACACAGCCTGAGGGAAGTCATTAAGAAGCAGCTCTTCCTAGAGATGTTTCTAATGTGCCTGTTGTAATTGTGGCTGAAATTTCAATATCAAAGGTTAAAGTATCATGGTTTCCTTTACACTTTCTTTTATTTGCAATTACCTGGGGAGGAGAACATATCCAAGTAGGAACAGGAACGCAGGATGCAATACTTCCCAGCACAGATTATACCGCGGGGTGGTGGACTCTATAAACGTGCTATCCTGGACTCTGGGGGTACAGAAAAGTTGGGGATGGACATAGAGAAAGGGGTGGACATAGATGATTCCAGAGGAGAAGCAACCTGGGAAGGAGGTGGGTGGCCCACACCACTGGGAGGGAAGAATTTTCCAGCTTCGGTTGATTATTTTACTAGAGATGGAAGAGAATGCAGGTGAGTAAGTTTTGATTCAAGAAAGGAAATAGAAATGAATTAGAGGAATGTGGTTGTGACTAGGCACTTAGGAAGCAGGGTGAACACAAGAGCTCTGATACTATGGTGATGGTGGGAAGAGTCCAAGAGAGACTGAAAGCCAGAGGGCACGGAACATCTCAGGCTTGGGCATCAGGAGGTGTGGTTTGTACTTGACTTTGAACATATGATTTCTCCACTCCAGGCTTCAGTCTCCTTCACTGCAAAATGAGGCAGTTGGACTTGATTAGCTCAAGGTCCTGACTTCTGACTCTACTGAAGCCAACATTCTCTAACATTGCAGTTCCATTTTGCCCAAAGCACCAGGTATAACTACCTCACACCCTTTCTCTTTTCTCACATGCCTCTTCTCCAAAAATCAAACTTCTTGAGTCTTTTCTATCAAGCAAATCCAAGCATCTTTTGGAAGCCTCATTTTACTGAAGGCACAAAGCCCCAGGGAGGAGGTGGGGGGCTCAACCCCTGGTGGAATCCTTCCCATCTACTTCCCAAACTCGTTCCCTATCCCTAACGGGTCAAACTCATTTACCATGTAAATGATAGCAAATCAGGAACCTCCTGCTGCTTATAATGATAACACTTCCTATAATTTACATGATACAATTCAACTGATTTCAGATAGCATTTCTTAGAACAGATAGGTGACACCAGGGCTCCATGAGGGGAATAAATTACCACCTCAAGTTCTATGCCATCGCGGTTGTGGATTCCAATTGGCTGACATTCAGCCCCAAACAAAAGCACAAGCCTTGTCTAATGGAGCAATGAAAAAAGATATCTAGGAAATATTAACAAGTTTCTCATGGTAATTTATGCAAATACACGCCATAACTCAGCTGAAGAGGTTTGACTTGTACCTATGGAAGGGAGCTACACTAGCCAGGGATTTTATGGAATTGATGCCACCTTATTACATCTCAGAGGTTGTGGGTTTCCATACAAATTAGCACTAGAGAGGCCTAGGGTGGCAATTAGTCCTCAGACCATCTGCAGCAGAATCACCCCAGGGTGCCTATTAAATACAGTTTCCTCTGCCTCTGTTACAGACCCATTGAATCAGAAGCCCTTAGCATGGGGCCTGAGAATCTGCATTTTAATACTCCCCCCAGCCGAGTGGTCTTTATACACACTGAATGAAACCATCTTTCTGAGCCTGGGCCCCCATGGTCAGTACCATGTACATCTAGGTTAGGCTCACAATGACCCCCTCTTGGGCTAAAATTGGCTAAGATACTTCACTATTCGTAGCCTCAAATTCCTCATCTATAACATAAGAGGTGGACCCAAATATCTCTTAAGTGTTTCAGGCCATAATTCTTTTCTCCAATGAAGCATGGGGCAATGCTGTAAGCCAAACAAAACATACGTGCAGGTGGCCAGGTGCCAAAATGTCCCTGATGGACCCTGGATCCATGTCTCTCTGGAGTTCGACAGCCCCCCAGGAGCAAGGGGGGGTGCCCCCATCTGTCTTTGCCTCCCCAGTTTCTCACCCACACAGTTGCTTTTTGGTCTGGAAACTACACTTACCCCACTGTTTCTGCCAGACCATTGTATCTAGACTCAAATCCTTTTGCCTATTGGTGACTTAGGCTTTTGAAAGCAAATCCATTATACTTCTTGTTTTTGTTTTTCTTTTGAAGGTTGGTTATGTTTTGCTTTCCTGTGTTTGTCCTCCAAGGAAATAATGTTTTGTTTATTTTATAAACCACAATGTTCCCAACACCTAGAGTGGTATCTGTCATGTAGTAGGCTCTCAATAAATTTTCTTTGAATGAAGGAATCCAAGGACAATTACCTGCTGGAAAAGGGAACAGGAAAGGGGGGGAGACATAGAGGGTGGCAGGGATATATAATAGCTCAATATATTAGCACATAAAGCTAACATTTATTTATAACCAAATATGCTCAAGGTTTTCTACCTGTTATCACATTTATTCCTCATACATGCACGAGGCAGGTAATAATATACGCATTTTACTTGAGAAACTGGGCTCAGATAGGTTGAAATGTTTGTCTAAGGCTTCACAGAAGTTGCTGAGGATGGATTCACGGCTGGGTTTGTCTGACAATAAAACCGAAGCATTTCCATCTCAGCACTCTGTCTCCCAAGACTAAATCCAGCAAAAATTGTTAACCAACTGTTTCATCTAAGTTAGTTTCCCCACCTCCTTTATTGTTATTTCTTTCTTATCCAAAACTGATTTGTCTGCATTGTTAAAAAATTAAAGGCAAGATTGGAGCTTGTTTAGATTGGGGTTCAGCTGTTTCTGCAACTAGGCCACCAGCGCCTCCACCGTGACCTTAGGAGAGGGGGTCAACACAGAGCCTCCTCTGGCGTGGTTGGCATAAAGGGCCAAGCTCAGGAGACCAGTCCACTACTGTGAGGCAGGAACCGGGGACATTTCTGTAGGGCCTCTTGTCTCCAGTTTAGGTAGTGCCTTCTCTTTATCCTTCTAGACTTTTCCAGGCCCCAGCTATTCCAGGAATGTCCTCTAGGTGTTTCTTCCTGCACCCCTCATGATTTTTGGGGTTATATACGGTTTGGGATTGAGGGAACGTGGCTAGGCAAATGAGAGAAAGTTACTCTAGGCAGAGGTGTCAGCAAGGGTAAAGGCTATAACTCTGAATCCAGTGGAAACTCGGTAATTTGATGAAGGAGTTGTAATCCTACATTGAGTCTTTCTTGTTAGTTACTCAAAGACCCTTTTCCTTATTTTTCTCTTTTTCTTTTGTCTCCATAAGGCTTACATACAAAATCCCCGAGGGAGGATCTCGTTGTTCAGTTGGTCCTTATTATTCTCCTCAGTGTGCAGAGCACTTGAGCCAGGCCACCTGACAGCCAGATGCCAGATGAGAGACCAGTTGCTTATCGTAAGGTCAGTTTTCTCAGGAAGGGTGTGGGCCAGGCAGGCCCTTGGTGCTAAAATTTCCTTTGAAATATCCTCTCCTATTGCTCATCTGAAGACTTGGTCATTCAGCACATTCAAGTGCAGGCACACAGATGATAGCCAGGCCTGGGCACAAAGGTCCCCAGGAAGGGGGTGCCTGGGTGGCTCATTCAGTTAAACATCTGACTCAGGTCATGATCTCCCAGTTTGCGGGATCAAGCCCCACGGTGGGCTCTGCACTGACAGCATGAAGCCTATTTGGGGTTCTCTTTCTCCCTCTCTTTCTGCCCCTTCCATGCTTGTGCACATTCCCTCTCTCTCTCTCTCTCTCTCTCCCCCCACTCTCTCAAAAGAAATAAATAAAACTTAAAAAAAAATAAAGGTACCCAAGAAGGCACAAGAGTGTGTGTGTGTGTGTGTGTGTGTGTGTGTGTGTGTGTGTATGGGGGTGGTGGTGGAAGGCATAGTTAGCAGCAGGGAAATGATCATTATAGTGAGCAAAGTGCAAGTATAATAAGATGGCCCACTGTTGGCTGACCACTGTCTCCCTGTATTTATGATTATGCAAAGGACCTTTCTCTGTGGTATCAGCAACCCTAAATTCAAAATCTAGCCAGTGTCCCCTTAATTCCTCCTCCTGTCCTCTTTATTGTAGGGCATCAGCCCGTCATACTCTCAGTCCACCATGGCTTGTTGCCCAAGTCCTGATTCTTATTAGGGAAGAAGGTGTCTATCATTGGTAAGAAGCATGCCTGGAACACCTGTGCACTTGGACATGGTGCCTTCAGCTTTTCCTCAGCCCGGGTCCCTGCTCAGCCTATAGCCCGTCCCCTTCCTGGCCCCCATGTCATCTGTCTCTCTGGTTTTTTTGGTTTTGAGCTTGCCTTCCTTTGGCTGCAGTGAAGTCTGATTTCATCACGTCCTTTCTCCAGTCTTTTCTATCACCGTTCTCTTTGCTCCCACAGGCCCACCACATGGGCTGTCTTTGTTCTTCTCACAAAGGGAGTTGTCAGGATTGAAGGCTCTTTTCAAGGAGCAGGGAGGAGGCTCTTGTTTTTCTAAGTCACAATCAGATGCATTATTAGCGCTTCTATCCTCTTTCAGGCATGCAGCATAAACAGAACTGCGTATGAGGTATCACATATTCATGGGCTTAGGATGGAGTTAATGTGTGTGTTGGGGGGGGGGATGGTACAGTTCATTCACAGGAGAAAAATGAGACAAAAAACCACAGGGGGAAGAAGCAAAGGAAGAAAAATTAGAAGCAAAAGAGAGGGAGGAGCTTGGGCCATTAGACCCATTAGAAATGGTTCCAGGGGCCCTAAGACTTCAATTTCCTACTCCTGTACTGTTTTCAATGTCAGATCCTTTCAAGGCTTCTTTCTGCCCAGGGGTTCGCTGGGTGTTTGGGCATTGTCCAGTGTGGCATCCAGAGTGACTCCCATCAAGTGCTCCTTTGGGGGCCTCTTTGGGCTGATGAAATCGGAATTGTCAGTGTAGAGATAGGCAGCTCGGCAGAGGAAGTGACCAGGGCCACCGGCCTGAGGAAGTAAAGCCACAGCACACAGTCTCTTCAGGGTGGCTTCGCTGGGTGCCAGGCTCTGTGCCCCAAGGGCAGTGATTCAGCCTTCACTTTTCATTTGTCACTCCTGCTCTATGTCTGTCTTCCCTAACGGTGGTTTCGTTCAGAGGAACAAGTCAGATGGCCACTTCTTTGCAGGCTAGATGCCTAGTTCACACGTCAGCATGGGGATTGGTTTGGTCAGCTCCTTCACATCCACTGCAGCTCCAAAATACCCTTTGATGAGCTGAGTCTGCTTTACGAGAGAGCTGTGCTCGGGGCCCAGCAGTTAGCCTGTGTGTGATCCTGGCCCCATGACTATGCTCACAAGCACTACTAATGGGGAGGTCAATTAAATAATGCCAGCCACTGCTTTTCTTCCTTACGGCACTTGGCGCTGCCAGTAAAAGGTGTTTCGCAGATTATTAACAACAACAATTAATGGGGGAGTAATCAACTGTGAAAGGAGGCCAGTTAGGGTGGCAGGGACAATCCAACCTTACATTCTTGGGGCCAGCGCCTCCCAAGGGAGTAGACTACATCCTGGACAGGCAGTCAGTAGACGGAGGAGGAGAAACATCTTGGGTTCTATGGGGCAAAAGTTTGAGACATGCTAGCCTGGTGCGGGAGTCCAAGTGGGTCCAAACTGCAGTGGCTGACAAACTCTCCCTACTGAATTAAGCTACTGATTCTGAAGAGAAAGTCATTTCTGTAAAGTGCAAAGCCATGGGTTTTCAGTCTGGCCATCTGAGCTGGAAATGACATTCATTGTGTGATTTGTGGCCACCTCTCTAATTCCTCCAAAAGAGAATCTGCCTGGACTCAGTGACAATAGCTGGTAATTTATGGTTGGAGGTCCAGTATTTAGGAAAGTGATTCCTGCTAAAATGCAAACAACTTATCAGAAGGATAGTTCACTGAGCATTATAAGTCAATAATATAATCAGAGTATTAGTAATAGCAACTAATGTTTATCAAGACATTGTCATCATCACCATCACCACCACCACCACCACCACCACCATCATCACCACCATCACCATAATCATTAACCACCACTATCATCCTCATTACCAAGTAGGTAAGAGGTATCTCAATACGTAATCATTCTTGACACTGTTTTAAGCCCTCTCTGGGTGATATTCCTTTAATCTTGATTACAACATTATGAGGTAGGTGTTTCCATCACCCCATTTTCGTAGACCGGGAAACTGGAGTGGAGCATTTAAGTAAGTTGGCGGAGGCTACTGGTTAGCAAATATTAGTAACAGAATTCCAAACTAGTAGGCTCTTCTAAACCATCTAGGGTCTGTGCCTTTAACTGCTACTGCACTGCTGAGATAGAGTAAACAGATGGATCTTTTTTAAAAAAAGATTTATTTTGAGAGAGAGAGACAGAGAGGGAGTGGGAAAGGGGCAGAGAGTGAGGGAGAGAGAATCCCAAAAAGGCTCCATGCTGCCTGCACAGAGCCTGACATGGGGCTTGATCTCAGGAACCAAGAGACTGTGACCTGGGTTGAAATCAAGAGCTGGACACTTAACTGACAGAGCCACCCAGGGGCTCCAAACGGGTGGGTCATAATGTCAGATGTGGGGCTGTGCGACTTTGAGTGTCTCTATGGTGGTTTCCGTGTTTATGACCTGGGAATGGATATACAGAGTTAAGAGGACCAGAACTAGGTGAGGCAAAGGAGGCGTGTAGGTGAAACACTTAAGGAGGCGCACGCCCTCAAAGTGGTGCGTGAGTCAGCCCTATACTCACGACGCTCAAGAACCAGGGCCTCCGTGCACAATGTGCTCAAGCAAGTTGGTCCCTCAGCAGCTGCATCGTAGTCTTGGCCCTGCTAGCAAAGATTAAACTAAATGAGATCCTGTACTCAAGTTACTGGCATATAATAGGTTAGTTAGTACAAATTTCCTTCCTTTTCTCCAGACTGTATAATGAGATCTTTTCCAGAGAGCAGCTGATTACAAAAGAGGGAGGAGATCCTAGAGACCTACTGCCCTTGGCTGGAGCATGAGCAGCAAGAGAGGAAACGGGGAAGGCCTTGGTGGTGAACTTCACGTCCACTTTGACCCTGCTTGGTTGTCCTGGAACTTGTCAGTGACTATTCCTTCTCCAGTGGTGAAGGTCTCACTGCAGAGGTGAAGAAAGCCAGTGCTGTCACAGAGAAGCTGGCGTGTCCCGGCCTCTAAGACGCTGCTTCTTCAGGTCATGAATGTGGTGTCCGTGCTGTCTCAGCCCGTCTGCGGCAGCGTCTGTTCTTCAGAGGCAGGCACGCACACACTGTCAGCAAAGTGGTCCCTACCATGGGGTCATTTCACCTGAGCAAATTACCCTTTGCAGTAGCAGGATGTTGTGGTTTAAAAGAACTTTCTAGACCGTGTCCTCAAACCCTCTTATTTTAAAGATGTTGCTCCAAGGCCCAGGGAAGAGGAATGATTTGCCATAGGTCTATGGGCTAGTATGACTTGTAAATAGAGCTGAGTCTTCTAAATCCACTGCTTCTCAGAGCTGCCGTTCTGGTTTTATGTAGTTTTCTGTGCTGTGCATGAGACGTGCCACCAGTGAGGCCAGCAGTGGACGTAGCAGGGCAGGGATCTTGCCTTAGTCTAAACAACCTAGTCTTTTCCTTCTAGAGAACACTGCTTTAGAAAGATTGAGGGGGACCCCCCCTTCTCTGTCCAGAAATTCCAAATTAATGTATCAATAACTTTCATGAAAGAAGAAACTATTCCACACCCTCTTTGCTGGGGAAGGGATGGAATACGTGAACTCTGTCAGGGTCGGAGGAGGTGAGGGAGGATTTGGGGCTAGCAGGTAATAAAACAATTTCTCTCTCTGTCACAGCCAATCGCAACATTTGCCGTTCGAGGACCTAGCACAGTGCTCCTGCACAATACAGGTTCAGCTTCTGAGCCTTCATGCCCTCTCCTGCCATCTTGGATCCCCAGCTCTCCAGCCCTAGGGGCAGAACGGGGCTAAACTCAACCATATGGATTTTGCCACAACAGCATGACAATTATGCTTCAAGGGACTATTGCTTTATGCATCTTTCTCCGCCTTCCCTATCTTCCTAATGATGGCAAAGTCACAGGCTTCTTCTGTTTTCTTTTCCCTCTGGTCACAAAGTGACTCCTTTTAAGGGTCTGGTTGCTTACTAATTACTGATGAAGTCTAATCTACTAGAGCGCCTCGCTTTGCCGATGTTCGGATTCTCTGAGACTTGGAGCTGAGTATTTAGATGGGTATTTAGAATAACGTCCCCTGGGGGCCATACCCCTTGGGAAAGTATCAAAGCATCGATCAATCATCAAATGCTTCTGAAAGAAATGCTGGTGAAATACTATCGTCCCTCTCAGATAGCTTCTCCCTGGTCAGAGAATCCAGGCAGAAAAAACTGGGAGGACATGGGGAATATCCGAGTAATTATGATCTCTCCTTGTAGGCTTCAATTATTTTATTTTTTTAAATCTAAGTTTATTCATCTTGAGAGAAAGAGAGCACGAGCAGAGGAGGGGGAGTTGGGGGGGAGATAGAGAATTGCAAGCAGGCTCTGTACTGTCAGTACAGAGCTCGATGTGGGGCTCAAACTCATGAACTGCGAGATCATGACCTGAGCCGAAACCAAGAGTCAGATGCCCAACTGACTGAGCCACCCAGGCGCCCCAGCCTTCAATTATTTTAGAAACTGGGAAATTGCCTTATGCATCACTGACTTTAGCATGTTCAGTGCTTGACCCTGTGTGTGTGCATGTATGTGTGTGCGTGTGTGCATGTGTGTGTGTGTGTGTGTGTGTGTGTGTGGTGTGGAATAATTATTTAGCACTATTTGGCCTTCATAACATATAAAAATAATTCTATCAATATTATTTTATTTAAACCATGCAACAAATGTTATTTGTTAATTCTATTATCTACATTTTTCATTTAAAACAATGACTTGTCCAAAGTCATATAGCTACTATGAAGCAGAGATGGGACTTAAAGCCAGGTGTATTGATTTCACATCTAATGGATGTTCAGTGATACTAGATCTACTTTCTGACACTTCCCCAACATGGATCGGTGCCCTGCTACTCAAAGTGTGGTCCACAGACCAGCACCCTGAACATCTTCTGGAAGCTTGCAGAGTTTCAGCCCTCATCCAAGACCTATTCAGTCAGAATATGCATCTTAACAAGACCCCCGAGGCAATTCCTGTGCACCTTGCATTCAGAGAAACAATGCTTTAGCGCAGTGTTGTCCAATATGTATTAAAATGTAATGTTAAGTCTTCTTACAGGCATTAAGAAGGTAGACAAAAACAAGTAAAATTAATTTTGGTTTTCATAATACATTTTAACCCCAGATATCGAGCATATTATTTCAACATGTGTCAATATAAAAAAATATTAAGAGAAATTCTACCTTTTTTTTTTTGTACTAAGTCTTTGAAATCTGGTGTGTATTTTACACTCCCCATGTCATTTACTGGGCACATTTCACAGACTCAAGAGGCAGGTGTGGTGAGTGACAGCCATGTTGGACAGCGCAGATACAGAGCAGTGGTAGAGTAATGGTTCTCAAACTCCACAGTGAGTCCGAATCACATGGAAGGCTATTAAAACACAGAGGGCTGAGTGACCACATCCAGAGTTGCTGGGTCAGTATATCTGTGTTTATCTTTCCAACAAATTCCCAGGTCATGCTGATGCCGTTGGGCCCAGGACCATACTATGAAAACTATCGCTTCACCTGAGAAATCATCAGGTTCTGGACTAAAGGGAGAAACATAAGGAGGACTCAGAAATGTGGGAGGGAAAAAAAATCAGAACCGGAAGAAAGAATATAAACTTCTTGATCAGCCAGGTGGAATGGAGTAGAAAGGTCTCTGGGGCGCGGATATAGCTGTTGTCCACAGTAAAGCAAATCAGTGTGCAGATTTGACCCCACATGTACCGTATCGTATTTACTAAGAGTGCATGTCTGTGTCTAGACCCACTGACAGCAGTGGTTCATTGTTATATTACAGATTTGCTTCCGAGGGGACAGCCAGACGTCCCTGAGCCAGTCCTGTCTCTGTTCCACCTCCCTCCTGTCCCACTGAGAAGCCCCCTGACAGTGCTCCCTGCTTCTGGGCTTGCCTACCCCCAAGTTATTCTGAACACTGCAGCCAGAAAGATCTTTGACGGACTTCACGGCACTCTTTGCCCACTCTGCAGTCACATACGGCATTGCCCTCCTGCAGCGCCATGCTCCACCTGGCCTCTTCCTCCTATTTGAACAAGAAACCAATATGCTCTTTTCTGACTCTGAACCTTCGCTGGGATGATCCCTTTGCTTGGAATTCTCTTCCTCCTCTGATTGGTTGAGATGGCCATTGCTTTCTTCAGGTCTTGGCTTAAACGCACTTCTTCTGAGAAGCTGATTGGACCACCCTCTGGAAGGTAGCATTCCAATCCACCAGGCTTCCTTATAGTATGCTTTTGTTAATGTTTATTTATTTTTGAGAGAGAGAGAGGGAGAGACAGAATGTGAATGGGGGAGGGGCAGAGAGAAAGGGAGACAGAATCCGAAGCAGGCTCCAGGCTCCGAGCTGGCAGCACAGAGCCCGCCGTGGGTCTCGAACTCATAAACTGCAAGATCATGACCTGAGCCAAAGTCAGATGCTTGCTTAACCGACTGAGCCACCCAGGCGCCCCATCTTGAATATGTTTTTAATTGTTCAAAGCCTTTGGGTGATAGCAGCAGAGGAAGGGAGCTACTGTTTCTCCCAACCAGATTAACATTAATTTAAGCATATTGACAATTTCAGAAATTATCCAAGAAAACAGACAAATGGACCAGGCCGGACTGGCTGGGTTCTGAAAGTCAAAGTCAAATTGAAAATGTATCAGTTATTCACAGCAAAATATTTGTCGGGAGTGCCAAGTCTGGCGGTACAGAAGACAATTATCATTTTCTTTATTGGGGCAACAGGTAGACCCTGATAGCCATTTTAAATTAAACTGAATCCAGCATGGTTGCTTACTGCAGAATTTTATTTTTAGGTTTAGTTACCATGTCTGGGATGTAGCCTGTTTCCTTTTATATTCAGCCATAGCTATTGATTCCCCCTATCTTTGTTTCTTCCCTGTCTGGGTGCAGACAATATACAATCTCAGGAAGGAGTGATTGCCTCCCACCCAGAGGGGGGGTTGCCCGAGAAATCCCAGGGGCAGCCCTGCGGGGTCTCCCCTTTCACTGTTGCTCCTCCAGGCTGGGCTGCGGAGCATCGGTTGGGGGCTTCATTGCCTTGCAGCAGAGGTTCTAATAAATCAGGCAGAATCCCGCAGCGGGGCCCCCACTGATGCAGGCATTTAGACGAGAGCAGACCAGAACCAGAGCTAACCCATTCTTCATCCTGCCCGGCGTTTCCTTTCTCTTGGAGGTGCCTTTGTTGTGCTGGACTGAAACCAAGTCCCGGAGCTATTGTGCTCTGGCTCGTGTGTGTGTGTGTGTGTGTGTGTGTGTGTGTGTGTGTTGGGGAGGGGGACGCACACGCTCATATCCCTTTTCTCCCTCCTTTCTTCTTTTTATTATCATTAATAATGAAATATTGAAACCAGGCTGCTAATGAGCCTAAACTCCCTCCTGTTAGTTTATTTTTCGCCTTCAGACTGTCACTTCAGAGTAAATTACTTCTCCCTGCATCTTGTTCCAGTAATATTACACCAGCACGACCCTCCCCCCTCCCACCCCGGGTCTAATTTCAGGGTTATTCCCTTTCTCTCACGGCAGTTTGCTAAAGCAAGGGAGGTGGCCCCATCTATCATACTTAAACCTGTGCAACGTGCCCCTCCACCCCCCTGCCCTGTGATGGAGACATCATGCTTGTGGCTCTGGGTCGAGGCCGGTTTTAAATACTTACACAATACACGTAGATATCACCTATAAATAAGTAAGTACATAAATAATATATACCCATCTCTGTGTGCTGTTCCTTGAGGTCTACGGAGAAAGATTTAGAGACTGCGAGGCAGAGTGAGACCTGTTTGGGGAAGGAGGGGGCCCAAGAAGCGGGCGCACTGCAGTCCCCGCTGTCCGCCGCCACCACCGTCTGCTCGGTTCTGGCTCCTGATTCATTTCATGGCACGCTAAGCATTTCCTTGTCAATTGGGAGATGTCAGGATGTGAAAACAACCAACATTAAGTAGATATTCTGTGCCAGCACAACGGCAAGTGTCTCCAATATGCTTTTGTCTCCTGTTCAAAGATGCTAAACTGGGCTTCAAACAGCCACCGTTTCTTCGTTTCTTCTTTCTTCGTGTGTGCTTTGCTACCCGGGACTTAACAAAGGACTGGAAACCCGGCAGCTTTCTCTCCCTTTCATTTCCTCCCTGGTTCCTTCCTTTCTTCCTTGTCTTCCTGCTGGTTAGAAACATGGGCCCTCAGCCTGGTTACATCGCAGCCTTGCCCTTAACTCATGCGATCTTGGAAAACTAACCTCTCAGGGTCTTGTCCTTGCCTACGGAGTGGTGACAATAAAAGTATTTGCTTCATAATGTGTTGAGGGCTGCATGAATTGATACATGCAATGTGCCTAGTATGATGCCTACTTATAAGCACTCGATTTAGCGTTTTCTTCCTCTTCCATTTCTTCTGCCTCTTTTTTCCTGTTTTGTTTATCACCCTCTCCGCTTTCTTTTTCTACCACTGGCAATTCTGACCCCAGAGAATTAGCTTTACTCATTACTCACCCATCTGTTGTGTACAGAACTGAACAGAGTCCCACTGTTGTGGCTGGTAGTCAGACTGTGCCAGGTAGAACCATCAGGGCCAGAGGCAAAAAGAAAAGTCAGTAATACTGTTCCTGTCTTGATTTATAGTTTTTGATATTTGTTCACCCTGGATTTTTTTTTGCTTTAATTTTGACTTTTGAAAATGGTGCATTAACTTATCATTTACCTCGACTGTTGAGCTTTTTGGCAACGCTTGAATTTCTGCCCAAGGCGAGTGCATCGTGGGCTTCACCTGCCTTGCCTCGGCCTCAGCCCTGGCTGCCACAGAAATCCATGGTCTTTGAATCCCCCTCTCTTTTCTCTTAGGCAGCATGTGGACCCTCATATCAGTACATACCTTCTCTACAGATGGCCACCCACATGGTATTGGGAATTGCAGAGGAAGGGAAGGGAGAAACATTTGTACCCAGAAGGCAAAATCTCTTTGGACTCAGCATGAAACAAAGGCAGGCAGGGAAACACATTTGAGATCCATGTGACCTCAAGGTTAGGCCTTCAAATCTCCCCAGCTGATCCATGAAATCTGGTCTTGCCTCCCTTGATAGGACGCGAATAGGGGCCAGACTGGAGGTGGGGTTATTTATGAACCTGACACTCTGGGTGCAAGATGGTGCCGCTGGAAGGGTCAGACAGCAGAATTCAAATGGCATTGCTTTTCCTTTCTCATTTTCATCCAAGTGAGTAAGACTCAGCCCTTGGGATTAAGTATTTTTATGGGGGTCTTCTGCTGTGCCCTATGATAAAGTAGGAACTGCACAGAATTTATCCCTTACGGTTCTTTTGATTGAAGAATAAAAGGGCAGCTGCTGGGCAAATGAGAGGTGGACCAGGCAAGCTTCTAAACTCCTTTGTTAATAGAACCACCTACCACAGTGCTGAGCCCACTTTCCTTGAGCCTTCAGGATACTGTTTGAAAATTATGCAAAACTTTTCTAAGCTTTGAGGTTACAGGGGAGTCTCAGCCTCTTTAAATATGCCCTAGGAAAAGCTACGCTTTACTAAATGTTGAGACTATTCGATGTCTTCCAATCCCACCCAAATCCTTTACTGAACCTTGCCCTAACCAGCTAATATACAGGCTCAGAATCTTACAAGTTTCGAGACAAATCTGAGGTACTTTAACGTGATACAAGTCTTTTTTTTTCTTTCCTCTAAGTAAGTTCTGGCTTGAAGCAGAATATCAGTAATGCCTTTGTTCCAATTTGTTTCTTTGATATTTGCAAATATGCCTGAAGAGTATATCAACATTTCAGATTTTGGAGCATTGAGCCATTTACCTTTGTGAACATGTTTCAAAATCCACCTTGGTCCTGGAATCTCTAGAACAATGGTGCTCAAACTTCATAAAATTGCTGGCTCTACCCACAGAGTATCTGATTCGGTAGATCTGGGGTGGGACCCAAGAATTTGCATTTATAACATGTTCCCAGGTAATGCTGATGCTTCTAGTTTGGAAGCCATGCTTTGAAGACCACTGGCGTAGACTTTAGATGTTCATTAGGTCACAGTTTCAAGTCACTGCTTTTATTGGTCAATTGAACTCTCCTATAAATTCAGTGTAAAGAGAGTGTATGTCTCTCCCTTTTTATCAATCAGGGTCAGCTATATTCTTACTAATACGATTCCCTTTTGGCGTTCTATTTTGTGTTACCTCTGTCCTTGAGTAACTTTTTGGAGGCTTTTCCATTCGGCTAGTGCGCAGGGAAAGAGAGTAGGGGAAGTATATTGCTTCTGAACCACTTTGGCCCAGGAGTGACTCGTAGCACTGGAAGGATGGAGGAGAATGTGTCCAAGAGGAAAAAGAAATGTATTTCAGTGAATTTATAGCCCTCTCTGCTACACCGCTCAAGAATATCTGGGTGTTCCATTTTGTTCGATGTAAATCAGTCAATGGTCTCAGTTTTCCACCTTATGATAACTGTATCAAATGCTGGTAGTTATGTCCCTAGTTATTTGTCGACTTGAAATAACCCTCCATTTCTTTCTAGATAGAGTGTTCCCTCTCTTTGTAGTGGGGTTTGAGGAAGGATGCCACCAGATAGGTGAAGATGCTGATTCTTCTTTAGAGACCTGTGATTCCCTTCTATAAGAGTTTCTGAGACAATAAAAAGCATTTTGACGATCTCCCTTCTATTTTAGATGCCCCTTATTTCTCATACTATTTCGTTAGTGGGAAAAGAACAGGGGTGGATAGGGAGAGGAAGGACGAAAGGATAAAACTTTCCATGTTTCTTTCTACCCCCGACTCCTGTATTTCAGTTGCATATGGTCTGTGTGAGAACATGAGAATGAACATCTGACCAGACATCAATTTTTGTTGCAATCAGGATTCTGACAAATTGAATGATGTATAACTCTGTATGTAGGCAGAGATCCTTAAAATAGCTTGGAAATCATTACTTGCATGCAGGGATATCATTACATATGACGAAATAATGTCACTGTATGTCAAGTAAGGTTAAAAAGAAGTCTCTCACATTGAAATCAGTTTCTCCCCCACCCTCCTGGAGTTTACAGGGAGAGAATGAATTGCTGTGAAGTCTATTCTGGCTGCTGGCAACTCTGCCCACATCCTTATTTATACACTCCTCCTTGTTCCTTCTAGGGGTGTCTATTTTCTATATGGAAAGTCTAACTCAATGGAAATAGCTCCTCAGTAGAGCTTTCATATCCTATCGAGATCCTCAGGACAGGGACCTGGTGTACTAAAATCATTTCAGAATAACAACAAATTATTAAATATATATATAAGTGTTATATATAACAATTTGCAGCTGGGAAAAGTGATATCCAAAGGGGTCCGATCACTTGCCTGAGGCCATCAAATGAACTAGGAGATGGAACCGGGTCTAACATTGAGACATATATACTTAATAGGATATTGGACAAAAATACATGTGAATATAACCCCTGCCCCTAATGATAGCAACCCCTTCTCCACTTCTTTCCCACTACCTACCCAATAAAAATGGCGTGTCACATTTATGAAGTTATTTTTTACATAACTTATAATAAAATTGAGGCCAAATAAGTCCTTTTGGTGTTGTAGATTCTCAATAGTTTCAGCCATTAGCTCCAGGAAATTCTAACATAATGTAAACACATTTTATTAATTAATTTGTTTGTTTGTTTATTATTTGAGAGAGAAAGAGAGAGAGAGAGAGAAAGCACATGAGTGAGCAGAGGAGAGGAGCAGAGGGAGACAGAGAGAGAATCTTAAACACGTTCCACACTCAGCACAGAGCCTGACACGGGGCTCAATCCCATGACCCTGGGATCATGACCTGGGCTGAAATCAAGAGTGGGATGCTCAACAGACTGAGCCACCCAGGCGCCCCAATACAAATGCATTTAGACATCATATTATTTATCTGCAATGAGAGTGACAAGGTCAGACTATTACAGGCATAGCTTCAGCCAGCAAATGCTCAAACACTTGCTATCAGCCTGTCTGTATTTTGAAGAAAGAAAAATATAGCCCCAACTGTTCGTGTATGTTTCAGTCTTCTCTCCCTCCAACTTCATTCCCAGCTAATAAGTATCCAGGTAAGCTCAACTCAGATTTATTATAGGAGCTTATAAGGGCTTCAATGAGCTGAAGCCCCCGTAACATTTTATTTTTCCAAAAAATACCTTATAACCATGATCAACAGGACCCATTCCACCATTTTAAAAGCCAAGTTCCGACTATCCTTCCTACATTATCCAATCAATACCCAGAGAGATCTCTAAATGTGGTGTCATCATGCAAACTGAGTCTCCATTCTATGAAAAAGTACTTATTAATAGATCTTCATAACCTATCAGACAAGGCATATGTAAAATGATGTAAAAAAAAGCCAAGGCAAAAACAGATCATTTCCTTATTCCCTTCACTTCTCCCAAGAGCTCCTTTTCTATCTGTTTTTGCAAAACTCTTCCTCAAATTGTTTCTGTATTATAACCAAATGGTAGCTGGTTGGAGGCATCAGGGAACATGTCGTGGCATTTTCTGTGAATTCCCCTCTCTCTAGCTTGGCTTTAAATGCCCTCGTGGCACTGACTAACAATTTGGGCTTCATCCAGAGCACTGAGCCTTGCCGGCATTATGATTACATTTTTTGCATAGTCGATGTTGCTACATTAAACTCCAGATGCTTTCTTGCAAGTCACTAAATTAACATCACATACATTTTTGGCCCATTAACGTTACACTAAGTTCACAGTAGGATTATCACCCAGCAAGGTGATTTTGTGCACATCCTCTGCTCTCAGCATCCTTTCAACATTCACTTCTTTAAAATTAGGTCAGGGAAAATGAGGGTAGAGACCTACCGAAGATGTCTAAAACATCATAGGAGACTGTGTCCCTGTCAAGAGAAAAACATCTCCACCTTCTGTCTGTCAGCAGATTGACATGTTTTATGAAGTGCAAGCGACAGCCTTTAATGTAAGTACTAGCAAAATTACTGTTGGATGGCTTTTTAAGGAAACTAATATACTTTATGACATGAAATATATTAAAATGTCAGTGTTTTAACCAATGTTTATAAAAATATATTACAGTCATTTATTGAGTTTGTAAAGCACGTTATGGACTAACAAGATAAAAGATGTTTTGCAAATAATGTTGCTATTATTTAGAATGTGCATCTGCTGTTTGAGTTTACTGAGTAGAGGTAGGTGGCATGCTGGACCCCTTTTCAACAAAATAGCACTTCATTTGGGAAGATAAATAAATTGCTCTCAACAATAGTCGACACTCATTTAAGCAAGCTCATTTGTACTGCTGCACAAGTACTTTTGTGCAAAGTCTTGTTCACCCTGCACTATTTAGGTATCTGTCTGAGAAATTGGGTCACAAATCCAGCATTGCAATTGACTGTCACACTGCAATTGCCTATGTACTTAACTGTAGACCCTCATTAGACTCCCAGCTCCATGGAAAAGGCTCAATGCATTGTTTTCCTTTGTGTGCCCACTGCCTGGCTCAGGACAGGACACATAGGCAATCAATAAATGTTTGTTGACTAGGTAAAAGAAGTAATGAATGAATGAAGCATAACCTAGGTCCATTGACCTATCCTGTAATCACAAACTCGAGTAAGTTGGGTAGACATAGTGTATATTTTAAAAGTTATTTTTAAATGTTTTTCATTTATTTTGAGAGAAAGAGAGAGAAAGAGAGAAAGAGCACGAATGGAGGAGGGGCAGAGAGAGAATCCCAAGCGCAAAGCCCCATGTGGAGCTTGATTCCATAGACCGTGAGATCATGATCTGAGCCGAAATCAAGAGTCGATTGCTTAACCGACTGAGCCACCCAGGTGCCCGTACACAGTGTTTATTTAAAAAGAATGGCTTTTCCAGTTGTGTTGGCCTTAAAAAAGCAGACAGTTTTAAGTAGGAATTATTAACTGGAGAGGTGCAGTTTCAGATATTTAGGCTTATTAGTGAAGGACACCTTTGCTGAGAGGACAGCCCTGAATTCAGGCTGTGATCCTAGATTTTCTCTTTTAGAGGAGATGAAATTACTGAGTGAAGGGAACTTCATGCTGTACAACTCAGGGGAGGAGATCCATGTGGCTAATTGGGCTTCAGATGTCAATAGCTTTTCTCCTAAAAATTCGCAATATTCTTTTCTGCATAACTGTCACAGACGGGAAAATCCTGGATGAAAGATGTATCATGTTTTGTCTTTCAAAGTAATTTCATTTCACTCACCACCAGGCTACTGTCTTTCTCCTTCTGTTCTCAGCTTCTTCAAACTTCTGGAAACTACAGACCCCCACCCCCCCGCCCCAAGCCTCGTGCAACCTCAGTAGTGAGGCAAGTGAAACATGATTTAGGCCTGCAAGATATTTTACTTTGCTGCACACATTCGGTTCAAGGAGGGGTTGGAAATGGTTGTCAAGGAGCCAAAGCAGCAAACTGCCGTGTGTGTGTGTGTGTGTGTGTGTGTGTGTGTGTGTGTGCGCGCGCGCGCGCGCGCGCCCGCACGCGCGCTAAAACTCGACCCAGGCTTAATGTGACTGCCTTCATCTACACGGTTCAAAACACAGTTCATCTGGAAGCACATTCACATTTTCTAAAATTATAAAAAAAGGGAATCGTTGTTACGAAATAATCCCACCCCTGAGATATGGCCACTGTTTATGTTTTAGATTTCTTTCCATGATATACATCATAGATATCCACATATATATTATATATGCACTCATAAGTACCTAGCTATGTGAATATTTTATACACTTTGTATCCTGCTCTTTTCACTGGGGGAATAACAAAGACTGGAATGAGGTTGAAACAAATTCTTATCCAGTGGTAAGAAGGTCACCCTGTCATCTTAGAGTGAGATCATAAGAAAATGCCACAGAATGAAACAGCTTCGAGATCATTCACTCACACCTCACTTCTCTTTCCCACTCCAAGCTTAGGACAAGAATCTACGTGCTAACATCACCTGTCCATCTGCTCGCCGGCACGCTGCTCCTCTATGCACAACAGGGCAGGAATGCAAGGCAGAAGGAAAACACAGGTTCTAGAGTCAGACTGACCGTTCAAATCCCGACAACCCACTCACTGGATTTGCAATATTGAGCAACATCCTCAAACTCTTCCTCTTCGCTGAAACACAGATAAGAATAGGACCCCGTCTCATATGACTGTTGTGGAAATTAACTGAGCAAATATATAAAACAAGAAAAACACCCAGAACAGAATCTGGTAGTTAATATGTCCTCGTAAATGTTAGCTATTATTGTTATTCCTACACGTGCTGTCTATGTCTAGGAGAAAATACATTTACAAGTCCACAGTTAATTTGAATTCAATTTAGACACTCCCTCAAAAGACTGAATGTAATGATCAGCAAAGTGATTTTTCAACCAATCCATGGAATAAGAAAAAAAGGATAATCAAATATATTGGTGGACTAGGTCTTACAGGGTTATGAAAGAAATATATAATATGGCCTACCGATTTCACTGTAAAAACAAGAAATGAAGCAATCTTGATAAATAAGACAGTATCTAATTATGTATAAAACTGTGTATTCTTCATTTGCATTATGGCTCTTAGAGCACATGTATTACAATGGCCCCATTTTACAAAGGCAGAAACTGAGACCCAAAGCAGTTACATAGCTTGCTCAAGCTTGTTAGTACACAGAGACCGGAACTAGAATTCAGTAGGTGGAATTTCAATTGGTCCTCAAGGGAAAGATTTGGAAAGGAAGCCAGAAGGAAGAGCCAGCTGGGTGCAGAGGAAACAACACAGGGCGTCTGCCCGAGGAATGGACAGGATGGGTTTGGAACATGGGGAGGACACCCCCATGTCAAATTAACTGTGGACTTGTAAATGTATTTTCTCCTAGACATAGACAGCACGTGTAGGAATAACAATAATAGCTAACATTTACGAGCTTTACTTTACATGGAGAGATTTTTTGTTCATGTGTTTCCAGCTTTTGCACCAAGATCCTTGGCATCTGACCAAGAGCCTTTTATCCTCCAGTAAAAGGAAAGGCAGCATGTCCACTCAGCTCACGGGCCCAGGTTGAGTAACACTATTCTTTCCCCATCTGCAGATACAGGGACTCAAGGTTTCTGGAAAACAAGGGGCAGAGGCAGCGTGTTTGAGCATCGACTCCACCACTTGCTGCGAGTATGACTTGGAGTAAATCTCTCAAACCCTCCTCTGATCATGCATCCAACAGGCATACGAATAGGATCTTGCTCATAGGTTGCCATGCAAACAAATAAGAGAATACACCTGCTTATGCTCTGGAAACTGTAAAGGGCTAAAATGTTGGCTCATAAAGTTTCCTCAGCGTTCCCTTTACCATCAGTGACCAGCAAACCATGCTAACTCTTAGCAATTCACCCTGCTCTCCTAGGGTCGCTAACGCAGCTGGGGCCCAATGATCGAACAGCTGCACCATGCAATTGAGAACATTTCTTAGAAACCGCAGCACAGGCCATGAGCTGCGCATGCATTGCAGTGACTGATTAAAAAATACAAGATGAAATATTGCAGCTATCAATAATTCCTGCACATGACTGACTTCTAATGAAAGGATAAAGTTTCTGAGGGAGAGAGAAGAAATGAAGAAAAGGGTTTTTTATCAATTTTAGAGGAACACTTTGATATAACCCTGAAAAAATATTTTCCCGGTGAAATATTTTCTTTTATTATCCTCCATCACACTGTGTTTGTTTAATTTCCCCTTTTCAGCAGGTATATATTTCAGTTTTTAATTTAAAAAAAAACATCGTTGTTCCTCATTGGTTTCCTCACATCATTTCATTTCCTATTTGCTAGGCTTCTCCTTGGAATTTTTTGTTGCCAGGGATGAGAAATTTCATCTGATATTTTATTCTCTAAAACTTGTGTCTGAAAAGCAGACTATGACCACAAGCGATTTAATTTCACTGAACTTCATTTCCATATCTTCTTCCAAAGCAATGTGTAATTTCTGATTCTACCTCTGGCACTTAGACGCACAATACCACCTCCATCAATATGACCCTCTGAAATACTGTCGTAAAAATATTATTAAAAATGAAGCATCTGCAGTGTAATTAGTGGGTGTCTACAACATGGTAGTGGAGGGTTTTGTGAGGCTGTGAGAAACTGCAATCTCTCCAGCCAGGTGGTGGATATGGCATTACCAGAATCACTCAACGCAGTGACCTATGCCTCTCTCTCCCCCTCCTCTCTTTCTGCTTTCTGTCATTCACTCAGTCCTTCCCATGTTCGTCTCTTTCCTTGTCCTCCCACATAACTAAGGTCTGGCTAGTCCTCCTGTGCTCCCTGGGTCTGGCTAAGAAAAAAAAAGGAAAGAAAGAAAGAAAACAGGAAAGAGAGAAGAGCATTTTTTCTCTCCAACTTCACCCTATATGCCTCATATGAGAACCTCATCTGAGGGAGCATCCCTACTGTGAGTCTGAGGCATGACCTTCCTCCTAGTCTTGAAAATAACATCTCTTGCCTAGGTCTTGTGAGTCTGGCTGAGATAGGGACATCCAGATATGTAGGGCACCCAGGTATTAACCAAACTCTAAGGTTAAGGACATGGTCCTGTAGACTGCCACGTCTGCCCCAAATTTCTGATACCAACTGCAAGTTTGGGAATTTTCCAGAATCACACCATCTGGGCAAAACTGTCACTGTGCTCTGTTCTCACACTTCTAACACTTCTGACACCAGATGTGGGCGTTCTTCCATGTCAACCAAATTCTCTGACACAAGCTGGGTGTTCTACAATCCAATTCAATTCTGATACTAACCATAGTAGTACAGACCCCACAGGTTAAGGGACCAGTCCCACAAGACTGTGAGGTGCCAATCACAGCTAGTAGCCCCTGCCCCCAGGTTACCCACAACTTCCATGTGACATGGCTACAAATCAGAGGTTCCCATGGCCCCATGCTTTGGTCCAATAATTTACCAAAGCGGCTCTCAGAACTCAGTAAAACAGTTACTTATTATTGCCAATGTATTACAAGGCATATTTTAAAGGATACAGGTGACCCCCCAGATGAAGAGGTACATAGTATGAGGTCTGGAAGGGTTCTGAGTGCAGGAACTTCTGTCCCTTTGGAGTTGGATACCCCATCCTTCTGGCACAAAAATGTGCTCATCAACCCAGAAACTCTCTGAACTCTGTAGTTCAGGGATTTTTATGGAGGATTTGTCACATAACCATGATTGATTATTACCTCATTTTTCGACCTCTCTCCCGTCTCTAGAATGAGAGGTAGGACTGAAAATTCTAAGCTTCTATTCATGGCTTGGCCTTTCTAGTGACCAGCCCCCATCTAGAAGCACACAAAGGGTCACCTCATTAGAAAAAAGATCCTCCCGTCACCCAGGGAATTCCAAGGGATTAGGAGCTCTAGGTCAGGAACTGGGGTCGAAGACCAAATATCAGCATGAACCAGGGGCAGGAACATTTTATATATATTTCTTATTATTTCTCATACCGTCAGGTTCAACACTGATTAGAAAGTCTCACAGAACTCAGAAAAAATTGATACACCCACAGTCATATTTATTACAGGGAAAGGATGCAAATTAGGACCAGCCAAAGGAAGAGACAAGGAGGGTTCCAAATCCAAATCTTCCATCATCCTGGGATGCATTACCTGTGAAGTTTAGTCAAGCTTGATATGCAGGGTTCGTATGGAGGCTTCATCACATAGTTATGATTGCCTGTGATTGAACTCAGCCCCTGTGTCAGCTGATACCTCAAGACCAAAAGCATTCCACCCTCTAATGATACTGTTGGCCTTTCTGGCATTGCCAGGTTCCATCCTACAATGATCAACTCTGGTCATCCCCATCCTGAGGCATGCGGTGGGATAAACCAGTAAGTGTGGTCCTACGGGGCCCACCGTGAATAACAAGCATTCTCATGTAGGGCCAAGGACAGAGGCCAGATGTCTATTTCTGTTCGGCCAAATTCTTTTCTACTCCAGGGCTAAGAAACAATGGAAAAGCCACAAGACCCACATCCACATCCCCTTGCTCTATTGAATAACTCCCAGCCCCTTAGCCCACTCCTTACCCTCTTGAAAGGGTCAAGTTTATTCTAAGTAGCGTATTGATACAGAACTGTTGCTTTTACTCAGTATGTATTTATTTAAGACAATATTAAAATCTTTATGAAGTTCTACAACCGATGTGTTCTGGCACATTAGATTCGTTTTAGCTAGTATTTAATGGTGCTTTTCCTATAATAAGCCCTGTATTTAATGTTCTGAACATTTCCTTCAGAGTTTCCTACTTTTGAGGATAGCATTTGCAGCCACAAAGTGAGTCACTGGTAGCTCTGTTGACAGGGAGATGGCTAGTCTAGACCCAACACAGGTGTTTTCCAAACAAAACACTTTAGTGAATAACAGTTCTTTTCTATAGTGCTCTGTACGACTTGAAAATAGAAGAAATTGCTCTAAGTTTTGTAATGTAACATTTTATTTGGTTCCATGTTTCCAGTGCTTTCAATATCTTAAAAGTGGCCTGAAAGAGATTTAAAACATTTCTACCCATTAAGGGCAACCGGAGAGAAATCCTTTGTGAATAGAGATGCTAGTCCAAATGTTTTGTCTGTAACAACACGCTTGTTGTCTCAAAAGTGGCTTCTCTGTTAAAAAGAAGTTGTAATACGCATCCACGCATAACCATCTGCATCTTCGAACACATCAATTGCTCACATATTCACAGGTGGTGATAGACTTGATTCGTGCGTGTCTGCACAATTTGGCGCATTCAGCTGCGTGCTTGCGGATGTGGGTGCATTTCACAGAAGCAGGTTGGGCAATAAATTTTGAAACTTTATCCTCATCTTTGGATAGAGTAATAAAAGTTTGTAGGCTTAAGAAAGCAATATTCCCTGGAACCACAGTATACGGGGATTATGAAACTCAACTAAAATGTACAGTAATCTCTAAGGCCTACCCAAACTCAAGAGGTGCAAAGTGAGAGCCATAAAGCAAAATTTAACACCTGCTTCACTAAAAGTCATTTTCGGCCTCTGACCGATTTCACACAGAAATAGGAAGTATGACTGATATCAAGGCCTGATTCCCTGGGGGAGCTTAAGAAGGAGTGTGTCAGGAAGAAAAGTGATGGCCCATTGTTACCTGAAGCAATGAGAGGTCAGCGCGGGTATAACAGTGTCCCAAAGTCTCCCCAACAGCAGCTTGCTTGTCCTTCTCTTAGATCCCATCTGCTTTACAAAACAAGATTTGCAGCCATGCTTAGGCACTTGGGACTTCCGCAGGTCAGGAAGGCTCCATGACAGAGACCAAGAATCTTCCTTTCTGTGGAATTTGGTTTAGGATGTAAGAAAGTCAACTTTTTCCCATAACGTAATGTTTGCATGGTGCAATTTATTGCCGCTAAGGACATTCCCATACCACAGGCGAAGAGAGGCAAACCAACACTCAAGTTAACCAAGTCCACGTAACGATCCAAAGAATCTGATGAGCACATCCAGGCAACCTAAAGCACTCATGCCCACACTTTTCCCAAACCTCCTTACCCAAAGGCTGGAAGTGTTATTCTATTTTATTCCTTTTCTGACTCAGTCAGATATTGTGTTGGGTTCTGGCACTTGGGCTCCCCTGTTCTTTGTTGGTTTTTTTTTCCCTTCATTTTCTTTTTATTTTCTAGATATTAACTTTCAGATATAGAATTTGTTGTGTCCAGCTTGACTATCTCTTTCTGTTCCTGCACCATTGATTAGCCCCACCGTCCCACAAGACTATCAGCTTTGGTTAATGTCCTTGGCTTATTGTCGGATCATTGCCGTGACAGGGACATGTCAGCAATGGGTGATTTCCACTGAACAATGGCTTCTAGACTGTGGCTACGCAGGCAGAGCAAAGACGAAAGATGCACAATTATCCAGTGGATGTGATCCATGCTGACAGCCAATCTGGATAATTCAAATAGAAACAACTTCCTTTGCCTCACTGGCAGGTTTGGGGCTTGATTTAGTGAGATCATTGTTTAACTTTCTTTGCCTGTGGAAATGCAGTACACGTGTTTGCTGGTTAAGTGAGGGTGTGGGGGTTATAACCACAGCATCTGTTAATTTGACATTCAGGTTTCACTCTGGTTTGGAAGCCTTTGTGCCCAAAATTTAAAAACAGCAATACATGCCTAACTCCCAGCTGTCTGGGAACTCAGACTGCATATGCTTCTTGGTTTTCTAATCTGCCCAGAGAAATAAAACCATCACCTGAGCCAAAGAGTAGTTTGCCTAATTGGATTTTTTTTTTTTAATTTGAGAGATACACAAAGTGTATTCTAATGTCGCAGTTGTCTGAGTGACATTGCGAGCTGAGCCAGACCACTTACCTAGACTTGAAGATTTACATTTTGATGATGTTTTTCAAGTGCTGTTTTATCTAGAGGAAAAAAAGCAATAATTTAAAGCAGCTGCAGAATTCCTTGTACATCTGCAGGAAGTCCTTCCTTCTGCCCTGGGCGGCACAGCATAATGGATAGAGCACAGGCTTTAGAGTCAGTTTGACCTGGTTCACAATCCCAGTTTCCAAACTCATTAGCTGTGTTATCTTGAGCAAGGTACCTAATCTTTTCAAGCATCAGTTGCCTTACTTATTAAAGGGGGGGGGGTGACAATCATCCTGATAACTTCCAGCTTCTATGAGGATTGAAGATTATTCATTCAATAAACATTTGCTGAATGCCTACCTTGTGCCAGGCACTGTTCTAGGCTCTGGGAAAGCAGCAGTGACCACAATAGATGGCATCACAGCCTTTGTGGAGCTGGTAACCTATGGGGAGGAGATAGACAAAAACAAGATCCACAGGAAAAATAAATAGTAGGTGAGGTGGTGATAAGAGCTCTGGAGGAAACATAAAATATAGAAGAACAGAACATGAGTCCGGAGAAGAAGGTGGTATTTGGCAAAAGATGTCAGAGAGGGCTCCTTTAACATGGTGATGCATAAAGAAGGGAGAGAGTTGGTCATGGGGACATTTGGGAGAAGAATGGTTAAGAGCTGAATTGTGTTCCCCTCCCCCAAAAGATATGCTGAGGTCCTAGAGCTTGGTAATGCAAGATCACGACCTTATTTGGAAATAAGGTCTTCATAGAGGCAATCAAATTAAAATGAAGTCATTAGGGTAGCCCTGATCCAATATGACTGGGCAATACAGACACACAGACAGATCCACAAGGAGGGATGACCATGTAAAGACACAGGAGGATAATAATATGACTGGACTGATGCATCTACAAGTCAGAGACTATGAAGGATTGCTGGAAAGTGACAGAAGCTAGGAGAAGCCAGAACGGATTCTCCTCATTGCCACGTCCGAGGGAGTAGGGTGCTGCCAATGATGTCTTGACATTGGACTTCTAGCCTCCACAACCGTGAGGCAATTTGTTTCTGTTGCATTAAGCCTCTCGGTTGTTGGCTCTTTGTCACAGCAGCCTTGGGAAGCTAATACAAAGAATGCCAGGGCTGAGGGATCAGCAAATACAACGGCCCCGAGTCAGGAGTGCACCAGACCACATAAGCAACAGCAAAGAGGCCAGTGTGCTGGCGAGGTCTGAGCTGGGGAAGCAAGGAGTGGAAGATGAGGAGAGAGAAGCAAGGGGGTGCAGGACGTGAGTGGCCCTGTAGACCACCCCCAGGTCTGTCTCTTTCCTCTGCATGGCAGGAAAACCATCCGAGGGCTTTGAACCGAAGGCGGAACATGATCTGACTCCCATTATAAAATTACATATGTAAAGTGCCTCCTGATTGGCAATTATTATTTTTACTCCTCCAGCCCACTTCCCTTCTGATAAATTCTTGTTGAGCAGTGGGTGAGGAAGGCGATGTTTTCAGTATTTATTATTTATGCAGCTGTTCCTGTGCTATGTGCTATTGAGAACTTGCACTCACGCTGATTGCCATTCTTAGAAGTTTACCATGACAGCTTCTCTTTACCTGCCCCACACAAATGCCATTTATCCAGGGCTGATGCACGCAACGATGATCCATTTAGATATATCCGTTCATCTTGTTTTGATTCTGCTTTGCTGTAGAAAGATAATGAACCTAAACTGGTTCCCACATGGCTAGTTGACCATTCCTTGAGAAAGAAACAAAAGTTTCAGAAGGCAGGATAAAAGCACAGTCTCTGACGTATCTTCAGTTGCTGAAGATGCGTGGCTTATCGTTGCGTGAGTGATTTGAAAGAGAAGTGCCGATAAACAGGAGATGCCTATCTTACAACACAAAATGGCATAGCAGTGTTAATGCACAGGTAGGGCAAGATAATGAGTGCTGGGACATGACTTCATTTATTCAATCTGTATTTATTGAACACGCACTACGTGGCCGTCACTGGGTAAAAGCCCCTTGGCTAAAAAGTTTGCACAATTGGACCCCATCCACAGATGATTCCCAATATGTATGAACAGAAAAGAAACAACCCAGAAAAGGGAGACGTATTTAGTTCTGCTCTGGGATTGGAGAAAACGTGAGGCTGGAGGAACACAGAACTTGGACAACATATGATAAGGGACTGGTAGTAAGTAGCTCAGGCTAGCAGCCAGCAAGAAGGAAGGAAGGAAGACTTGTCTAAAATCGAGATGCGGTATGTGGCCCGTGAACAGAGCATGCCAGAGGGAATTCTAGAAAGTGCTGGATGATCCAGAGAAACAGGCAGGACATACGGAAAATATGTTCATGGTAGCAGAACCCCCCACACGGGTTTGAGATTCAGGGGAGCCTGAATGAAGCCATCCATGAAGTCTTGGGTTGGGGATGGGGTGGGGGAGTAGTGGGTAAGAGACTCATAGGAACATGTAGGACATGGTCCTAAGGGCGATATATATTCTGCTGGTTATCAGATGAGGATTTCAACATGGAAACAGAATGGAGAGTCAGTTCAAAAATACATAAGCCCAAGATGGATTCAGGTTTTTGGAAACAAAGAATCTTCCCAATTATTACACTGTGGGGAAAAGGTCAAGGGCAAACTTAAAAGAAGGAAAGATGGCATGCTAAGGCCAGATTCACCCAAAGCCTGCGGTGGGACTGAGTTTCCTCCCAAGGTGCCACTTGGTCAGCTGTGAGGAGAGCGAGACTATAAGGAGACCTCACGAGGTACTGAATCCGCATGAGATTTCTTGCATCGACTGGGAATTGCTGGCTAAGCCACACGATCCACATGTAGGAGAGACGAAAACTCTGCCTACCACCATTGATCAGGACTATTGCCGGGACCATTGTCCCTGCCACCACAAGCCACCTAATTTGGCAGAAAATCAGTTGCTTCATGTGAAGCAATTTCCTATTTTCCTCGTGAAACAGAGAGAGGACATCGTAGAGTCTGAGATGGGGTGGATCTTAGGCACAATTTATTGCTGCTGCTTCATTTCACATAGGAGGGATCAGAGATCCAGAGGTGTGTTACTTGGTTAAACATTAAAAAAGAAACAGCTGCATTTCTTGGCTGGTCCGTGTCTTGATTTTAGATTTTCTCTCTTCTCTGGGTGGCTGGAGGGGAGATAGAGAGCCTTTTCGACATAACCACTGTAATTTAAACAACCTCTTCTTGGTTTTCTTTCTGGTATGAGGAGCAATTCTGGAAAGTAGAGTCACATGCATGTGCACTACTGGTAATAAACATCTCAAGAGAATGAACTAGAAATATCTGTGTCTCTTGGACACCACTGGAAACACCATCTGAACTTCACGTCATTTCTTCTGTGGGGGCCACCATGATTGTCTTCCTGAACAGGGACACGGAAAAGCCTTTCTTCCCTTATCCCTTCACACAAAATGTCTAACCCTCTGATGCATGCTTTGAAGTCAAGGCGCCTGTGTTGAGCCCTGGCTCTATCACTTACCAGCAATGTAACCTTTGACAGGTGACTTTGCCTCATGCCTCAGTTTTCTTATCTGGGAAATTAGACTCACTGTATTATGATGTTGGACAGGATGGAACAAGTTACCGCTTATAAAATTTCTGCAACAAAGCTTGGTGCCTAGCAGGCACTCAATAATTATTTGCTATTATTATTACTTTTATTTCTTTTATATGTGGCCTTGCATGAGGGACTGTGGACAAGTCACTGAAGCCATCTGGGAATCTATCCAAATGCATGGATTGAAAAAAAAAAATCTCTGAAGCCTTTTCTGATGCTGAGTTCCTAAAGTTCTTTCTTACAATGATGCCATAAAAGTAAAATCAATAGTTACATTTTCACATTGACTGCAACATTTCTGGAAAACCATGCTTTTGGGGGTTTAAAGATGAATGTCACTGATAATTGGAAAACTATCTCATTTTCATGAATGATCTTCCCCATTTGCTCCTTATTGCTCATAAATTGAAAAAGTTGTCTTGAACTTCCGCTTTACAAAATGTGAACATTAGTGAAGAAATGCAGATCTGAAGAATGAAGACCATTAGCGCTCCTTTTGTCTTTTCTGGTTTCATTGTGTGGGTGTTTCCATTCAGAGGGCGAGGAGACTCCAGCTCCCTCTGACCCTGACCTTTACGTAGTATTTATTGGATTAGAAAAAAACAATTCACAGAGTAATAAAGATATCTGTGCATGCATTTATTATACACAGAACTGTGCTTCATTTTGGAAAATCTGTCCCAAACCTACTCAGGCAAATCAGCAATAACAAGGTCATTGCAGACTTAGCTGAATGCCCTACAGATGGTCTCTGGCTTTAGCTGGGATGGCAGTGACGGGATAAAGAGAAAAAGACATTTACACAGAGGCAGGGACACTTCAGCAGCTCTGTGCAGATAAAATACAAATATTCAGTGTGATCAGGGGATGGCTAGTCAGGTAGAGAGGAGCCACCAAGGTTTAATGGAGACCTACTTTCATCCTTGGGGCTGGGCTCTCTCCCCTCCCTCTCTCCCTCCCTGCCATAACTTCCCCTTTCCTTCCCATCCCCTCCCCCTTTCCCTTTCTCTCTTCCTCCGCCTCCCCTATTGCCTTTCTATCTCCTTGGTCTCTTTCTTCTTTTTGAAAAACCCCATAGATTCAAAGTTCTCTGTTCCCAGTGACATGACCGCAGGCCAGGATCTTGGTACCTCATGTCTCAATCCTTGCAACTATCTCTGAACACCTTGGCTCTCACAAATCCCTCCCACATAAAGCTTCCAAACATATTTATCCTCCATTCTGTTTTCATTTGGTCACTTAGGTGATGAATCTCAGAGATTTGCTCTTAAATTTAACAGTTCAGATCAACATTTTTCCAACCATTCTCAGCTCTCTATCAACTGGCCTCCAAATATCTACCCCAGAGGAGTTCTGCAAGCCAGTTTCTCCCACAGAGCAAGATTCATCTCTCACTGTTCAGCAAATATGTGTCCCCTGCCTCGCACACCATTTCTCAGCTACCTATTCCCACACCTGCTTGTTTTCCCTTCTTTGGGTAACATCCCACTTCCCATCTTCCAACCACATAAGTTAATTTCTTTAAGCTGAAGAAGCATCTTCTCTGAGAATTCTTTCCTGTTTGCTTTAATCAATGATCATTTTGTTTTTAAACATTTGGAGGAATGTACAGGTTTGCGGCATCAAACCTGAATAGTTCTTAAATAAGGAGGTTTTAATTTTTATTTTATTATTTTATTTTATTTTATATTTTATATTTTACTATTTATTTTATTTTATTTTATTTTATTTTATTTTATTTTATTTTAGAGAGAGCATACCGGGGAAAGGAGCAGAGAGAGGCAAACAGAGAATCTCAAGCACGTTCAGCACAGAGTCCAACATAAGGCTTGATCCCATGACCGTGAGATCATGACCTGAGCCAAAATCAAGACTCAGACACTCAGCTGACTGAGTCACCCAGGTGCCCCCAATAAAGAGGTTTTACTTATGAATTCGATTTCCCATATAAAGTTTTAATTGTTCAGATTTTCTATTTCTTTCTGGGCTACCTTTGATAAAACATTTTTCTCCAAATATGTTCATTTTTTTACACATATATTTAGGTCAGATAATTTTTCATAATATCATCTGTTGAGTTGGTATTGATATCTCCCCCTTTTTTCTTGTTATTAGTAACTTATACTTTTAAAATTTTTACTCAGTTTTTATTAGACATTTTCCAAATGTTATTTGTCTTCTCAAAAACATGCTTTCTCCTGACTAGGCATTTTTTTTTCCAAAGAAGACTTCCAGATGGCCAAAGGATACATGAACAGATGTTCAATATCACTAATGATCAGGCAAAAGCAAATCAAACCACACATGATATATCACCTCACACCAATCAGAATGGCTAGTATCAAAAAGACAAGAAGTAACAAGGATTGGCAAGGATGTGGAGAAAAAGAAGCCCTTGGACACTGTTGGTGGGAATGTAAACGGGCACAGCTACAATGGGAAACAGTATGGAGTTTTCTCAAAAAACTTAAAAAAAAAGCTCTCATATGACCCAGTAATTCCACTTCTAGATATTTACCTGGAGAAAGCACAAACACTAATTCAAAGGGATATGGGCATTTCTATGTTTATTGCAGCGCTATTTACAATAGCCAAGATATAGAAGCAATGTAAGTGTCCACTAATAGATAGATGGCTAAGAAAGAAGTGCTGTATATACATACAGTGGAATATTACTCAACCATAAAAAAGAACAACGTCTTGACGTTTGTGACAACAGGAAGGGGCCTAGCGTGTGTTATGCTAATTGAAGGGAGTCAGACAGAAAAAGGCAACTTCAATATGATTTCACTCATATGTGGAATCTAAAAAACAAAATGAACAAACAGAACAGAAATAGACTCATAAACACAGAGAACCTGCCAGAGGAGAGAAAGGTGGGGGGATGGGCAAAATAGGTGAAGGGAATGAAGAGGTACAAACTTCCAGCTATCAGACAAAGAAGTCACAGAAATAAAAAGTACAACATAGGGAATATCATTAATAATATTGTCATCACTTTGTATGGTGACTACACTTACCATGGTGAGCATTTCATAATGTATGAAATTGTTGAATCAGGATATTCAATACATCTGAAACTAATATAATATTGTATGTCAACCATATTTCATTAAAAATAGAACAGACTTGGCTTTGCTGATTTTCTTTATTGTATATTGCTTTATATTTTTTAAACTTATGCTCTGTTATTTCCTTCTATCTTTGGTTTAATGTACTGTCATGTTGTCTAGCTTTCTAAGTACTCAACTTAAAAAAATTAATTTTCAGCCTCTCTTCTTTTTTCATGTATACTTTTAAAGCAATACAGTTCTCTTTAAGATTGGCTTTGGCTGTACCTCACACATTTTGGGTTGTTTTATTTTGTTTCATTCCAGTATGATTAATATACAGTATAATATTAGTTTCAGGTGTCCGATACAATAATTCAACAATTCTATTCATTTCTCAGTGCTCATGACTATAAATGTACTCTCAACCCCCTTCACCTATTTCCCCCATCCTCCCACCTTCCTCCCCTCTGGTAACCATCTGTTTGTTCTCTGTAGTTAAGATGGTATTATGTATTTTTATCATTCAGCTCAAAATATTTTCTAAAGTCCATTATGACTTCTTTTTTTCTTTTGACCAAAGCGTTATTTATAAGTCTATTGCTTGATTGGGAGGTAAGAAAGGGAAGCTGTATAGAATTGTTGAATGACAAGTTCCCAAGGGAAGTGAACAAATGGAAAATAGAGTCTAGAGTTGAAGACAGAGATCTGAGCTAGAGATAAGGACCACAGATTCCTCAGCAAAGAGGTGGCCATGAAATCTTGTAAGTAGATGAATAACCAATGAAGTTCATTGTGAGAGTAGAAGGCCCAGAAAAGACCATTGAGGACCATGAGGAATGTAAGGAGTAGGAAAAGGTAGACTAACCTCAATGCAAACTGAAAAAACAAAAAACAAAAACAAAAACAAAAACAAAAAAATGTGCGCAGGAAAGTGCTGGGCAACCCATCAGGGTAGGAAAGTGGCAGGAAGAAAAAAGAAAAGGCCGTGTACCTTACCACCAAATGTGCCCTCAAATGGGCAGGGAAATATGGTGGCGTCTAAAGAAGGACATGGGGCTAATGAAAGCCTTTTTAAAGAGATTAAAGTATCTTGAGTATCCGTTACTGTATTCATGGAACATCATTTCTGAGGCTAACAAGAGTCAACAGGATCCTCAATATAGCAGGAGGTAAGTACTCTGTGCAGGAAAAGGGGCACCTCTTTCTCTACAGCCAAGCAAGAGACAGGCAGAGGGAGTGAGTGCAAACTCATCTATATGGAGGTTTGGGGGCTGGACATTGAGGGGTTTCTCTTAGTGTCTTGCATGTTACATCTTCACTTACAGAATTCTTGTGGTAATTGTGAAGGAAAAAGAAAAGTATTCCACATTTAAATCCTGGTTCACTTTCAGAAATTAGTAACAATAATAATTGAAATCTGCAGGGCCTACATTTTCTCCTTTTCTTTAGTTATTCCTCACGTACCCAGCTGTGAAAGCTGGGCAGTTGGGCAAGGGCTGTGTGCTAGAGAGTGATGGTTCTCAAAGTGTGGTCCCTGAGCCAGTCGTGTCAGCATCCCCTGGTGACTCGTCAGAAATGCAAATCTTTAGGCCCCATCCAAACCCTATTGAGAAACCCTGGAAGTGGGGCCTTGTATTACTCATCTAGGTTTTCTGTAACAAATTGCCACGTATTTAGTGGGTGAAAACACAAATTCACTGTCTCATAGTTATGGAGTCCAAAAGTCTGAAATCAGGTGTTAGGGGCCACGCTACCTCCAATCTCTACTCGATTCTTCAGCTTCTGAGCTGCAGTTATTCTTTAACTGGGAGTATAACTCCAGTATCTGCCTCATCTTCACAGGGCCTTCTCTCTTGTCTATCTTTGTCTCAAATCTCCCTTGGCCTTTCCCTTATGAAGGCATCTATCATTGGATTAAGAGCCCACCCTAAATTCAGGATGATCTCATCTCAATCCCCTTAATTACATCTGCAAAAACCCATTTTCCAAAAAAGGTCACATTCACAAGTTTGGGGGCTCAAACTTGGACATGTCTTTTTAGGGACTGTTATTCCACCTATGTCAAGCCCCGTAATCTGCTTGAAGGTGAGCCAGAGTAGTGGTTCTCAACCTTGACTATAGAGCTTTGAAGACCCCTAAAAAAATTGCATTAGAATTTTGGAGAATGGAACCCAACATTCACCAGGTGATTACAATGTCAGCCAAGTCTGAAAACCAATGGTACAGGGGAAAGAATAAACTGAGGGGTTTGGCAAGCCTGGGTTCCAATGCTGCCTCTTTGTCTTACCAGTAGAGCCTACTCTTCTACAAAATGGAGGTAACCATATCTATTTCCTATTATTACATTCTTATTGTGACCCTCAAATAAAATTCTCTATGTCAAGCGCTTGGATTTTTAGCTATTGTATGACTCTTGAGCTTTGCTCACCATTAGCTTGTCTAATGAGGTACACACAAAAAATGACTTTCTGCTGAGCATTTGGGCCCTGCCTGTAGTCCTTCCTCGGCTCACCTCTCACAGCAGGTAGCAGGATCCCCTTTTAAGTATTCTCCTTCTATGCCCCTCAGTTTTCAGAGAGGAAGTGAGCCCTTCCTGCTCCAGTTCAATGAGCTCTCATGTCATGGGGTCTCTATTCAACTCGCCACACAGAATATCTGGATTCTAGGCATTTTCCAGGAAGTACGATCTTGACTTCCTCCCCACTCACTATTTATCAAACATTCAGTTGAACAAAATAATTTTCCAGGAAGACTGCATGAAAGACTGAAGATAGTCTAGATTCCAGATGTTTTACGCCTCTTTCATTCAAATACAAAGAAAAGAAAATTGCTTCTTGAGCCTCTAAACATCAAAAACTGCAGATATTGTGATGATTTTAGTCATCCTGTGGCTGGGAGTCTAGTCAGAAAGACAAAACACAACCAAATCATATCACAAAGAAATGTAAAAATGCAACTGTGGCAAATGCCACAGAGTTTTTGAGGGAGGCTGACATGATACTGCAATCCTGTAGCAAGATTGGACAGTCAGAGAGGTCAGGGGAGGCTCTTTTGAGGAGAGATCCTTAAGCTGACATGTCAAGTATGACTAGGAATTATCCATGCGAAGGAGAGAGGGGGAGCATTCCAGGCAAAAGGAATGCAAAAAGATGTGTGGCAAGAGTGTATTCCCTCCACTCCTCCTCCTTCTCTTCCCTTCGTATCTTATCTTCTTCCTAATCACCTCATGGTGACAAGATGGTTACCACAGCTCTGAACACTGCATCCACATTCAAGTCAGGAAAGAGGGAGAAAGGGTCCATTAGCCTTGTTTGTCCCTTTCATAAGAAATCAGTCTTTCCCAGAACTCCCAACAAATTTCCCTTATAGTCCATTGGGAAAAATGTTCATCTTTAGGTCAATCACTGACAAGAACAGTGAGATAATAAGACTGGCCTAAATCAAGAGAACGCTTTCTTTGATACCAAGGTCAAATATGAGATTTCTGAGCAGAGATGCTGTTGCTGTGGGGCTGCTGTGTAGGCAAAAGAAATGCGTGTCCCAGAGACTGCAGCAGTAGCATCCAAGTGGAAGATAGAAAGCAGGTTTTGGGTGGTACTAAGCAAGTGACAACGGCAGGGCTCAGTGATGAATATACCACGGGGCTAAGAATGAGGGGTCTTTTGGTAGAACAAGAAGCCACATGAACAAGGGGTGGTGGATGTGAAGTATAGCTCTTCCGAGAGCAAAGTTGTCTGAGCCTGGGCCCTGATGACATTATTTCTGGTGGGTGTTTGTATTAGGTAAGTTCTCCAGACAAACAGAATATTTATATGAGACATTGGCTTCTGTGATTGGGGGCTAAGAATTTCCACAATGGGATGTCTGCCAGTGGAGATCCAGGAGAGACTGTGTGTAGTTCCAGTCCAAGTTCAAAGGCCTGAGGACCAGGGGAACCAAGAGAGAAAATCCCAGTCCAAGGACAGGAGAAGATAAGATGAGGTGTTCCAGCTCACCAGTGAGGCAGGAATAAAAGGGGGTGGATTCTTCTCTGTTCCACCTTTTATTCTATTCAGACCCTCAGTAGATTGGGGGAAGGTTCCCACACTGGGAAGGGCAATCTACTTTGCTGAATCCTCTGATTTCACCCTGAAACAACCTCACAGACACCTCCAGAAATACTGTTTAATCTGGGCACCCCGTGGCCCAGTCTTGGAAGTGCCTCCTGTAAGCGGCACTACCTCAGAGAGCTCTTCCTACTGAATATGGCTTTGAGTGATGTGATCACAGGGACAGGACTAGAGAGAGAAATGTAGGTGTCTAGGGCACAAATTTTCAAGACACATTGGCACAATTCTGAGATTGAATGCCTTCTTGAATTTTGTGCCCTAGGAGCCTCACGCACCTCTACCTAGTTCTGACTCTGTGGTATTAGCCTCTATTTCAACAAGAAAAAACCCAAGCTCTACTTACACTTGGTTCTTGTTCAAGGATAGTTGTTGATGATATTGCTCTTCATGCAACACACAGTGACCTGTTTATGACAAAACCCCAGGAGAATTCCTGCTTACATTTTTGGTCAAAAGAATGGACATGTGCTTCCTAAGCCACTGGTTTGCTTTTATCTGAGGAATATTATGAACTATACAAGTTTTACTTCTTTTTTTTTTTTTTTGCATTGGTTGTTATTAAATTGTTTCCCGTGTTTGTACTGGTTGCTGTCAAACTTGGAAGCCAAACCCGTCACTTCCATGGCAAGAATGTATGATAATGTTTCTAGCATTCTCCCTGACTATATTCTAAATTCCTGCCTTTCCTTTTTCCTTTTTGTTTTGTCTCAGTTTTGTTTTGGCTAATGGTACATGTGATGTGTTTGTTTAAAATACCTCAAAGATGTTTGGAAGTATCATTAAGCACCCAGCACAGGGTCCGGCCTCTAGAATACATTTGGTATACAGACGCTTCCTTCCTGCAGGACTGACATCAGAAAGGGAGATACTGTCCGAGACAGACCTCTGCAAATGGCCAAATGCTCTGGAAGCAGAAGAGCCATATTTGGGGTGACGATGGTGTCCGGGGACAAAGAAACAGGGACAACTGCGGCAAAAGATTTTAAAGGACGTCCACTTCTCCAGGAAAACAAATCACATTCAGGGTAGACTTTTGACCGGTGTCTTTGTTGATCCAAACTCTGGAGGGTTCGAGAACTTTCATAAAACCCACTGCCTGCCTCCATCCGCCCTGGAAGCACTTATCAGTCTGTGTACAAGTTCCTGCAGTGCCGTCCTCCTTCACAATGGCCACGCATTGTGACTGCGGATTGTGTTCCATTTTTTCAAAGACAAGACACAAGCAGAATGACAAAGAGGGATTAGTTAAGGAGCACTTGGAACACTGAAAGCTATGGTTACATTAAGAGGGAACAATAAGCCCTGCTCTGCAAAGACGGAGCTGAGACAGGGCTGGGGTGGCTCTAAATAGCCTTTGCCTCTTGCGATGAGATTACTGCATTTTCATCATAATTATTAAATCTTGGCAAGAGGCTCAGCAGCCTGTTACCCACCTCCCTGATGTCAGCCTGCTTTCCCACTCTGCAATTTTGAAACCTGGTTGGCAATTGCACCCTGAAGGGCAGTTCTAACAATGTTGCTGCAAACTTTCCCCCACTTGAAATCTTCAATTATATATGTACAGACTAATGGCAATCTACATCCTACCATTTTCTCCCTCCGTCTTTTTCCTTTTTGCCATATCATTAGTTTCAGCAGAATTAAGTTAGGGACATTTAGTCCTCAGAGAAGCCAGGGGAATAATAACAGATGGATTAGGGTAAAGGGGATAAGGCAGAGAAAGGACAGTTTGACTTCCTTTTAGAAAAGTTTGAGCCACACAAAGAGAAAGACACACGCACACAAAGATAACATCAAACTTTGCAGAGAAAATTTCAGCTCCTGGTGAGCTGAGCTACCAGAAATCTCTAGGATATTAAATAGTCACCGATCCATGGGGAAAATGTACAGGGCAAATTGAAATTATAATATGTTTTGAACAGTGTAGAGGATTGGAAAAAATAGAAGAGAGATAATAAAGTATTATTATTTCCCCCTTGCCTATTTAAATTCTTAGTTACATAAATAACAAAGATTTTGAATTAAAACAATTCCTGTGTGCCAGGGACACTAGGGAATGACATTTGAAGGATTCTGCAGAAATTTGGCATCTGGGCTTAGTCAGAGCCCACTAAAAGTCAGGCTCCAATGGGCCTCCCGTGAAGGGCTTATTTAACTTCACATGTTCTATTGTTAGTACTGATTAGCCTCAAAAGTCAGGTCTGACGCTACTCCAGTGGGGAAAGTGTCTTGAACATAGTAGGTATTCAATAGGTGTTCACTAAATCACATTAACCTTTAGTGTGCCTATGTTTTAAAACAAAACATGGGATGCCTGGGTGGCTCAGTCAGTTAAGTGGCCAACTTCGGCTCAGGTCATGATCTCACAGTTCGTGAGTTTGAGCCCCGCATCGGGCTCTGTGCTGACAGCTCAGATCCTGGAGCCTGCTTTGGATTCTGTGTCTCCCTCTTCTCTGCTACTCCCCTATTCGTGCTCTGTCTCTCATTCTCTCTTTCTAAAAAATAAATAAACATTAAAATTTTTTAAACAAAACAGATAAATATGGGAGGATGCCATGTGGAAATAATTATCTAAAATAAATACATTCACAGATTTCTCAAATCTTCTATACTCTCAAGGGGGAATGAAGAAACAAGTTCTATAGTATGAATATAGTGTTTCAAAATTTATGAAGAAACTTTCTTTTATGTATCATAGGTAATTTTTCACCACGTTCCTATGGAAAAGGTGTTTGTCATCCTCGTGAGGTAGTCCAGGGAAGACCTCATTGCCGTTGGGCCAGGCTGGGAAGTGAGTTTCAGCCGACATGCTGTGAGAGGCAGTGACATGAGTTCATTCTGTCGGAGGCAGTGAGATGACCATGGGTGATTTTCTAGCCTCTCTTCCCTAATTCATGGGCCAAGGAGGCTTTATGGCCCACAGGATGAAGCTGCAGGATGGAGTCTTTATCTGCCTGGTAAATTTTAAGTTATGATATGGAGCAAAATTGTTCTAAAAAGTCACCCACATCAGTGCAGATATTTGTACATAGGAATTAAAGCTTTCTCGTGGGGAACTACTTAGATCTCGGCATGTTACAGAGCATTAGAAGACCTGGCCTTATTGATATACTAAGCTTTATAAATGCAAAAACTGAGAACTATTTTATTTTATCGGTTGGTTTATTGATTAATTGATTTTTTTTACTGAGAACTATTTTAAAATGCTCCCGATTGCACTGCAGGTAAGAGGCAAACTGGATATAAACCCAGATATTGTTTTTAAAAAATTTTTTTTATGTCTTTATTTTATTTTGAGAGAGAGAGAGACAGAGACAGACAGTGAGCGGGGGAGGGGGCAGAGAGAAAGAGGGAGACACAGCATCTGAAGCAGCCTCCAGGCTCTGAGCTAGCTGTCAGCACAGAGCCCGATGTGGGGCTCGAACCCACAGACCGTGAGATCATGACCTGAGCCGAAGTCGGACGCTTAACCGACTCAGCCACCCAGGTGCCCCAAACCCAGATATTGTTGAAAGCATATCGACACAAAGAGAAACTTCCAGCCCTTCGACAGGATGAAAGGAAAAACCATATTTGGTCTTTTTTGGCATAAGGGGTGGTGGCCGTATCCACTGGGGGCAGCAAGATCAAACAGACATTTGTGAGGAACAGAACTGCTGTTTCTATTTTGAAG
This sequence comes from Cryptoprocta ferox, assembly GCA_028646485.1. Taxonomy (NCBI): domain Eukaryota; kingdom Metazoa; phylum Chordata; class Mammalia; order Carnivora; family Eupleridae; genus Cryptoprocta; species Cryptoprocta ferox. The sequence goes on from CM053562.1 coordinate 32,330,376, forward strand.
CACAGGCTTGCAGAAAAGCAGGGGAAATAGTCATTTACTTGCTTTTTTTTTTTTCCTGCTTTGAGAGCTCTTCCCACACTGTATTATTAAATACGTTTTGTTTCTATGAATGAAAGCCCCACATTTCTGTGGCTTAACACAAAAGAAGTCTATGTCTTACGTATGTAAAGTCCAATCAATGGAGCTTGGGAGACCAGCCTCAAGCAATTATTCAGGAACTTGGGTTGATAGACTCCACCACCTGTAACACATGGTTTCCAAGGCCACTTTGGACTCTGGCAGAAAGCCAGCAGGCAGAGGAGGAGCCAGCATGGGCAACTGATGTGGTCTTTATGGGCCAAGTCTGGCAGTGGCACATATCAGCCTGTCAGTCCATCAGCTAGAAGATGGTCATGGGGTTCTACTAGACTGCAAGAGGGACTGTCTAGATGGCTGCCTAGGAGGTATAGGAAAATAATTGGGAAACGATAGTCTACACCACAGTCACAGTAGTCTCTACCGCAGTCAATCCTTCTGGTCACCAACTAAACATTCCACTCGTCTTCCCAAGCAGAAAACGCACTCTTCCACCCCAACTCCACCACCCATTGATCCTGGGGAGGAAACTCAAGGCCCCGTATAATCCCTGCTTCCAACTCAAAGTTCAAGATCTTCAGAGGATATTTCATCTTCTCCATCAAGAAATCTGAGATTTCCAGAAATTCTGTTTTCCCAAAAGGTAAGTAAACTGCTTTCCCAAATAATAGTGACTGAGGACAGAGAGCTGCAAAAAGAGTCCCCTTTAAGGAAGGAAAGAATGGAAGAGATACAACAGTCACTGGTCCCCTGCAGCTCTGGACACCTGCACGGTGGGGAGAGAAGACCCCTCCTTGGAGTGCAGACATTTCCATGATTAGTTTTTAATTGCTCCCTGCTGAAGAAGCCACCTTGTCCATCGTGTCTGGAGCCCCTGGTGACACCCTTTGAGTAGCTCTTCCTTCAGGGCTGTGTCACTTATGAAGCCTGGTTTTTGGCTTTCATCTTTGTTTTTCCACTAGTGGTGTCCAGGGGCTCAGTAGTTGCTTTTGGTTTCAACCACTCAAAGAATTTTTCGTCTGGACTCATAGAACCTTTGGTCCAATACAATCACCTAAAATCTCAAAAGGCTTCTGATCTATTTCCTTCTAATCAGTTTCTTATGCCAGAAACCCAGGTTACATTTATTGTTTGGACAATATTCTCACTCTGTTTTATTTCATTACCTTCTTTTCTCATACCTTTCTTTCTCAACTTAATATCAGTTTACTCTGGACCTGGAAAAATACATAGGAAGGTGGCATTCTTTAATCTCATCTTTGCTATGGGGAAGACTCATTTTGTTCAACTGATACATTTTATGAAGGCTCTGCCACGAAGTATCTTTCTTAATTATATCTTTTTTAAAATTTGCGTTTACAGGTGGTAGGCTTTTCTAACCTTCCGAGACCCCACATTTTTGGCCTCTCTTTATTTCCTATCCTTATAATCAAAAAGTAGCCGGTTGTGTCCTGAAATGATCTCCTCCTTACAATAGCTTTCCAATAACGAACAATCGTGACTACGTCTTTTTGATTCCTCCAGCCATTTTTCCTGGAATCACTTGCTCAGCAAGCATAAAATCTTACCCCATGTTTTGCTAAAAAATTTTGCTTCTAAATAACAGGTCAACTTGTTCACACTTCTCCCATATCAGTTTCTGGGTGCCTTCTCTTCAGTGACCAAGTCAATGCCACATATTTTAGGTTTTTCATCCAGTTGTATCTCAATTCTGATAACGGTTGCTCTGTTAACTCTAGCTTCTGTAACAGGCACACCTGAAATCTTAATGATTTAATAGGTTTCTCTTTTTCATAAATTCCAAGCGTGGTGCATGGGGGTTCTAGTCCACAGTCGTTGAGGATATAAGGCTAAAAGAGTCTCTGCCATCTTGCTTCTAACATTGCCATGGTCATTTACATCTAGCTGGTAAATTTAGGAGGCATAGAAGTGGATATTTTTAGGAGCCAACCTTAAATGTTAGCATGCCTCCTTTCTGATCCCATTTCACTCGAGGCTAGGGTTTTGCAGAGCAGGTGAGACACAAGAGTCGGAACACCTGAGAGCAAGGGTTAAAGTGAGCCAGTGACTAGGGTGATAGAGCTTATCCTGGTCGGTAAGGGAATGAAGTCAGAAAAAGGCTGATGGGTGGGGGGAACTATTGGGGTTGAAGAACTGGTGATCTTGAGATCTAAGGGCAGAAGTATAAATAATAAAGTGAGAAAATGGAAATACAGGAATGATTAATGGTTAAATGGTTAAAGAGCGAGATGTGGAAATTCATGTTTTCATAGATGGGAAAGACGTATATGTTAGTAAGGTTCAAATTTGGTTACAGAAATGGGTTGCCGAAGCCTGGTGAAGTTGTCCTCATTCTAATGTTTCAGTCCTTGTGGGTCCAGCCCAGAAGCAGTACTATGGTACAGAGGTTAAGCTAGAGAGTTCTACAGTCAAAATACCTCGGTTTGGATCTTAGCTCTGTCAAGGAGGAAGATTTTTCCTTTACCCTTCCAAAGTTATTTTTTGGCTGGTCTAAGAATTAAATTGACATGAGATAGACTGATGGGAAGAAATCAAATTACATTATGTGTGTTTGAGTCTCTGTATGAACATGAGGCCCATGGGCAGTCAGGCTACTGAAACTTGTAGGCCATCCAGAGCTAAGGAGAAGCCGTAAGGGTTTAGGACATCAAAGGGAAGGAAAACAATTCTCAGGAGATGACAAAGAGTAAACATTTGGTAAACAAATGTTTGCTGAGCCCTATACAAACAATGGGACGTAAGAATTTTAGCAAACTTTGCTAGGTTCCTCTCTGTCCACATCTAGTTCAAGTTACATCTGTGGTCATCATTCCCTTCCTGGATAAGGTCATCTATCGAAATTCTTTTTTTAAATATAATTTATTGTCAAATTGGTTTCCATACAACACCCAGTGCTCATCCCAACAAGTGCCCTCCTCCATGCCCATCACCCACTTTCCCCTCTCCCCCAACAATCCCCCCATCAACCCTCAGTTTGTTCTCAGTATTTAAGAGTCTCTTATGGTTTGCCTCCCTCCCTCTCTAACTTTTTTTCCTCTTCCCTTCCCCCATGGTCTTCTGTTAAGTTTCTCAAGATCCACATATGAATGAAAACATATGGTATCTGTCTTTCTCTGACTGACTTATTTCACTTAGCATAATACCCTCCAGTTCCTTCCATGTTGCTAAAAATGGCAAGATTTCATTCTTTCTCATTGCCAAGTAGTATTCCATTGTATATATAATCCACATTTTCTTTATCCATTCGTCAGTTGATGGACATTTAGGCTCTTTCCATGGTTTGGCTATTGTTGAAAGTGCTGCTATCTAAATTCTTTTAAGCAGTTAGGGGGAACCTCAAAGATTCTTTTGAGCCTTCTGTTTCTTTTTTTTAATTTTTTAAAATGTTTTTTTATTTTTGAAAGAGAGAGGAACAGAGTGTGAGAGGGGGAGAGGCAGAGAGAGAAGGAGACACAGAATTTGAAGCATGCTCCAGGCTTTGAGCTGTCAGCCCGGGGCCCGACACAGGGCTCGAACCCACAAACCGTGAGATCATGACCGGGGCTGAAGTTGAACGATTAACTGACTGAACCATCCAGGTGCCCTGTGAGCCTTCTATTTCTTAAAAACAATCAGCCTGACACACCCACATGCCAGTGAGGCGCACTTTGGAATGGCGAATGTTGCCCTATGGCTGCAACGCTTACTAGCTTGGTGTCCTTCAGGATAGCGATCTCTCTCAACATCCTCTGCTCATCTGTAACGTGATAATACGAATCTGTTCACCTTCATAGGGCTGTTTTTAAAATCAAGAAGTTAATATGTATACAGTACTCTGTACACTCTAGCCCAAAGTAAACAGTCATCTTTAATCTCTATTCTGTCTCTGTCATTCCTGCTGTTCTCCATCTCCAACATTCCCCATCTCGCCTCTATGCCTATTCCCACCCTACCCCTGGGGAGCTACCCAATACCCAATACCCACACAGTTCATTTGGAATGAGACGCTGTAACACCAACCTTTCTTCCAACTTCATCACCCAACCCGTGAACGGAATTTCTTTTTTATCACTTTAAGTATCCAATTTCAGATGTAGTGGCTTAATCTAAAGTGGTTCTATTTCACTAAATTTCTCTTGAGAATAAGCACCCAAAAAAACAAAATAAAGAAAAAAAATTGGGGGGTGGGGGAATAGAAAGCTTTGTCCAGAGGTGTCAGAGGATCTGCGACTACATTTACATCACAGCCACTGTCATCCCAGCTGCAGGGATCGTTTCTAATGACAGTGCCGGTGCCTCTCCTCTCACCTGTCCAGAAATCTCCCAGCGTCTCTACAGCCTTGCAACTCGAAATGTGGTCCACAGAGCAGGGCATCAGCATCACCGAGGATCTTAGAAATGCAAAATTACAAGCCTCATCTACACCCTATTCCATCCAATTCAGCATTTTAAAAAGATGCCGAGAGACTCTGCTGCCTAAAAGAGTTTGCAAAGCACAGGTATACAGCAAAGAGACTAACCTTTCCATCCCTTTGTCTGAAGGAAGGGTTACATCTCAAAGCAGACATCAGGCAGAGCCCACTTAAAATTCATCCTTCCTGTCTAGGGATGTGGAACTTAAAATTCTATGCTTACCTAATGCTCTTAACTTGAGATGCAGAGATGAGGGAGGTGAAGATAGGGGGTAGCTGGTTTCTCTAAGGAATTTCTGGCTCCACACAAGATTTGGAAAGTGGTTTTAAAATATTTCTTTTTAGGTTGCCTGAAGACATTTGCTAATTTCCCTAATGTGAGTTTCCCCCCATCTCAGAAGGGGAGAAACAAATAAAAAAAGACACAAAGAAAGTACAATAGGATTTGTGTGTGTATATATAATTCTCAAGGGTCTGTTCCATCTGGAGTGAAGTCTAGTAAAATAAATCAGTTAGATGGGGGAAGTGGTGCCCACTTATACATAGATATAGAACAGGGCTAAGAGCAATCTTCTTAAAGAGAGACGGGTAGCTGACCCAAGGAATTTGTCTTAAAGCTGTTAGTACAGAAAGCACACCATTTTTAATCAAAGTATATGCTTCTTTGGGGAGTGGGGTGGTGGTGGCAATTGATAGGAATTATGGTAGAAGCTAAAATCCACTCCAAAATTACCAGCTTAGAAGGCAAATTGTTTACTTGAGTGGGGTCCTATTATTAGTAAACAGCTGTTATTCTACAGAGATTAAATGTGATTTCAGGTTGGAAGTTTCTATCCTCAAAAGATAAAAGCAAAAAGCATTGTTTAGTGGGATTTTCCCTTACGTTGCTACAAAGAGTCAGGAATATTAGACCAAAAGCAGAGACCATCAATAGCTTGTAAATTTGTTAATCTTTTTAACTGCCCCAAATTTGTGTGAATTTTTCCCTGAGCGTCTACTTGGGTGATTACCAAAAAACAAAAATAAATAAATAATAAAAAATTATAATTTGAATCCCCGGTAAAAACCTATTTAGTCAATGACCAAAATTAACAACATCATCGGTAAGATGTATCAGCATCATACAACCCTCTGATATGATGCACTTAGAAAGACATGATGTCACTTTTGTGGTATTCATATAACTTCATAACTTCTATCAGAAGTTTTCATAAGAAAACATCAAACAAACCCAAATCAAAAGAAATTGTACAGAATGCTGTTGCTCTGCAAACGTAGCATGGTTATGAAAGACAAGGAAAGGCTGAGGGAGGTGGCAACAAAAAGCAATGTGGATGCTAGATTGGATCCTCTTAACAGAAAACAGCATTAGCAGAGAGACTGGTGAAATTCTCAAACCTGTACTTTATTTACCAGCATCGTATCAATGTTAATTTCTTGGTTTGACCATTGTACTATTGTGGGGTGGGATATTAGCATGAGGGAAAGCTGACGAAAGGACACAGGGGCACGTTTTGTACTACTTTTGCAACTTCTGTAGAAGTCTAAGGTTATTTCAGAATATAAAAAGCTCTTAAAGACTCAAAGCTTTTTTATGGTTTGCTTTTAGAGGTAAATACAGAAAATAAGTCCGAAGTTTCTGTCAGTCTTGGGATGAATACCCTCAATAGGATAAGAAGATACACCAAGATCCTGGGGCCAGTCACAGGAAGAATGGGGAAGGCCCCCAAAATTATTCTGAGTCTGTGAAGTGAACCCGGGCTTTACTAAATAATAATTCATGTAGACCTGAAATAATAACAAATGTTAACTACACATACATACAACATACACACATTTACATATACATACATATAATGGATATCTATATTCATTGTAAAAGGCTGAATTGTGTCCCCCCCACAAATTCATGTGTTGAACCTCTAACCCTTAGTACCCCAGAATGTGACTGTATTTGGAAATAATAATTTTAAAGAAGTAATTAATTTAAAATGAGGCTGTTAGGGTGGGTCTTCATCCAATTCGACTGATGTCCTCATAAGGAGAGGAAACTTGGATGCACAAAGTGATGCCAGGGATACTGGCCCACAGAAGAAAAACCACTGAGGACATAGCCAGAAGGTGGACATTTGCAAACCAACTGAGTGTGGCCTTAGGAAAAACCCAGCCAGCCCACACCTTGTTCCTGAACTTCTCCCACACAGAGCTGCGAAAAAATAATTGTTGTTAAAGGCACCCAGTCTGTAGTATTGTGCTACGGCAGCCCTAGTAAATTATACAATTGCGTATATCTTATTATTTTTAAATCATATATATTTTCACTTTTTTAACATGTATTTATTTTTGAGAGAGAGAGTGAGCACGCGTAGGGGAGGAGCAGAGGGAGAGGGAGACACAGAATCCAAAGCAGACTCCAGGCTCTGAGCTGTCAGCCCAGAGCCCAGCGCGGGGCTTGAACCCACAGACTGAGAGATCATGGGCTGAACCAAAGTCAGACGCTTAACCGACTGAGCCACTCAGGAGCCCCACAATCATATATATTTTAAATTAATGTATATTTAAGTGGTCTCTTTAACCTTCTTTAAACATGTCATGTTTTCCCCCTGCATTCATGGATGAACATACTATTTTCCCATATGGAAGATTCTTGGCAGAGGCTTTTGACGTCCTTAAAGCTTATCTTTTATCTAAAGGATGCTCCACTCGGTTTTAGAGGAATATCAGATACATATGAGGTTTCCCAGATAACGCTTAGGATGCTTTCTTCAACTTAGTGTATTGCATTTAAGAAGGACTTGAACCAGCTGTGGTATGTTTGAAGGAAGTTAGCCTGGATTAGGAGCAGCCAATAAATCCTGTAATTCTGGGAGCAGTGGTAGAATTTGGGTGTGTTAAGATTAAAAAAGAGAGTCAGGAAGGACATAACAGATACCTTTCACTATATGTAGGGCTTCCTATGAAGAAGGTTAGGTTTATTTCATTACTTTTAGGGAGCAAACTAGTTTTTAGCTAGTATGAAGAAACATATTTTGTACAAACATAAAATATTTTTGAACAATGGGCACCATCTGAGAAACAGAACGGTCTAGCTTGAGAGGTAGTGAGTTCTCAGTCACCCAAGGCATTTAATCATCTAGTGACAGCCAGCTGTCCAGGATCCTGCATATCAGTTTCCTTTACCAGATGCAGGTGAAATACACTAAATTTTAGGGTTTATTGTCTCTAAGAGTCAGTGAATTCTAAGGGTAACATGGATCAGTGGAGGGAGTCAGGATTTGGGGAAAATATTTTGCAGACAACCATCAGATATTAGCAAGGTCATGACCCACCAAGTGAGGGGTTATTCAAAAGTCATGCATTTACCCTGCCCTGCAGGAAGTTGGTTTAATTGCTCTGGGCCAAGGCCCAGGCATAAGAATTTCCTTTCTTTTTTAAATGTTGATTTATTTATTTTGGGAAAGAGGGGAGAGCATGAGTGTGGGAGGGGCAGCAAGAGAGGGAAACAGAATCCCAAGCAGGCTCCACACCGCCAGCACAGAGCCCAGCACGAGGTTCCATCCCACGAACCGTGAGATCATGACCTGAGCGGAAATCAAGAGCTGGACGCTTAACAGACTGAGTCCCCCAGGCGCCCCTATTCCTAAACATCTTCAGGTAACCCTCATGTGCAGCCAGGGTTGAGATCTCTGATTCAGCTGAAGTGCATAGCAATGCTGTGCAATATCCCCTCCCGACTTCTTATCATTTCCAGCAGTTCTCAAAATCCTGAGTTTTACATCAGACTTCTGACAAAAGGGATGACATAAATTCTTCTGAAGAATGCTAACACCAAGCTACCAAAGAGTTATGGACCCCTCACAGGCTTTTCCACTGTCTACACTTGTCTGGCAGCAATCATCACACCCAAAATTAATGCAAAAGTTGTGTATGGGAACGTTGCACTAAATATAAAAGTTTTTCCAACTCCCCCATTGCGTGATAAATTGGAAGCAGTTGGGTAAGTATTCCAGATGCTGCCTGATATTTACCACACATCTATCATCCTGCACAGGCAGCTGGTGTCTAAAAGGGAAGTCACCTTTGTGTGGGGGCAGTGTAGAAAGATACCACAGGAGTTAATAAGACATTGTTTTAATTATCATCAGATTCAGCAACTGCTACAGTGCAAAAAAAGATGCCCCCTCTTTAGGAAATTCGAAAATTTATAAAAATAAAAATAACAGCTAATATTTATTGAGCATATACTCCATGCTTGACAGTGTTCTAAGTGAACACATTACATTGATCGATTCATTTAGTTGTCCCAACAACCAAATGAAGTAGGTGCTATTTCCCCTCCCCCTTCAGTTACACAGATGTGGAAACTGAGGCACAGAGAGGCTGAGTGAAATTCACCAAGTCTTAGAACAGACAAGTGACAGCACTGGGAGGCCAACTTAGGAGTCATAGTTTAGAGCCCATGTTCTCACCATACCCACCACCACCCCCCCCCCCACACACACACAGGTATCTAGTTTGGTATCCTCAAAAGATAGGGAAACCCGTTTGATGTCATCTGTTCCAAGTCTTCCAACTGTAGATGCCTACAAGGGGACATGACTGACAGATCTGTCAAACAGATTATTGCTATGGTCCAGCTACCATGCAGCTAAGCAGCTAAACAGATCAAGGAAAGCATAACATGTCCTTTTAGTCACGAACGAGATCATACACCATCTGCGTCACTGCTTTCATTTTACTCAATCAGCCCATTCCTCATTTATAAATGGAATTATTTAGCTAATTGTTTTAAAATCTTGTAATTGGAGCAGACCATTCAGCCATTCTGTGGGTTGATTTTCTATTTTATGCTGCTAAAACCTTCCTACCTAAGTAATCACTATCCTGGTTTTACACTGTTTCCAAATCTAACCTTTGCTAGCTGCCAGTCCCTACCTATTAGCTTTCTTTTATACTTGCCTACCTTATCTTTAAAAACAAACAGAAGAAACCAGTCCTGGGAATGTTATTTTGTGATTAACATATTTATCTGAATTAGTGCAGCTGAGCATTTCTCAATTGAGATCTAGTCCATGTTCACGTATAGAAATATCAAATACAACCAATCCTCCCAAATTATGTTATGAAACTAGCACAATTCCAATAAAAATCGCACTTTTTGACTAGATAAAATGTTTCTACCATTCTTCTAGAAGAGCCAACTGAATTGCAGCTAAGATATTTTTGAAGAATAAGGTAGGTTTACACCAGCTGATATCCAAACATATTATAAAATGTAGCAAATAAACAGCATGATAATGGCATGAGAATAGAAAGATCAATGCAAAAGTACCTTATTTCTGACTTTATTCTAGACTTTACCATCATTGGTTTTTCATTTACAAGGGGATTCGGTGCCTTGAAAATTTGAAAATGGGAGGAGGTTTACAATCAAATTTGGGTCATCTAAATGTTACTGGTATTTTATTATTAGAGGCTTGTATTTATTTTATTATTGGAATGTCTTTGTGTTACACGTCATCTCCAAGCAGAAGCTCTGATAATGTGTGTTATTAGTCATAATTTAGGATGGAAAATAGAATAGGGAGTTTTCAGCTCCCACTGGGGGCCTTAGGATTGGTTTGACTAATGTGCTGTTTTTGATCCATTTCACAGTTTTCTGGAGGGAAAATCTAAACTCCCTCCGTAAAGGACACTCAAAAAAGCAGTGGCCGGTGACGGGGAAAGCAGACTTAAGAAAGTAAGAAGCTGAATTCTCCCAGCAGACCTCTTCACTGGGGAGATAACCACACCCATTGCTCTTCAAGGTTAAATGCAATGGATTTGGTGAGCTAATCGTGAACCAGTATGAGAGAAGAATGTCTTTTTCCCACTGGGAAGATTCCTTGTCTTCTTGTCGAGGGATTTTCTCTAGCCACTTCTGGCCTCTCATGACATTAAGGTAAGAGGAAGTAATTGACCTGATCCTTAGATTTTGAAAGAATGAAACAAGCTTGTGAGGATCATCACTCTCCTTTTTCTTCTCTTCGGAACTAGCTGCCTATAGAAGACAGGATATTTCTCTGTAAATCTGTATGTCTTGGAAGGCAGCCCTTGGAAAGAAGAATTGCCTGAGACTCAACAGCTATAGGAAATTTGGGGGTTCAGTTAGCAGGGCGCATCTCCACTAAACTAACCCTCCAACACACCCAATGACAACGATAAAGGTAATATTTTGACCCCCATTTGCCCTACCGATTCTTATTTCTCAATTTATTTGAACCCAAGTAGCCAAGAGGGTACTACATACATATGGGACTTCTTCAGATACTTCCAACAATAGTATTTGATAAAGATGGCTTCTTGACCTTTCAAGCTAGGTACTCACCACGTGTTCTACGGAATAGTTTCTTTGATGCTAACAGATGTTTTTTGTAAAAGGATTACATGGTTAAATACATAATTCTAGGTAGAGCAAGATAGAATAGGTATCTATACTGCAGGACTTCTTGAAGCTTTTAAATGGAAATATGCTCTGTGAATCTTAATGAAGGAATAGATTATTCAGCATCTCTTAAATATATATGTATCTGAAAAAATTGTTTTCTTCAAGAATCCTTAAGTAATAGTGTTCCATAGGACACGGTTAGGGAAATGCTAAAAATTTCCATGAACAGCATTAGGCCAATTGGCAGTTTGCAAAGAACAAACAAAAGTGAAAAAAATTACTATGCATGCAACATACAAAACTAAATTACAGAATTTTAAAAAGTTCAAAAAAATGAAAATAGAAAATATTGGTGAATATGAAATCTCAGAACAGTGAAGATTTTCCAAACATTACAGGAAAGAAAGAACCATAGCTGAATAACAGATTTAATTTCTCTAACATTAAAATTTTACATAAATAACCACAATGAAACACACCATAAGGAAGGGAGGGAGAAATATTTTTAAGGATGTGTGAAAATGGTTTAATATGCTTAATATGTAAAAATACTCACTAGTGAACAATAAAAAGATTAATATTCTAAGGTATAAAATAAGAGAAGAATATGATTTAACAGCTCACAAAAAGAAATATGACCAATAACTATAGAAGACTGTATCTGATTTCAGGGTTAGTTAGTCAAAATTACAAGTAAAAGTGATGATGAGATATAACCATTTTTTACTTTTTTAAAAAATTATCTTTTCCATATTGTTGGTTCTGGGAATGTAAACGGGTAGGTATAACTTTTCTGGGGAAGCAACTTAATAATATATTCAACAGTCTTTAAAATGTACATAATTTTTGACTCAGCAATTCCACTTCTAGAAATTTCTTCTAAAGAGATGATCACAGATGCTTGAAAAGATTTATATTCAAGTATAGCCACTTTATCACTGCTTATAATAACAGAAATGGAAATACCCATAATGTTCTAGAATAAATATGACAAATTCATGAGCTAGAATACTATGCAGTCATTAAAAATCATGTTGTACAAGAGCATTTAGCAATGTGGGGAGATAATGATACAGTAAGTGAAAAAGCATGTTTTAAGGCTGGAAGTACAATAGATTTCCATTTTATTAGAAAATATATAGAGTGAAAAAGACTATCCATTAAAATCTAAACGTAATTATATCTGGTTAAGTGGGGTTATGTGTGACATTTTATTCCTTCTTTGTGTTTTATCATATTTCTCAATTTTCCTGCAGTTAAAATGCATTGCATTTTTCAATGAGGAAAAAAATAATATCAGAAGAAGTATATTAGTAGAGATTGCATTTTACAAAGAAGGAATATGTGTGCCTACCTTATTAAATCATAATCAGTGAAGTGTTCGCCTACTAAGTTTTTTAATGATAGGGATTATGACTCTACTGCCTTGTATAGAGCCAAAACCAATATAGACTCAATGTCTATATAAATTAATATAATTTATAATGCAAATTCCTCAACAATCACCTGTGGATTTGCATGATCTGAATGAATGGCCTCTTGGGTGATAAATCGACAATGACAGTTACGCATCTTCAGGTTACAAGCATGCAAAACCATAAGTCAAACCATATTCTGACGTGAATGATCTCCACAGTTCCAGACTGCCCAAGTAAGCCATGAAGTCCAAATTTTACAGTCAGTTCAACCAGAACAACCACCGGCTCCTGCCCTCCCTACTTCAAGCTGCATTTCAACTACCCACATTATCTGAACGTCTTCACAGCCATGAGATCTGTTTACTTGGAACCTGGGGTTAAAGAGTTCGTGGAAAGGAAAAGAAAATTGTTCTACTCAGATAGCTCATATAACATAACACGGAGGGCGAGACCTTCGATTCTTTAGCTAGCCTGAAAAAGATTGTCTTGGATCCAAAATGGAAACACTTATTCTGGTATCTGGTATTCTCCTATTATGCTCGGTGAGGCCATGTCATTTAAGGCTGTTTCTACCTCTGTCTCTTTTCAAGCCCATCTGCAGAATTAAATTCCACGCACTGACAGGGATGCTTTCAAAAGCTCGGAATCAATTCTTCAATCATTCCACTTTCTTAGCTGTGATTAAAAACATGTGTCCCCTAATTAAGCTAATGAGAAATTGTTAATTGGCACAAAGCCCCCCTCTGTGCACACTTATTAATGTCACCGTCACTTTGACAGGAGAAAGGATCAGAATCAAAGGTAGAGAGTTCTTAAGTGACTTCGACATTGGACTTAAGTACAAGAGCTCTATTTAGAAAGCGAGGGCTGCCCCTTCTAGGACCTGCAGGAAGGAATAAGGAATGGCACCTTTCTCCTGATTCCATACAGAAGCAGAGGAAAGAGATACACTAGTACTATAGTTGGTAAGTTGATTTTTTTTCCTTTATATAGCTCTCCATGCAACAACAGATCTGTATAGAAGAGCCACAATCAGGCAGGAATGCATCCTACTGAAGAATCACCAGGGAGGAGCCTTCCTTGGTTATTCAGCATCCCATTGGCCCACCTAGTTTCCTCCTGACCTTTAATGAGCAATATCATTATCGCAAATTATCCTGCACCCAAGGTTCCTTGTGGATGGGAAGAACATGCTTTGGCAGTGGAAGCAAGTTCTTTGATAATAGTATTTTTCATATGATTCTACAACTTCCATTTGGGGAATACCAGAAGTTTTTACCTACTTAGTTTATCCCTAGATCTTCCTGGGTACCCTTACACACCAAAAATGATTAATTCTCAAAGTCTTGGAAGCTTCCAAAGATGTACAAATGTCCTACAAGGGACAGGTTGGGCAGTACTGATGGAGGATTCTCAAGAGAGCCTTAAGAAAGACAACAGGTCACAGATGAGGAGAATTGAAAAGTACATGCGCTTGTCTTTTTTGTTCAGAGCGGCTAGTTCAAGGAGATGGAGATTTCTACTTTGAGTAAGTAAGCCCAGACTCGTGACATAGATCCATCCTTTCAGGAAGGGACAAGCCGAGTAAGTCGGGTTACTGACAAAGGTCTGAAAATGCCTAAGAGTAGCAATAGATGTGGGGAAGCTCTGGGGGCCACTTCTGAAAATCTACTGAGTCATGAATTATTGGTGGGGGATAGAGGTGAGGAGGCTCTGCTGGCCTGGAGCCCCCTCTCTCCATCACCTGCCTGATGCCAGGTACTCAGTACTCTCATAGATCATGTCAGAAGGAAAAGAAATCTTTGCAGTTTGAAGGCATGTGAGTCACATGCTGGAACCCTGAGATGGCACTGTAGCAAGCTGGCTCCCTGACTGGGTGTGTGGGGTGGGTCACCCCTCAGGCAGCAGTTCCCATGAGTGATTTGAAGAGTAAAGGGGGAGGCCTGTCTGGAGGAGGAAGATAATTTTTCCTCTATCCTTCTAGGTTCTTAGCTGAGCTACCCCTACCTTGTGATAAAAGACAGATGAACAAGAGAAAAACAGAGGTTGAATCATATATACACCTCCTGTATATATGAAAGAGACCCAGAAAAACAGTCACTCTCTAAACAGCCCAGCCACTGCCTTAAATAATATGTCCAGCTAAAGACAAAAGAAGATGTTGGGGGGTAGTGAAGCTGCTTATGGGGTTACCAGGAAAAGCACAGTCAACGAGGGTAAGGTTGTGATGCAGATTTAAATCATTGCCTTCTGGATTGAGTCTCTCTTTTTTTTTTAATTTTTTTATGTCTTTATTTTATTTTAAGAGAGAGAGACAGACAGAGAGTGAGCGGGGGAGGGGCAGAGAGAGAGGGAGACACAGAATCTGAAGCAGGCTCCAGGATCTGAGCTGTCAGCACAGCGGGGCTCGAACCTGCAAACTGTGAGATCATGACCTGAGCCGAAGTCGGACGCTTAACCGACTGAGCCGCCCAGGCGCCCCTGGATTGAGTTTCTAAAGATTTGGAGTCCTCTTCATATTCTTGGTACAGACAGGGAGACGCTCTTACAAATGAAGATTTCCCTTAAAAATGTAAATGTCTCTTACAAAAGGGTATCTTCTATTCAGTTTTCAGAGCTTTTTCTCATGTCTGCAATTTCTTAAAAATAACCAGCTCAAGATAATCTTTATGCCAAAGAGACACATTTTGCGATGGTAAATTCTGCTTCCCTTCACCAGTTAAGGAGAAAGCTGTTTCAAAGGTTAGAAATAATAGATATAATGTGCCTGGGTGGCTCAGTTGGTTAAGCATCTGACTTTGGCTCAGGTCATGATCTTATGGTTTGTGAGTTCAAGTCCCACGTTGGGCTCTGTGCTGTGCTGACAGCCCAGAGCCTGGATCCCACTTTTGATTCTGTGTCTCTGTCTCTTTCTGTGCCTCTCTGCTCACACTCTGTCTCTCTCTCTCTCTCTCTCAAAAATAAATAAACATTAAAAAAAGAGAAAGAATTGGTACAAGAATGTGATAGTGGTGAGTGTTGTCTTCCTTCCATCCAATGCCATGAACTGTGTTTGGGTCCAGAGAGATTTCAGCTGAGCCTTGAACAAGGGGTTAGGGGTGCTGACCCCCGAGCATATAACTGAAAATCAGCATATAACTTTTGACTCTTTCAAAATTTAACTACCAGTAGCCTTCTGCTGACCTGATGCTTTACCAATAACATAAGCAGTTAACACATATTTTGTATGTTATTATGTATTATACATGTATTCTTACAATAATATCAACTAGAGAGAAGAAAATGTTATAAACAAAATCATAGTGAAGACAAAATACATTTATGGTACTGTACTGTATGTATCCAAAAAATCCACATGTTAATGGACCTGCACAGTTCAAACCTGTGTTAGTTGTTCAAGAGTCAACTGTATCTGATGTGAATCACGGGGAGGGACAAGAAGCACTCTCAGTGTCCCTGGCTAGGAAAGCGTGACAGTAAATGGAGGAGAGAAGCATTGTCCTGACTTCTGCAGAACTTGGCCTTGCTGGGGAGACAGACTGAGGGACAGGTGCTGGGATTCCACAGTGGGCTGGTTGTGAAGGAGGCTGCAGAGCTGAGGACCTTGACAAGGGGCGCTGGGCAAGAAAGGAAGAGCATTGAGGCCACTGTGTGGTGGCTGGAGCTCTCAGGAAGCCCACACTTGACAAGCATACCTGGAGGACACTTCTGGAAAGCAGATGCCCCCACGTGTCTACTGGGCTGGGAGGGCTACGGAGATTTGAGTTGCACCTTCCTGCCAGGAATGGTGGTGAGTGGCGAGGGTTCAAGGAAGTCTAGGTGTGGGGTCCAAAGGAGAGGAGGGGAGCAGGACTACATCACGTGACTGTAGGCTTGGATCATCCCATCAAATCCTGGTGCATGCCCCTGAGGTGGTTATTATTTCAGCCTGCTATGGTTTTCTTTCCTTATAATCTCACCTCAGGAGGTATAAGCACAAAATTCAATCAGCGGAGTTTCCATTAGCTTCTGTCTTGTGCATAAAAGGGAAGGATAAGGATATGCCAGGATGGGCTCCCTGAGTGTCAGCTGGGGGTCCACAGGAAGGGGAGAAGAAGGCAGAGAGTGAGTTTGCAGGGGTGGACAGGATGTCCTTGGCACTCTCTTCCACCTCCCACCCCCAGGAATTTGTTTTTTTAACAGAAGAGTTCTATCCTATGGCCAGAAGGCAGGTATGAATGTTTTATAATCCAGTTTTGTAAATCAGTGAATCTGTTCATTTGTGCTAAAAATGTTTAGTTCAATCAATAATAGATGGCATTGGGACCAAATAGGTCATGTTTTTAGGATTCATCTGAAGTAAGTCCTTTCTTTTACCTCATTGCTTGCCAGAGGGACCGAGATGGGATGAGATGAGGTATATGAAAGTGTTTGCAAACTCGAAAGCATTCAGAAAATAGGCTGAAATCTGCCGAGAGTAGCAGAATTGTCAATTTTTAAAGTAAGGATGACAAACCACAATTTCAGGAGTTCTAAAATTCGGTTAGCTCAAATCTCCAGATGTAATCACTGCAACTCCTGTCCACCACAGACAGGGCTGAGAGCCATGGCTTTGATGTCTAGGAGTGAATGTGGCCTGGCAGAGAGGCAGAGCTGACCAGGAATGAGACGCAAGTTGGTTCTGCTTCAAACACACAACAAATTTGTGGATTTACCTTAAAGAAAATAAAAAAGAGAGTGTTTTGAGATAGGTTCTGGATGAGTTATTTTTATGGACACTTAGCCTATTTTTTAAAGACATGAAGACCCTCTCTCTTCCACTGAATCTGTTCCAAACTTAACTTAGAGATGCCTATTCCCATCTGAATATGCTTAGTTCTTTTAACAGGCCCTACCTTCCAAGAGAGAAGATGTAGGAGGGCCAGGCTGTAGGCTTCTGTCTTCTTTACTCACTCTTCAAAACCTGCCTGCTTCTCAGTGTTGGTTTCTTTTACTAGTTGTCATCTCTAGGCTCTTTATATCTGGACCTTCTCTTTGGTTACCATATCCACCCATGGGTGCTCTCTTTTTGGATACCTCAGTACTATCTTACTCCTGTGTCCACTGTAGACTTCGGGACTCCCAGGCTGGATCAGAGACTGAGGTCTTATATTGGCATGAAAAGAAAGTTTGGATAATTCCACTCTTTGATTCCAATTTTCAAGAGCAACAGCTGGAGAAGCTCCAAATTACATCCTAAGTCAAGGGCAGGTTCAGGGTATAGACATCTCTACTGCACCCACTTTGTCAGAGTTGGGATAATCATCACTGGGTCCAGATGGTAGAATGTGGGTATAAGACATTTTATTCAGGTCATACAGGCATTAAGGGAAAGTGGCCAAGACAGGATTATAAACACAAAGTCCTTGACTCCTAAACTCTCTCACCAAAGTGTGGGAATCCAAGCTATAAAATCTCCTTCTGAGTGGCTCCACTTGGATCCTCCAGCAGCTGATTCTGCCCCCATTGCTCTGCTTGGTCACTGTAAGCACTCCTGCGATGACAAGCACAGAGCAGTAAAGGTGAGAGTGGCCAGAGTGGTCATACTCAGGTTCATTATGGTTGGCTGCTTTTTGTCCCAGAATGAGGCCACAGAGGTAAGGGAAGTTTTCTCCCCAACTATTGAGAAGTGCCCTCTCACTGGCATGAATGATTAGGCTCTGGTGGGTATGGTTCCTTTGTATATTCTGCTTTCAAACTGAGAGTCCAGCTTCCCCAAGTTCTGGGTTAGTGGCTGACCTGCCCTCCTGCATGTTTTCTCAAAAGCTCTCTGCCCTGACCCCCACACACCCATGTTCTAGGAGGAGCTGGCTCCTGCAGCCCACCGGGAACCATCCCCTCCCCTCCATGCTGAAGCAAACTTTCCTCCCAATTTTTCAGAATTTTGACCGAAAAATGGACATAATATTCATTCTTTCCAAAAATATCTATTGAGTACCTATTATGTGCTAGTCAGTGTTGCAGACATTGAGGATACAACAATGAACAAAACAGACAAGCATCCTCCCTTCCTGTGCAGGTCACAGGGAACAGAATGAGTACACATGTGGTGTACCAGACTGTAGTAAGTGCTGTGGGAGAAAAATAAAGTAGGCAAGGTGGACAGAGAATGCTGGCTTGGTCATGGCAAATGTAAACAGGATAATCAAGGAACCATTGTCAAGGAGGTGACATTCGGGTAGACTTGAAGGAAGTGAGAGATGCAGATAACTGGGGCAGCGTCCTAGGCATAGGGGTGGGTGGCGGCAAAAGCCCTGAGTTGGGAGGCAGTCCTGCTACTCCCCGGGGATGGGTCCCCAAGGCCAGGGCAGCTGAATCACAGAGAATGAGGGGGTACATGTGGAAGAGGTAGGGAGTTCAGGGAGGGATCTGGGCAGGACAGTGGTGGTGGTGGAGACCGGGTGAGAGCTCTCAGGTTCTGCTGTGGAAAATAAACAGAAGGGCGGCGCCAGGGGTAGGGAGTAGGAGCAGAGAGACCTGATGGGGTGACCCATCAGAGAAGACAAAAGTGGATTGATTTTGAATATATTTTGAATGTGAGCCAACAGGATTTGCTGATGGACTAGATATGGGGTATTAAAGAGAGAGAGAGAGAGAGAGAGAGAGAGAGAGAGAGAGAAAGAAAGAGAGAGAGAGAGAGCGCTTCTTTGCTAACTCTCCCAGGAGGTCTTAGGGTCTCTGGGTGATCTGCCAGTTCAGAACAGACCTTGAGCTTGAGCTTGCAGATGAGGAGCCAGCCCCTCCCCCTGCCCAGCCTCATTCTACACACAGGGCAGAAAGGACTCTTGTGACCCCAGGCAAAGCACAAGGATTAGATGACAAATCACTGGATATAAACGCGTTAAGTTAGGAGTCATAAAAGATTATCTTCCTTCCTAGGCCTACAAAGATACGGCTTCTTTCATGTGGTGCCGGTCGGATTTTCACAAGGGACCCTCGTGCCCGGCTTACATATGACTCCTTGTAACAGAAGCCCTTAGGTGGTGCCAGCCACTGCACCCCCTCCCCCCCAACTCCTTTCTTCTGTATACCCTAGGAATCCTAAGTTATTATTTTTCTAAAGCAGGAGTGTTTATGATCTTCCCGGCACAGGGTAGAAAATAGTTAGTTTTATTAAAGTACTCATAAAAGAGGCTAAGTTAATAAAAAGAGAGAGTTGGGGGGGAGACCGGGGACCCACAGGCTTCAAGAGAAGCACGTTTTAACCTGTTTTCAGCAGCTCCGCTTGCCCCGCTCTCTTCCCCGATCAGCTATCACCGAGGCATTTCTGCTCGCATCAGCGACTTTCCACCTCATCTTTCTTTCTCACAGGTAGTTTTGAAACCTAATTTCAACTTGTTTGGAGGAGATGCCAGCGCCTGACGGGAGCCGGGCGTCCACCGGCAATCTGGAGTCTGTCCCAGCCAGCTCAGCTGCGACCTGGAAAAAATGATGGATAAAGGGCAGCCCGCGTGGGGCAGCTGAAACAGGTGTTTCCCAGAGCAGCGCTGCTCCTGCTCGGTCTCTGGTGGGGGGCATTCAGCTTTGGGAACCCCTACCCAGGGGAGACAGCCAAGTTGCTTTTATGCGCCCGAAACACCTTTTGGGGGTAATAGCATGCCTTAAAATTAGCTTCCACCTCTTCTCTTGTAAAAATGTGAGGATGCATTTCTCACTGCCTTGGGAGGTAGTGCAAGGGTAAGCAAGGCCTGCTTCAAAAGCTCAGCTTTCCATAATGTTCAATCAAGGCAGGCCCAACCCCCTCTTCTCTCCTCCACACAGCCCCCCCCCCACCCCTACTTTGAATGAATGGAAATATGGAAAGCCCTGGAGAGGAAAACCACCACCACACTTGAGTGAAATTGAATGGGGACAGGCAGGGCAGAGGAGGCTCAGAGATGTGGCCTTTCTCTTTGCCAAGCAAAGCTTTTACAAAGGATCGAGGAGGGGGAGGGAGAAGGGGAGACTGATCAGATTTCTGAGGGGTCTGAGCAGCTGTAGGCGTCTGCATATGAATGAGAGGCTGACTGTACAAAGCCACCAACTCCAGTGCGAAGGCCATTTGACTTCACCAAAGGGAAGAAGGGCGCTGGAGGTGGGGGGTTGAGAGAAATAATAAAGGGTGTATAAAAATGGTGGATAATGGAATTCAGAGGTTATCACCAGAGTTGAAATGGAATATGAGGCTCTCGGTTTCATTCTGTCTTAAGCCGTTGTGCGCAGCTGATGTGGTTTATTAAACAGCTGTCACAATCCAGGCCCCCGAGGCAGAGGCATTGAATAGGGTGCAAAGAAGAAATTCCAGTAGAGGCAGATACTGCAACAAGATTCACCACAGGCTCCCCAAACCCAAGTACCTTCCCATTCTCTTGCTCCCTGCTATGCGTAATAGAAAAGGAACCAAAGAATAGGAAAGTGAGTAAAAGAATAGGACAAGTACATAACAAAGAAAGAATACCCTTGTAAGAAATGCTAGTTTTTTCCCCCTCTCCACAATTAGTTAAAAATATCTGGTAAGCTAAGTAAGTTACTTGCTGTGAAGTGCACAAAGATGGACGAAGCTGTGCCTGCCCTTTCGGACACTTAGAATCCAAGGTGACATTTGAGTTGAAGGATGACTGGGCTTTTCCAGGATAGATTGTGGAAGAAGGTATTCCCAAGCAGAGAGAATAGAGAGGCATGCAAATCTTTGCCATCTGTGTAGCTTGCGCACAAGATATATAGGAAGGAATGGCAGGAGGGGGTCTGGAAAGACAGGTATGGGCAAAATGGAAGAAGTTCCTTGTTTGCCATTCTGGGACATCTGGATACTATCTGAGAGGATAGGTGAATCTTGGAAGGGTTTTGATGGAGAAGCAATCAGATTTGCATTTTAGAAGGGTCTCTTTAGCTGCACTGGAGAGGACTGGTGGAAAGGAGCCATGATTGGAGACAGGGGGGCAATTAGAGGACTTGTCCAATAGTCCAGGTGAGGAATGAGCCTAGACCCCTCTGCAGGAGAGATGGGCCCCCGTCCTCCCCAGCCCAGCTTGCACCCTCTGGCTTGAAGTCCAGCAGCAACTGAATAAATTGACATATGGTCAACAGTGTTTGAGGGAAGGGAGCAGGAGGGACAGAGCACTGGGATAGGCATAAAGCCCCAAAAGTAGAGTGTTCCTGATCCTGTAACTGGCTCCATCCAAGGCCTTGGCAGTCCCAGGATCAGGACAACTTTTTACAAGCGTCCAAGGCCCACCGAGAGTAGCACGTACTTTGGAAGGATTTGATTCCCACTTTCAAGCCACATACTAAGGATCTCCAGTTCCCAAATTCCTTAGAGTAGTGTGGCTTTTACTTCTATTGACAAGTATATTTACCAATTTCTTATGATGCTATGCTATTTAATTGTTAATTACATTATTATTTTATTATCCAGAAATGAGAAACACTTGGTACACTTTAACATTCTTTAATTCCAGAGAGAAAAGAAATTAGATTGTTAACTTTTTTCAATAAAAAAATAAGATACCTTAAATCAGCCTATTCTTTGCTTTGCAGTCTTTTTTTTTAGCAACTGCTACATGAGAAAATAACTGTGTAATTAGAAATAAATGGCTTGCAAGAGCGATACTTTGTTCTAAAAAGGTGTAAGTGTTCTGTAGCCCGTTTGAAAGGTGCTCAAATTGTGCTGAAAAAAAGCAGAGAATATAATTTTGGAATAAGTGCACTTAAAAAGTTTGGTGACCAAGAATTTTCCATTGGCTTGGTTCTCACATTTCCCCAAACAACATCCAACCTGTTTCAGGAACTATTTAGAACTGGGATGAACATCTCCCTCAGGTCTGGGTTTGATTTTCCTGGGACAGGATGACAACTTTGGTTGTCATGTATTTTTCTTTCTCTGAGCTGATCATGGAAGAATTGGAGAAAACAGTTTTTTTCTCTCTCTCTATGATTTGTGAGATTTGTGTTGTTATTCTTGTTTTAATAATGGTTTAATAGCTATAGTACACTGACTTCCCCTCCCCCCCATTTGCTTAATAAATTAGCATTCCGATTCTGGTTGACTCATTTGGTGCAAACACTAAGAGTTACATGTCAAGGAAAGAGTGAAGATGGTTGGGCACAGAACTTAGGGAGAGGTGAGAAAGCCAATTACAATTTATGAGACAAGAGTGCTGGAATTTCATTTTTCATTCTAAGGCAAGGGCTAGTTCATAAGAGTAACCTGTCACATGGGTAAGCCTCGTTAGACTCTTCTAGGACACCTACTTACATATTTGATCTTGTGGCGTAGGAGGAGAATGACTAATGGCCACCTGCCTGGGTGGACGGATCATTGGGAGCACTTTTCAGTCCTCCTGAACAAAAGGACCATTATCCCCAATGGATCCATCCTTCCCAGGGGTGTTGGGATGAGAAAATGACACAACAGATGTGAATGCACATCGAAAGTCAAGGCAATATAGAAATGCAAGAGATTCTCAGCTTTTATTACAGAGATCCATCCAGTCCTGCCACATTATGACAGCATAAGCCCTATTAGCTACATACATTATAATAATCTATTATTGGCAGCATCAGCCTTGGGTGGTAACAGCTGGCTCTAACTATTACCATGGAATCTGTTGGAGATATGATAGATGAAGTATGGCTGTAAGAAATGAGACTGGTTAGTAGGCATTACCTGTGGAAACTAGTCTTGGTTCTGTCCTGGCTTTATGTATTCTGCCCCCATGAGGACCCTGCATCTAAATGAGGCTAGGTGAGTCAGATTGGACAGAATGTCAAGCTTGAGGGCCAAAGTTCTGGTTTCTAGATCTGGCTGAATCACTTACTAATTGGGCAAGATCTGTCTGCTAAAGATGGGCCTGAAATGCTTCTCATAGTAAGCCTAGCTACATCATGAATGAATTATTGGGTTATGCTGGTGTATGCCAGGCACTTTAAATGCCAACTGCTAGCAATTATTTTATTTTAGAGGAGCAAAGAGCCTTAAACTTAGGATACATTTAAGATATGGAGACTTCTTCTTATTCATTCATTCATTCATTCATTCATCAATAAACAGTAAAAGTTTAGTCTATACCAGGCCCCAGTTTTAGGCACTGATGATAGAATTGAGAACCAAAGGGAAAAAGTCCTTTTCCTCTTGGGAATTACACTGTAGTGAAGAAGGTATGTTAATCTCCCATAGTTGCTATAATATTATCACAAACTGGTGTTTTACAACAATGGTAATTTATTCTTTCGTAGTGCTGAAAGCCAGAAGTTTGGAGATAAGGTATTGGTGGGCTCGCACTCCCTTTATAAACATTTCTTGTCTTTTTCAGTTTCCAGTGGCTTCTGGCATGTCTTGGCTTATGGCCATGTCATCCTAATCTTGAAAGCCACCATCTTCAAGTTTGTCTCTGCACTGTCTTCATCTGGTCTCTTTCATGTGTGTCAAATCTCCCTCTATCTCTTTTTTATACATGTGATTGCATTTAGGGTCCAGTCTGACAATCTTAACTTAATCCCATCTGCAAAGATGCCTTATCCATACAAAGTATATCTGCAGCTTCTAAGATAGAAATATCTTTTGAGGAGTCATCTTTCTACCTACCAGAGAAACAGTTAACAGATACGCAGGAAGATATAGAATATTTCAGATGGCATTGATTGTAGAGAAGGTTAAGGATGCTAGGTGTGTTGGGGTGGATGTGGGGTTACTATTTTAGATGTGTATCAGGAAGGGCCTTGCTGAAATGAGATCAGATTTTGATCTCAGCAGAATCTGAAGGAAGGGAGAGAGCAAGCTCTGGGAATGGCTGGGGGAAGCATCATTTAGGCAAAGATACCACATTCCTAGAGGCATGTTGTTTCCCTCACCTGCAGCCTGGTTTCCCAGAAGGATAGCCTCCCGGTCATCCTAGCCAAATGTATTCTGAACTCTTGTTAGATCTCTGGTCTTGATTTCTTACTTAGACAATCTCCCTCAATCCGGATGAATCTGGAGCACTCGGAGTTACAGATTCAACATCCTGAAGGAACTTTACAAATATGGCCGTGGAATCCTCAGTCCTCTGATGTCTCAGCCGACTTCTGAAGTAAGGAAGCTTAAAACTTGACAGATACAGGTCATCTACTTCCAAGGAATAGAACCTATTCTTTTCTTTTAAGGTTTCCAGATATATTTGTTCTCTTTCTCTTCCTTCTTCCCTTTCCTCAATTGTCCCTTATTATTAAGAAATCAGAAACATTCAAAATTCTTTTTTTAACCTAGATCTTAAAGGAATCCTCTAAAGATATTTCTTGTTTTTTTAGAATTTATTTTATTTATTTTGAGAGAGAGAGGAAGTGAGTGAGTGCGAGTGGGCCGAGAGAGAGGAAGAGAGAGAATCCCAAGCAGGCTTCACGCTGTCAGTGCAGAGCCTGACTCAGGGTTCAATTTCAATGAACTGTGAGATCATGACCTGAGCCACAATCAAAGTTGGATGCTCAACCCACTGGGACACCGAGGAGCCCCCCCAAATACTTCTAGTTTATACTTAATGTAGTTAAACTATTGCTCCTCGATTCCATTGATATTTCTAAGAGACTTGAATTAATTTCAATATTTCTGAATGTAGCTATTTCTCTTCTCCATAACTTGAAAGCTAATCACGAGAGTGGTAGTGTCTCCCTGTCTCCTACATGACGTATATATGGGCTACACATGGGCTTTGCCTGGCCCATATGTCAGAACATCAATCCCAGAGAGGATAATGGTGTCCCTTGAAGTTGAACTATGCAGTGACCCCATAGCTTCATTTATAGAGAGTGTGAAAAGACCTTTGATATGCACCAAAAATGTCTCTATTCCTTCTGCACCCAACCAGTGGATCCTTTCCATCAGAATTTTGCATTCTATTCTGAAGTGGAAATATCTCTGGGAGGGCAAGCATACAGGTGTTGTAAACCAGTATCAGTCATGAACACCTCAAAGTGTATTGGTCTATTCTTGCTAAATAAGAGTAAGTCTTTTAATTGAGGAAGAGAGAGATTCAGGAGTCAAGCTAATGATTTGTATAGAAGGAAAACTGGCGTCCCAGCATGAGTGTGACACAAAGAATAAATGGGAGGGGGCAACATCTAAAGGTAGGGGAGCGGGAGGCACTGAGGGCTCTGGGCCATTATAGCAACATTGGTCTGGAAAGTTCATTTCAGCTTTCTAGACCTCCCTTTACTAATTCCTTAGAAAGAGGTTGATATTAAATGGAAAGATCCCTTTCAGTTCCACAACTTATGGTTTAATGTAATAGCTTATGTTTATTGAGTGTTTATGCCAGGCCCTTGTACATTATTTCATTTAATCCTCGCAAGGACTCCCATGAGATATTTACCGTTATTATCTCTATTTTAGAGATGAGGAAACTGAGGCTTTGAGGGATTTTGTAAATTACTTACATTCTCTTGGCTCATAAGTGATGAAGCCAGGACTTAACCCCATGCCAACGTGAGTCTAAAGCCCTTGCCCTCATCTACCATGTTGGATCATGCATCATGAACTCTGGACACCCATTCCCCCTTCCTTCCACCCCTGCACTGAACAGAGACTCTTCTAATTTGTCTGAGTCCCACCGGAGATCTCTGGCAGCATTTTCAAAATCCTCCGAGAATGTGTATACTTAATGATAAGCTGCCAGCTTGTTGGTTTCACGCACAGTGACTGTCCTAATTCCCGACAACACACAGTTTGCATTTAGCTGCTCTGAACCAGCTCTTCTGGCCAGTATGATTAGAGCTTTGCTGCAGACAAGCCTACGAGGGCTGGGTGACTCCCACAGATAAGCCAGTCATCAAAGGGCTCCCACTATTTGAACATGATATTCTTAGTCCAGAGCTCATAGTTTTCGCCTGGGGCCCTCTCACCTGTTAAGCCTCCTCCAAAGAGATACTGTAGCTCAGAGGAAGAGAATGACTTGACAAGGCAGAGCATCAGGATGTCTGTCTAGGAAACCTGCTCAAGTCCCCTTGGTTGGAACAAATGCATCTCTTAGCATGGCCCATCATTTTGATATTTTTTTGACAATTTCTAAATGTGTATAGAAACAACCTGCCTCCCTTTATATTCATGTATTCCAGCACATAACGTCTGATTTTCTGCATGGCGGGAGTCAGCCAAGCGCCCACTCTCCATTCCCCAGTTCACCGTTTTAATGCATTTCATGATTTTGTTGCTTTGGTGTGCATTTCAAAATGACACATTTGATCAGTTCTTTAGGTAATATTGATGTTTTGCCCTTTTAAATGTGTCATTTGATTTTCTGATGTTATTCTCCATCTGCTTTGGTAACACTTTCATTTAGTTGCAGCTTTTTATTGGGTCCCCAAAGGTTTATATAAAGGAATCTGACTTGAGGGTATTTTATTTTATTTTAAAAATGGTTTTTTTTCTGCATTCTTTGCTCTTTTATACCCCCAACCCCACCTTTGCCAACCAACTACCTCCCTCTCCTTCCCGCCCCCATCTGCTGCCACCTCACCTCCTTAGCCACTTTTTAAAACACTGTGTATAAATTCTTCACTGAAAGAGCCTCAAATGCTGGCCTTTCCTCAATCATATTTAAGTATTTCATTGTGCAAGGCCCATTGCCTTGCCTCTGCCGTTCCCTGTGGATTCAATCAAAGAGCAATTTTTAAAAGCAGGTACAGGGAGTGGACTGATGTTTTACATTTTTGACGTGTTTGTATTGCTCTTGTTGAAAACATTCCCAAATGGTAATTCCAAATTTTCGAAGACGACAACAAAACCCCAGTAAGATCTGTTCTTTTCTCATTGTTTGACTTTTTGTTTTGTTTTGTTTTGTTTTGCTTTGCTTTCTTTTACCCGCTCCGATTATATTTACCTTACATTTTTGGCAGGTTAATTTCCACATATCTGATCTCCTAACCTCTTTCCCTAATACAGTAAATGCAGATGTTAGGGACACATAACAGGGTTGAGAAACTGGTGGAAAGGAAGCATATGTCAATTTCTTCCTTGTGAAATATCTAAAGAGACCTGAAGGATAGGGTCAAATAAATAATAAAAAATACCTTTGTTTTATGTTTACAAATGTCTTCCCGGAGTGTCTCAAAGCTTAGATGCTGTGCAGCGTGGCCATGCAGTCTGTTGAGTTCATCTCCTTAAATCAGAAAAAGTCCCCAAGATAAATGTATTTGCTCAAGATTTTTTTCCTTGAAGAAAAGACATTGTATTATAAATAAGAACCAGGAAGTAAGTTGATATCAAGTATATTGTTTGTTTCACGGGGGAGAGCTAAGGATCTACTAAGTCGTGGGGATGAACTTAAAGCTACAGGACTGAGTCTTCTACCCGGGAATGTAGAAATGAGGTAGAAAAAGTGTTACAGGCAGAGCCCTTGGCATCCGTGTGAATAAGCCAAGTTTGTCTTTAGGATCATTCTACTTTCCCCCCTTCTTTTCTGCATAATTTGGGTACCTGCTGCCCGTCTAAGTTTCTGGTAAAGAAGAACAGTGCAATGAAGAGAGCGTGAAACTTGACATAGAAATGACTAGTATTTGGATGTGAGCTCTTGCACCATCAGAATGCACACCTAAACTGCATGACTTACTTCCACATGTAAGAAAAATTAGGTGAGTACTATCTACTTCCCAGGAGGAGGCTGATGTCACTTCCTGGTACAATGGAACATGCCAAAGACGGACTCAAGGGCATCCTGCACTGGCAGTGGGAGTCCGCCGGGGAGCCCCAGGAGTTCTGTCCACGAGGAACAGAGTAATAATAGGGGAGACAGGTTATAAGCTTAGTGGGGGCAGCCATGTGAACACATTTCAAGAGTATCCCAGGGAAAAGAGCCAACCTGCTGGTCCAAATGGATAAAATCAAGACTAATTTAAGGAAGGTGGCCAGGTTCAAAGACAGCAGAAGCAGAGACAGGAGTTTGATAGCCCACACATTTCTTCAGGATATTACTGGGTGGCCTCTCTGGTCTTTATCCTTGGCCACTTCTTTTAAGTATAAACTTAGGTTTCTGCATCTAGACTTCCAAGCCTTCCTTTTTGTTTTCTTTAAGGAAGACTAACAGAAACTAGGATATTTCAATTCCTCACCACACATGCCTCCAACAATGATACTCCTCGAGCTCGGCTTTATTGTTCTCCACAGCACTTATCCCCATCTGTCTCCCCTACTAGCACATCAACTCCATAAATGCAGTGATTTTTGGTCTGCTTTTTCATTGTTGTTTCCCCAGCACTTAGAATAGAGGCTGATTCAGAGTTCTCACTTAGGAAACGTGTGTTGAATGAACAGATAAATGATTACAGATTGTTAAGGAATGTATAAGTAGAGTTGTAGCTTAAAGTCAAAGGAGTTGATAACCTTCAGTGACAGCTTCTAGATATCAGTCGCTCAATATTTTCTCAGCACTAATTTTCTTCCAGGCAGCATGGGAAACTCATCAGCAAATAGGACCATGTTATCCCTCTTTAGCGAACATCCTCTCTAGCAGGGATACAAATAAACAGTACAGCTGTGGAATAAAGATCATTATAATCACATGAACTCATTATCTCCTTAAGAAAGTACTTTAAAATTTTTTGCCATGATTCTTCTTCTTAGGATACAATTTATTAATAATGGACTCCAAGAACACTTCCGTAATAATTGGCTTCTGAGGAAAAAAAAAAATCCCAAGATGTCAATTCTCTTTTGCTGCCTCACAGGAGAAAGCAACATAGGTGTCTGCTGTAGTATCTTCATGGTCTCTAAGAGACATCTGACTCTAATGCTGTCTCCGTAGAACTTAGAACATACCAGATTTTTCAGCCCCTTCCACCATGGCCCTTGTGGTAGAAAATAAAATCCCTTATCCAAGGGGAAGGAAACTTGGCTAATTTCTCCCTACAGAGGGCCTTTGAAGTTCAACAGCATTTGGATTTGCTTTCCAATAAGTGGTCACAAAAACTCTTTCTCCCAGCATTTTACCAACTAGAAATCTTTTAAATGGCACATCAATACCACAGCCCTGTAATAGAGTCACACTGATGGCTTTTTTCAAATATGTACGTCAAAAAGGTCCCTTTATGGGGCCTAAGACAAGCAGAGTGATCCAGGAAAAAATAGGAGATGTAATTTAATATAGGAATTTTAAGATTACACAGCGATTTTTTGTTAATTGTTCTTAAAAAAGAAACAATGATTGATCTTTAGAGTGCATATTGGTACCCAGAAAATAGTTGAATGAAGGGCATTTTTCTTTAGTTGTGAGGGAATCTTTGTTGTTTTGGCTTATATTTTTCTCATTTTTTTAAATATTTTAAATAATGTCCACACTCAACATGGGGCTGGAACTCATGACCCCAAGATCAAGAGTCACATGCTCTACCTACTCAGCCAGCCAGGCATCCCTTGGCTTACATTTCCTTAATTGAGAGTAAGGTGACATATTTTCTATATTGTTTGTTATTTTTTTTCCTATTCAAGTATTTGCCATTTTTTCTTAGGTTACTTATATTTTGTAAACTGATGGCAGTTCTCCTTAAAGTGAATATTTTTTTCCTGATGAAAGACAAGGGAAATACCAGCTAGACATTTCATAACTGGGACATTTGTCTAGTTGGCTATTTTTAAGCGCCAAAAAATTTTACTTGGGGCTAAGGCTGTGCATAGAACCTCAAATACTTTCTCAAAGCCTCGCAAGTGGGAGGGACGCAGATGATGAGTGTTTCCATTTCTTTCATGGAGAAATGGAGTCATGAGCTCAGGTTTTTTGTCTAGAGGGATGAAACTATTGGATTTACAGTCCTCTGTAGCCCCCCATTAAGTATTAATCTATGAAGGGTTTTGCTTCTTATAAAGCAAGAGGATAGCAAAAAACAAGTGACAGTAGTATTTCTGAACATGGACAAACCCTTCCTTTGTTAGAAATCAGGTGCCTTTTTACTGCAGGTGCATTGGCATAATTCTTTGATTAATCAATGCTGGACAGTCCTCCTGGCTAATCTCATTAGCTAGTAGTGCTTCTGGGTAATTAGCTTGATGTGTGCAATTATCCTCAGATTTTAGGGCTTTTTTCCCATTTTTATAGCATTGGTACATATTTAATGCTTTGGAGTGCCCTGGCCCTTTGAAACACTGAGCAAAACCCCCAAATCTTTTCACATCAAAAGAACATGATAGGATACTTGGAAATGGGATTATCTGAGTACCATCTATTAAGAAATTTCTTAATGCCAGCAGTTTCTGAGGCATGCACCCCCCCTACACACACACACACACACACACACACACACACACACATACATAGATACACACATCCATAGTCACACACCCTGCATGTACACAGAATCCAGCAGACAAAATCTGGAAGTACTTCCAGAATTTTCCATTTTGGCTGGGTCATGAGTCTCCAGGTTCTCTGATAAAGTTCCTAGAATTTTTAAACACATAAAAAACCTCTAGAATTTAGCCAAATACACCAAACCAGAAAGAAAATTCCACATGGCAGGCAACTATGGCTGTCATATAGGAAATAATATAAAATCTTTGGTCCTTTAAAGATCCATTTTCTTTATGCCAAGACCCAAGAGATCCGAGCCATGGTCTCAATTCTGCCACTATCTAGACTTGTGACTTTGGGCAAGGCACTTAACCTCTTTGCTAATAAATTTACATATTACAAAATGAGAAAGACCATTCAGTCAGTCAATATGTTTTAAGTTTCAGTT
Organism: Cryptoprocta ferox; assembly: GCA_028646485.1. Taxonomy (NCBI): domain Eukaryota; kingdom Metazoa; phylum Chordata; class Mammalia; order Carnivora; family Eupleridae; genus Cryptoprocta; species Cryptoprocta ferox. The sequence goes on from CM053562.1 coordinate 32,361,401, forward strand.
GTGAGCCGGGCTTGTGGAACCAAAAGATACCATGAACATATAGGAAAGATTCAGCCCATTGAGCTTGTTGTCTGACCAGGTTAGATTAAATGATTTTCCAAGATCCCTTCAAAGTAGGCAGACTTATGATTCTACCATGAACCACTCTTCCCTTCACCATCTTCCCTTCCGAAATCCCCCAGGAAGTACGGAGGAAAAGGTAAGGATCACTTTGTGAAATCAGGTGCTACCAAGATGTTGGAAACCAAATAAAGTTATTGGTATTAAATTCTCCAGAAGAAGAACAGCAATGTCATGACCTTTCATTTTGCCTTATTTTTTAACCTTCCCCATTATCATCCTTAATCCCACCCACTGTGAGCCTCAGAAAAGGGATCAGGGAAGGCTGTGTATACATTTTAAACCCTCAGTCTCTACCTGTGTCTATGGGCCAGATTATTTCATTCCATCAATGACAGCAGAACATCCAGGTGAGTTTAGACCTTGAACATATATCCCTGGCTGCCAAGTAATGATCCTTGGCTGCTCTATCTAAGCCATTTTATTTCAGGGCAGTTTAGCAACCTTGCCTAAACCAATGTTGTCAACTAAATAACCCCTGTGGACACTAACCCCTGTGGAGACTTTGAAATAAATTATCCTATTATGGAAACTATTCATTGTTTGTTACCGCCTAAACAAACTGGAGTTTGTTTTTATTTTGTTTTTCTGGATCTGGCTGCAAAATTCCCAGAAAGCACCTTAGTTATGTTCCAAGTCTTGCCTTTATACAATTTTATACAGCACTTTCAGGGAGAGTCATCAACCATGACTCAGAGGAAATTCGTTGCTAAAATGCATTACTGTCCAGCCACCGATGCCCTATCACCCAGGTGCTGGAGGTCTGGAAAAGTTGGGTTTACTGTCTCATCCAAGCCAAAGCTGGTTTATATTAATGATCGATGCAACAGCAAATATATTGGATTTTATTCTCCCCTTTAACCTGCCTCAGTAATAATCTTAATAATGGGAAAGGAAGCTCTCATGATCTTTCTCAGAGGCTCTGTGTTCCTATCTCTTTCAGACAATTTTTTCCCCAGAGAGCTCGAGGGAGACAGAAATGGAAAACTCAAATGATTTTCTTTCTCTTGTATATGAAAAAGAAAGGGAGTATGTGCGTGCCTACAAAGTATGGGAAATGCCACGACGTCAACTAGCATTTTCCTGTTCTTCAGTTCTCCTCTGGAAAGGGGTTCTTTCTCTTCTCTAAACTTAGTAAATGAGAGACATTGAATGGTTCTCTAAATAGATAAGCATTGGAGCATTTATATTGTTATTATTATTTTTATGCATGCCACTTTCCCTTAGCAATAGAAAAGAAAACAAATAGTCTTTTCATTGCCAGTTCTATTTTTGTTGAGGGCTTAACTAGAAGATATATCTAATCATAATGAGCAGAGCATAAAGAATATTAAGATGAAAAGAACTTATATTTTCCTTTATCCTCCCAACAATCTGCAGATGGATTTCCTAGGGGTTGCCTTCTAAATCTTCTTACACAGTGAGCTGTAAATCCCGGACCCAGCAAGCTTCTGGTTTGGCTGAACATAGCCTTTCATGTACAATATGTACAGCTTGAATAATGGCAGAAAATTATTCAGGGGATAATTACAGCAATTGATCTTGAGATGTTTTGTAGCGTCCTTCATAGATCATTCTTCAAAGCCTTTTGGAGAAATGGTGTCCGCCAGAGGCCGAAAGCTTCTAGGGTCTAATGTAAAATAAATAGTCTGCAAGAATCCTCGTCACCTGAAAAGGGAGGGGCGTGGGGACAGCTCCAGGGGAACTCAAGCCAGAGGTCAGAGATGGCTCAAAGAACCAGATAATTTTGATGGTCCCTAGATGACTATTACCTCCATCTCCCTCTCAGACTCTGGCCTCCATCTCAGATATTGTAATACGCTTAAGTCTTTGATTATACATCGCTCGACAGTTTCTGAAGAGCTCTCCCGGGAGTTGTCCCACATGACTCTGAACATTTCCCTATGAGGTAGGAGGGGTGGTGAGCCATCAGCCTACTTCTAGATGGGAGGTCAGATCATTTTGCCAGGGTCACAGCACTGGCAAGTGGTGGAGCCCGAGGACAGCACAGTCTTCTGACCATAAATCCGGGGGACTCCGCTCCCTGGCAACCTCTAACCAGGGGGCAAAACTACTGGACTTTTGAGGGGAAAATGCTACCATGCTACCAATGGTGTGAGTAGCATCTCTTCTACCAGAGAGGGATGATTTGAATCCCTGTTCCTCTCTTTAACATCACCTCTTTACATACACAGACACACAGACACAGACACACAGACACACACACACACACACACACACACACACACATCTTCTCTCTCCTTTATTTTTCTCGGTCCTGCCTTAGGCAGAAAACAGATGGCCAGCTGAGCAAGCATACCTGTATTGGACGCAGAAATCAATAGAGACAGTTATTTCATAAACGGTTCCACTAGGCACGAGGAAATTCATGGCTTAGCGCGAGCGGGTGGCTGGAGGAGGAGGAGGTGTTTGGGAGGACGCAAGTGCATCCTTTTTCAATGGCAGCTTGTTTGCAGGGTTACCTGGAATATTCACAATCAGGTCATAGCTGAACACACTGGATCAAGCATTTAGACTGTGACATTTCGTTTTTGTATCCCTGATGCCTATTATGGTGTCTAGCATTAGAACACTTAATATATAATTAAAAAAACATTGTAATGGATGTTATGCATATTATATATTTTATAATGTATATTTATATAATCTCATAAATGGATTATATTATTACATAATTATTATCACATATATATTTTAAACTGGATGGATTTTAATTAAGCTGTAGGTAAGATTGCTGGCAAACTTAAACGATACCTGGGTAACTGGCAGCTATGGCCTGGAAAAAAAAAAAGAGAAGGTTTGTGGTTGAAACAAAAAAAGCACAAAAATCAAATGACTAACTTAATCTGGTCAATTAATAGGAAACAAAGATGGCCAGATTTGTATTCCCAAATCATTAGCCGGTAATTAACCTTCCTCCACCTCCACTTTTTGACAGAACACTTGTTTTCCCCTAGAGAATTCCCATGAAAACTAACATCGTCTATTGTTTTCTAATTTGTGCATCACCAACCTTAAATTATCACAATTAAAATAATCAATTATTTCTCTATGTCTTTGCAGCTGGGACTGAGGTTTCTCTAAATGAGATTGGACAAGGTGTGTGTGTATGTGTGTGTGTACATTCCTGCTTTTAAACACGTTCTTGCAAAGAGTGATATTCAAAAGTTGTGCTTTCACGCAGCTTCGTCTAGAACTTAAAATCTGAACTTCCCCTTCCTTTCTTCCCTAACAAAGTAAGCACAATATTCCTGACTTCCCTGACTAGGAAAAGGAGTACATTCTGTGTGTGTGTGTGTGTGTGTGTGTGTGATAGAACATGTGACACAGGCACATGGAATTGCCATATTCCAACAGATTCTTAACTAACTCGCCCAGTTTACATTATGTATTCCATTTCCATCTGTATTCTTTTTTCAAATGTGTATTTATTTATTTTTGAGACAGAGAGAGTGAAGGAAGGGCAGAGAAAGAGAGGGAGAGAGAGAATCCCAAGCAGGCTTCGCACTGTCAGCACAGAGCCCAATGTGGGACTCGAACTCACGAGTTGTGAGATCTCGACTAGAGCCCAGACCAAGAGTTGCTTAACTTACTGAGCTACCCAGGTGCCCCTATCCATCTATATCCTAAAGTATGTGCTATAGAAATGCAATGCCATTATCCCTAATTCCAACCCTAAAGGAAAGGCATTCGTCTGCTTTGCTCGATATGGTTCTATCAGTGACAAGTGTTTTTTAAGTTCTCCTTTAACCCATTTCCAGGTTAAGGCCATACGTGATAATAGTATACAAATTTACACATTCAAACAGGCATTATCCATTTTAGAACAGTGACTTCGAAATGCTACACATTTTCTTACCATGCTGTTCATTCATAGGACACCACTACTGATTATAATGTGTGTCGCTGATCACGTCTCTCCCCCTTGCCTGCTCTGTTTTTTCATTTTTTAAAAAAAATTTTTTTTAACATTTATTTATTTTTGAGAGACAGAGAGACAGAGCATGAGTGGGGCAGGAGCAGAGAGAGAGGGAGACACAGAATCTGAAGCAGGGACCAGGCTCTGAGCTGTCAGCACAGAGCCCATCGTGAGGCTCGAATCCACAAACTGCGAGATCATGACCTGAGCCGAAGTCAGATGCTTAACTGACTGAGCTGCCCAGGAAAAACGTTTTCATTTCTAATGTGAGAGGGCTGATGTTCTCTCAAACCCTGCTTGCTCTAAAAATATACGATGCTGCGGCTACTATGTCCCAAACCTTAGAGGACTTTTGGAAATTGCCTTCTGTCCCTTACGATATGTTCTTTAGAATTGTCTTAGTACTTGCAATGTTATTTTTTTTTCCATTGAAAGCAAATTTGATTGGCAACAGCTAAAGATCATTAAAAGCTGAGTGCACGGATTCAAGGGCTTGATCAAGCTGGTATGACTACTTTAGGTCAAAAATGAACTGTGACCATAAACCAGTAAGATTGGTTTTTTCCAATGTGTCATGTAAATTGACTTTGAAAATCTAACCCAAATACTAGTTCCAAACAGAATTCGAGTACTGGCAGCTTTAGGAGCACTGTTTTGAAGGGAAAACACTCTTCTTTTGGCCAAACATGTTGTCATATGTTGAGCCAAAGTCAAAATAGTCTCATCAGGTTTTAGGACTTTTTTATTTTTTTAAATGTTTTTATTTAATTTTGAGAGAGAGACAGCGTGAGCAGGGGAGGGTCAGAGAGAGAGGGAGACACAGAATTTGAAGACAGGCTCCAGGCTCTGAGCTAGCTGTCAGCACAGAGCTCGATGCGGGGCTCGAACCCATGAACCATGAGATCATGACCTGAGCCAAAGCTGGACGCTTAACCGACTGAGTCACCCAGGCGTCCCAGTTTTAGGACTTTTAAAACTGTAGTTTGAATGTATCAAGCCAGAAATTCTTCTGATTATATAAAGTTACAAAACAATTGTGGTGTAAAGTACAATCATACCTCTTTATTATAACCATTTATATGCATTAACCATTTGTTATATTATTAACTATCTATTATATTATTTATTTATAGTTATTTATTATAGTTACCCAGGTTGTAGAGAGGTTGTTCTTGTCCTATGTTCAATTATTATTATTATTATTATTATTTTTATTATTATTGATAATAACAGTAGCTAACATGTATCTAATATATCTATCTTCTGTATTTTCCCAACTTTAGGGGAGTTAAGAAGCAGATGAAAAAAGTGTATGGTTTCTGAGTGGCCAAGTAACTTGCCCAGGATCACAAAACTAGTAATTGGCTCAACAATGTTGGACAGTTCCTCAGCCCACAAAGTATTATTCCATGGTATATTGTTGTTATAAATTTAGAAATTCAATTATTGGTGAAAAATTATGGTATTTTTTTCATGGTTTTATTTATTATTGAGAGACAGAGACAGAGCATGAGCAGGGGAGGGGCAGAAAGAGAGGGAGACACAGAATCTGAAGCAGCCTCCAGGCTTTGAGCTGTCACCACAGAGCCTGATGTGGGGCTCGAACTCATAAACCGTGAGATCATGACCTGAGCTGAAGTTGGTTGCTTAACTGACTGAGCCACCCAGGTGCCCCTGGTATTTTTTTTCTTAATTGCACTTTGCCGCGATCTTAGAGTTGTTTCAAAATATAGAGTCTGAGGTGAACACTTGGGTGCAGGCTCCTTATTAGGGGATAATATTCAAAGAAATGGGAGTGAAGAAGTGGAGAGGGCAGGGCAGGGAGGGAGGATTACCCAGGTTGCCGCTGTAGGCAACCAGGGCAGGGTTGTGTGGTTCTCTGCAGAGGCACACAGAGTGCAGCCTGCAGATGCCCACCTGCACTGGGAACCCCGAGCAGCCACCCACCACACAACATGTTTCCATTGGCTGGGAATTGCCCTGAGTGGCGGTAGCTCTCTCATTTTCCGATGTCCACTTGTGCACTGGCTGAGCAGGATGCTCATGGGAGAAAATTCTAGAGCAGAATGCAGATGTGGGCAAGCTCATCCTGGAAGTGGAAAGGGCAGAACAAGGTGAATTTGTGCTCTTAAGGAATTGTCCAAGCTTCCAGAGCATCTGCTCCAATCTCCATAGCGTTCATGCTACTGAAATTCCCTTCCTCTCGCCCTTGAATGCCCTCATTCTTTTTTCCCTTGAGATTCCACTCATCCTTTAAGGTGCAGGCAGGCATCACATCCTCTGTGATGGCTCTCTGGCCCTGGGAGGTTCTCCCTCTGACTTCCTACTACAGTTTAGTGATAAGACCACCAGGTATTCTATTGATGTCTTAACAATACCGTTGACCCTTAAACATCACAAGGGTTAGGGGATCTGACCTGCTATGTTGTTGGAAATCTGTGTATAACTTATCTCACCCAGGACGTAACTACTAATACCCTACTGTTGACTGGAAGCCTTACAAAAACACACACAGTTGATTAACATGTATTTTGTACATTATATGGATTACATACTGTAGTCCTACCATGTAGTAAGCTAGAGAAAAGAAAAGAAAATGCTATGAAGAAAATCATAAAGAAGAGAAAATACATTTACAGTACTTATTGTATTTATTGAAAACATCCATATGTAAGTGGACCTGCACGGTTCAACCCTGTGTTGTTCAGGAGTCAACTGTATTTGCTTACAGGCCCGTCCCCCTCACTAAGTCCGAATTGCTTAGGGCAGGGGCTGCACTAGTTATTTCTCTGTCCATAGCACAGAGCCAAGATGGTGGTAGACCTCTCCACACTTTTATTAATGAAATAAAGGGGTGAACAAATACCCACGTTTCATGCTTTCATATATTTCAATCCTGACCTCCTTTGCCTTCACCTTCACAGACTAAGGTAGCAGAGTACTACTCCTTCTAGCATTTTTGGTGCCTTTCCCTGGACCTCCTCCAGGCACTTTTGATCTTGCGATGTGGCATCCAGAACTGCTGAGAGTGTTTCCGGTGACAAGGCGCCACAGTTGTACGGATCGAGGTAGTCCTGGCATCTGTTTCCCTGCATCTCAACCCAGTGGCAGCAACTTCTAGCTCACTGCTGGCAATCGTTTTGATGGCCTGCATTCCAGTGATTCATGGACAGCCCTCTCTACCCTAATGGTCTGCGGACGCCTGAGGAGAAGGCGATGGTCTTATTCATCTTCCGATTCCCACAGGGGAGAGAAGGTGACATACTGAATGGTCAAGGACAGCCACCTTCTCATATGACAGTAACAGTGATTAAGCATTTACCATGGCCCTGTCTCTCTGAGTACTGCATACATTCATCATTTTCTCACTAGAACTTTTGAGATGGTCTGATTATTACCCCCATTTCACGGGCAAGGAAACGAGGCTCAGATAGATTAAAGGACTTGCCCGTGATGATGCATCCAGCAAGTGACGGAGTCAGGAATGAGCTCTGGTCTGCCTGACCCTCACCAGAAACCTGGGCAATTACAACATACTGCATGGTGTGCTGAGGGCTCTCCGGAAAGATGGAAGAGAGCGCAGAGATCACCAAGAACAATCAGGGAAGGCTTTTGTTTGCTTGTTTATTTGTTTAGGTCAGTGGTTCTCACCACTGGGGTGAGTTTACCCTTCTGGGGGACATCTGACAATATCTGGACACATATTTGGTTGTCACAGCAAGGGCAGGGGAGGGGTGCTGCCGGCATCTAGTGGGAGGAGGTCAGAGATGTGGCGAAAAGTTCTGCATTGCACAGCAGAGAATCTGGTCCAAATTGTCCACAGCGCTGAGGTTGAGAGGCCTTGGTTTACATGGAGAAACTGAGGAAGGAGAAAGAGGAGGAAGTAGGTCTAACACAACACAATGCAGACTGGAATGAGCCCACTACATTTCTTAATGTACTGTGCACTTAACCATGCTGGCTCAGGCAGACCTATGACAGTGACTGCTTGATCAAACGCTTTGTAAACTGTAATGTTCCCACAAAGGTTAGGTTCTGGTCGTCAGCATCTCCTCGCTGCTGAGGCCACTCGAACTGACTTCTCAGGACTCCTTTGGATCTTGCCTCCATCTGCTCACATTTTCAGCCTCCTCTTTCTGCAGCAGGACCCTGAGCTTGGCCCTCCTGGTCCACTACCCCCCTGAGCACAGAGAATTTTACCATCTTATTTTGTCTCTGACTTCCTTAATGATTTTTTTTAAGTGTTGATTTTATTTTTGAGAGAAAGACAGAGTAGGAGTGGGAGAGGAGCAGAGAGAGAGAGAGGGAGGGAGATATAGAATCTGAAGCAGGCTCCAGACTCTGAGCTGTCAGCACAGAGCCCGACACGGGGCTTGAACCCACGAACCGTGAGATCATGACCTGAGCTAAAGTCAGATGCTTAATGTACTGAGCCACCCAGGCACCCCATCCTTCGTGATTTTTAATAAGGAGTGGCCTGTTTAGCTGGTGTGGTCCTCCAAGCTAATGCATTCAGGGATGTTCTTGTCCTTCTGGGCCTAATACCTGGCTTGGTTTCATTAAAAATATACGATTTATCAGCTTGAGTCATATTTATGATCTACTCAGAGAAAGGATTTCTTTCTGAACATCTTGTTGTTGGCTTCTTCAAATGATTCTGGTATCTGACAAGACCTCCCATCTCCAGAACACACGCAGGTCTTCTGTTTACCTGCTCTGGCCTGGTCCTTAATGTTGGCATCTCACATAGTTCTGACCCCTAAAGGATTATACATCTTGATCCCAAGTCTCATTGCAACTGCTGCTGGTCTTGGTGGCCGACTGCGGACATGTTACCCTGGGTGGGACTCCATTCTTCTTCAGACCCAATTTCCTGCCTGAGCCCCCAAGACAGGGAGATTGGACATACCTTTCACAGTGAGGTTGTGGAAGGCCAAGTGTCCAGTTTGCAGCGAACTTTAGAGGACATCACTCAGTATTCTGGGTCCCTTTGAAATTTATAATAGATGTTTCATCCATGAATTCCTCTCTACCTTTTTGAATATTTTGAATTTCTATGTTCAGCCTGCAATGGATTACAATCAGTCAAACAAGCTAGCAAGGAATCAATAATCCAAATAAGTAAATATATAAGAATTCGGCAATTTACTACCCGCTATGTGAAACAACAGCACCAAAGTAAATGTTCCAGAGTTGCAACAAAGGCGAACACCTCCAATTATTGCTCCATTTTCTATGTAATGTAGGAGAAGTGTTGTGTATGATTGTTGAGGAAAACTAAGGCAAGAGAAATGTAGCTTAAATTAGATCACCTTACAGTTTACAGCCCACTGATAGACGCCTGAAACATGCAGAGTGTGACCTTCCTCAAGCAATTAATGGCTGCAGTACTTCCTTAATGTTTTTGTTTTAGTAAAGGCTAAAGTAACCTTATCTTAACAGCAGCTATTCCCTCAAGGTCCTGAAAGCCTTGCTTTCAAATTCCTTAGAGACTTATGCTCTCCCTAATTCCCACTCACTTAACAGTATATTATTTGTCACTCTTCACAAGCCCAATGTGGCTCTTTCTGCCCACGGGTCCTGTCCCCGTGCTTAAATAAAATCACCTTTGTGCACCAAAGACATCTCAAGAATTCTTTCCTAGCCGTTTGCTCAAGAACCCCATTATTTTGGCACCCAACATGAGGCGTTGAGTCCTTTCATCTGGATTCTAAGCCTTGGTGCAAACTTGGTGAGTACTTTCTCTTTTTTTCCTTTACTGTCATTTCAGGGGCTTTTCAAGGAATATGATCTTATTGAAACACTTTCATGTTGATTGTTCTGGTCATAATCCTCTAGCTTGTAGCTACTGTATAGGGAGAAGAAAACCTGCCTTTTGGATGGCAGTTAAGTTAGTACCCTGGCCAGCATGGTAATAAGACCCAGAAACTTGATGCCCTCTCTTTATTCCTGTCCTTATACAAAGTTGTATGTTTTGGGCAGGGGACATCCATATAAGTGACTAGCATGGCTGCCAATCTTAAGACTCCGATGTGAGGTTTCCTCCTCATTGGTCTAACGTGATCCCCTCCACATCTCTGGTCTAGCTGCTTCTGGCTGAGGGACCTCCACTGGGAGCCAGCTAAAACCAGCACCTAACTGAATTAAAACCCAACTGAGGACTCTTTCCTAGCAAACTTGGCTATAAAGATTGTATGTGTTGGAATGTCACTTATCTTGATGGATTTTTATCTTTACTGTTATCCATCAATGTTCTCTACAATGTTCTGTAATTTAAATTACAGAATTGGGTAAATCCCCCTTGTAAAACTTTTCTAGTATTTTTCCATGGGTTCAAAATGGCACAGCCTTCAAGGAAACTAAAGCATGACCTTAATTGCTTGTTCCTCAAGACAGGGTAAACTAAGGCATGGCCTTTTATGACACAGTGTTCAGGACACAGCACAGTATTTTGGTCCATCCACCAGGCACCCATTTGTAGCCCAGGATGCAATGGGGAAGCAAAGGGATGCTAGCATTCCTTCCCCAGGGGCCCTTCGCAATTGATTGGTGATCATAGTGATTTCGTTTGACAAAGTGCCTCTGGTCACTTTGACACCAGGAACCTCTGGTATATCCTGTGTGGGATGTCAACCAGGAGTCAGGGAGATTTTTGGTAATGGACCTTCTCTACTTTTCTAGGAACATGGGATCTTCTTCAGTCCCCAAGGACTCTCCCTTGGGATGCGTTTTAAATCACTGGAATCAATTTGGATTGCAAAATTTAGGAAAGAACTGATCTACTATAATACTGCATGGCCTTAACAGGATCTATCAGTTAGATCTCTTCTATAAGAAACAGGGCAAATGCACTGAGATACTCTATGTCCAGACTTTCGTGGCCCTAAATCAGGATCCAGATCTGAAGGCCTCTTGCAGAATGTGTTTGGCTAACTAGGGTGATAAACTCCCTCCTGATATATTGGATGATTTTCTAAACAGGCCGTCCTCCAGGTTGTTGGAGGAAACGCAACCCATCCCTAATGAAGGAGATGCTGACACTTTCTCTCACTGTTCCTCCTTCCTCAGATTACTCTAGCTATATGTGGGGGTTTCTCCCTCATTCATTTCCTGGTTTAATGACTATGATAATTGGAGCCAATTGTCTCTGGATAGTCTATATAGGAAGGAGACTTTAAGCAATATTCCCAAGCAGCTGCTGAAACTCCTTTTGTTTCAAGGAAGTTCCCTGTCTTCTCTGCCCACATGGACGGCCCATTTTCAGTTATTAGTGGAAAAAAAAATCTGCATCTGCTCATCTGTCTCAGCTGACAGGCTTTAGGACTGGGAGACCTCTTTCTCTGTCCTCTGGGCTTTTATCCACCTCCAGCCTTCCTGGTTGCACCTCACTTCTTCTGCCTCCCCCTCCCCCTCCTCCTGTTTCTGCACCACCTCAGGTGCAACCTCCATAGCTGGCTCCTGTACTGTCTGGGTGCCTTTGGGACCACCAACTCCTCTTCCTACCCTCACTGTTAAGGAGCAAAGACTTACACTGGACTTACACTGCCCATTTCAGACGTCCTCACCAGAGTCCCAGGTAAAAATTGACAACAGTGAACAAATGGCTTGACTTTTAAGTGGACTCAAGTGGAACATATTTTGTATTTGAACTAATTTAAGTTTGTTGGTTTCATTAAGATAGATATGTCTTTAGAGTTATCAGCATTAAATATATAAACCTTTTTCTACCTAGGTTTAGTGAAGGTCAAATGAGCTCATTTTATCTCCGTTGCAGTTTGTCAACAAAAAAATGGCTGAAAATGATGGCTAATTCTGTCTCAAAAGTTTTCATGAGTAATTGTTAAGATAGTTTTCAAAGTCTTTGGTAACCTGAAGCTTTAAAGTTTTGCTTGGATGATAAACTGGATTGAATTCAATGGACAATTAGGTCTTTTCCAAATACAATTAAATTCTAAGGCATTAATTACTAAACATAAGTTTGTGCTTTTGACTTATTGCAGAGAAACTAAGGATATTTGAGTTTTTTGGAAAACCTACTGAGTACTTAGTGATTCATAAATTTGCCATCTAAAGAATTCTGGTGTAACAGTGCACAATTGGTTACTACTTATTTTTCACTGGAGAGTAAGGTTTCTAAGAGTTAAAATTCTGCTAAATGTAATTAAGACTGATGGAAATAAGTAAAACAACTTTGTATATAAAAAAAGTAGGAGATATGTAAAAAAGATATAAGGAATGGAAATACATTCTTGTTAAAGGTAAAAAAAAAAAGAAGGAAGTAATTTTTTCCTAAATGAAACTGGTTGTTTGGAGAGAAATGGCTTGGCATAAAATATGAATGCAAATGAAAAATTGTAGAAGGTTCGTGGTTAGGATGGACTAAGGTTGAAATGAATGGATTTTAAAAATACACTGGTATAAGATTGAAATTTTGCTTTTCTCTCTGTTCAAAAGACAAAGTTTTTTTGGATTATTGATTTGTTCTTGATTAAAAAAAATGTAAACAAAGGTCTTTTCTCTTTTGTTTGCCCAGAAAACCAAAGCTTTATGTTTTGTCTTTATCAGGACTTTGATTACTTAGTTAAAACTTCTCAATGTTAAAGGAGCTAGGTTTTTTTTTTTTATCAACTATATAACCTTATATATTTGTCTTTAGAATCTCTTATTGCCACCTTGGCTAAATAAATAATTGAGATTTGTGATGATATGTAATCCTACTTGGAATGTGCTTTATAATTTTCTAAGGTTTTAATAAACTTCTCATTATTTAAATGAAATCTTTTTGACCAATTGGGCTTTTTTATTGGTTATGTTACTTGAAAAGCCCTGTCAAACAAATAATGGTAAACCTTAGGTTATATTTCTTGGATAAATGCTATAACCACTCAAATATATATATTTCATAAAGTTTTAATATGTTTTGGTATAAGGTCATCGCTTGATATTATGATTATTTAAGTGTTATGTGTCACAGAAATAAATGAATTTCCTTGTCAATTGCATCATAATGAACTTTCATATCAGATTGCTAACCATGTCCATTTTTGAGTCTTTTGTTATTTATAGTTATTGTTCTGATGCTCTTACAAAGTATGTTTCATCTTCAAGGAGATTTATAAAAAGGACTTTTAGGACAAATACTGGTATTTGACATCTTTAAGATTACAAAACAAGTGGGTAAAATTTCCAGAACTAAAAAGCTGTATTCAAACTGAACAAGAATTAGTAACAGGGGACTAACTAAATGGAGGACGACTATAGATTTTGTAACTCTTGTTGGAAATATTATTGATTCTCTAACATTTGCTCTTCCAGATTAAGGAAACTTTCTCTTAATATATCTATGATATTCAGAAATGTAATAAAGTACTCATTTGTAAACAACTGAGGCATTTAACTTTTCTCTCTACCCAAACCCTCTGAAATTCTGAAGCTCTCAGTAAATATTCTTTCTTTCATGGTAATTACAATTATTTGCATAAGTTCAAGAAGAATCTGTTCTTGTAACAGGTCACCACTGGAAATACTGGTTATTTTACCAAGGCTTTGCCTGGAATGTCATATTTGAGAATGACACGCATAGCCTCAGATATGGCCAAACAGTTTTAAGAAACTCGGGTTGACTTCATGAAATAAGGAGCCATAGAGCCTCTTGAAAATGTTGGCCTGATACCTCGCTTACAGAGGTCCCAGCAGCCTTACCAGGTGAGTAAAGAATGTCACTTCCTGGCAGGTGCAGGAAACCCAGGATATCTTTGGGACCTTCTGAAGAGGCATTCGCCCAAATCTACAGGTATTGCAGGCATGTCAAATGGCAAGTACTTGGCTTGGCTTCTGGCCTGGAAAGGCTACAAAAGTTCAATCTAGAGATTCGTGATAAAAAGTTCCAGCAAAGCAAAATTTAAAAGATCTATACGACCAATCTCGGTTCTTGTTGAGCTTATGTAAATCATTAGGCTGAGTTTGTTAACACTGGACTTGTTCTACAATGTTAATACTGGACTTGTTCTACAAATGAATTAGTCTTCATTTGGCTATCTCTGGAAATTAGGGTATTAGAAGAATTGTGTTTCAATAACATACCTTAATGGATATTAAATTCCAGTTCTGATCATCTTTAAATATTTGTTGTTTGCCTACGCTAGACAACTTGAGGTAAACTTCAGACAAGTTACCATAAAACTCATGTATAGACAATCTTTGTGTCTGTTGCTCTATGGGCTATTCAAAAAGATCACCACAAACATTTGACTTACAAACCAAAATAAAAAAAAAATCTGATTTCTGCTGTCTGTTCCCACTCTATCTGAGGATGCTTCAAGCCTGACATCTGAAATCTTCCTACTGGCAGCACTGACAGACACTGGGTCTGTAATTTGCTCTAACCACTAACCTATATTTTTCTTGTTTCTATAAAAGTGTCTCTTATCAATTATTTGCTTGTTTACTAAACAAAACAGAGTCTATATGATGGTTAACACCACCTGTTACAAAATCAGGGCCTTAAATGACTCTCAAAATAACATTATATTATTAAACATTAAAATAGCTCAAATGCATCACACAGTTCTACAAAATAAAATGGTATTAGATGTTTTAACTGCTACACAAGGTGGAATTTATGTCCTCATAAAAACAGAATGCTGTGTATACATTCCAGATTACCACACAAATATTTCTGAGTTTCTAACTGACAAATAGTCAGATTGGTACTTCAAATGAGCCCTCTCTTTCCTTTAATAATTGGTTAAACTCCTGGACTAAAGAAATATTTTCGTCAACAATCAAAGGACTCCTATTTGGGCTTCTTTTTCTTTTTGTTATTTTAATCATGCTTTGGTGTTTTCTCCCATGTCCCTCCACCTGGTGCCAAAACTCCTTCACTGTCACAACTTCAAGCCAACAGATGATCCTTTCTGCTCAAGGAGACTCCCATATGTTATCAACTCTAGATACAGCTGCCTTAGCCTTTCCTAACTCCTTTTAAATTCTTAACTGACCAACCCTGGCCCATCCATAGGGACATCTCTATGCCCCTATTCAGCAGGAAGAAGCTACAGAAGATGAAACATTCCGCCTTCGACAACCTTAAAGATTTAAGGGTCTAAATTTTTCCGTGGTAGGGGGGATAATGAGGGAAACAAAAGGAAGAGAAATGTAGCTTAATTTAAATCTCCTTACAGCTTGTAGTGCACTGATAGACACCTGAAACATGCAGACCGTGACCTTTCTCAAGCAACTCATGTCTGCCTTACTTCCTTAACATTTTTGTTTTATTAAAGACTAAAAGTAACTTTATCTTAACAACAGTTAGTCCCTCAAGGTCCTGAAAGTCTTGCTTTCAAATTCCTTATAGGCTTATGCTATCCCTAACCCCCACTAGCTTAACAGTATATAACCAGTCACTCCTCATGACTGCAGTGCAGCTCTTTCTACCCAAGTGGCCTCTCCCCCTGCTTTAATAAAGTCCCCTTTGTGCACCAAAGATATCTCAAGAATTCGTTCTTAGCCATTTGCTCAAGAACCCCATCACAATGAGGAGACAAGGGTGGGATGTGCACATTTCATGTCATTCCTTTCTCTGTTTTCCTTTCTCCCCCAGTACTCCCCATGGAAGATAGTTAAATACACAGGACAGAATGTTCTGGTCTAAAAACGAATCTGGCAGGCTTGAGGAAAACTAAGATTTGTAGTTTTCCATACTGTATCTGGTATCATCATTCAAACCACAGCATTGATTTTTAGTAGCAAAAACTGCTCCTTCAAGATCCCAGGCAAACTACAAAGTATACAAGTTGGATTGGCTGATCATTCCATCGCCCTGAATTTGTGTCCCATCTGCTTTTATCTTTGTTCAATATCACAGAAGCAAACACATTTGAGTTCAAGGGTAACCCTGCTTCAGCAGTTGGTCATCATGGTCAACAGAAAAGATCGAGTCCTCTTCAACTGCAGAGACCCCAGTTTCCTTCTTTTTAAGGCACCCAGGGAGGTTTGCAACATCTTGGCAAATGCTTACTGGAGTTTGATTTGGAACTAGGACCAAAGACAAACCAGAGTCCACAGTAGAGTAACTCTATACTGAAGCTATATTCCAAGCTTTGAGGCCAAACTCTTCGCCTTTTCTATTCTTGCCATCATTAGATACTACCAAAAAATCCAAGCCCCACCGGTCATTTCTTTTTCCACTTCAGGCTTCTCGTTATGAAGTGTTGAACGTTATTTTTTTTCCTACCAATTTGTTCTACCCCTGCTGCCTTTTCCTCTAAATGCCACCTGGAACCCCAAATTCAAGGTAAACCGACTTCTCTATATCTGCCAGTCTCTCCAGTCCATTGCTTCACTCCCTGGCTCTGGGTGGATCCTGGCAATCACTCGGGAATGCTGCAGTCTAGTGTGGGTGTTGAGAGCTCAGATTCTCATTTCAAGTTCCAGCTCTGCCATTCACCAGGTGTGTCACCTTGGGCAAGGTGCCACAATTTTCTTAGCCTGAGTTTCTACATCCATAAAGCATAGGGAAAACTCCTTCAGGATTATTACAAGGATTAAATGAGTATATGCATGGAGTATGCAGAACAGTGCCTAGCATGTTGGAAGACTTTTAAAACAATAGTATTTAGTCAGACCAGCAATGACTGCCTGCATCCTATGCCCTTAAGTATTTATTTTGTTGGAGGTTTTCAATATCCTTTCAATGATGCATTTCCTTCTTCAAGCCATTATCTTTCACTCTTACCTAAGAAGTACGGACCATAACTACACTTGTCATGATGAACACGGCATAATGTATACAATTGTCAAATCACTACGTTGTGTGCCTGAAACTAATATCACGTTATATGCCAACTATACTCTAATACGAGAATAAAATTAAAATTAAAAATACCTCTTGCTATGAGACTCGTTGAAAGATGGATCAGTCTTTACCTTCTTATCCTTGCTATAACCTCACATTTATTCAGGACTTGGGCATCACCTCCCAGTACTTCAATTTCAAGCCCCACCTTCATACTGTGTGACATCTGTGATGGGCCAACTGGTCATCCTCCTGAAAAACCACAATGGCGTATTGGTTCATTTCCTCAACACCAACACCTCAGCTCTGTCAGCTCCTGGACACTGATGGAGGAAAGACACATCTTCCTGTTGCCCATTCATGGTGATCGAATGCCCCATTTTACAGCTGAGGAGACAAGTCTCAGCGGCTCAGCCTCTTGTTCCAGGGCACACAGCTAGGAAATCATTAAACCCAGATCTCCTGATTTTAAGTCCTGCACCAGAGCTGCCTCATAAGACTGTCTGAAGTTTATGCACACTTGTTTGGCATTTTAGTGCTCCCACAGAAACATTTAATGTCATCTGAATGCTTAAAGTTGTTACTTTTCTTCCCTCCTGTAAAGTACTTTCTTTTATATAAATGGTTGTCTTTCATTGTCAAATATGCAGTTTTCCCATGAGATTCCTGTAAGTCTCCTTTCCTAACCTTTGGGGATATATCTGTAGTCCCCTTTCTCTGAGCAAAAGGGCCCATTTTATCATGGCAGCAGTAAAGAAGAAAAGGAAAATCTTCTAAGCCCTCAGCCCAGCACAGTTGCCATGCCAGGAGGCTTACCAACAGGCTGATTGTCATTCAGGGAACCAAGGGGGCTAATGTCAGCAGAGGCAGGGACTGAACATCTGCTGGGATGAGATTGGGGCTGAGGGCTTGTTGCTGGTTGATGAGTTTTTACTTATTTTCTCTTTGAAGGTAAGAGGATGAGGACGGCAGACAGATCACTTAGTAGTCTTGCTGGAGAGGATGTGGCCTAAGGTGTCTTCAAAGAAGGAACTGAAGAGATCTCCTTGGGCCCAGAAAGTGGATAATGGTTTGGTGCTCGGTGGAGAACTATATAACCTTCTGAATTAACATTCATTGGCGGTGATGGTGAGTATATCTCAACCTCATATCCTCACATGGAGAGACCAGGCCAGAGGACTGACAGAAGTGTTTATTTTAAGAAGACGTCAACTTCCGGAATTGAGGCTCCAATTACCCAATTAAATGAAATGATTTAATCACAATTAATTATGTATTGAAGACCTACTTTGTACATGTACTGGGAACCACTGAACTTAACAACAGCAACAACAATAAGAAAACAAGAACAAAATAGCTTCTACCCTTAAGGAGTTTATGATTTACTTTTAGAGAGGAACCAAGCAGCAAAGAGCAATGATGGTTTTGCTTAACCTTTAGGTTGGTCCTGGAGGTGTCTATATGAGATAAAATTTAAACCCCCCTCTTCTAGACCATTTCATCTTATGACTTTTTTTTACTTCAGAGATGAGAGTCTTTGAGGATACGTATAATTTTTCATCGTTTTATGTCAGATGATCAGCACTGTTCTAGTTTATGCCTGAAGATATACATCAGACACATTTTCAGTACTCCTATTATAAGGGAAAAAAGAACTGATAGAAAATTATAGATCGAGTACGTTTTTATTTATTTAAATTAATTAATTAATTAATTAATATTTTTAATTTTTTTTAAGAGCGTGAATAGGAGAGGGGCAGAGAGAGAAGGAGACACAGAATCAGAAGCAGGCTCCCGGCTCTGAGTTGTCAACCCAAAGCCCGATGCGGGTCTTGAACTCATAAATCTGAGATTATGACCTGAGCTGAAGTCAGATGCGAGTACGTTTGTAATTATTGTTATCAGTCATATTGAAAACTGGGATTCACAGGAGAACCAGGTAAGCACTTAGGACTTTGAAAAAGTTTCCATTTAAGATCTACAGGTAAGTGGTGGAGAGGCAGATTTATTCAGTAGTAAGACAGTTTCACCGTGCCCAAAATTTGGAGATAGTGAAGGGCTCATCACTAAAAGTATTCATGGAAGAGCTAGAAATATGCTGTCAGGGATGATGAGGATGAAGGCCTTTTTGGGGACAGGAGTGTTGATTACTTGCCTGTGAGCCCTTTTTTATATCTTATGATCTCTGATTGCAGTCAAAGTTCCCCAAATAATAATTCGTACTTAGATTCTTAGACTTCACCCCTTTCCTCCTCTCCAGTCACGGTTCTGAACACCTCTGAAAGGTTTCCACAGGAGTAGATGCAGGCTACAGAGGAAAGAAATATTATTTTGCAGCAACTGGTGCTCCATCAAAACAGAGGCCTTGTGAAATGACGGCAGACATCAGTAATAGCCAAAGCGCTGGCCTTATTTATAGGTTTGAGGGAAAGATAAATACTGTACACGCACATTCTAATTAAGGCCAAGAGTTCCCAGCATGCATAGCTCTGCATCTCATTCTCCCTGTCACTGCTGCCACGGCTCTCATATTTTCTGTGGTTTCTCCTGGTTATTAGTAATGCTGTACTGACTAAAATGGATGGAGTCCCAAGTTGGCTGCAGGGCACGGGGATTTGATCTTCCACATGGCTGGAGCCTCGATTCAGAAATACCACAGCTGCATTTGCCCTTGTCTTCAGTGGCTGAGTACAGCATTTGGACAAAGGATGGTGATGTGGGATTTAGGATTAGCTGTGAAGGGACTCCAGCTCCACCAAGGTACAATGGTGGAAGGTAGGACTGAAGCAGTCCCTAGAATTGCTCCTTTCTCAATTCCATTCATGTCAACTAAGTATCTGTTGGGTTGGGAGGAGAAAGATGGTCTGTTTCCATCAGGCATATTTCTAAGACAGATTTCTAAATGGCATGAAGCTAATGCTCTTTTTATAGTCTCCTCTACCTATTACATAATGAAAAAAATTGAGCACGTGCCACGAACATATGACTAATGGCCCTTAAAGAAAGTCCAATCCTAGCTTTCATCTTTGGGGGATGAGGACATCATAATCTAATGTGGCTAATCATGTCAAAGGCACAATCGATAAGCATACACTGATCTCATGGTATAATTAAGTCTCTGATAAGTTCATTTATAGACCAAATCAATCAAGAGAAGTCAGTCTGACCAAGAATTCATAAGTATCATTGATGAAAAAAATTAAGATTTATTTTGCAAAATATTAATGTCTAATTAATTTAAAAAAACTGCCGGTTCGTTCCTTAGAACATCCTCATATAAATACATGGCAATAAAATTTGTGGTCTTTTCTTGGCAATAGTATGACTTTAATCACTGCAGAAAATATTTAATGAAAGTATTTTCTCCTCCCTATATCTTTGTGGAAGCCCCATCATTTTATTCTGGAACTATTTTCAGGTCATCCCCAGAACATGGATACATAAGGACTAGGCAGAGACTTGTTGTTGTTGTTGTTGTTGTTGAAGAATCAAAGAATATAGAAATATAGGAAAGCACAGGGCTAACCTAGAAATGAAGCATGGTTTTCTCTTCAGGACTTTTGCCTTAAAAGAAAACTGAAAACTTGTTTGAATTATTAGCTAACTTTCTTTCTAAAATTTTTGTTAATATATCCACCAGGACCAGATGTTTGTATGTATGTATACATATGTGTGTGTGCATATGTGCCTGTGTGTGTGTGTGTGTGTGTGTGTGTGTTTATTCATGTTCAGGAAGGCTATTACATGAAAAAAGACTTACTAATTAAGGAGTACATTTGTTCTCAATGGCTATAGCAAATCCAACAGTGTAAATCTCAACCAAACAGAGTGTGTTAGAGGCTGTAGTGAACCATTTTTCACTCTCCAAGATTCATTTGGATAATTGCAGAAGCTTAGCACCACGTCTCGGAAAGCATCAGCACACAGTGGGGTGGAGGGAGGAGATTGATATTCGTGTTACTACTATGTGACCAATTATATAACTGACAAAGACCAAGGCACTTCATATATTAGGAATCATTTTTTTTTACAATGTGAATAATAGTTTCACAATGCAAATAATGCTGTCTCTCAGCATAGCAATTTTTATTCTTATTTTATAGGCAAGGTTATTAAGCTCAAGAAATTAAGTAATTTCTCCAATATTTTATGATTAGTAAATCATAATCAGAGATTTATTCAAACCTCTGGAAATCAGGAACGGGAATCTGAGTTTATCAGAGACGACTCATGGACAATTTGGTAAGGTCAGAGCTACAAGGGGTTATGACCAATATTTAGCACAGGGTCTCATACAGTGGGTGGTCAAAAAACTGTCCAATGAATAACTTGGAAATCCAGGGCAATCAACCTAGTTATAGCAGAGTGCGGGAAAGGTATGGTATCAGAGCTAAATCTAAGAGTGCTTAGGTGTTTAACCCAGGGGGGAGCAGTAGTCAGAAAATGATGATTTGATTCTGCAGACAGGGTGAGAGATATGAAAAAACAGTCAAGAAATGAAATGAGCAAGTGATTGAGCTTTAAATACATACGATTCCATTCAGAGTCAACTGCCATTTATTGAGTAGTGTGCTAGATTCTTATTCTTCTATGCAATGTTCATGTTATCTTATTTCACCTTTACCACAATCATTTTTCACAGTGGAAGAAACAGTTTCCTGAAAGGGTGACTTTTCCAACATCACAGACTAATATATGATGAAGTCAGTGTTTGAACCCTTGAGTCTCCTGACTCACTCTAACGTTATTAACATAATGAGCATCGTCTATTTTCAGTAGGCATCCGTCACCAACATCTAGCAGCACTTGGCTTCTAGGACAGCACTCTATGCTTATTTTTCTTGTATTTCATCAACAACTCCTTGTCATTCCACTCACTTCTGAACACTGGAGTGTCCATAGTTCAGGCTTGTACCTTTTCTGTTTTCTATATATACTTATTCTCTTGATGTACTTACTAGTCTAATGGCTTCCAGTGCCTTTGTGACAACTCCAAAATTTAGATCTCGAGTCCAGAACTTTTTTGTGAGCTTGCCCTACAGCTCTACTTCAATGACCAACTCAGCATCTCAGATTTCAGCTTGTCAGTACTGCATGACTGATATGCCCCAGAATTTGGTCCCACTTGCTCTATCTTCCATCTTTGTTTATAGCAACACTACCTTTCCAGTTGCTCAGCCCCCAAACCACAGAATGGTCTTTAATGCCTCTCCAATCTATCAGCAAGTCATGTTGGCTGTGTCTTCAGAAAATGACTAAGATCCAACTATATCTTACCACTCTTATGGCTATCCTTTTGGCCCAATTCACCGCCAACTCTTTTGGAATATTGCAGGAACCTTTCCTGGTTGGATTTGCCCACCTTCAGTCTGTTCTGCATATAGCAGCCACCTAATCTTACAAAAGCTAATCAAATCATGCCGCTCCAGCTCACCATCAATTCACTCAGAGCAAAATCCAGTGTCTTTACACTGGTTTACAAGGTTCCACATGATCTGGCATCATTAAGCACAAACTTCCACCTTCGAGATTTTCCCCATCCTATTCCCTCTGCCGGGAACATATTTCCCCAGATAGATATATCACTTTTTC
The DNA here is from genome assembly GCA_028646485.1 of Cryptoprocta ferox. Taxonomy (NCBI): domain Eukaryota; kingdom Metazoa; phylum Chordata; class Mammalia; order Carnivora; family Eupleridae; genus Cryptoprocta; species Cryptoprocta ferox. The sequence goes on from CM053562.1 coordinate 32,383,849, forward strand.
CTTTACCTTTTTTTGGTCATTCTTACCCATGCTAACTTTACGTCATTTCCACCATACAACTCCCCATCTCCTTCCTCTATTTTTCTATACAGCACTTATCACTGTCCAGCATTTAACTTACATATCTTTTTAATTGTCTCTCTCCCTCTATGAAAATGAGCACCATGAATGAAGAAGGCAAGTAATTTTGCTATTTTGTTTGTCATCGCATCTCCACAAAAGGAGATGGCAAAAAGGAGAAATGGCCTGGCACATGGGAGAAGTAAAATATAATATATATTGACTGAATGAATGAGAGGGAGGGAGGCATAACAATTCAGCACACCAGGAAGGGGTGTGAAACACGATGTAGCTCCTGATGAACAGGCAGCAGCCTGAGCAGTTTCAGTGAGGTGTGAGAAGTATATGTACCAGTCTAGAACCTAACATATTCATTTTTCAGAAAATTGCTCCCAGTATCCTAACATGATGTTCTTATGCCTCAGGAGAAAATACACGAACTCTCAGAAACCTGTTAGATCATGAACCATGAAAGTACTTGTAAACAGCTGTGTAAGTACAGGACATAAGTCCTGATTCTTTTTGTGAGAGTGCACAGTTGCAAAACAATAGTAGAAAATAGAAAAAAAAACTTTGAGTATCTTTTCACAGAAACCCCCATTACTATCTTCACCACCCACACAACCCTATCCCATTAAGGCACTCTCCATTTTTTGGTAGACAGCACAGCCTAGTAAAAAGAGCATGGACCCTGGAATCAGAGAAACTTCACTTCACATTGTGATCATCCTACTTGCTAATCCCGGTCAATTTTCTTGACTTCTCTGGGCTTTGATGTGTATTAAAATACTCTTTATAAGGTGATTATGAAGATCAAATGATATATATGTTATACACAATATATAATTATATTATATATTATTGATTAATAATTATATGAGATATATAATTGTTGATATTGTATGACATATATAATGATTGATATTATATGATATATATAATTATTGGCATTATATATCATATATAATATATAATTATATACTATATCAATAATATATATCATATAATATCAATTTTATATATCATATAATATCATATATATATTTGATTGGTGCTTAGTTCCTATTGCATAAAATTCTATTAGAATTAAGTGCTGACAGATAACAGAAAAAAGATATGTATATATATATACGTATATATATATGTATGTATGTATATATATATACACGTATATATATATAGGTCTATGCTCTCAGGGCCTGGCACAGAGTTCCTAAAACCCTTGCAATCTCCTAAGTGATAAGAGCACTAGAAGCATCTTTTGTTCTAATATTTGGTCTTTGTCTCCAGTTCTTGACAGAGTTCCAATATCCACTGCAATTTCCTGGGTGATAGCCGTGTCTTTAGTTCTAATCAGGTGACTCTTGGCGGGCTCCTGGATGGCTCATGAATGGGGGTTCCTCAACAAAAAGACTGAACCAATATTGGAAGCTTGGTATTTTTTCGGCCCCATTCCCATTGTCCAGAGATGAGAGACGGGCTGAAATTGGAGTTAATGGTCAATCATATCTACATGATGAAGTCTCCATAAGCATCCAAATAGTAGGGGTGCCTGGGGGGCTCAGTTGGTTGAGTGTCTGATTCTTGATTTCGGCTCAGGTCATGATCCCAAGGTCATGGGATTGAGCCCCGCATTGGCCTCTGCATGGAGCATGGAGGCTGCTTGAGATTTTTCTCTCTCTCCCTCTACCCCTCTCCGCCCCTGCCCTCTCTTTCTAAAATAATAATCTTAAAAATCCAAACAGTGTAAGATTCAGAGAGCTTCTGGGAAGGTGAACACTGGAAGTGTTGGGAGAGGCATGTGCCCAGGGAGCTCATGGAGGTTCCACGCCCTTTGCCACAGAACTTGCCCTCTGCACCTTCCCCAGCTGGGTGTTTATTTGTGTCCATTATCATATCTGCCTATAATAAACTGGTTGGGCCACCTGGGGGGCTCAGTTGGTTAAGTGTCTGACTCCTGGTTTCTGCCTAGGTCATGATCTCAGGGTTTGTGGGTTTGAGCCCCCCATGTTGGGCTCTGGGCTGGCAGTGAGAAGCCTGCTTGGGATTCTCTCTCTCTCTGTCCCTTCCCCACTTGCGCTGTCTCTGTCTCAATATAAATAAATAAACTTAAAAAATAAGAAAATAAATGTGAACAATAAATAAACTTTTTAAAAATTCTGTGAGCCACTATAGTAAATTAATTGAACCTGAAGACAGGGGTCATGGGAACCTCCAATTTATAGCTGATAGGCCAGAAGCAGAGGTGACAAGCTGGACTTACAACTGACATATGAAATCTGGTGGGGAGTCTTACGGGATTGAGCCTTCAACCTGTCAGATCTGATGCTATTTTCTGGTAAGTGTCAGAATGGAGTTAATTGTAGGACACCTGGCTAGTGTTGCCGAATTGCTTGCTGTGGGGAAACAGAAAACTGGTGGCAGAAGTATTGTGAATGTGGTAATAGTGTGAAAGTAAAGGAGGAATAAAGTGTAGGTTTTCTACACAAGTGCCCACCAAATATATAATTATATACAATATTTATATATCATATAATATATATTGATTATATATTAGAATTTGTTACATAAAATATATTATTATATATGAAAACACTATGATATATTGAATATTTTATATATTATACATTTATAAAATATACAATGTAAATATAAGTATTAATATATGATATATATACTATATATATAATAATATATATTTGGTTGGCCCTTAATGGATGCTACTTAAAATGTTCTAAGGGCGCCTCAGTGGCTCAGTTGGTTAAGCATCTTACTCTTGATTTTGGCTCAAATCATGATCTCACGGGTCATGAGTTCAAGACCCACATCAGGCTCTGCACTCACACCATGGAGCCTGCTTTGGAGCCTCTGTTTCCCTCTCTCTGTCTCTCTCTGTCTCTGTCTCTCTCTCTCAAAAATAAATACATGTTAAATACTTTTTTAATATTTAAAAATAAATAAAATGTTCTAAGTTCTCTGTGTAAGGAAGCAGGTATTGACAGAAAAGTGGAGACTGGTAGCCTAGTGTTGTATCAGAAATAAGGGCTACCGCTTTTGGCCTCATCTCTTCCTATATGTATCTACCTAATGAGGGGGAGGGGTCCATGTTCTGAGAAAACATTGGTATATACCACCAGGAGCTATCTTAGAGTATGCTGGAAGGTCTAACACTTCCACTTAAAAAATATGTATTAAAGTAATTGCTAATTGTCATCCAGATTTGGTTGTTGTTTTTACAGAATCCAATCAATTTCAGTGACAGCTAAAATAAGTTGGAATCACGAACCCACCAAGGGTATAGGTTTTGGCAAGTAGTTCTGGTACATGACCTGGTGTTATATTCCTGGGCTGGTTGTCCAATCAGAACTGACAACTCTGGGCACAGAGGTCCCTTCTGGAAGAAATGTATAGGAAATGGTTCTCCTCAGCTGTCCTGACTCCAGGAGTGTTACTGCCTCTGGGATCCATCGGCGGTCCCAGAGCACTTCAGTAAGAACAATGATTTGTGTGGCCAGCAGAATCTTAAGAAACTTCACTCAAGTCACAATGTCTGTAGGTGCCATGGGAGTAAGCAGTGTGATTTGAAGTCCAACTCAAAGGACCAAAATTTCAAACGTTTTAAGAAAAATAATGACTTTTTCCGTATTTCATCTTCTTTTAAAATTTCTTCTCAATTTATATCTCTTTCCTCACTGCAAGAGTGAACATCTCCTAATAAGCAAACAGTGGGTAGATACTGTGCTCTTATCCACAGGCATAATCTGCTCTATTTTCTTCCCAATTCAGATTATTCCCATCATTAAAAAAAAAAGTGTTGGCTTATTAAGAAGAGAGGAATAGCGATCATCTAGGGAGATGATCCAGCTTAAATTGTTTTTTACTCTGAAGGATGTTTGGTGTTTGGGTTCTCATCCAGCTAGCTGATAAGCCAGTGTCTCCCAAACTTGTCTGCACACAGAATCAGCTGAGAAACTTGAAAAACTCCTGAAGCCGGTGCTCTACCCACCAGAGACTGTGATGTGATTGGTCTGGGGGTACTGTCTGGACTTTGGAATTTTTAAAAGATCATCAGGTGATTCTAATGTGCAGAGAAGTCTGTGAATCACCTCCATGGGCCCATGATATGAACAAGCCATTCATCACTGGAAAGTCCATCTGAGTCAAAGTGTGTCTAATTTCATGGAGCCAGAGATATGCTCAGGCTACAAGTATCCTTGCCAATGTCTGGCCCACATTATATAAGGTCAAAATAGCTAATTTTGTTATTTTGAGGTATTTTTTGTTTATTTATTTATTTATTTATTTATTTATTTTTGAGAGAGAGAGAGCGTGAGCAGGGGAGGGTCATAGAGAGAGGGAGACACAGACTCCGAAGACAGGCTCTAGGCTCTGAGCTAGCTGTCAGCACAGAGCCCGACACAGGGCTCGAACCCACAAACCGTGGGATCATGACCTGAGCCGAAGTCAGACGCTTAACCGACTGAGCCACCCAGGTGCTAATTTTGAAAGGTGTAGGATTATATCTCTATCTAATAATACTCCCGTAACAAATGCATCTAAATTATGATGGAAAAGGGATTTTTTTAATTATAAAGGAAAAAAGAAAATCTAAATTATATGCAGGCTCTCTGTCAGTAGAAACTTAACCATTACAGGCGTGCTATCTGAAGGGAAATGAAAGGAAATACAGGCGTCAGCCGATGGTAGATCTCTGCTTCTTGAACTGACTGCATAAAAAATCATTTTGAATATATCCTTTCTAAAGCTTATCCCAATAATTAGGAGTGGAGAAATCAGGAACATCTAGACTTGAATGTGAAAACAGTAATAATTCTGTGGTCTAAACTCTTTCTAATTTGGGATTTCCTCACTGGGACTTTCAAGAGGGGATCAAAGGTAATAAATTTCATACCGTCCCCTACTCTCTGAACTTTAACAGACGGTGACCACTCTGCATAGCACTAGGCTACAGGACAGGCCATTATTCCTTGGATTTTTAAGCACATGAGAACAAAAAAGAAAAGGGCAGCCTGACCAGAATTATGTTGAATCCTCATGGGAGGGTTTGAGAGTCTAAGCACACATATAGCTTTCCTCGTGAACCTGTACTCGAAGACAGAAAGAAGTGTAAGGCAGTGTCGTTCCATGAAAAGATAATGTGATCCACATAGGCACCTTAAAATTTTCTGATAGCCACATTCAAAAAAGGAGTAAATGAAAAGAACGTGAATGGGTCTTATGTTACCCAATATATATAATCATTTCATCAGGTAATCAGTATAAAAATATAAAAGTCAATATAATAAAATTATTTTACATTTTTTTTTCCTATCCCATCTTTGAAATCTGACATATATTCCACACACTTAGAGTGTATGACACTTTGGACTACCCACATCCACATGCTTCCTAGTCACATGTGACAACTATCTACTGTTTTGGGCACCACAGGTACAGAAGCAAGATCACAGGGTCTGAGTAAAATGACTTGTGTTCTAATTAGTCTAAATAAATGGCAGATTATATTAAACTGTTTCAGGAATCTGTGTTTAGTGCTTATGTTCTCTGATTCAGTGGCAAGTCAAGAATTTGGGTGCATCGAAAAATGGGATGATAATGGCCAAGCTTCTGCAGCTGGGACAGTCCCCAAATCAAGTTCTGTTTGGTCTATTTCTATCTCAATTTAAGGAGATAAGAAAAAAAAAAGTGTCTTCATCTCACACAGAAAGAGCAGGTACTGAGCAGAGGGTAGAGTCTTTGTCCCATAGAGCGAAGGGATTCTCTGGGATGTGGTTCCAGAGAAAACCCCCTCTAGGGATTGCTAAATTGGGAATTAAACTTTTCTATTCACCCAAGTGGTCAGGCGATGAGCAGTGTGGCATAAATCAAGCCAGTGACCCAGAAGCAGAAAGCAAAACCCTTTTGATTAGTTTTTGCCCCACTTTATTAAAGAGAACACTGCACACTTCCACAGACTCTTTCATTCCCAACGGTAGAAGTCATGAGCAATCATGCCCCACCCCCACTACCCTTGGCTTTCAGGGCAATAATAAACTCGGGGCACAGCACAGCTTTGTCTTGCCTCCTAGCCTGGGGAGGCCCTGGAGCTATTAAAATTCTGTATTCATTGCCCCACTTTCAGATGAATTTGCTCAAATGGTTGTCTCTTTAGACCGCAAGTCACGAAACTTTTGTTTTTACTGGTGTGACGCGCAAGTGGCGCTGAAGAAATACTTGAACTAAATGAGAGAACTCAATGCTCAGCCCATCTGTTCTCCCGGAGCACCGTGTGACCTTAGTCAGATGTCTCCCCACGTCTAGACTTCAGGTCTTCCCCGTGTAAAACAAGTAAAGCTCTTTCCACTTTGATGGTGGGGATCATATTCATGGAATCCTGGCACATTTCACAAGAAGGTTTAAGATAAATGCGAGATACCATTTGATGAATCATTTCAACAGACCCCAGGGAAGAAGCAGGATGGTAAATAACTGCCAAATCTGGGTAAACAGTTCAGACAGATGAAGAGCAGGGATACCTTGATGGGCAGGTCAAGGACAAAGGGGGAGGGGTGGACGAGGGAGGAGGGAGGGCAGGGGGAGGGGCCTGGGGAATGCTCCTTGCTGGGCCACCAAACGCTAAGGCTGGCCAAGTTTGGGAACCTTGCCTTTGTTCTGGGAGGACTTGAAGAGCCAACCTGATTAGCTGTAGAATATCATTTAAATCGCCTCTTAAAGCAAATCCAAATCTTTAATCATTATCTCCCAAACCACCAAACAGCTCCAGACACACACCAGCCTCACTGAGAGACTTGTCAAGACTGAAACAGTAATTCACAAATTCACTAAAATTCCCTGCTCCACCGAGCAGTATGACAGCTCCAGCGACCGCGGTAACATTTCTATTCAAACTGGCTTTGGAGCCGAAGCTATAAATATCCTTGCAATATTTCCTGCTTCAGAACATAAAGACAGCTTTACAGCACTGATAAAATAGAAATTACTTTCTCTCTGAGGTCTTGCTGGAATTTTAATGTCTGTTTTGCAATAAAGCAGCTCCTACACAATTTGATTTGAGGGAAAGAAAACAAACGGTCTAATTTAGTTACAATAATGACTCTTCTTGTATTGTTTGCCCTACTTGCTTTTCTGGCTGCTGGGCTGTTAAAGTTTGTAGTGGAGAGCAGAGGGGATGATGTTTATGAGAATATTAAAATGGTTTCTTTATTATTTAAAGATACATTGTCTCCATCCCTGCTTACCACAAAGCAACCAAAAAAAATTTTTTTTAAGGAGAAATAGAGGGAAGAAAATAAAGTTTACAGCCCTTAATAGCACTTTGTGAAAATTACTTGTTAGAACTGTAAAGCTATTGACCAAAGATGACATGAATTTAAAAGGCTTTTGAGACGTAAAAGATCATAGCAGCTTTAATTATTCCATACATGTTACTCCAGTTCTTGTTAGTGCCTTCAAAGCTGAGCAAAGCAACTTTCCTTTCTTTTTTTTTTTTAAATCCATACACACTCCTCTCCTTTGTAGATTACATGATCTAGAAAGGGAAAGAGAGAGATTTGTATTTGCACATGGACAATGTGCTGAGGGCATAGGGAAGTGGAGTTGAGAACAGAAGCTAAGGATGGAGCCGGCTGTCTGGTGACAAGAACTAAATGATAAAGGGGAATTAGGGCTTGATTAGATTCTGATTAGGAATGGGATTAACCCAATTTCCTGGCAAAGGATTAGGGTTAGAATTTGTGTTCAAATTAGTGTTAGATAGTTTTTGGGCTGCCACTAATTTATTTTGGGACTGAAAAAGGATTCCTCCCTGTTTGAAAACAACATGACCTCATAACATCTTCCAACTGGCTTGTCAAGGGTATGTCTCCCAGGTCAGAGGGCCCCCCAAGGAAGCCCATGAAACAGGTTTCTCCCACAATCTGCTCTCTCTCTTCCTTTACTCATCTTCCCTGCTGTTTGTTCTTCTTGCTCCCCATGCTTACAACAGATTGCATTGTCTTTTCCCCTTGGATGTCTCAAAATTTTCTACTTCCTTCCATCCAAACATTCCATCTAGCTGTGCATACACCCAAATTTCCTGATATATCAAATATTCTTGCCCTTATTCTAAATCTCTCAGTACTTCTGTGTCATGTATTAAACACCACAGACCCGTGAAATATTGCGTTCAGAAGGGAAATGGACTATTGCCTCTCCTTTGGCTTTTTAAGTTATATTTTTAGGACCCTTTAAATGTCACAAAAATATCTGAATGGACTGCCTGTGGGGAGGGAGCTGGATGATACACTCCTATGTTAATCACAGCACCTGCACTTTTATCAACTTAGTAAAAGGAAGTCTCAAGTCATTTTAAGGTGCTCTGCTACTTTAAAGAAGTTTGAAAATAACCACTCTTGTTTTGTAGAAGAGAAAGTTGAGAGGCACAGAGGGGAAATGACCACTAATTTTCTTATAGCTAAGTAATGGCAGAGTGAGAATAAGAACTCAAGAAGGCGTACTGTTACAAGTGATAGGGTACTAATCTCTAAGAAATTAATTCACACTAAAGTGTAAACATCTTTATGATTTATCTATGTTGGGGATAGCTAATTAATATAAAAAGTCATGATGATCATAATGCCTTTGCCAAGGAGACATTTTAAAAATAGTGTACATCAGAAGTTCTCACAGTATGGTCTGAGGAATCAAAAGGGAATGGATTTTTCAACAAATATTGCTGGGAAAATGGAAGATACAAATGCAATGAATAAAACTTGATCTGTGTCTTATACCTCATAGAAAAATTAACTCAAAATGAATCAGAGATCTAAATCTTTAAAGTGTAGATCTCTTAGAAGAAAACATAGGACATCTTCATGATACTGGATTTGGCAATGGTTTCTTGGATGTAACACCAAAAACACATGCAGCAAAAGGAAAAAAAAATAGACAATTTGTACTTAATGAAAAATTTAAAAAGTTGTGCATCAAAGATAATATTGACAGAGTAAAAAGGCAACCCACGAAATGAAAGAAAAGATTTGCAAATGATGTATCTGACAAGGGATTCACATCAAGACCATATAGAGAACTCCTAAAACCCAACAACAAAAACCAAGTAGCTCAATTTAAAAATGGGCAAAGGACTTGAATAGACATTTCTCCAAAGAAGATAACACATACCCAATAAACACATGAAAAGATGCTACACACCACTAATCATCAAGGACATACACATCAGAACTACAATGAGATACCACCTCACACCTATTAGGATGATCACTATGAAAGATAGAAAGAAAGAACGAAAGAACGGAAGGAAGGGAGGGAGGGAGGGAGGAAGGAAGGCAGGAAGGCAGGAAGGCAGGAAGGCAGGAAGGAAGGAAGGAAGGAAGGAAGGAAGGAAGGAACAGAAAATAACAGGCGTTGACAAGGATGTAGAGAAACTGGAGCCCTTTTGCACTGTTGATGAGAGTGTAAAATGGCACAGTTGCTATGTAAAACAGCATGTTGGCTCCTCAAAATATTAGAAATAGAATTACTATATGATCCAGCAATTCCACCTGTGGAATGGAAATAGTATTTTCCAGATGACCACTGCATGTTGTTACAAAATTATGCCTGAATAAAAGATCCACTCAAAGTGCAAGATAGACCAGTGGATTTTGAAGAATATGAAAATTTCATCAGTATGGTTTCAGATTCCACACTTGAATGAGTCTTTAAGAATCTACTCATTGAGTTTCAGTGTGATGTCGAAGATGAATATCTACAATTATATGCGAAAGATACTAAAATAGTCCTTGCTTTTCCAACAACATATCTGAATGAGGCCATTTTCTTCCACCAGAAAAATATATCATAACAGATTGATTGGAGGGGAATATTTGAAAAATACAGCTGTTTTTTATTAAACCAGAGACTAAAGAGATTTGAAAAAATTTAAAATAATATGACTTTCTTTTCTCACTCATTTTTTCTTGTTTGGAACTAACATAGAGGTTCTGAGAACAAGAGGTTTGAGAACCACTGTTGTAGATAGCTTAGGAGGCTTTCAAAAATGCCCTCAAATATCACTAACGCTGGTAACAGAGTGTTCTGTTTCCCACTAATTCTCCTGAGGACTAGCTGTAAGTGTCCTGTTACTTAATCCTTTATTTAAGCCTCTTCACACACCAAAGATAAAGCCACAGAGGAAACTTGAACACTATTAGGCAGAGGCCTCTTTACTGTGGTAGTTTCTGAATCCCAGGACCCAGGCAAACCCCCCCCCCCTTTTCCTTCTCCTCTCAGTGAGCTCCCTCTGTTTCCTGAAGGGGGTTTCTAAGCATTTACAAATCCCATGCACACCTACTCATGGCTCTTTGCATGGATTCATTCACAAAGTTGTGGCCCTAAGCAGGAGATTTTAGAGATTATGAAGGGATATCTTTCTTGGAAACTTTGTTTCTGGAAGAAATAAAACACAACCCAGAGGCCTTGGCCTGGGAAAGAAACGCTTTGAACGAAAACAAACAAATCCATTGATCGTTTCTAAAGGCTTCCTACATAAGAATGGTGAAAGAAGGAAGACACAATGACTAGACTGTGCTACAAACCAAAGTTTCTATTTCAGAGAATATGTTATGTGTCATTGGGAATCAAGCACAAGGCCGAATATTAGGATATATTGGTACTAGTACTGGTTTTATCACTTAAGAATTTTGAGACTATTAAATATATCATCCACCGAAGATTCTTTTGTATGCACTGGGTGGTTAAATAAAAAGACCTCTGGACTAGGAATATTAGGGAATGTGCATCAAGTGTATGGCCATGTTCCTAACACATGGGAAATACTTTACTGGCAGGATATTAGTATTTACTTTGGCATTAATAGTGGTATGGGATATGTGATGTTGGGAAAGTTGTTCATTGCTTTGAGGACTTGTTGCCTCATTTCTAAAATAGGAATTGCTGTGCTTCCTAGTGCGTCCCCCAAAGCTGGGAGGTCCAGTGAAAATGGGAGAAGATCGAGGGGTCAAGATGCCTGTGTTTTAGTCCCAGCCAGAGCCACTCTCAACCACGTGACACTGGGGAAGTCCTTTTTCCGGCCAGCCCTTTAGTTCTCATCACCGTGAAACAAAGGAGTTGGGCCAAATTACCTCAGGTTCTATCCAGCACTGATATTGTTTGTCCAAAATCTCTGATGATCTCACAAGTGTTAAAACTCTTCCCTAGATTGCTTATTATATTCAAAGCAGAGCTGAAACTAGAACCTAAGTCTTCTACCTTCTCAGTGTGTAAGTCTGTCTAATGGGATGTTCCAAGACAACCTGAACACCTGAAAAACTCCTTATTATGGACTCATTCTTAAAGACCAAACTTTGAGAACATGAGGTCTCTATATAACTTTTACAAAAAAGTTGGGGGGAGGGGAACATTTTTAGTTAAATGAGGGAAGGAGACACTGTCTCTTGAGGACCAGCTCTCTGGCAAGATTTCAAATACTTCCTAGTTCCGATGGATTGGAAATGCCACAACAGCATTCGTCCTCATGTCATTTTCTTTTTTTCAGTCCCAACAGCAATCAGTAAGTGCAGGGGAGTGTGGCAACAACGGAACAAGAAATTAATCAATCTCTCTCCAACTGCGCCGATGAGGGAACAGTAAGAGCAAAGCTATGATGAGAGAAACTGAGATATAATATCTGCTCTCTGTCTTATATCCATTTCATTAGAACCGTAATGGAATTGAGTGATCAAAAAATAAAAATATACATTTCCTTGGAGCTTAAATAACTTTTAGTGTTCATCCAAATCATTGGAAACAAAATCCAAGTCTACGTTCATTTTCGATATGAATAATGGATCAATCTTGTTTTTTCTTTTTTTATTGAATTTTCCTCCCCCTCTTTGCCATGGTAATGGCCAGTTTCTGCACAGTTGATCAGATCAACAAGGCTATTGATTTGATTTGGTCATTGAAATGGTCCCCGAATTAGACAATTTAATGTTTTTCATCTTATGAATGAAAATCATACTCACCTAGTGTTTCTTAGAAATATCGTCCATATTCCTACTGCATCAAAATCCTTATAGTGCTTGTTATAAGAGCAGATCCAAAGGCCCCCTCTCTTCTACATCAGACTCCCTGAGGGTGAGGATTCAAGAATTCTGTTAACAAGTTTTCTAGGTAATCCTTCTTAAAGTCACCAAGGTCCTCACTGACAGACCAATGCCGTCTTTGTAGTCCTCAGCCAATTGAAATTCACCATAATATTTGATGCTGTTGACAACTTCTTCCTTCTTGTTCCCTCAGAACAACTTTTGAAATCTTGATATTAATCAGCTTTAATTTTCTGATTATAAATATTGAATGGTTCCAGATACAAATTCATACCATGGAATTGAAGCATCATTTTTTGGCTCCTAACTCCTACATTCCCTTTTATTATAGCCGAACGACACTATTCACTCTTCTATAAATACACTTTCTTACTTCTACACGTTTTCCTATGAAATTCCTTAAACATAAATAATTCGTCCATATCCATCTTTGATGGAAAAACACTTTATTAATCCTATTGATTTTTCAAATTTTATTTATTTACTTTTTTTGAGAAAAAAGAGTGCACACACAAGTGCGAGGGCCGGGGGCAGAGGGAGAGAGAGACAGAGAACCTTTAGCAGGCTCCATGCCCAACGTGGAGCCCAACGTGTGACTAGATAGAACTCACTAACCATGAGATCAGGAGCTGACCTAAAATCAACAGTCATATTTAACCGACTGAGCCACCGGCGCCCCTCAAATTTTTTTAAATGCTACTTTTATAATCAACATTTATTACTGAGTTACTTCTAAATAGAATTTCAAAACAGAAATGAAGGCTTGTCCTTTGACCTTCATGGCCCCTGAGTGTAGGAACTCCTTCATTAGGCAAACCTCCCCCTCCAGGTTTTTATTTCAGTGTGCTAGTCTACTATGGCAAAGCTGAACACATCTCAATCTATACCTTTAAAAAAAATACAATTAGAACATATCCTATTCCTGTGATTAGATTGTAAGCTTTTCAGCGGTACAGGTCAAGTGTCATACAGGTCTCAAAGTGTTCATAGTAGTTGCTCAGTAAACACTTGTTGCATGAGACATGGATTTAATCTATCCCAATCCCTTTATTTGAGAGGCGAACAGAATGAAATCCAGAGAGAATAGAACAAGTACTCAAGGCCAAATACCTAGCTGGTAGCAGAGACAGAAATAATACCTTTCTTCCCTTAACATGCTCTTATTCAAGTTCAAGTCTTAATACGGTAGAAGAGACTTCTTTTTGTATTTCAATATTTGTCCCTTTCACATTATGTGCTTGTATGTGACATTCCCATCCTTTCATGTTTATATCCAAGTATATTATTTCGGTTAATTCTAATGCTAATTCCTTTTTATTCTTGTGATTATTTTCATACTTGGTCTCTGATTTCCTTCAGTTTTGTCACACTCATCTCTTGCTGCGTGCATCAAGGTTACATGCAGTGTTCCAGTTGCAGCCACATCACGGTTTTGTACACAGAATAATAATATTGTCTGTGCATTCCCAGCCTCCTTTCTGATCATGTCCAGGTAATTGCTGGTCTTTTGGCAGCAACAGCAGCACCTGGACCAGCTAGTTAAGGGAATGGATACAAAGGTTCCAACATTCTTATTCCCGATAGTACCTGCCATTGAACCCATAATCATACAAATATCATCTGTATTTATTTTTTCTCCAAGTGCATTCTCTATACAAACTTATACCGAAGCCTGTGGGCTATATATCTGCCTTGTCTCACAGCCTGTAATTTACACACATTGGCTTGGTGTATTACTACATGGAATGGTTTAGTTCCACCTGCAAACTTCACTGTGTACCATTTTCAAAATGATTCCTTGAAAAATAATACAAGATACATTCCAGTATCAATATCCTAGAGGTTTTTCTGTTTTTGCTGTAATGTACAGAAAAAAATATCATTGACCTCATCTTTTGTTTCCTTTTACCAGTACCTTAAAATATTTAATGAAGCCTTTTTCCTTGTCCATTCCATGCATAATGTGCTCTACAAAAATCCATTAGAAAATTGACAGAAGACATCAGGAATTTTTATAAAAATACAGTTGGCTTTCTATATTTATAATATTTCCCAAGCTCTTCAAATGCTCTGGTAGATCAATCAGACATAATTTCTTTTTCTTTAAAACCACAATAAGTAATGTTTACTTACTTTGCATCAGTGAGCCTTCTCCATACCATAGAATCTTCCAGCCACCTAAGGTGAATGTTATACAGGCTGTTCTGGAGTCCCCTCAAAAGTGTCTATAACATAGGGCTCGGATCCTGGTAGTACTGAGATGCTAGTTCTTTCCCTTATCCTCTGAAACCCAAGTTATGAGAGCTGCCTTTGGTGCCAGAATGGATGAGAAACCCAAGGACTTGAGGCCTAGTTCTGGCTCGCCATTTGTATGAATGGGTCATTTCTCCTCACTTCTCTGTTCATTTGTAAGATCAGGTATTTGCAATAAATGGCTTCATAGGCTTTTCTTAGCATATTGTCCCAAGGATTCTAAAACCTACATCAGCCCACAGTTTCACATTTGCTATTCATCTTTCAAAACATTTGCTAGTCTAAGATCTTTACCTTGCCTGGTTCATCAGTTAATGCTGATGAACTTCCAGTATATTCATTATGATCTTATTGTGTGTCTCTACCTCTCCACAGAAAAAGATAAACTGGAGCAGAGCTAACTTTTGAAGCAAAAACCAAGGTGAACAAATATCCTTCTCTTAATTTTGAATACAATTTTTATTCTTTCTCTTTTATTTTTTGTTTCTATTTAATTTGTTTTTGTTTTCTTCCCTTCCTCCCTCTTTCCTTCTCTCTCTGTATATTTCTTTCTTTTCTTTTCTTTTCTTTTCTTTTCTTTTCTTTTCTTCCTTCCTTCCTTCCTTTGCTTTCTTTCTTTCTTTCTTTCTTTCTTTTTCTTTCTTTCTTTCTTTCTTCCTTCCTTCCTTCCTTCCTTCTCTTTCTTTCTTTCTTTCTTTCTTTCTTTCTTTCTTTCTTTCTTCCCTGTGAATGGTCTCAACTAGCCTCCCCATGCTTTCCTGCTTTTTAAATCTATACTCACAGAATTTTAGATTAGAAAGACATTTTAGAGATATATGCTATAGCTCTAAACTATACTTTTTTATTCAAAAGTCTTCCTTCACTTCTCTGGTTTTTCCATATGAAAAACGAAAAGCTATAATAAAAATACTAAACACTTTTCTGAAGACTATACATGCAATAGTAGAGAGCACACTGCAAACGCTTCTACCCCAGTGTTGGTTATTGTCATTATACAGTGCTCTGGTCTTCTTGTTGGCTTAGCAGTCCCTTGGAAACTGTGCTTGAATTCATTTTTGAATTCTAGTTTGCCCCAGACATGTTGTATTTTTAAAAGAATGGCCAGAACAAGCTTTTCTATTTCCACATGGGCTCTTTTTCCCTTTTTAAAGCACAATGCCTGTGCTCCGACAAAGGCCTCTCTCCTATGATAGCCATTTGCTGGGGCTTTTGTCTGAGTGCCTGTTCAAGCAGAACGTGTGATTTACTGTTGGTTGTGAAGGTGAAAGAGATTTTGACAAGGGGAGAAATGGAGAAAGTCTGAGTTTTGTTCATTAACATGCAATCCTCTTTGTATTTATGTAGGGGGCGGGAGACAGAGTGGGGAGGGATAGACATATGAGTTCTAAACTTGAAGACTAATTTGGTTATGGAAACAGATCTGTGTCTGGCAGAAACACATGGCACCCCAGTCCTCAACCATCAGTGTTTGGGATGCCTGCTTCATTTAATTGGTAAATCATCTGTCTTGCATTGTTCTCTACCAGCATTATCTGTGAGGCAGCTGCCCACCTTGGCTAATTTAAATATGATTTAGCAGGATAGCCTCCTGTCCCTCCTGCCACGACATTCATGGCACCAAATTAATGTTGGCTGGCTTCCCCCACCCAGCCATTGGTGATTCATAGATAAGATTCTGTTACTGATCTACAAGGGCAGTTAGATGGGGATATCTTTATTGCCTCCTTTTCATTGGAGAGGATTTGACCCATTATCCATTTGCTAATTTTCTTTATTTGTCTGCAAGGTCCATTGTGTGAGCAGCTGTCATGCTTGTAAGTGGGGACTCCTCAAAGCACTCTGGGCAAATTCCCACGGTTCCAGGCCGCTCTCCTGATTTATCTTTCTCTTGTTCAAACAGTGTAACTAAACCTCCAGGTGACTGGGAAAATGCTCTTGTCCCCTTTTGCAAAGTCTAATGGGAAGATCATTCATTTGATTCTGTAAGTATGCTTCTAGGGATCACCTTTTATGTGTCATGCATTGTGTGAGGTGCTGTGGGTGATACATGTATGGGCCACACACCAGGCTCTTCGGAAACCATTGTCGAGATGTGGCGACAGATAACCAACTACACATGGATATGATCAAGAACCTGAGCAAGATTTTAGGGATATTTGTACCTGAAACCTCACCTACTTTTGCTACTTAGATTCTATCCTCAATCCACTTCTTTCTTCCCTCTCTTTTCTGCAATTTTCCTTAGAGGCTATTTCAGGGCTTGTTTGTTTGTTTGTTTGTTTGTTTTCCTTTCCTCTTCAGTAGCTTTTTAAAAAAATTGCTTATTAAAAATTTTTTAATGTTTATTTATTTCTGAGAGAGACAGAGAGACAGAGTGTGAGTTGGGGAGGGACAGAGAGAAAGGGAGACACAGAATCTGAAGCAGGCTCCAGGCTCTGAGCTGTCAGCCCAGAGCCTGCCGATGGGGGCTCAAACCCATGAACCGTGAGATCATGACCTTAGGCTAAGTTGGACGCTTAACCCACTGAGCCACCCAGGCGTACCTCTTCAATAGCTTTTTTAACTTATTGTTTTAAAAACTTAAATGTAAAAAGCTGCAGGTGATTCCGTACCACTCATGTGCTACCACATAAATAAGTATTTTTCACATTTGATTAAGAAATTCATTCATTTTAAAAAGAAATGGTTACCGATAAACTTAGTTACCTCATTCTTCTTCATGTTGCAAGGTCTTTCCTTTCCTTACAGAAGTTAACACTCTCATGAAGGGGGATGTAGGCATCAAATCCGTGTTTGTCACCTAACTAACTGCCTGTGCATTTATCAATAAAGATATAGGACATCATACTATATTTATTTTAATTTGTCAAGATTATATCATACTGTAAATATTCTTCAGCAACTTGCTTTTTCTGTCAATATTATGGTTGACAGATCTGTATTGTTACACTTAGTTCTATTTTACCCCTTTTAATTACTCTGTAATATGTCACGTACCGCTTTATCTTCTTTTCAACTAATGGATATTTGATTTTTTTTTTGTTTTGCTTTGTTTTTACTGTATATAACTAGCAGTGCTTCACTGAATATCTTTGAAGATGTCTCCTTTTGCACATGAGGGAGAATTTCTCTAGGGTATATATTTAGAAATGGAACTGCCAGGTCACAGGCTATGCACGCATACAATTTTACTGGGTATTGCCAGATTGCTCTTCAAAATAGTTATGCCAATTTATATTCTCAATGGCGGTGCTCAAGTGTTCTTATTTCTACTTTTCTCTGCCAAAGCTTGGCACTGTCTGGCTTAAGGACCCTTGCCAGTATGATGGGGTTAAAGTGTATCTTGCTGATATTTGCATTTTCCTGATTAAAGTTAGGTAGAACATTTTTTCATATTTATTGTTACTTTGGGTTTCATCTGTGAATTGTCTTTTGCATCTTTCATTCATTTTTCAATTTGTCCTATCTAAATTGATTTGTAAAACTTCCTTTATATGGAGGATATTAATATTTTGCCTGTTTCATATGCTATAAATCTCTTCTCCCGGTTTGTGCTGTATCTTAATTTTGTTTACGATGTCTTTTGTTCTACAGAAAGTTTACATTTTAAGGATTTCTGTTTTTGTTGTTACAGTGAAGAAATACCTTCCTACTTCAAGATTTTACTATTTCCTTCTGCCTTGCATTCTAAGAGTTATTTTCCCCCCACATTTTAGTCTTTACACCATTTGGAGTTTGTTTTTGACATTGGTTGAGGTGGGAGTCTCATTTTGTTCTATTTTACATATGAACAGACAATTGTTTCAACATTAGTTTGATTTTGGAGACCTCCTCCAATCATATACCAAGGTCTCAGATATGTCTAGATATCTTTCTGGGGTCCTAATTTTATTGTATTCACTGTTTTTCCATTACCATGTTTCTACCATACTACCTTAATTTCTGTACTTTTATCAATATATATGAGATATATTTCAGGATAAACATCTACAGTTGTAATTTTGATTTTATGAGTGTTCTGTTAGTTCTCTCTCCTTAACTTAAAAATAATTATAGCAAAATTTTTTTCTGTTAGAACATTTCTGGTTCAGAATATTTGTCCTTAAACAAGTCACACAAGTTTTATTCCTCTTTAAATATGAATCCTCTGCATTCTTGCTTATCTGAATTTGAATCTCAGTGTCTTTGATTTTGATCACCAAATCAAAAGCTCTCTGTGCTATTTCTTCTGAGACATCTAGGGACTACAGTGGGGGTTAGACTCCTGAAGATAATTCCCTGAATTTCCAGGGCAAACATGTTCTCTAAGCTCCTAGCACATGACTTACTACAATGATATTACCTAATACAGGACCAAAATCAAACTCAAGCTAACAGTTAAGTGGCCAAAGAGATGTCAATGTTGAAAGGAGAAGTTCAAAATGAAAAGTAAAGATCTATGAAGAGTCACAGGAAGGTGAAATTATATCTGGCAGTCCAATTAAAGAAAACTTCATGAAGATGATGATATTTTAGTTGAAAACTTTGAAAATAAGAAAGATTTTTACAGGGAATGGAAAACGGCATTCCTTTTAAAAACTTTTTTTTTTAATTTATTTACTTATTTAGAGAGAGACAGACAGTGCAAGCAAGGGAGGGGCAGAGAGAGGGGGAGAGAGAATCCCAATTGGGCTCCATGCCGCCAGTGTAGACGAAACTGGGAGGTCATGACCTGAGCCGAAATTAAGAGTTGGACGCTTAATCGACTGAGCCACCCACACGCCCCTGGAAAACGGCATTCCTGATCTAAGGAAACCATGGAAAGCTGTGCTAACAGAATGTAAAATTGGAACTCTGTTGAGTTTGGCTTAAGATCAAAGAAGGTTCCAGACCACCTATATGGGATTTGCATAGGAGCTGGCCTAAAGTCAGTTTCATGAATGAAACATATTTTCAAAAAACGTATCTGTACCTTCGATCTATGAAAGAGATTGGAGAGAGTAGGAGGAACAGAAAGGACTGATGTAGAGGGAGGATTTGTTGACGGGCTCGCCCCTCACTCTCCCACACACAATGGCACAGGTGTGGGAGAGTACCTCCTTCTTACCTCAAGACAAGTGAGGACTTCCAAGAAAATGTGTTAATCATGTCTTTTTATTTTCTCATTTTGACTCTTTGACATCTCGAGGCCCTGCTGACACAGGAGGGGCTGTTCCTCCCAAGGCTGCTAATTCCCAGGCACAGCAAACAACTCATGTGGCAACGTGCCTTTCATATGCAAACCAGCCAGTGGCCCCAACCACCTTGTTTATCTTTATCATATTCTCTCATTCTGGCCAGTATTCCCTGCCCTAATCACTCTAAGGACCAGGCACCTGACAGCTAAAGAAAACTCTTACACCCCAGAGCCCACTTGAGTTATTCCAACTAGCTGACCCTAAGGCTGCTTGTTCTTCCTGGCCAGTTTCTTCCAGCAGAAATCACAGTAAAGATTCATGAGGGCGTTTTCCACTCACTCCCTCTGCCTCCTGACTGACTCTGGGGGTTTCCCGTGTGACACCACATGGCAGGCTGTGCTTCTTTTGTGTAAAAATCTGTAAGTATAACAAATTTCTTCTTTCATGACACTCATTTCCGAGTCTTCGTGTCTTCCCATATCTTATGAAACCATATCCCAGGTACCCTATGACAGAAGACCATGAGGAAGCTGGATGTGGAACATGCGTCCATGACAGATTGAACTCACTCCTGTAAATTCTAAAGAGTAAGAGGCAGCCTGTGGTAGCTCCTTTGGGGAAGTAAATTTGCAATTTAAGTCCTCCCAGAAGCTCATGACAAGATGAGATCAAAGGTGTAAGGTACTTATTAAGAAAACTCCTATGAAGGATCAAGAAAGAGGAAGCAAGTGTAATGAGGGAGAAACTTCCTTCATGATGTAGGTCTAATTCCTGTGAAAGGAGAGGGAAAAGAATTAGGAAGAGCCTCAGGCTGCTGCTTAGTTCAGCCAAGTCTCAGCTACACTAATGGAGAGTCCTTGAGGTAAAGTCACCCATTAGAAGAATCCTGCATCAGGTAATACTGGCTACTTTTTAGGACCTTTGCAAGCTCAGCCATTGTGTAGTAGCAGCCCAGGAGAGAAGGGCCTGGGATAAGTGCCTTGATTGATCCAGAGCTGCAGCGGTTTCTCTTAGAGAGATTTGAGTGGCAGGGCGCATGGGTGGCTCAGTCTGTTGAATGTCCAACTCTTGATCCCAGGGTCATGGGATCGAGCCCTGCATTGGGCTCTGCATGGAGCATGGAGCCTGCTTGGGATTCCTCTCTTCCTTTTCCCCTCTCACCAGTTCACACACAAATGTATTTCTCTGTCTCTCAAAAAGAAAAAGAAGAGATGCTTTGAGAGAGAGAGAGAGAGAAATCAGAGTGGAACCTTTCCATGGCCATCACAGTGCACCCAAATTGTGTATTGCTCATGAACTAGACATGGTCACATAGGTGATATGGGATATTGCCCAGCAGACTCCTGGAGGTGCAATGAGATCTCTGCAGCAAATGGCTAAAAGTAAGCATCCACCTCTGGATGCTTAAGGGATGAAGAGGAAATTGTAATTGACCAAGAAAAAGAGTTGCATTTGACTGTGTCAAGGGAATTGTGAGTAAAAGAAGCTCAATATTATGGTGGGGGAAGTATACTAAAAACCTCTACAAAGTACTCCATAGGAAAAAGAATATGTAAGAAGATGGATAGATATAGATAGATAGATATGTTGCCAAGCCCAGAAAGCACCAATGCCATCTTTTAATAGTACCAGTCCAGTAATATGTTTTCTGTTTCCTTATCTTCCTTTCCTCTACTAGCTCCAAAATGGGAGAAGTCATCAACCTTAGTTAGTTAGTGGAGAAGGAAAGACAGAAAGACAAGGCAAAGAAATATAGAATAAATATAAGTAGGTCTCATCTCTGTCACTCTGCAGACTTCTCACTTGCAGTAAGTTCAGAACACATATAGGACTTTCCCTGAGAGGAGTCTAAAATGAAAAATTTCCTCCAACTAGTTTATTTCTAGTGACATTTTAGTCACCAGTGATGTCTTAACCTTTGTGATAGATCATTGCCTTAATGATTTAAAATTGCCTTAAAAATTAAAAAACAATTAAGTTTATTTATTTCGAGAGAGGCAGAGACAGTGAGAGTGGGAGAGGGACAGAGACAGAAGGGAGAAAGAATCCCAAGCAGGCTCCTCCCTGCAGTACAGAGCCCAATGTGGGGCTCGAACTCACGAAACTGTGAGATCATGACCTGAGCCAAAACCAAGAGTCGGACACTTAACCAACTGAGCCACCCAGGTGCCTCGCCTTATGCATCCTTGCTGCCCTATATCTGGCCCTTTCTTCAATCCTGTTATGTCTCATGTTAGGTCTTACTATTTCCTCTTTATCATTTAGCTTCCCCTTATAATTTCTTACTTTCTTGCCCAGTTTAGATTCCTTTGTTCATCTTGTCATCCAATCTTTTTTACAGATCAGTTCAGCTGTTTACTACTAATATATCACGCATATGCTTTAGAGTATCATGTGGATAGCATAGAGCCATGCAGATATTGCCACTATAAATTAATGTCCTTCATCACTAATGGGTCCTTCAATGCTACCCATCGGACCTCCTGTTTCCCTAGTCAGAGGTTTTATTTATTTATTTTTATCTCTATGATTCTTAAATCTCTGAACACCACCTCTCCTTTCATCTCATTCTCAAATGCTCTATTCCCAAGTCATGCAGAAAGTAAAAGCCATCAGCTTTTATGCCACAAAATTTACCACTTGCATCTAGAGTATTGCAATAACCTCCTAACTACTTCCAGTTTTGTCACATTCCATTCCATTTCCCACACTGCAGTCTATCTGATCATTTTACTCCTTGCCTAAATTCCTCCCAGCTCCAAAATGAAGCACAAACTACCAGACAGCGTTCATGCACCCTTGCAAGACCAGCTGCCACTTATCTCCATTGGCCTCACTTCTCCCCATCCACCACTGTATTCAAAACTGACATTCCCACGACAGGGAACTTTGGTTCTTAAGCTGCCCACCACATAGCCTTCTCTGGGCTCCAGGCCTTCCTTCACATTTTTATGTCTACCCAGAACCTTATTCTCTCTCCCTCTTTACTTGGCCGATTGTTACACATCCTTTATGACTCAACTTAAAGCAGTCCCCCCCTCAAAACCTTTCCTGATCCCCAGATCTAGGTCTGATGCGCTTTCTGTATGCTTCCTAATGCTTTGCATGTCCACATCATAAGATGTAACACAGTGGGTTACGATAGCTTTGTCTGTCTTTCTTGCATTAAAGGGGCAAAAATCTCTCTTATTTGTAAATTTATTACTAGATCTAAGCACAATCCCTAGCACATAGAAGTCACTCAGTAAATGCCCACTGAGTAAATAACTATGAATAATAACTCAAAAATTCTTTTGTCACTTGGGAGGAAAACAAAAGCATAATGGAAGGGTCTACAATTAAAGAAACTTGGCTATGTATCCCTCAAAGAAAACACATTACCTAGAAACATGCTAGCATAATCTAAACAATCTATGGGTTTATACATGTGATGAAAGTTGTGCACTCAGGCCAAAACTGCTGTGCTTCTAAATATCCACCATATCAGCAGATCATTTTGTACCATATACCACAAAGAAGCCTACTATTGCAGTTGGCTGACGTTCATAATTAATATCTTGTAATAACCCAAATGCCTTTATTTCTATCTGAATCTCTATGATAAAACTGCTAATAAACCTCTTTCTCAACATGAATAACAATTACATCTCCTCTGGTAAAAGACATGCAAGTGTATTTCCCTTCATAAATGAGAGTTAGAGTCAATGAAAGCAACAACTCTCTTTATCTCCACAACTCTGCTGCAGTAAAATGGTCATATAGAATTCTAGCAGAATGCCGTACATTATTTCCTCCTTAAAAATTAGCATCTTTAGTGCCACAATGAATACTAATTTATAGACTTCTTAAATATCCTCTTATAACATTTTTTTAACATAAGATAGCTAACATCTCTGAGTTAAAACATATTAGAATAACATTACCCAAAGCAGCCACTATGGAACAGTAGCTTCCCAGCTGAAAGATGTCTTTTCCTGCTGGGCTGAAAGTGAATACAGCATTAGGAATGCCCCTGCTTTTGACTTTTATTAGGTGGGAACTACATCCAAAGAGGGCTAATTGAGTGGGAGAACTGTAATATAAATCATTTTAATCCTGACTATTTCCACACACTATGAAGACAGCTAGTTGGTTGGTTTAGGGATTTAAGCCTTTAAATGAATTCCAAATTTAGTTTGTTTGTGGTATTAGGCTTAATAGTGAGAGAGGAAAATAGTTCATCCAAGAATGAGTTAGGCTTCAGGAAGCTGGGGAGGGAACCCCAATGGTCTCTATGTACATGGGGACAGAAAACTCTTGTAGCATTGATGTGCCAGCTGGAGGCTGTGGGGTGAGATCAGGGACACAGAAAATGTCAAAGCTCCCTTAGATACCATGACTTTTATCTCCTTTTCAATCCTGCTATTAGAAGAGACAAAGAAAATCCTGAATCCGTGCCCTGATTCTGAACAGAGTTATATACCAATGAAACCCCTGCTTTCTGTCTGAAAAACGATGACAACACTAACATCAACAACAAATTCAGAAAACTATTTGAACAGCTCTTACCTGTTCTTCAAGCACTGTCTAGGACTTTTAATTTAGCCTTTGCAACAACCTCTTCTCCCGCCCTGTATTTTATCAGATAGCAAACAGAGCTGTTACTTTCCCTGTTTTACCAATAGGAAACTGAGGTTTAGATAATATAATGGCTTGCCGAGGATCACACCATTAATTAATGGTAATGTTAATGCTAGAACTCAAATATTTGACTCCTGGCTCCATTCTGATTTTAAATACTTCTTTAGCTGCAATACCCTCCATTGACAATGTATTACCAAACCTCATAATTTTGAGTATATATCCTTCCTATGCCCTACTACAATTCTTCAGTCTTAAGAAGTTAAAGACTGCCTTGTCTTAGCCTATGCTCAGTGAAAAACAAAACAAAACAAAAAGAAAGAGAGAACTGAAACACATATTACACAGACTATCTTAGTCTATTTCTCTCTAGAATAAATGGCCATATTTAGCAAAAGACAGGCTAACTTGTTAGTAAATAACAGTATAAGATTAATACTGGGGAAACTGAAAAAGAATGAAAAATTCTGAATCAAAACCTAAAAAAAAAGTGCATGAAAATACAGAGAAGAGCTTCAGATAATACTAGATCTGTAGAGAAAGAAACAATTGAGAAGCCAGTGAAATGTACTTACCCTAACAAAGCACTTAAAGATACAAGAAGCCATCAGGATAAGAATTTTTTTCCTTATAAAGGCTGAGTTTAGGGGGGGCCTGAGTGGCTCAGTCAGTTAAATGTCAGATTCTTGATTTTGGCTCAGGTCATGATCTCACGGTTTGTGAGTTCAAGCCCTACAGCAGGCTCTTCACAGACAGTGTGGAGTCTGCTTGGGATTTTTTCTCTCTCCCTCTCTCTCCCTTCCCCTGCTCTCTTTCTCTTAAAATAAATAAATAAACTTACAAAATTAAGAGCTGAGCTTACTCCTAGACAGACAGCAATCCTGGCCTACTCATCTTTAATCTTTTTTGACTGTGGCCTTCAGCTGGAACAGACTTAAGTTTGGTAGCACTCTGATGGTGAAAAGCTGTTGCAAGCAGGAAACATTGATATAGAAATCTTTTTTGTTTTGCTTTGTTTTGTTTTGTTTTTTATGTCTGCCCAAAGGTTATATGTCCCAAGTCCACTGGGTACAAGGACTTGGCTTCCACCATGAAAATGGAAATGAATGCCAAATACAGAGTGTGGAAGATAAGAATGAAAATGACAGAGTACTGATAGGCCAGCAAATAGACACCGACATCACCAATAATGGTAATGGAGGCAAGATAAAAAAGAAAAACAGTGAGTCAGTTACTGAACATTTCAAGGATTAAGGAACGACAATACCAATCAGGAGCATTAGGTGGTGAAATCTGTTGGCCTGAAATTCAATGGAAAAAGAAAGAAAAGAAGTTTCTTGAAGTACTGGAGAGCAAAGAGCATACCTGTCCCTTTTTAATTCATGGAGTGTGAGACAACAGATAGCCCATGAAAGAGGGTGCCATTTTTCAGTTTGGCAATTTGAAGAAACCAAAGAAGAGGTAGGGGATATAGAAAAGACAATTAATAGAGGCCATACATTTCACAAGGCACAATGGAAATTTGGGGAGGGCAGGGAGATGGAAGAGATCGGTCACATTATGGATGTTTATGGTTTGGGGGATTGTAGATGGATGGCTCAGGAGGCTTGGATGATGTACAATTGTGATGATGCCTTACAACAGCAGTATTTAATGCTGACTCCACATTAGAATCCCTTATAGAGTGTTTAGGATCTACAGTGACCAATTAATTTTGAATTTTGGGGTCATGGGTTGAGTATCAGTATTTCTTAAAAGCCTTCCAGATAATTCTCAGTAAACCTGAGAATCAGTGTTTTAGAAGAAGATAGATGAGCATCTAGAGGTGCAGAGACTTTTCAGAATGCTGTGTGCATTCGTCTTTGGTCTGTTGGAGCAGGCCAGGGATGAGTCTGAAAAGCCATTTAAAATCACTGCCTTCTGTTTATCCAGTGGTCCATGCATGAAGGGTGGAAAGGAAAACAGACAGAGACTGAGAAATACCCAATGTGGAAGAGCATGCTGTGTTAGGGTGAGAAGGGAAATAGGCCATATTACTGCTTTGTTGTAAATAAAATAATAGCAGAGATACTATTGGAGGGTATCTTTGATGTATTCTTATTTTTTTAAACTCATAATTTTGAAATAATTTTATTCTTTAAAAGTTAAGATAGTGTATTAGTAAAATTACACAATAGAAGATCAACATGCGGAAATCAGTTGCATTTCTATACACTAAGGATAAAAACTGAAAATGAAATGAAGAAAACTATCTTATTCACAAAAGCATCAAAAACAATAGAATGCTTAGGAATAAGTTTAACCAAAGAGGTGAAATGGAAAATCTATACATCATAAACTCTAAGATTTTGCTGAAAGAAATCAAAAGCACAACAAATGTGAACACATCCTGTGTTCATGGATTAGAAGAATTAATATTGTTAAAATGTCCATACTACCCAAAGCCATCTATAGATTCAACATAATCCCCATCAAAATAACAAAGGATTCTTTCACATAAATAAAAAAAAAAAATTCTAGCATTTGAATTGAACCACAGATGACCCAAAATGACCAAAGTAATCCTGAAGAAAAAGAACAAAACTGAAGGTATTGCACTCTGATTTCAAAGTAAACTACAGGGGCGCCTGGTTGGCTCAGTCGGTTAAGTACCAGACTTTGGCTCAGGGCATGATATTGCTGTTCATAGGTTTGAGCCCCATGTCGGGCTCTGTGCTGACAGCTCAGAGCCTGGAGCCTGCTTCCAATGCTGTGTCTCCCTCTCTCTCTCTATGCCCCTCACCCACTCACACTCTGTCTCTCTCTGTCTCTCAAAAATGAATAAATGTTAAAAAATTTTTTAAAAATTCAAAATATACTACCAAGCTACAGTAATAAAAACAATATGGTACTGGCACAAAAACAGACACATAGACCAATAGAACAGAATATAGAGCCCAGAATTAAATTCCTGTTTATATAGTCAACTAATATTCAACAAAGGAGCCAAGAGCACCTGACGGAGAAAGAATAGTCTTTTCAAAAAATGGTGTTGGGAAAAACTGTTAAACAATGCAGAGCAATGAGATTGGGCCCCTCTCCTGCACCACTCACAAAAATGAACTTGAAATGGATCAAAGACTTAAACATAAGACCTGACACTACAAAAATCCTAGAAGAAAATGTAGGGAAGAAACTTTTTGACATTGGTTTCAGCGGATATTTTAGATATAACCCCAAAAGCACAGACACAAAAAAAGCAAAAAACGACAAATCAAACTTAAAAGCTTTGGATAGCAAAAGAAGCAATTAACAAAATAAAAAGACAACCTACAGAAAAGGAGAAAAATTTTGTAGTCCTGTGTCAGTTAAAAAGTTAATATCCAAAATATGTAAAATACTCATAAAACTCAAGAACAAAGAAATAGACAACCTTATCTAAAAACAGACAGAGGAACTAAATAAACATTTTTTTCTGAAGAAAATAACCAATGAATACATTAAAAGATGTTTAACATCACTAATCATCAGGGAAATGCAAATCAAAACAATGAGATGTCACTTCATACCTATCAGAATGACCATCACCAAGAAGACAAGAGATAACAAGTGGAGATAACACGGATGTGGAGAAAAGGAAACCCTTGTGCACTGTTGGTGGGAATGTAAATTTATGTAGCCACTATATAAGTGGAAAAGACTAGGAAAGTTTATCAAAAAATGAAAATAGATCTACTATATGATCCAGCGATTTCACTTTAGGTTATTTATGCCAAGAAAACAAAACACTAATTCAAAAAGATATATACCTCCATGTTTATTGCACCATTATTTATGGTGGTCATGATATGCAAACAACCCAAGTGACTATCCACAGATGAGTGGGTAAAGAAAATGTGGTCCATGAACACAGTGGAATAATATTCAGCCATGAAAAGAGAAGACAACTGCCATTTGTGACCTTGAGTACATTATGTGAAGTGAGATAAGTTAGACAGAGAAAGAAAAGTACTCTATGATATCACTTATGTGTGGAATTTAAATGAACCAAACTTGTAAAAAAAAAAAAAAAACAGAGAAAAACATGACGGTTACCAAAGATGGGGAGCAGGGGGACTGGACAGATGTTGTTTAAAGCAACAAACTTAGAATAAGTAGTAAAGAAGCTCTAGAGAGATAATGCACAGTGCAGTGAATGTAGACAACAATATCATATCGTAATTATCAAACTTGCTAGGAGACTAGAATTTAATTATTTTAACCACTAAAATGAAAGGGTAATTATGTAATGTGATAGAGGTGCTAATTATCTCTACAGTGGGAATCAGATTAACATGTTGTATGCTTTAAATTTACACAATATTCTATATCAGTATATTTCAATAATAAGATAAATGTTGGAGGAGGTCATCGAGAGCATGTGACCACCAGCTGACCCACAGATGGGACCTAGACAATCCGAGGCTTCTTACTGCCTCTCCTGTCCTCAGTAAAACACTGGCTTCAAACTTTTCTAACATTACCTTATGCTTAAGGCGGGGGGGTGGGTCTTGGTTGCTGGTGGATTTTTTAAATGTTTCTTTATCACCTTTAGCTTCAGGTTTTCCCTGTGAATCTGCACCTCAGAGAAGTTCTCTCTCCATTTTCTTGACCCTCCAGGCAGTAAACTGCTCTTACTTGTTGCTCATTGATGCTTACCAGCCTGGTGGTGGGGCCCAGAGGGACTTTCTCTGTGGTCTTGGTTCAGCTCTAGTCTCAGACAAACCCAGAGCTCTTGGGTCTGTTGGGTGGGTTTCCTAAGTCTTCTACCCCTATCCTGGCATCAGAAGATCTCTAGTGGCCTAGACCCAATGGGTATTCACCTGTGCTCTGGAGAAGATAGGGTTTACCACCTTCTCCAAGTACCTTAAGACTTTTGTTCCATAGGGAGAACAATCTGGAGAGGACTTCGTATGTTTTCTGCAGTAATGTTGATAAGAGTAATGGCTACTCTCATTCCCCAAGCCCACAACATGAAGGTAACCCTGGGGTCTGATATCCTGCCTCTAATCTTCCTAATGAATCCCCAGTGAAGTCAATGAAAAAGAGTTTTCAATGGCTGCAGACTGCCTTTGTGTCTGTGGATTTATACTGTCATTCTTCCTAGAAAATCGATAAAAATCTTAGTTGACATGTCTTTTGCTTGCATGGTATCACCAGCTCCTTCCATGCTCTGTTCCAAGTAAGCCCATGCTTACTTACCTCCCATATCTGCTTAGAGATGTCTGCTTTCCCTTATATTTCAGATTAGCTGGTTGCCCTCAACCTCAACTTTCAGATATGTTCAAGAAAAGTTGTGATTTTCATCTTTTTCTTGTTATGAAGCTGGCAGCAGCATTCTTTCCAGTTTTCCACAACCTGGGTGGAAGCTTGATATTCTGATGTAATCTTTTTAAATGTTTATTTATTTTTGAGGGGTGGGGCAAGACAGAGGGAGACAGAGGATGCAAATTGGGCTCTGTGATGATAGCAGACAGCCCAATGCGAGGCTTGAACTCATTAACCATGAGATCATGACCTGAGCTGAAGTTGGATGCTTAACAGACTGAGCCACCCAGGTGCCCCTCTGATGTAATCTTAATTTAAAAAATTTTTAATGTTTATTTATTTTTAAGAGAGAGACAGAGTGCGAGCAGGGGAGGGGCAGAGAGAGAGGGAGACATAAAACCTGAAGCAGGCTCCGGGCTCTGAGCTGTCAGCACAGAGCCCTACATGGGGCTCGAACTCATGAAGGGTGAGATCATGACCTGAGCCAA